>OY725323.1:47041217-47681597 GCA_963242795.1 Inga leiocalycina
CACTTTCCCTTTCCCGCCCCCCTCCGACCTTGCTTACAGCTAGAGCGCCTCTCAGTCGATCCCTTTGTTTCTATTTGCTGTGTCGCGTATCTCGCTTCTCCTTGGGTCTCTTATATAGCATTCTCCGGCCCCCTAGCTCTCTGCCCCGTGAGCCTCTGTCTCATCCTGCCTCTCTGCCCCAGCTCGCGACCTTCTCCTCTGTCAGTTTAGACATATAACACTCCCTTCTTTTTCTTGGTAATTCCCCGAATCTACTCTGTACATTATTGGGCTGGTCTGTTCTGCCTTTGTGATGGAAATTAAAGTTGAATGCTTGCATATATATTGTTCACAGAGTTGAAATTTAGTGTGAACAAACCAGAGATTCACTTACATTAGAATGATTTGTAGAGGGAAAAACTTAAAGACAATAGCTAGCTGATGGAATTGTAAGTTTAAGAAGCAAAGATTCAGTTTTGATTTCATTTTTGGTGATGTATGTCTATGTGATGGTCGTGGGTCATTCTGAAGACTTAAGTTGAAGGCACATAGGAAGTAATTAAGGCATTTATTCTTAATAACGAGACTTATAAGATGAGAATATTGTTTATATTTATGTGTGTGTGTATTCTAATGATGCATTGATTAGCCTCTTGCTCACATTCTATGTGTAAAAGATTGAAGAATAATTTGTCTTCATTGACTAAGTGAATTATACTCTGAATAATTTGTGGAAATTTGGTTGAGGTTCTAATGCTTTATGAAGTTGTGGTTATTATTAATTAGAGGAATTTTAATAAATGATATTATGAACTTCATAAGGTTATGAAGAGGAATAACAATGATTCTGTTATATGGACTTTAGGAACTTAAAGAATGAATTTAATTCAGGAGCTGATATATGCAAGTAAGTTTTAATACATTTGGGAACTTTGTAGGTGAATGAATAGCATCCCATTATAATCTTTATAAATAATGTTTTAGAAGTTATATTTGTATATTAATTACCATATTTTAAGTATGGGTTTATCAAGAAAAGTTTATTAGGCTTATTTAGTTTCTTATATGAATTAGACCTTCCTAACCTTGCAACTATATATATGTGTGTGTGTAATGTATAAACTAACCTATTATCTTTCACCCATACTGCTTTTCCTTCATTCCTGTCTCTCTACTTTTGAATTCCCTTTTGGCGTTTCACCATAACTCTCCCTTCTACCAAATCACGTTTATTATAAGTATAACATGCCATTAAGGGTATGTAGTATGTGTGTATGTGTATAAAATACTTACTTGAACTTTTAAATCATTAAGGGTATGTATGTTTGTGTATAAAATACTTACTTGAACTAATTTTATGAATTGATCTTGGTATATTGATAACAATTCGGTCCCAAAAGTGTTAAAATATGAGCAACGTCAGGCATACTCTAACGTCAGCCATAAGCTATAATTTTTCCTTTTAAATTTTCTGAACAAGAATGTGTGTTTGGTTGTGATCACATAGAAATTAAAGTGGTATTCTCTTAGTGATGCTAGATGTGTGAATTAATAAGTGTTATTTGCAGGTAAACAAGTGAATTAAAAAGTGCAACATTAGTGGCGTACGTTTTCTAATTTGCAGACAATCAACAAGGTCAGTTCAACAATGCCTTTGAGTTCATAAAACATGTAGTAGTTTTGGGTAATATTATAATGTTTTGGGTAATAACTCTCATAAACCTGCAGGTATCACTACTGCCATCGTTCTCCCTTGGGTTGTCGGCCTACTACATCCTTGCCTTAGTAGAATCTTCTTCCAAATCCTCAATCACAAACATAGCGTCCTTGGAAGCTAAAGATTAGCTGGTAAGTTATGTTATTGCTTGTTGATGAAAGTTTTTGAAACCTGAGGATATCATGGTGCTACTATTTGTTGTAAGCGTGATAAATTTGAATTACTAAACTTTAAAAATGGTAGTTGAACTGTTAGTTTTACAGTGTGTCATGAGTGTTTCATACAGCTGTTCTAAACTTGAGCTAGTGTTTGTGAAAATGGATTAGGTGGTAATAAAATGGATCACCGTTGGATGAATGCTTTGAGAATTAGTGAAGAATATGAGAATGGGGTGGAAAAGTTTATTGAATTTGCTAAAATGAATGCGCCTAGTAAAAATAGGAAGTATTTTTATCCATGTATCAACTGTTTAAATGAGAGTCTACGGGATGTTGATGATATAAGGGATCACTTACTTTGTGATGGAATAAATCTTCGGTACACGAGGTGGATATGGCATGGTGAGGAAGGAACCGCTTGGGCGTCACATGATAAGGAAGTTTTGGAGGTTAGAGATGACAATAGAATGGAGAACATGATTCACGATGTTGAGGTAGAATGTTTTGCACAAACGCCTGTATATGATAGCATACGGAGTGATGTAGAGACACCTTTGTACCCTGGGTGTACAAAGTATACACGCTTGTCAGGCATTTTGCACTTGGTCAACTTAAAGGCAACTTGTGGGTGGACCGACAGTAGTTTCACATTGTTACTAGAATTGTTGTGTGATATGTTTCCAGAGGATAATGTACTTCCAAATCGTATGTATGAGGCCAAGAAAATATTATCTATGATGGGTATGGAGTATAAAAGGATACATGCTTTCCCTAATGATTGTGTATTGTACAGAAATGAGTATGAAGGCTTAAGTGAGTATCCGAAATGTAAAACTTCTAGATACAAAGTGAAGAAAGGTAATAGGTGTGGTGATGAGACAAATAAAAAGCAACCTTTAAAGGTTTTGTGGTATCTTCCAATCATACCGCGGTCCAAACAAATGTTTGCTAATGCGAAAGAAGCAAAGAAGTTGAGATGGTATTATGATGACAGAGTTTGTGATGGAAAATTCCTTCGGCACCCGGCTGACTTTCCACAATGGAAGAAAGTAGATGAAATGTATCCTGGATTTGGCAGCGAGCCAAGAAACCTTCTGCTAGGGCTTTGCACAGACGAGATCAATCCCTATGGTACTTTTAGTAGTACACATAGTGCATGGCCCGTTCTGCTGGTAATTTACAACTTACCTCCCTGGTTGTGTATGAAACGCAAGTATATGATGCTTTCTATGATGATTTCGGGACCAAAATAGCCAGGGATGATATCGATGTCTACTTGGCACCTTTGATAGAGGACTTAAAGAAGTTGTGGAAGGATAGTTTAGATGTGTTTGATGCATATAAGCAACAGTCGTTTAAGCTACGTGCAATGATTTTCACCACAATTAACGACTTCCCTGCATATGGTAACTTGTCAGGTTATAGTGTTAGGGGTCATAAAGCATGTCCGATATGTGAATCTAGCACACAGTTCCATCAACTCAAGCATGGTAGAAAAATGGTCTACCTTGGTCATAGATGATTTCTTCCTCGATTCCACCCATACCGTAGGCTAAAGAAGGCTTTTAACGGTTTGTCGGAGAATGAAATGGCTCCAAAGCCATTAACTGGAGATGAGGTTTATAGTCGGGTGGAAAGAATCAATGTCACTTTTGGTAAAAATCAAAAGACTACGGGTGAGAAGAACATATGGAAGAAGAGGTCAATTTTCTTTGATCTTCCATATTGGTGTAGTCTTGATGTGAGACATAGTATTGATGTGATGCATGTGGAAAAAAATGTATGTGATAGCCTTGTTGGTACACTTTTGCACATACTAGGGAAAACAAAAGATGGGATTAGTGCAAGACTAGACTTGGTTGAAATGGGAATAAGAGAACGACTGCATCCACAACTAAGAGATGATGGTAAGAGAGCGTATATGGAGCCAGCAGCGCATACATTGTCAAAAGCCGAGAGAAGAAGTTTGTGTGGGTGTTTGCAAGGCATTAAGGTGCCACAAGGGTATTCTTCTAATGTGAGTCGACTTGTGTCAATGGAAGATTTGAAGTTAGTTGGAATGAAGTCTCATGATTGTCATGTCTTGATGCAACAACTATTACCAGTAGCTATTAGAGGCACTATGAAAGATGATGTGCGAAGGACGATAACAAGGTTGTGCAGTTTCTTCAATGCTATTTGTAGCAAAGTTGTTGACATTGCAAGGTTAGATGAATTAGAAAATGAGGGTTATACTATTCTATCCCAACTAGAGATGCATTTTCCTCCCGCATTCTTTGATATAATAGTGCATTTAATAGTTCATCTGGTAAGGGAGGTAAGACTATGCGGCCCAGTTTATCTAAGGTAGATGTACCCTTTCGAGCGATACATGAAGAACTTAAAAGGGTATTCTAAAATTCCTTATCGACCTGAAGCCTCAATTGTGGAAAGATATGTTGTTGAGGAGGCTATGGACTTTTGCAAAGAATATCTATCAAGGTCAAAGGTCCAATCTCGTCATGAAAAGGGTATAAGTAAGGGAACACGAGGGCTCAAAGTGAAGAGTATGCGTCGTGAAGAGGTGTTGCAAGCACACCTGTATATCTTGAATAACACGGAAGAAGTTCAGCCGTACTTAGCCGAACACAGAAGAGTTTAAAGGAGATCTATCCAAGGAAAAATGACATGCAGATAGCTAATGAGCAAAACAAGACTTTCATAGAGTGGTTCAAAGATAAGGTAGCGCACAAGACCAATGTGTCTGAGACAATCAAATGGTTAGCTTGGGGGCCTTCTTTTGAGGTCATAACTTGGAGTGGCTTCGATATAAACGGGTATTCTTTCTATACAAATGGCTAGGATAATAGAAGTACTATGGAAAACAGTGGGGTGATGGTGGTAGCCGAATCAATGCACTTTTCTAGTTCAAAAGACAAAAATCCCATTTTGGCATCCAGGGTCTATTATGGAGTTATTGAAGACATATGGGAGATAAGCTACACTAAGTTGAGAGTTCCTTTATTCAAATGCAAGTGGGTTAACAATAATGCTGTTGAAATAGATCAATTTGGATTTACCTCAGTTGATCTTGAAGAGTCGGTTATAAAGATGAGCCATTCATTCTAGCAAGTCAGGCAAAACAAGTGTTTTATGTCATTGATCCAGCAAATAAAAAATTGTCAATTGTACTCCAAAGTAAAAAACAGAAGGATGGTGATCCGAGTTTGAATCTTGACGACATGTCGCCTTTCACTACAAATCCGCCTATGCAGCTAGAGTCTGAAGTGGAATTGGTAGATGATGATGAATATGCAGCTAGAGTTGATCATTGTGAAGGAATTTGGGAAAACACTTAAAGTAAGATTTTGAATTGTTTAAAGTATGCATGTAATTTTGATTTACTTATCATATGTCACATTTATTTCTCAGTAAGATTTTAAATTGTTTAAAGTGTGCATGTAATTTCACTTTACTTATCATGTCACATTTATTTCTTAGCAAGATCATGGCAGGCTTAAATTCGGGCGACTCTGTTGGCTCACCGGTTATGAAAAAGGTTAGAGGAAGCACGAAGTTGCGATCATTGGTGGCACATCATGAGGAACAACAGGCGAGTAGGATTCACGTGGAATTTGATGCTAATTTGAAGCCACTTGGACCAAACGGAGACACGTTCATTAGCTACCTTGACTTTTTGGGTCGGAGCAAAGTTAGCGTTCTAATTCCTAACTGGCGGGAAGTTTCAAAGGACACGAAGCGTATGATTTGGGAACAAATTTTGGTTTGTAAAGTTGTATTTGTATCTATATTTTTATTTCTATTTGTTCATATATAACGACTACTATATATTTTGTTTTGTAGCAAACCTATGATGTTCCCAATACGAAGGACATGTACAAGCATTGGATGGGGGAAGTTTGTGAGCGGTGGAAAGATTTCAAGTCCACGCTCACAACCAAGTACGTTCGAGGGCCAAGGAGTCATGAGGATCCTTGTAAAGAGTATCCGTTTCTTTCTCCAAATGACTGGAGGTTGTTTGTCGCATCGCGGCAGGATCCCAATTTCCTGGTACATTGTGTTCATCTTAGTCTTAAATATTTTAGTTGAACTTACTTGACATCGCTAACTCAGTTATCATTATTCTTTGTTTATATAGAAATTGAGTCAAGCAAATAAAGAGATGTAATACCCCGAATTTTGAGACTCGAGGCTAGAGAATAAGCCTGAGATTAGTGGATTGCTAAGCCCCGGTTTAGCAAGATCCCAAATTGTGATTAATGGTTAATGACTCCAAAAGTGGATGTGGTTAGTGATAAATAACCCTTTTGGAGAATATGAAGTGATTTGACACTCAAATGTGATTCGTGTGTGGTTTGAGCAACGCTGAAACCCTGTATTTGAGTTCAATTGTGGATTAACATCTAAGTTGACTTAGAATATAGGGAAGAATTGAATGGGGTATTGTGTTGGAAATGGTGTCATAGTGTGTTTTGATGTCATTGAAATTGGTTTGGAACTTTGGAATGGAAATGTTGCAATGTTAGGTTTTGAAATGTGAATTGTGTTGACATGTTGAGATTGTTGTGAAAACATGTCAATGAGATGTGAATTTGATTGATTTGGTGTTTCCAATGGATTCCTTGTGAACATTTATGTGGGAATGATGTTTGGTATGAAAATGGAACCATTGGAAGCAAAGATGCAAAATCTGAAATTCTGTCCAGTGAAACTCTATTCTGGGCAGTCTTCTCGTGTGGATGTTTTTACTAGGCAAATGATGTCATAAAATTATGAAACTATCCAGTCTTAAAGTTCACATCCCAAGCTTCAAAATGGACAGATAATTTGTGTCATTTCGTTTTGGGAACGGGGAGATATGACTGTCCAAAGTTTGAGGTCGAAAATGGACTCTGTTTTGGGACAGTGATGAAATTTATGCAATTCTGGAATTGTGTGGTGATTTCTAGTAATGGAAAATATTTTTCTAGTAACGAGGACTTAAATACCTTTCATTTGGCTTTGGAATCACCTCATTTTGATTTTTCTAGAATTAGTTATGATTTTTCAAAGTTTAGGCAGAAAATCTGCCAGAAAATCCGAAAATGGGAATTATGACATCATCTCAATAAAAGATGACATCAGCATAGGATATGTTATTAAACGGTTTTTTCCCTTCTTCCTCCTCATTTTCTGATGCTGAGAACAGCTGAAATAGAGAGAGAGCATATGGGATCTTTAGAAAGAGAAAGAGGAAGAAATCTCATAAGGTAAGCCGATTTCTCCGACGATCTAGCTCCTAACGCGTATAACTCCGATCCTAAGCTACTCCTTTATATTCTTTAAGGTTTGGAAGCTCTTCCTTTGGTGTTAAAACAGCTAGGGTTTCAGCCAAGACAAGGAAAAGCTAGTGGGAGCTTGAGGTAACTTCCAAACTCTTGTGTATTGACTATTCTGGCTGTTGTGGACAATTTAATCGGTGAAATTTCACCGGATTGTCATTGGTTTCAAAAATGGAAAATGGGTGTGTGGGGCTGTTATGCTACCCAAATTGGTACTAAATGGTAGTTGTAACCTAATGGAATAGTCAATAAAGTGGTTAGGAGTAGAAAGGAACGCGTTTACGGACCCGAAACCGAAAAACCCCAATTTTTCCCAGGAATTGAGAATTTCGGCCAAGCCTGGTTTAGAGGGGTTAGAGATGGATTTTCAATGATTTGATGATTCCATTGAGTTCAGGAGCGAAAATTAGGTGGCGTTACAGTTGGTCACTTTTTCGGAAAAGGCCGAAAAAGCATAATTATGAAAACGCCCTTAAAACCCTTAAAGTGGGGTTGCCAAGGGTAAATTTGTAAATTGAAATTGAAATTGATAATTCCGAGTCCAAGAATGGATTCCTTGGGCGAAAATATGTCAGAATAGCCCATGTTAAAATTTCAAGAAAAGTACAGTCGTACCAGGTACGGCGGGGCGGGGCGAGGTCCCCAGGGGTATTTTAGTAAATTTTCAATATAGCCTCATATAACCCCCAGAAACACTATGGAAGTGTCTAAATGGTATATTTGACATTGTAGGATCGAATGTGAAGCCCCGAGTTGCTGGCACGCAAATCGAGGAGAAAAGACTGGAGGTAGGGGACTTGCCTTACTTGCATGTATTTGATATCTTTGCTTGTGTAGTGATGTATGTGATTGCTTTACTTGATTGTGTAGAGCATATTTGAATAAATGAAGCTCTGTTTCTGTTTTACTGTGGCCATAGTTTTGTTACATGAAATATTGAGCATGCAGAAATGTCATTATGGGGCATGCATCTAGATAAAGCTAACATGTCATACACATAGCATCTATCATGCATGCATTATGGTATCTGTTTCCTACTGAGATTCTCTTGAATCTCACTCTCCCCTACCAACAATTTAGACAGGGCAAGTGGCTCGCGGAGGGTGCGGCTAGGACTCCTCCGAGATGAGATTGTGTAATCCCTATTTGAAGAAATGTAATGGGCAATTGTACCCTATGTATCTTTAGTGAAGGTATATACCAGAGATTGTCGGGATGATTAAGTTGTGCACTTTGATATTTATATGAATGTGATTTATCTTCGCGTAGTAATTGTATTCGAAATGTGAATATGAGACCAAGTTTATAAATGATTTCAAAAAGTATTCGTGAAAACCCCATCATGTGATGGGTTAGTAAATGTTATTTGATTATTATTGGTCTCTATTTCATTTTAATCACGTATTTCGGATATAATTACGGAGGGGGTTACAAGAGAGGCGAGCGAAAAACAATTACCCTCATTACATGTCGCGTGGGGGTTATCGGAAGCTCGAAAAGAAGATGATGCAGGCTGAATTGCAAAAATTGGAGGAAGCAGCCCGAGCAGATCCTAGTATAGTCGTACAGGCGCCACCTCCTCCCCCGTGTCACAAAAAATGGAAAGCAGGGAGGATAAAGGGAGATAAATATATAAATCCAGTCGTTGCTGATGTCGCTAAAAGGATTGTGAGTATTTAATAACAAGTATATTTAAATATGTTTCATTTTTCTAATGTTGGTGGCATGTAATTACTTTCTATTTATCCATTGTATGCTACAGGATGAACTTGAAGAGCAGAGCAGCCAGGGTTCCTTTACTCAAACTGGAAGGATGGACATCTTAGCCACGGCACTTGGTAATCTAGATCACCCTGGTCAAGTTAGAGGGGAGTCAAGGGGAGTTGGTCTCTCTAAATACTTTGGGCAAGGTTCACAAGCTTATGGACGAGGTGAAATAAGTCAGGAGTTTGTGGACAGGGTTCGAGAGGAAATCCGAGCAGAGCTACGTCACTCACTTCGAGACGAGCTTAAAGAAGAGTTATTGAGTGAGCTACGTGGTGAGATGAGTATGATGGTGTTGTCTCACATGCAAGGCGGGATGTGTAATATGGCGTCTAGATCTGAGGTTTGTAACTAATTTCATTTAACATTATATTGAGTTTTTCCTTACGTTATTTTAATTAATTCTTTCATTTCTCTTACTCAGGAATCCCCGGCCTTTCCCAGCACCAAAGGCAGTTACAATCCGCCAGAGGTTGGACATGGCGACCCTGGTCCTTCACTAGAGCCTGGAGAACCCTGCACTTTGTATTTGGAAGTCCCGTACCTGCGTGCTGTTGCTGATGCTGTTGTATACAGCCATGCTACCACCCACCATAATAACCAAATCCGGGACGATCAACTTAAGGTCAATGTGACAAGTGTTCGACTGGGGGAGGAATGTGCAGATGTCCCATTCCCTGATGGTGAGGTTGCCAATATGGGTCACGCAACAGGATCTTTCATCTTGTGGCCTAGACATCTTGTTCAGACTGTGTCAGTCCCTCCAATGGTAGGAAACACCTTACTGTTACTTAATCCTTGACATTCTACTTATAATCTTTTTGTGTGTTACTAGGAACAAGATGATGCAACAAAATTTCCCTTTTTAGCACGACTGCAAAATATTCATCAAGGCATAAATAAGGTCGACTTGCACATGCCTTATGAGATTGTGGGTCGTAGAATCTCGTATAATTATGGACTTGATAACAAAGATATTAGAGAGTTCCTATCTTTGGAGGAGATTGACATAGGATGGGTCACATTTGTAATCATGTGAGTTTAGTTATAATTTTTAATTGTAATTAATGCACTGATATTTAGGGGTTTTAGGTTTCTACATTTACTGTGTCATTTCTCATTTCATTTATATGGTAGCTGCTTCCACAAACTGTGTACCGAACGAGGGCTCGGCAGTATATATGGCTTCTTATGTCCTGGCAATATGTCACGGCGTAATAGCCAGAGTTTGGAAGAACGGATGAGCGATGTAGGCTATACAATAGGCCAGACTCAGCTGCCTTGTTATCTAGCACCAATTGTTGAAGAGCAAGTAACTTTATTTGCTATATTTATACACGTTCACTTTGCTAAACAGTATCATGTTATCTAACCTCATTTTCATCTATACATGCATGTGGTTATAGTTATCATTGGAGTCTCTGTGTTCCTTGTCCCTCGATCAACATCATCTTTTGGTTTGACTCATTGGGTCGCAAGCCAGACGCAGATATCAGAAACATTTTTAACACGTAAGTAAATTTATTTGTCCGTCATTGATTTTTGATTTTACTCAATTGTTTTAATGTCTTTTGTTTATCATTTTAATTATTACAGTGCATTGAAGACATATTATATAATGGGTGGGAAGCGTGAAGGTAAAGCTGGTCATACAAAGTGGTTCCAGCCAAACGTAAGTTCTTTACATTCAAGTTCTTTGATTGACGATTGCTTTACATAGGCCTTTATTCTTTTTTACAGTTTGCTTTTGATGTATAGTGTCCACGGCAAGCAGGGAAAACTGAGTGTGGCTTCTATGTTATACTATATATGTATAACATCATTTTCTCTGGCCTTACTATAAATTTTGAACAGGTGATCATTTCTTGATTCTCAATTGAATTTCAGTTCTTTTCATGTGATTCAATTGTTAGTTATTTCATTCAATTTATTTATTTATGTTAACATATTCTCCATTTTGCGCACAAACTTTTGGTGATCAGGACCCCTACACAATCGAAGACATTAATTTGATCCGAGACCTATTGTCAGGACATCTTTTACAACACATAGAGGGGCCGGGTGATGATGTGTAGAGGTTTTTTTACGTAGTGCAGTGGTTTTGTATAGTGCTATATAAGTTTGCATATTCGAATACTTTTCCTAGTTTCTTATTTATGAGTACTTTGAATTTGTTAAGGCATTATGCTTTCAGAGAACACTTTGGAAAATGATGATGAAAAATAGGGATTTTCATGGAAGCATGTCATCATCTCTTTGGCCATATGCATGTCATGATTTACATTGAAAGTTGAAGTCTGCACATTGAAATGATCTTATGATAATATATGCGATATATGTCATGATAGAAAAATTAACAGGTGATTTTCACTTCCATGAGTATTAGGAGAAGCTAGAGAGTTAATCATGAGAGAATGGGACGTGGGGACTTGTAGACATATATGGTGGAGGAGCAGAGGGGGATGATGTAGGGAGTTTAAAAAAAACAGAGAGGATACAACGACTGTTTTATTAAAAATAGTCTTTGTATCTCCCATACAACGACTGTTATTTAACGGTCGTCTTTTCCCAAATTTTCAACGACACTCAGATAGACGTCCCCCTGAAAACAGTCAACTAAAGGGCCAAAAAACGGTCGTTAAAAGTCCCTTCCGTAGTAGTGACCCTTTAATTTGCATATTTTAGAATGAGGGGGATTGGTCATGAACGTTAAAATATATAATTTATATCATGTTATAAATCATTTTCTGCAAATTAAAAATAGAAACACTAGTTGCAAACTTAAAGAATACCAAGTTGCAAATATAGAAATAGCTAGTATTTGTTAATTCCTATATTGGCCAAATAATTATTTCTTAAGTTAAACTTTTGGGTTACATTTTGTTTACCAATTTTAGAATAGGAATTATTATTATATAAAGTCGCAATTTGCATAATAGTATATGTAAATTCTTACAATTGATCCAATAATCTATCAAGTTAAAATTTTGTCTTAGATATTAAAAATAGTAATTCTAACTAGTTGCAAATTTTGTGGCAAAAAAAAAAACTAGTTACAAATTTTACTGTACAAAATCATAAATGATAGAATAGTAGTTGCACATCCTTAGGAGTACTTTAATAATTTGTCACGTGAAAATCATATTTTTTATCTTAAAAATATGAATTTTAATTGCTAATAGACTATATAAAGTTATAAATGACTGGATACATTTGCAAATTGTATAGGCACATTCCGCAGGCAAAAAAAATTGTATAGGCACATTCTGCAGGCAAAAACAAATTGTATAGGCATATTTAATTAACTTCCTTTTTAGCAAATTCACCCAAGAATTTGCAAGACATTTTTTGACATTTTTTTAATCTCTAAAAAATTTATTATAATTTAATTATTATCTAGACTTAATAGTCATTTCTTACTTGGAAAAATATTCAAGGTACCACTAAAGATTTATTTTGCCTAAATATCTTGTATTATAGAAGAAACAGAGGATACAAACACCATTTTGGATCAAGCAAGCTAACTTGCCATAGACAGTATACTCAAGCTTAAGCATCAAAACAAAATACATACAGACCCATCAACAATCAGAAGCGCAACTCAACAAAGCAACAGTACACTTCTTCCTGTATATACAAATGCATTGTCCAACCCTTTGGTCCATGATAGGGGTTTATAAGTGCTGATGGCAAGAATTAAGTACTTCCTTACGATATAATTCGAAAATTTAATTGCAACTAATGTTGTTCATAAAGGGGAACCGTAAGAAAATTAGATAATTGGTGGCAATTGGGTTTGGTCCACCCTTGTTGGATTAAGCCCAAACCCATTGGCCTTGGGGCCAAAATAAAATACCAAAATCTTATGGGGTATTTCTTTGTAATATTTCCTAAAACATTTGAAACAGATGGAGGGAATATTTTTTCTCGTAGATTTTAGTGGGAACAATTATCATTGAACATGGCTTTATGAACAATTATCATTGAACATGGCTTAATGTTCTGGAACATACGAGACAGACTTCTCTACTAGAGAAAATGCACACTGTGAAAAACTCTCTTCTCCTCTCTTTTCTCCCGGTGAATTTGCTGTGTACTATAGCCGGAGTCTGAGTGATTTGGTTTGTGTGGGTACCTCATGAGTATGAAACAACACTTCAGGTACGCCCGAAACCCTACATTGGTACAGAGAATTTGTTTTTAATCTACCCTGGACTGAATGTTGCTTCAGCTAAACATGTTTTTTTGAGTGTATCACGTTGTGTACGTAAATGTGAAAGCATGTATATATTTATGATTAAGCTGTCGTTCTGTACATATATGCATATATATATGATTTGGGTATTTTCTTAGAGCATTTGATTATTATCTATCCTGAGACTAAATTAATTTCTCTGAACATGGTCATGGATAATGCATTTCTTTTTGTCTCCCTGTGTTTTATTTTTTGGTGGTTTTCATATTTTTTTTGGTTTTCGGTTAACTCTCCAATTCTTGTGACTTTGCCTTGGATCTATAAGTGTAAGTGTATTCAAAAGCCTCATAATACACATAATAACGCTATGGAATGAATAACTTATATGTTGAGCGAAATCTTGGAAAAGAATCAGAAAAATGAAATTTTAAATCCAATTGGGTCATCTGAAAATGAGACTTTGAAAATGATCCCATTACATAGAGATCGAAAAAATGATGAAAATCGATGCCAGGAACGCACAAAAAGGACATTGAACGACGAAGTTACATAGGAGAGAAGGTATCGGGTCGATAAACCCGACCCACGACTGAAACCAATTCCAGGTCGAATCGGCTGGAGGTTGAACCCAACACAAGCAATATAAAAGAAGTGGATTGGGTCCAACGGATCATTGCCCAACCCGATCCAAACCCAACAAAAATATTTTTTAAATTTATAAGAGGACAGAAATGCCACGTGGCTCATAAGGCCATGTGGCATACCCAATTGACACATGGCGGACATAGATAGATTGCAGATGGTGCGTAGAGTCTAGATCACCAGTATGTGTGACTACCAGAGTGCTTTAGTGTTGCACGTATAGTACAAGTGCCTCCAGCGAGAGTGGGATTCTGCAAATTTTTTTATGTTTTCTAGATTTGATCTTCTTGGGTAATGTGAGGGCACATAAAAGCTCTGTTTGAGACTTGGTTTGTTCCTAAAAATCTCTAAATTCGAGATCTTCATGTTGATATGCTATTTGCCTATTTGTGTGGCAATTTAGGACCCGTTTGTCAGGTTTTAGTCCTTATTTAAGTGTTTTTTATTCATTTAAAAATCCCTAAAATTATGATAATGACTCACATTTGTTTATTTAGGTCAAAATGAAGCAAGAGGCTTTTAATAGCATTGAAACACATGAGTATGGGTCATTGAGCATTGATTTTATGGATGATCAACTATATGGATGATCCTAAAGAGGATTATGAAGAAAATGAATTCTTTGAGGAAGATCCCGAGGACGATCTCTATCTTATCCCTGAAGAAGATTTTCTAGAACCTATTCCAGAGAAACCTCAAGTGGTCTACCTGATTCTAGACCAAAGTCTATGCCCTCCTTTCCTGATGAACTTCAAAATTTAGAAGAAGAGGTAGACTGACCCTATTCTGCTACTATGGATAAGAAGATAGCGGAACTTGATACAGACAAAACAACTAGAATAAACAATATAAAAATCATATACTCAATCATTGCAAATTATGTAGAAAGCATAACAGACAAAAAGAGTGGAGAGTTCTACATGAGCGTAATGATGAAATATCGCGCAGCTATGAGAGCAAGGGGTTTATGACTGTTTCTTGGGTTGATTTGTATAGAGCTGCTTATGGTTTTTTAATTACTTTTATTATTCAAGTCCTAGTTTTAAAGAGAGCACATAGCACTTACAAAACTTATTCTAGAACATAAATTGATACCAGCTGAGATGCTTTTGGCAAAAAAATAACAATAATAAATCAGAGATGGACCTTTAGGAATTTTTATTTTCGATTGATAAATATGATTTAATTAAAGGCAAAATTGGGGGTAAGCCACCCATTAAAAATATTATTGGTGGGAAGAAAGACCTAAATCATAGAACTGGTACCCTATGTGTACAAATTTGCAAAGCACAGGTAACTCTATATATATAACATTTATCAAATTCTTCTCATGAAGTAATACAAGAAACTGTAAACCATAATTGATATGAAATTATCTTTTTTATAGAATAGTTTTCATCTGTAATAAAATGAAATAGTACTCCTAATATGATGTTGCTTAAATTGTATATATTATATTGTCCCATAAACTTGTCAAACTCTTAATTATAACCATACATCTGCACATAAAATTATACATATAATATAACCATGAATATTCTGACTCTGTGTGAATCAAAGCTTGGCAGCCAAAGTAGTTGATCCAAGTTCTCAACCACAACTTTTAATCTTCGGTAACTATATTTATTACAATGCAATAAATTTCTGCAACGATAACTTTTGTTGCTAGTAAAATTATACGAATTTTACATTTTTGGCATAATAATTCTTTTGACAGAATTACGAAGGAAAAGCAGAAATTATTATATGTGGCCAAAATGTACTAATCCATAAAAATTAGTTGTTGGGATATGTTTGCCAAAATATTTTTAAAGAACAATGACACTCGGCTCCAACTATTAGAAAGTGAGTTACTCTCAATAGCATAGCTAGCATGACATGACGATTGTGCAATACTTCAATAAAGTGAAGATGTTGTGTCATGAAATATCAGAGTTGGATCCATAAGCTCTAATCAGACAGCCCAGGATGAGGTGAATCATCATCCATGGTCTGAAGCCTGAATATAGAGGCTTTTTGCTATTGTATAAGGGTGGCAGGTTCAACCTTAGCTTGTGGAATTCAAGAATTTGCTAGTTGGGCAAGAAGCTTTAGCCAGGCAAGTGGGAGGAGCTTCATCAAAGAGTCAAGAAGAAGCACTGTTTGCCGACAAAGGTAGATGGAATTCCAAACAGCATAGTGCAGGTGATCATCAAAGTGAAGGACGTACTCGTGAAAGGGGCGACTTAAAGAGCTGAAGTCGCAACAAGAAGTTTGACAGGAAGTAATTTAACTGCAATAAGAAGGGATGTGTGGCAAAAGATTGCAGGTTGAAGAAAAATGCTATAGAGAGTAATACTGCTACTTCCATGGTTGAGGACGAATGGGATGTTTAGGCATTATTTGCTTTACTGTCATAATATCCAATCAAAATTAATCATAAAAAAGATTGGATTATTGACTCAGGTTGTTCAAATCACATGCAGGTGACGTGGAAAAATTGCATAATATTTCAGATATGTGGTGGTGACAAGAAACAATTCAAAGTTACTAATAGCTCATGTTGGTAGTATGATAGTGTCTCCTAAATCCAGTAATGAAGAGGTGTCACTTCAACAGTAGCACATTTAACATCTTGTCATTTAGTCCTGTTTGATCTGCAAGATGTGAAGGTATACTAGGACCTTCAGATTTATGAAGAGCCGATGATAAAAGGATAGAGATTAGAATGTGCCTATGTACTGTCAGTAGAAACTGCCCAGTAGATAGGGCAATGAAGAACAAAATTGTAGTTTTATGGCATATGTGGTTGAGTCGCGGTAGCTATTCCAACCCAGATGTGATGATGAAGAAGTCAATGCTAATGGGACTTCCTCAAACTGAAGTAAGAACAAATATGGTGTGTGCAGGTTGTCAATATGGAAAAGCGTACCAACTGTTATTCAAAGATAGTCCAAATTCAAGGTGAAGAAACCATTAGAGTTAATACACTCTGATGTGTTTGGGAGCTTAGGCAAGCTTCCATTAGTGAAGTGAACTACATTACAACTTTTATTGATGACTTCTTGAGGTACATATGGGTCTATTTTATGAAGGAAAAATTTGACACACTTTCAAAGTTTAAAGAATTCATAAAGGAAGTAGAAGTAGAAGTTGGCAAAAAATTTTGTTATCTATGTAGTGACAACAGAGAGAACATGTCCCGAATAAGCTCTCACATTTCCTTTGAGAGCGCAGGATTCAACATCAATTCACATGCTCCAATACACCACGATAAAATGGTGTTGCAGAGGAGAAGAATAGACATCTATTAGAAGCAAGTCGATGTATGATACAAGTTAAGAATGTCCTTGAACAATTTTGGGCAAAGGAAATGAGAATAGCTACATACGTGATCAATAGGATTCCTCAACAAAGGTTAAAAATTCTTTCACCCTATGAAAATTTATGGAGCATGAAGCCCACTATATGTTATTTTCAAGTTTCTGGGTGTGCATGCTATGTATTTGTACCTAACCAATCACGTAGCAAAATGGATAAGGTTATTAGATGTATCTTATAGATTATGATAGTCAAAGGAAAGGTTGGTGATGCTGTGACCCAATGACATAGAAGTGTTATACATCTTAGAATATGGTGTTTGATGAAACATCTTCATGCACGCCCTCAAATAAAGAAGTGTTACCAGAATCTTCTCAAATCCAATTGAGTCTAGAAGATGTAGTTGACGAAGAAGATATTGAAGGAAATGTGACGCAAAAATCAAAATCCTTGGAAAACAAGTGTGCGCCAACAACCAAATGAACAAGATGAGGCTAGTGCACCAACTTCTCTCAACGAGATTTAGAAATCCAAATCCTAGGTATGCCAATGCTGCCATTATAGATGAAACAAATGAGAAAGAGCTAAAGACATATGAATAAGCATCCCACATCTAAAATGTGTTGAAGCTATGAGGGAGGAAGTTTCAGCATTATAATGAAATCAAACCAGGGATCTAGTGCCAAAGCCAAAAGACGTCAAACTTTTTTTATGTAGATGGATTTACAAGATAAAGTGACATTCGAATGGGTTTATTGAGAAACATAAGGCTTGTCTGGTAGCTTTTGAGTTATCTTAGCAATATAGACAATATTATGATGAAACATTCAGCCTAGTGGCAAAGCTCACGACTGTTTGAGTCTTACTTGCACTTGCAGCAAGCAATAATTGGAATGTGTGGTAGATGGACGTAAATAATGCATTCCTCAATAAAGAATTGGATTGGAAGATTTACATGTGTCAACCAATGGCCTGGTAATATCAACAACATCCAGAGTATGTGTGTAAGCTACGGAAGGCGCTTTATGAATTAATGCAGGCACCAAAGGCATGGTATGGTAAAATTACTGAATTTTTTACTCATAGTGGTTATTCTGTAGCACCATCAGACTCTAATTTGTTCATAGTAAACAAGCTATTGTGTTAGTGCATGTAGATAATTTCATTCTCACTGGGGATTATGAAGAAGAAATTCTTCAAACAAAAGAGAATCTATCAGTCTATTTTCTAATGAAGGAACTTGGGCAACTCAATCACTTTCCTAGTTTGGAGGTTGATCATAGTACATATAGAATCTTTCTTCATCAACAAAAATATTCCAGCAACATGTTGAAAAAGTTTGGCATGCCTAATTGCAAGCCAATCTCAACGCCAACTGTAACACCTTACTAGGAAAATCTAGTATAAATGTTTAACCAACACTACTACCAAAAAAGACAGCTACTCCATCTGGTCCTTATTATGAGGCACCAACTGCCATTTCTCTTCGACCAAGGAAAGGAAGTTGAGTCATTAAATTGGTGTACAGTTGATAAAAATTTCCACCTCTGCCCCTACTTTAATGATGTGGATTTAAAAATATTAATTTTCAGATTTGCCATGTGTTAGCAACTTAGTGTAGTCTCTTACTATTCCTTTCTGCCCCCCAATTATAGTACAAAGTTATAACCTCTATTCCCAATGCTTGATTCAATATCTGATGGATGACAAAATTTACGCAAACCCAAAGTCATAATTTTCAAAGCCCATTCATCTTTCTCTCAAAATATATACACAAAGTGGACCCATTTTTTTGTGTAAAAACTTTGCAAAAAAAGTGGCGGGTGAAGTAATTTTTTAAAAAACCCCCTAAAACGGAATTAAACTTGGGCAGAAAAAATGGAACAGAGCTTGAAATTGACATTGTTGATAGAAGATAGATTCAATGCTCCCATGAATAATTAAACACAAGCATCCTTCAACTTAAACCTGCTGCCATGTTGGGAAGAGGAAATGAATCAGATTATGAACTCAAATATTTACCCAAGCTCACAGAATCAAGATGCAGTAGTGTTGGGTGATTCAAACATGCTCTGTTTTGGTGAAGCTGTAATAGAGAACTTGAAACCTCACTTACCTCTTGACTTGAACATAGAAGGTATATGTGATGATGATAATAGTGATGACATTTCCTTGCCTAACTTGAATGAAATCCAAATGACTAGCAATGATGGTTTTCCTCTACCAAACTTAAATGAAGGTCCAAAGGAGTTTGAGGAGGAACAAAGCATATATCCAGAGATAACTGAACGCATAAGAGACTACTCCAACACTTCACCGAGAGGTATGACACTACCTTTCTAAGAGACATAAGCCTGAAAATGAACAAGACCCAATGCATTACAGACTCTTATAATAAATGTCCTAATGCTAATATGTAAAGTAAATTGTTGTTTGTGTGCTACAGACCCATATGAACTTGAAAGTTGAATCGTGCATAATTTAGTCTAGTTTGTGTGCTTATTGTTATTTTCATTCAACAAAAAAATTGCATAAATGTATCTGTTTGTGATACTAATGGGATAAGAGAACTGAACCATTACCATGCATTTTCATGTACATGACAAAAAAAATCTCTCATGTACATGACACAAAAAAAAGAAACTTTTCATCATTATCATGTACAAGACACCAAAAAAATTGCAGAAATGAACCATTACCATGTATTTTATAAACTAGTTTGTCATACATGTATCTATTTGTGTTACGAATGGGACAGGAGAACATGCAAATAGAGATTCAAGTCTGCCACCATGTAGGAAAAGAAAATTTTTAACAAATGAAGAGCGGAAAGCCATAGGCCATATCTCCACATTTCGATAAGTCTAGTACTACCAAACCCTTATATTCTCCATCAAGTTGAATCAACTCCATATTGTTTTCCATCATAAAAACCATACGAGAAATGAGTAAAAAGGATGGGTTGTAATATTTGATCTTTGGGTGAGAGAGGCTCACATTTCAACCATTGAAATAGATAAAGAGAGATGACTGAGAAGTGAAATAATGAAGCAAAAGATACAGAGTTGACACCCCTCAGGAAATGAAAACTTAATGGGGGGGAGAGAAACATGCTTGCTTACTTAGTGGTTTGGAAATGCAAAAGTCACTAAAAAGAATATGCAATGTTCACAGTACATCAAATAAGAATTCATGACCTTCGAGTAGTTATTCAAAAAAATGAAGTCCTATTAAAAATGAGGGCATAATAGGAAAAACATAATAAATGAGTCAGTTAGTGGTAGTTGGTGTCTTATAATGAGGACCAAAAATTGTTGGCAGTTGGTGCCTTATAATAAGAACCAGAGGAAGCATGACACTTAATTTTAAACTAATTGTGGCACTTAGGAAGTGTCACATATCCACACGTAATTAAAAGAAGTTGTGGTGCTTGGAAGCACCACATCATATAGTTTGTTTTTTTTAAAAAAAGCCACTTCCTGTAGCCCTTCTTCAAGGAAGTGCCAGAGGAAGCGCCACAGGAAGTGGATTTTCTTTTTAGTTTGCTTCATGCACTAGTAGGGAAGACACTTTTAACGACTGTTTTTATGTCCTTTTGATGACAATTTTCATGGGGACATATATGTGAGTGTTGTTGAATTTATAGAAATTACAATGACTATTTTTTAAAAACAGTCGTTGTATCTATTGTCTATCATTTTTTAACCCTTTCAACGATGAGAGTTCCCACATTGAAACAAAAGAAAACCATGATGAATTCATAAGTGACGTACGGCTTTGATATAAAAGGCGCTATCATTGAATTTAAACAAGATTAAAAACACATTCATGGTAATTTGCAATCACATGATATAGTGTGGTTGGAACCAAAGTCTCACATAAAAGGAAAATGAGAGAACTTTTTCAGCTTAGCTAGTGTGGCCAAATGGACATTGTTTACACTGTAGTAAAGATATGGCCATGATTAGATATTGAGCCAATGCAAAAACTAAGTTATCATATATTCATGACCAATAGCTTTTATCATCTCACTAAAATATGCCAATAATATACAACTATCGCATCATCATTTTCCAAAGTCTCATCTATAAATCATAATGCCTCTAACAAATTCATAGTACTCATATAGACAAGAAATTAAGAAACTAACCGGAGGTAAAGTATCCGAGTATGTAAACATAATATATCACTGCACTATGCATACTACTATAAAAAGTTGGAAAAGTGGCGCACATTTTGTGGCCCTTGTTCAGGAAAGAGCCACAGATTCTCTTTTTATTTTTTTCCACTCTTTTTTAAGTCTGTGCATTAGTTGTGGCACTTAATAGGGAAAGCAATACAGCTAGTGGGGCTGCTTATTTATGCAAGCTCCACGTAAGCCCCAGCTGGGCGCTAGCCATGTGTGGCGCTTGCCTTAGCAAATGCCATGTTAGGTTGGAAAGGATAGCGTAATCACTTCAACCAATAACGTGTTCCCCCCTCTTTATCTTTTTCAATTTCCCTCCTCTTTCCATTAATCTTTCCCTCTTTCTTTTTGTCCACCGCCTCCAATATCTTCTACATACTTAAACACACACACACACACACGTCTTCATCAATCATATTCACTTGGTACATCCATCTTCATTTTTTGCTCCCACTTTTGTCCCCACTCCTATCCCAATTGTCCCCTTTTCTTCCTACTCTCTTCCTCTTTTAGTCTTTACTCTAGTTGGCCCCCACTGCTCAAATTTCCTCCTTGTCCTCACTCAAGATAGCGTCACCAACGTGGTCCCCTACTCCACATACTACGCTGGTCAATTAATCTATAAGTGTCATGCTTTTTTCCAGGTTATTCAATTCCTTTTGAAAGCTTGCATTTTTTAAAGCTTTTGTATTGTACTGTGCTTTTGTAAGGGATAATTTGGTGGTTCTATGATATGCTCAAACACAATAATTAGTTGCTACACGTGTTGGTTCTACTATGAGCGTGTAAAATGTTCTAAAAGTTCATATATGGGTTTGTTTAGAAGTTGAATTCCATTGCCTCACCAACTCCTTCATGTAACCCCCTGCCTTACAAACAGTAATTATGATTCGAAAACACGTAATTAGAATGAATTAGAGACCGTTGGATAATTAAAATTCATTTCCAATCTCTTCCTTTTCGGTAGGGTTTTCATAAATTCTTTAAAAATTTCTGCCTATCCTAGTCTCAAATTCAATAATCCGAATATAATTATCTATGCAGTTAAATCACAATTATACATATCAGAGTATATAACAAAAATCCCAGCAACCTCCAGGTTTTATATATATACTAAGGGTTCATACATTTTCATTTAGGGGATTAGACAACCGTATCTAAAAAAAATATTTACATTCCAATAATATACAGTAATCCCCAATCCAAAATAGATAATCAACAACTAAAATAAAAATCTCCCTAAGGAGTCCTATCCGTCATTGGTCGTCTCCTTCCCCTTGGAGCTGCTTGCCCTGTCTGAAGATTAGTCAATGGAAAGAATAAGATTCTAAAGAATCCCAGTAGTAACAAATCACTTATACAACATGTAATGATAAAGCATGTAATGACATCATCAAGTAGCATCGCAGCATAAACATAGCACGCAGGCTGCCACATATGTGACCCATCCTACATCTATCTCCTCCAACTTAATGAACTATTTAAGGTCTTCTTTATCAATTGTGAAGGGATTCTCTAATTCCTGGCCCACAATCCCTATAGGTATGCAAATCAATCTGCTTAATGCCTTTATAGATCTGCTGTAGTCGTGCTAAGAAGGGCCATTTGCCTGCTTCCTACTATTCTTTTATAACATAAAAAACATATTGTTAGTAAGATGCCAACAGATCTCAAGTAAAAGTGAGGCAGTTCCTACCATTGGAGGTGTTACCACTGAGCCAATAAGATTTATAGGCAAGAGGATGAAAGATCCTCTTGCCTGAGCTATCGTGGCAACCTCATCATTAGGAATAGGGATGGTTATACCTTCTTGCCCCTCTCGAACACACGTCATAGTCACACTACGTAAATGCTGTGGAATTTGCTGATAATAGTGGGTAGTAGCTTGTTTGTGAATGAGAGCATTTACAATGGGATGCTGCAGTGGGGCATCCAAATAGAGAATGGAAGGTTCTCTCAGTTTTGGAGTGTGAGAAGTGTCACCAAGTGGTTCCTCCATTGGGTTGTAACTTCCTTTGGTGTTATGAAAGGCCGAGGATGAATAAGTTATACGCTCGAAAGTTGCCATATGTGATTCGAACATCTTCATCATTTTAGCTTGTAGCTCAGGCAACAGCTCTTGTCAGAGCTTATCACGACGGTTGGCCTCTAGCTCTTGTGAGACTTCCTGGTGAATCTTGGCTACAAGCTCCCTACTGAGTTCAGCTTGTGACAAATAAGAATGTGAGGCTCGGCCAAAATACTTCACGCCATGAACTCCCCCGCCTCCCCTCTAACATGACCGGGGTGATTTGCCTTCCAAATCGTCGTTGACAAGATGTCCATCTGTCCACTTGGAGTGAATGAACCTTGACTACTATGATCTTCTAGTTCATCCTGCAGCACAAAAGTTATGAAAATTAAGCATTCCCAATATGAAAAAAACTTTGTACTTATGCTCTAACTACTTACAATCCTCACTGCAACATCAGCAACAGTCGGATTTATGTACTTCCCACCCTTAATCCTCCCTACTTTCCATTTTTTGTGACGTGGACGAGGTAGAGGGGCCTAGACCACAACGCTAGGATATGATGTGGCTGCTTCCTTCATTTTCTCCAACTTTTTGGCCAACATCTTTCACTCAAGCTTTTGATAACCACTACGAGACATGCAATGCTGATACTTATTAGCTGTTTGCCTCTCTGTATTTGCTGCACTTAATGCCTGTGAAAGGAAAACAATGAAAACCGAATCAATAATGTCAACTATGTTCAAATAAAAGACTATGATAAAAGAAATTTTACCAAAAAGTTATGATCTTCTCTTGATGCCATAAACAACCTCCAGTCCTCTGGAGACAAATATGAATAATACTGACATGGATCTTGACCCCTCAGGTCCCCTCGAATGTACTTTGGTGGAAGCTTATTCTTGAAACCTTTCCATCATAGACGAATATAGAAGATCAAAGAAAATTGATCTCTTCTTTTATATGTTCTTCTCACCCATAGTCTTCTAATTATTACTGAATAAGACATTGATACATTGGACTCGACTATATACCTCTTCTCTGGTTAATGCCTTTGGAGCCATTCCATGCTCCGGCAAGCTGTTAAAATGCTTTCTTAACCTACAATACGGGTGAAACCTATGAAGGAACCTCCTATGATCAAGGTAGACTGTTTTTCTTCCATACTTAAGTTGGTGGAAGTGAGTGTTTACTTCATAGATCGGACATGCTTTATGCCCCTTCACACTATACCCTAACAAGTTTCCGTACGCAAGGAAGTTGTTTATCGTGGTGAAAATCATTGGACGTAGCTTGAAGGACTTCTTCGTATATGCATCAAACACATCTACGCCTTCCTCACACAACTTCCTCAAGTCCTCAATCAAAGGCGCCAAGTAGACATTGATATCGTTCCCCAGCTATTTTGGTCCATTAATCATCATAGAAAGCATCACATACTTGCGTTTCATATAAAGCCAGGGAGGCAAGTTGTATATTACAAGGAGTACTGGCCACACACTGTGTGTGCTATTAAGAGCTCCATAGGATTGATGCCATATGTACAAAGCCCAAGCCGAAGGTTTCTCGGCTCGCTGCCAAATTCAGGGAATATTTCATCTATTTTCTTCCACTATGGAGAGTCAGCCGGGTGCTGAAGATATTTTTTGTCGGATATTATCTTATTTGAATGCCATCTCAACTTCTTTGCTTTTTTTTTCAGTCCCAAACAAATGCTTAAAACACAGTATTATTGGAAGATACCACAAAACCTTTAAAGGTTTCCTTTTAGTTGCCCCATCGCCATAACCACCATCTTTCTTTACTTTTGTATCATGCAGTTTGACACTTGGGGCACTCACTCAAACCTTCATACTCCTTTCTGTACAGTATGCAGTCATTAGGGCAAACGTGTATCGTTTTATACTCCATACCCACAGTAGATGGGATTTTTTTGGCCTCATACATATGATTTAGAAGTACATTATCGCCTGGAAACATATCACACAACAATTCAAGCAGCAATGTGAAACTACTATCGGTCCACCCACAAGTTTCTTTTAAGTTAACCAAATGTAATGTTCCTATCAGTCGTGTATACTTACTCCCAGGGTACAATGGTGTCTCTGCATCACTCCGCCGGTTGTCATATTCATACGGCTGCACAAAGGATTCAACCTCAACATTGTGAATCATTTTCTCCATTCTATCTTCATCTATGACATCCATAGCTTCCTTCTTGTGCGATGGACAATCATTTACTTCCTCACCATGCCATATCCACCTTATATATCGAAGATTTATTCCAACACAAAGTAGGTGATCCCTTATAACTTCAACATCATGTCTTCTCTCATTTAAACAATTGACACAAGGACAAAAATACATCCCAATTTTGGCTGGAGCATTCCTTCTAGCATATTCAATAAACTCTTCAACCCAATTCTCATATTCTTCACTTGTTCTCAAAGCTTTCATCCAACTATGATCCATTTTATTACTACTTACGCCATTCCCATTTACACTCAAGTTAAGAATAATTGTCAACACTGGGATTGCCTTTTACTATTTTGTTTTTCAAAATTTTGGCAGCATTTCCCCTTAAAAGTGAGACATCCCAAAATCAAAATAACAAACCATCTAAGCTTAATTTAAATGAAACTAAACTTTAGCTTTTAGAACCAAGCATAAACATAATACACTTATATTTTAGCAACCAAAGTATTAACAGCAATATTATATTTTTCTTCCACACAACAATTTTTGATTCAAAAGTGTTCCAAGATTGATCACAGCAATAAAGTTCCAAAAATCCAAAATCACAATGGAATAGGTTTATGACAACAAAGTGGAACTCGAACAATTAATTCATACTCCAGGAGTCAATGATTGCAAGAAAATTCTAGCACTAAGTTACAACAAGCAATGTTTAGCTCTAAATACCATCAACAGCACATTCCAGATTCTTTAGCCAAACAACAGCAGCAAGCCATTCACAATCACACTTTAATTTATTCTTTTAATCACCAATTAAACTCAATATTTTGCAATTAAGGACAGCAAAGTTAAGCTCAACAACAGTCACACTTTTTGACAGCACTTCAGCATGCAGATTTGACAATCCAAGCAAGTAACACAGTCAATTTCAAGTCAAACTTTAAATTCATAGCAGACAAATTAGTCCATAAATTCAATAGCAAGCAAGCTGTAGAAGTCCAGCACAAGTTTTCAGATAAAGTGATAGCAAAAATGACTCCTCGATTCATATTCAGCAAAAACTCTCCACATAACTGAAAAATTTTAGGAACCAATAACAGTTACTCAAGTGCTCACGTTGACAACAATTGTCTCAGCAAGTCTACCACCAAAACAATAAAGATAAAGCTCAAGCACAAATCACACTTAAATTCCAGCCGAGAATCAAATGCATTTTGATAAGAATTCACAAGTTCAGTGTGCAATACCACTATAGTCATTTTTTAAAGTTCAATCTACCTAATTATCATAAATTAAAGAAAGTTAGTTAGTTAACCTGTAGTTGAAACTTTTGAGGGAGACGACCCATAGTGGTAAGAGCGAGGACGGCGGTGGCGAGAATAAGAGAAAATGATGCAAACCCAGAGCAAAAACGCAGACGAGCAGGCACGCTATAGATGAAATAGAGGGTAAGATAGAGGACCAAGAAGAAATAAGGGATAGCCAAATAGAAATATTTGGAGAAAGAAGAAACACAAGAAGGGGAGAAGAGAGCACGAAGATGGGGAAGTGAAGATAAGAGGAGCGAGGCAAAGTTAATTGACAGTGAGTAGAGGAGCCTTTAGGCTTCCCCAAGCAATATCGGGGATGCCTAAAGCATTTTTCTGACAAGATCACATGCACCGGTCATGTCGACCAATGCATGTGATCAAGCTTTAGACGTCCCCAGAACAGTTAGGGACGTCTAAAGTCAGCTCATCTTTAGGTGTCCCTAACTGTTTTTGTAATAACCCGATTTGTGATTAGGGCTGATAACTCTGATAATCATTGAGATTAGTGTAATTAAGCACTTTTGGGATTAATGTAATGTGATTTTTAGAATTTATGTGTGTGGTATTTAAGATCAAGGGTTGTGATTCATTGATAATGGGTCGGGATCCTACGCTTTGCGATTGTGTGAGTACATGAAGGAGTGCTTAAGATGATGACATGTGGCATTGTGGTAGTGGTTGGATGATGCACTAGAAGACAAAATACCACTTTTCTCTCTCCCTTCTCTCTCTTTTCGGTTGAGTGTGAGTGTGTGGGAGAAGGAGTTGACTTCATCTTCATCATCATCATCTCCTCCACTTCATTTTCTCTCTCTCCCTCCATTGTTTCGCTAAAGCAAGGAAAAGGAAAGGAGAAAACCTTGAATCTTGGTAAGTTGTGATCCTCCTTTGCTCCAATCCTCTTCTCTAATATTGTTCATCTCAATGAAAGCTACATTGTGATGATTGTAGAGCCTTGAATGGTGTTGATTGGGATTTTGGCCAAAATTGAAAGTTGAGGAATCAAGGTTCTGAATTGAGCAAAGAGAAGAGGTAGGCATTTAGAGCATTTTGATATATTGTTTGTGAATTGTGGATAAGTTGGGAAAAATCTGGAAATTTGCCCTACTTTGCACCAAATGTGGATTTTAGGAGTTTCATTGTGTTTGATGTTAAAAATGAGTTAATGTTAAGTTATTTGATTATTGGAAATAATCTGGAATGATGGAAATGTGTTAAGGGAAATTTAGAGAATGGGTATCATTGAGACCTTAATGGATGATTGTGGTCAAATTGGTTTTTAGAGTGTTTATGAAGTGGCCAATATGTTCCCCAGTTAGTGCTTAGTGTGTGTGAGCATTGGGAAGAGTTTGGGAACCTTTGGGAGTGAATTTGACCATCTGGTGTTTCTGGTTTTTGGCTGCGTTTCTGGGTCTCTGATGAACATCACTCGAGCACAGGATGATCATGCTCGAGTGATAGGAGAGTTTTTCCCTTTGTGCTTCGAGTTCACCTGGGAATTATGAGCAATGCTCGAGCACATCGCTTTGTGCTCGAGTGAGCGAAGAACATGCTCGAGTGGGCATGGTCTGCTCGAGTAATAGTGGGAGTTCAGAGTGAAGGGTTTCTTTCGGGTCTTCACTTGCTGGTGGAAGCCACGATTGTGCTCTGACACTCGCGAGCATAGCCTTCTCACTCGAGCACTGGGGGTCATGTTCGAGTGAGCTTGTGCTTCAGGTGGGAGTTGTGCTTTTGGGTTCTCACTCGCGAGTAAGGTGCTCAAATGTGCCTTCTCACTCGCGGGTGTGAGGTGTGTGCTCGAGTGCATGTGGTTGTGCTCGAGTGATCATGGTCTTGGAGAGCGTTGTGTGCTCTCGGGTCCTCACTTCCTGGATTTCTCTCGCAGGTGCTCGAGTGAGGCATTTGGCCTTGTGCTCGAGTGAGGTTCAGCGTGCTCGAGTGAGCCAGTTCCTTAAAGTGTCCTGGTGCTCTCGAGTGCTCACTCGCAGTCTCACTCTCTCTTGTGCTCGAGTGATGTCCGTACTTGTGCTCGAGTGAGATGACCAAAAATCTGTGTTTTGCCTTCGAGTAAGGGGTCTTTTGGGTAGTGTCTTTCAACCCTTTAGGCATATGTTTAGGCCTCTAATAGTCACCTAAAGAGTCCTAAATGATAACCAACTTAGAGAATTATTGAAATATAAATATGGATAAGAGATTGATTGGTTGTCCCTAATTGATATAGGATTTGACATCTGTCGTCCTCGTGAGGCTAAGGTGCCAGAGCCAGTCAGGAAGGATACAGGTAGTGACTCTCTCTTTATACCTTGTATGATACATTGTATGTATATTATGTCATTGTTTGAAATGGAATTTGTATACTGCAAGTGTTGTGAAAACTGTGGAAGCACCGCTATACCAATAGTCCCTGAGTCGCTAACAACAGTTCGGGTGAAGGTCGTATGCCTTCCCGGCAGTAAAAGGGGATGAGGTTAGGGTGTGATATGTGTATATGTGGGCCGAAAGGCTAAATGTGAGCCGAAAGGCTATTTGTGAAGGCCGACGGGCCATTTGTGAAAGCCGAAAGGCTAGATTTGAGCCGTGTGGCTATTTGTATGCACTGCCACACCAATAGTCCCTGAGTCGCTAACAACGGTTCGGGTGAAGGTCGTATGCCTTCCCGGCGGTAAAAGGGGATGAGGGTGGAGTGACTTGTGTTGCTGTATGAGATGAATTGTGTGCATATTCTGTGATTGCATGTGGTATGAAATTGTTGTTACTACTGGGATTCTTTAGAATCTCACCCCTTCCATATGACTAACCTTTTCAGACAGGGCGAGTGGCTCGAAAGGGAAGCGGACAACCAGGAGTAGTTAGGCTTACTCTGAGATCATAGTGGTAGTTGGTTATCTTAGTTTTGGATTTGGGATTGCTAAGTGTATATTGGTGTAAATGACATTTTGGATATGTAATCCCCATTGTTGGGAAACTTGTAAACCCAAGCGATATATATATATATGTAGATGAACCCGGGGTTTTGCCGGGATTTTGGTTTCCGCACTTTGATATTTATTATGTACTCTGATTTCTCAAGTAATTATATCCGCCTGTGAATGTGAGACCAGGAATAACTATGTTTTGAAACTGATTTTGGAATACCCTATCTCTGGGATGTGGGATTATAAATTGTTATTTCATCTTATTGGTCTCTATTTCACTTAAATTTCGTAATTTGGATGTAATTACGGTGAGGGGGTTACAGTTTTGGGGACGTCTAAAGCTTTTATATTTTTTTATTTTTTGTATAATATCCTGTCTAGATTTAGGGGTCTTTAGACGTCCCCATTTAGACTTTCAAACCTTTCCAATTTTTACCTATAATTACACATATGCCACCCGCCTATAGTTTGGTCGTCCCTTTTTTAAAAAGGGACATCCTTTAGGGTAGTTGTAGGTATATTTTGTAGCAGTGACACTAATGGGCCGCAGGTGAAGGTTTTACAAATAGCCTTTCAGTTCTCACATATAGCCTTTTGCCTTTCACATAGTCTCATCCCCCGGATTCCACCACCCTGAAGGCACGGTCCTCCCACCGTCAACAGCAATAGGCCGTAGGTGTTAGACCCACAAACAATGATAAATCAAACATACCATGTATCACATATAGTATAAGGGAAAGAGTCACAACCTTGTTCTTTCCGAGCGTGCTCCGGCATAGATAGCTCACGTGCAGGGCAAATATCAAACCCTATAACCAAAATCAAGGATGATAAGTTATTCTCTTTTCCAAATTCTTATCTTCATAACACTTAAGGTTGGTTATTTTTTGAACTCTTTAGGTTGCTACTAGAAGCCTAGATACATGTCTAAAGGGTTGGGAACACTTGACCAAAAATCCCTTTTTCAGAAGTGAAAACACTGATTCTTGACTCATTCACTCGAGTCCCAATCACAATGCTCGGGTGGTAGCCTCATGCTCACCCGAGTCCTACAGAGTGAGGCACAAGAAGTGACTACTCGAGAGCAATAGAAACCCTAGAATGAAAGTGTACTCAGGTACTGGCTCTGGCACTCGAGTGATAGCACAATACTTGAGAGTCCATAGCGTATAATACTCTTACACTCGAGTGATCACCCATATCACTTGCAAGTGAGAAAATGCACTTTTGCATTTTGGCATGGAAGTGCAACCGAAAATTGAAGGAAAAGGGAAAATAGGATGTTGTACTCGAGTGATACCCCTGTGCACTCGAGTGAGGCTTATCAGTAGCCAAAACGCAGCAACTGACAGAATTTTCCAAACTTCCTGCCAAAGTGTCCAATGGCTCCCAAAATCCACAAACTACTTTTTCCCATACAATTTTTCATAAGGAACCCATTGGAGATCTTAAAGCAACCAAATTCTCATTCTAGCAACAAGTTTTAGTTTTGGTTATCACTTTCCCACATATTAGCCAATGACACTAATTTTCCTTCCAAAATTCCAAACTAACTCTAATGACACAAAGGCACAATATACCACCAATTCATGTATTTCAAATTATACCAAAATCAGGGTTAGATCCTTGATTCTACCATTCCCAAATTTCTTCAAGCACTCAAACCCCACCTTTCAAAAATCTAAAATCATAGCAATAAAGCTCTCATCACCATGAATAAGATTAATGAAGATGAATGGAGCTAAAGGAGACATTAAGCAAGTTAAAACCTCACCTTTCACTTTCTCTTTCCTTCCTTAAGCACATGAAAATGAAGAATGCAGAGAGAGAATGAGATGATGATGAAGAAACAGATTTTTCCCTTATTCCATGCTCCCTATCTGACCTTGAAGGAGAGAGGAGAGAGGGAAATGTGTTTGAAAAGTTGACTTAATCCCATAGCTCTCATGTTGCCACTTGTCAACATCTCATTTCACCTTCCATGGCCCACATGAGTTCACACACACATGATTTTACTCTCTTAACAATAAATCTCAACCATTGATCTTTGAGTTACCAAGGAGCTTCCTCTTCGGTAATTGACCAATTGGTCGATAACTTTCTTTTTTACCCATTTTGCCCCTGATTATGATAATTCCACTTGAATCACTACTAAGCATATTTATATCATTCATATCACCATTCATGCGCCTTCCCCTACCGTTAAGATTCATTTTAAACTTTATCACACAATTAAGCTTAGATGCAAGGTTTAGACACTGATCAGAATACATTCGAATCACAATCTCACATCATACTCTTCAAAAGTGTTTATTAGCAATAATTACATCCACTTTTAAAGTCATTAGCCCTTAACCCCATTTTTGGGTCATTACACTTCACTTTTAGGAATCATAAGTTATCATGCGGTCTCTTGTTTTCTTTTATAAAAGCTCATCTTTATAGCTTCCCTCGTGGGGTCAGTTTTGAGTTTTAGACTGTATGATTATGAATTGGCATTCTGTACTAGAGAATATATATATTCTTGCTGCTTGTTGGTATATATATATTAAAAGAACACAATCATTGTGAAATATCTAGTTTGCTTTCCTATGATAATTCACACATACAACAAACTAATTTTTGTGTTCCATTTTATGGAGGTAGCAAAATAAGTTGTTGTATTATCTTATTAAATTATAATATTCAAGAGAAATTAAAGTAAATATTTAATTACATGTGTGTGTCTAGTTCCCTTTTTATAAATAAATAAATATATGTATGTATATATACATCATTTTTATGACTGACCTAAGAATACTTGGTAATGTACTCAAAAATAAAATTTTTTTTATTCTCAACATTGAACTGAAAATAATTTAATTGATGTTGGGGTTATGCTTTCCATTTTGTTTTTTTTTCTTTCTTTTTTTTTCCTGAATCATATTTGTTGATTTAAGCTAATCATATTTTATTTTATCATATATTGATGTTTTGTACACATTATTATTATTAAAAAAAAAAGTTACATCCACTAATTTTTTATTGATTTTTTGTCATGTTTAATTTGTGCTTGTAGTTTTAGTTCATTAGTCTATTAAAGCTTCTATTTACGGTAAGTTTTTAAACTTTGAGCTTACAAATGTGATTTTATTAGAAGTTAATAATAGTTTCATTTGATAAATTTATTTTATATTTAATTTATTATGAAATTTGAAAAATTAATCTCATTTTTATATGGTAAAAAAATGAAAGAGATAAAATTAAATATTATTTTGTATTGGTTGTATGTGAAAATATGTAGTTAGTTATAATTTGTAGGTGTTCTAATGATTGTTATGGATTAGTTGCATAACTAAAATAATTATTTATATATTCTTAACACTTGTATTTTATTTGTTGACTTGTAATGTTTTCTAATTTATCTATGATATGTGTTAGCAAATATGATTTCTTTAATTATGAGTTGTGAAAAATTATTATGATGTTGTAGGATTAATTAATGGATTATTTGTCAATTAAAACATAGGGTTTAAGATTTAGAAAGATTCAATTTTTAAGATTTCATGTTGCCAATTTTATTTTAAAATTGGTAAGAGAACATAAAAGTAATTAGTAAATGCAATAATCATACAACTAACCATATACTTTTTTAAAAATAGATTGAAGGTATAGATGGATCGTAAATGGATGTCATCTAATCGGTGTTCAAGGGAATATATAGATGGGGTGAAAGAGTTTATTATATTTGCAATCGAGCATACAAAAGATCCTGACAAAATCTTGTGTCCTTGCTTATCTTGTTTTGGAAAGCGGAATAGTCCACTTGATTTGCTAGATCATTTAATGTGTTACAAAATTGATCAAACATATACAAGATGGACAAGGCATGGTGAGACGAACAATGCAGGTAGTGATTAGATGCATACCACGAGTGGTGCTTCAATTGAATTTAATCAAAGTATGTTTGATGAAGATATTGGTCTTGAACAAATGCTAAATGTAGTTGAAGGGGTGCTTCATAATTGCCCTAACGAATTCGAGAAGTTGAAAGGTGATGCAGAGAAACCATTATATGCCGGTAGTACTAAATATACAAGATTGCTAGTAGTGTTGAAGTTGTACAACTTTAAAGCTCGCTATGGATTGAGTGATTCGAGTTTCACCACACTGCTTGAACTATTGCAAAATATGCTTCTAGAAGAAAATGTACTTCCTACCAAGACATACGAGGCAAAGCGAATTCTTTGCTCTACAATCGGTATGGGATATGAGAAGATACATGCATGTCGTAACGATTGCGGATTATTTCAAAATCAGTATGCAACATTGGAAAAGTGGCCTAAATGCAACGCATCTCGATATAGGAAGAAGAAAGGAAAAAATTCTTTGAAGGTCCTATGATATTTTCTAATTATTTTGAGATTTAAGGGACTGTACAATAATGCAAAGATTGCTAAACAGTTGATATGGTATGTAGATAAAAGGACTAAAGACACGAAGCTTAGGTATCCTGTAGATGCTCCTCAATGGAATGATATAGGTGTATACTTGGCTCCTTTAATTGATGACTTGAACAGGCTTTGGGAAGAAGGCATCAATGTGTATGATGGGTATAGGGATGAAAGTTTCACTTTGAAAACCATGTTGTTTGGCACAATTAATGATTTCCCTACTTATGGTAATTTGTCAGGATACAATGTCAAAGGATATGGTGCATGCCCTATATGTGCAGATGAGACTCATTCAGTTTAACTAGAACATTGTAAGAAAAATGTTTACATGGGACATCGAAGATTCTTACCATCACAACATCATTGGAGGAAGTGCAAAAAGGCTTATGGTGACTCAGAGGAAAGTAGCCTACTGAAGATGTTGACCAGTGCCCAGGTGTTTTCAAAGGTAAAAGACTTGGATAACAATTTTGACCTTTTGCAAAGCAAATTGAGACAAGTGGTTGGAAGAAAAAGTCCATTTTCTTTGAACTTTCATATTGAAAGTCTTTATATGTGAGACATTTTCTTGATGTGATGGACATAGAAAAAAAATATTTGTGACTGTCTAATTGGCATGTTGCTCAATATCCAAGGAAAAAGCAAGGATAGTGTCAATTCGAGGTTGGATTTGGTGAACTTGGGGATTAGAGAAGAGTTGGCACCAACTAAGCAAGGGCATTGTACTTATCTACCGCTAGTGGCATCACTCTGTCGAGGAAAGAAACAAAATTGTTTTGTGAAATTCTGCAAGGAATTAAAGTTCCCGATGGCTACTCTTCAAATATAAAGAAACTTGTATCAGTGAAAGAGTTGAAGTTAAAGAACCTTAAGTCTCATGATTGTCATGTGCTCATACAGAATTTCCTACCGGTTGGTATACGATCCATTTTCCCTAAAAATTTAAGAAACACCATCACTAAACTTTGCATGTTTTTCAAGTTGATCTGCAGTAAAGTGGTAGATTCAACTAAGTTATAAGATTTACAAAGGCTAATTGTTTGTACTCTGTGTGAACTTGAAGAAATGTATTTTCCACCTTCTTTTTTTGACATTATAGTACATCTAACTGTACACTTGGAGAAAGAGATTCAATTGTGCAGTCTAGTATATGTGAGATGTGTAACCCCCTTCCCACCTTAGGCCAAGATTAAGTTCTTAAACACATAATTAAGTTAGAATTAGAGACCATATTTCAAATTGGGACTTACTAAGGTAATCTTTTGCCCAAAAATCGGATTTGCAAAAACTTTTTTCAAAACTTATTCACAATGGTCTCATATTCACAATACAAAACAATATTGGCCTGTACAGGTGGATTCCATTTACAAATATCAGAGTGCAAAGTAAATTCCCGACTCACTCGGGTTCTATTCATTAAATAAGGGTTTATACAAAGGCACAAAGCCCACATACTTTTCCCTTGTCTTAGGTATTACACAAAACTATACAATCTATCCCAATACATACACAATTGATCCAAAAATATCCAAATGATTTACATGATAACCAATAAACCAAAATATACTCCTAAACCAGAGCTCTAACTACTCTACATCACCCGCTTTCCTTGTAGTGTCAAATCAATCATAGTATGTAAAACAATAAGGCATGAAATCAAATCATCATCCACACAAAGAAACTACAAGGGCAGTTACAACGGCAATGGTTAGTATGACACATGTCATCCCTTACAATTGCTCACGCTGAATTGCTCAGCCTGCATTGCACAACACAACAATCCACACAATATATTTCACTACAGCTGGGATTCATATAAAGCATTTCATACACAAGCCACACTGGCAAGATCAACACATAGCCCACGGTTGGATTCACAAACACCGCCCCACAGGTCAGATTCACAAAGATCCAAGTCGATTACGATGGCAGTTCAATGGCCGACCTAGAGATGACCAGCGTCAATCCCTATACGGCTCACGTTGAAGTGCTCACGCTGTAATGGACCATGGCACACAGTTCACAAAGCTCAATGATAAGTTATGCATACCAAAACATCATACACAACATGAGAGAAGAGTCACTACCTGGTTTGTTCCGTGCGTGCTTTGTCGCAAGTCTCTCTCCTGAGGAGGGCAAATATCGTATCCTATAATTATAATTAGGGACGAAGAGTTATTCTCTATTCCAATACTCAATTGACTTCACAATACTTAGATTTAGTTATCATTTATGTCCTTTAAGTAGTTACAATTGGCTTTAATAAAAGCCCTAAAGGATTGGGAAACACCGGGTTGGAAACCACTTTTCAAAATCACAAGGTGCTGAAAATAAGGGGTTGGCTGCAGCCAAGAAATCTCTGGTTGTGGCAAAAAACATCATAGAAAGTTTTTGGCTGCAGCCAAGACTTTTTTGGCTGCGGCCAAAAATAGCCCAGTAGTGTTCTAGCTGCAGCCCAAAATTTTCTGGCTGCGGCCAGACAGTGGTCCGAAGGTTCTTGGCTACAACCAAGAATCTTCTGGCTACAGCCAGGAAAATTCTGTTTCGCAGCTGAACTTTCAAAAATCATAACTAATTCTAGAAAAATCAAAATGTGGTGATACCAAAGCATAATGAAAGCTATTTAAGTCATCTTTACTAGAAAAATATGGACCAATACCAGAAATCACCACACAAATACAGAATTTAAGAAATGCCCATACTGCTCCAGAATTGATCCCAGATTTAACATCAAACTATGGGCAGTCATAACTCCTAGCTCATAAATCTGAATGACATGAAATATATGTCCATTTTGAAGCTTGAAAGGTGAAATTTAAGCATGGAAATTTTCATAATTTTACAACACCATTTGCTATTTTAAAACGTCCATGCAAGATCACTACCAGAACAGAGTTTCTTACTAACCAAAACTTGTCACTTTCAAAACCAAGTTCCCAATGGTTAAAAATTCACATTTCACACTTCTCCTACACAATTTTCCACAACGAACACAATGGCAACCTCAAAATGACCAAAATCCTAATCCATTATCTTGCTTTGGTTTTGGGCAACACAAACATCAAAATTCCAAACTCATCCAAACATACCATTTCAATCACCAATCAATTCTATCTATCCCAAACTTCCCACAAGACACCATTTTCATGCCAATAACATACCAAACACACAGTGGCTCTCATTTTTGAATTCAAGGCTAGAATTTTTAGAAATTACAATCTCAATCATTTGGCATAACACTTAGATAGATAGATTGGTCTCACTTACCTCTTTCACTTTGCCAAAGAGACTTCTTGATTCACCACTTCCCAAAATTTCTTGTAGGCATAAACCAACACCAATGGGCACACTATAAACACCAAAATGAAGCTCTCACTCCAAGGAACAACATTCATGAAGTGAGTTTGAGCAATGGAGGGCATTTTCTTACCTTTTTTTTCAAGCTTTTCCCTTCCCTTTTTCTGCAACAATGGTGTCTAAAGAAGGGAGAAGAGAGAGAATGAGAGAGATGGAGCAAGGACATGAAGAAAACAATGATAATCCTACTCCCTACTTGTCAGCCAAAAGTAAGAGAAGAAGAGAGAGAAAATATCATTTTCCAATGCCATTTGACTTTCACACACTCCATTGCTTTATCTCACATTGATACTTGTCAATTTCTGATTTGCTTACATAAAGTAATTTCCCAAGTAATCACCTTAATCCCTTCATTAACCATTCTAATTACATTCTCATTTCTCTCTTAGTTAGTAATTAATTTTTCTATTAATCCCCTACTTATGGTCATTCTTTCAATTTTCCACTAATTGTGACATATTACTTAATTTTACCATAAAACACATAATAATTCAAATTAAATTTGTAATTATCAACAATAATCATGATTTGCCCTTAATCAAAAATTGGGATATTACAAAATGGATGTACCGAATGAGCGATTCATGACAGGTATAAATGGCCTCTTTAACTTCTACATATTATGTTGGTATAAATGCCCTCCTTAATTTCCCTAAAATATTTTTCTTCATCAATGACTTAGTATTATGAGTCTCACATTGGAGAGCTTCACATGCAAATGAAGTTTAAGAGTTCAAGGGGCTCTTCTACTCAATAGACTAGTATTTTGAGATGATTAAGCTTTCTTTTTGGACTTGGGTTTGTAGCACCTTGCTTCTCTTTTTATGTTTCTACAAAGTAGTTTAAGCCTTTATACACATAACTTCCAACGTCTTGCAGGATAAATCACATCCAATTACCAATCACAGCAATAACAATAACAATACAAGTTAACAAGCTCAATTATATTGTAACTCATCAATAAATCAAAAGAAATACTAAATTAAGAAAAAACAATGATAGGATGGAAATGAAGTCTAACATAATTCAAAATATTCCCATACTTGAGAACTAGCACTACCTTCAAATCCTATGTGTGAATCATAATTAGGAATTGTTTGGTTAAATAGTTTGTTCTGCGATTGTTGGGAGGAAATTCAGCTGCCCGTCTCACATAATCTGCAAAATTATCATGTACAAGAAAATATCAAGGGGATAGGATGGTAATAGGCAACACTTTCCTTATAACAAGCACAATTTTAAAGTTTCACAACTAACAAGAAAATCTAAAAGACTACATTTATAACCAAACACAAGTATGGTTGGTGTGAGAGATACAAAATGAACACGATGAAGGTGTGGTTGGAAGCAAACCTGTAGAGGACGCTTTAGAAGGAGACAACCCATGGTGGTGAGAGGGAGGACGACGGTGTCCACAATGAGAGCAAACTGACAGTGCAAACCCCGTAGCAGGGATGGTGATGAGTTGAGGCAGAACGAAGTTGGTGAAGTGAAGGATGGAGGACCAAGAAGAGAGAATGGAGGAGCAAGAAGAGAGGAGGTATCGGCCTTTTGGAGAAATAAGAAAATGAAGCAGAGTGAGGCAAAGACGAAGAAAGGAGCTGAAGGGTGAGGAAGAGTGAAGCAGAGACGGAGAAAGGAAATGAAAGTTGAGGTAGAGTGATCGAGTTCAGCGCTGAGCCTAAAGTATCAGTTTAGGCTTCCCCAGTCAAACTGGGGATGCCTAAACATGGTATATGCAAACTAGGGATACCTAAAGTATTAGTTTAGGCGTCCCAAAATTGTCTGGGGGCGCCTAAATGTCTGACAATTCACATGTACTGGTCATGTCAGACCAGTGTATGTGATCGTTTACGCATCCCCACCCAAGTTGGGGATGCATAAACCAATATTTTAATAAAAGAATAAACTTTTAGACATCCCTACTGGTGTTGGGGACGCCTTATGTTCGCTTTAGGTGTCCCTAGTTGGACTGGGAATGCCTAAACATGGCTTTAGGTGTCCTCAGTCAAACTGGGGACATCTATAGGTTCGTTATTGCGCGAAAATCAATCGTTTTAAAGTGAAATTTAAAGTTTTAGATCACCGTCTATGTTTTAGACATCCCCTTTTAAAAAAGAGACGCCCTTTAGGGTAGTAATATGTATATTTTGTAGTAGTGAAAAGAACTTTTTTTTTGCCCTAGTAAATATACTGGGCTATTTGTTTATTTTAATTTTAGCATTTAATTTAAGATTTTGAAAGTTTTGGGAAGTTATGATTCCAAAATACAATTTTATATTTTTCAGATCAATTTTATATGGCATTAGAATGTTTTGCTTGGAAAAAAAAAGGTTATGGCGTCGCCCACAATGATGATTAAAAAAATAATTACCGGAAAACAAAAGTGAAACAGTTACGTGTATCCTTTGGTGGATTTGCATGAAATGCTTTGAGATTTAAAAGTCAAAAGCTTTACTACCCGGAAAGAAGTCATCACATTCTCAATCGGCCGCTTCTTGGATTTGAGTTTCAATGATTAAAATAGCCTTCGTTTCACAGTCTAGTATTTTATATTTAGAATCATATATTCATTTTTAACGTGCATTGTAGATTTTGAATATCAATAATACTGTTAATAAATAAAACCAAAGTTAGTTAAATGGTATCCGCAAGCCTCATTGCGTAGTTGGAATTCTCTCATCAGCTGATGGGGCCACTTGATTCAAAAGTCAATAACTCTGGGCTTGTTTTGAAAGCCAAATCATTGCTAATTAGTTTCTTCAAAATTGGATTTTCCCTCATTAATTAATCCAACATCTTCAACTAAATATTAGAGAAATTGATGTGCTAGCTAGCAACATTAATTATTTTTCACAAGCTTGATACCTATTTTTATCCTTCTTTCCTTTAGTTTAGTTTTTTCCTCTTCTTTTTTTAATCTTTTTTACTTATCTAGTTCTATTTATAAATCAATTCCAACATGATTGAGAGAAAAAGAAACTTAAACCTTATTAATTTTGTCTTAATGTTTAACAATTTTCCAATTGTATCCCTATTAATTTGATATATATTATACCTTATGAAAACAGAATCCACATAACAATAAATGAATGGTAAAATTGTGCATTTGTATGAAAAATGTAACCATGTGACATATGAATAAGACCACAAAAAAAAAAAAAAAACCTGTCTCTATAACTAAATATCTTGTCTTCTAAGAAATAAAAACGACGACTCCATGAGCTTGTACCTATTTTCATTCATTCAAATACTATTACATGGCATCCGTCAAATTACCAATTAAAAACAATAGACGGCTTAAAGAAACAACTGAACCGTCAAGTCAAGAGAGGTGCATCCTCGTGGAAGTCAAAGACAAATAAAAGAGGCTAATCATGAACAAACAACAAAGTACAAAGCATATTACTTTCTTAATCATATAAAGCATGCATGCAAAGGCGAAATCAAAAACCACTACCAAAAGCAGAAAGAGATAAGCGTGTGCATGAAGATCAGCCATATATCAATATGGCAACAACTCATTCTTCGCCGCCTCTTCTATATAAAGGCACCAAATCACAACATCAAAACCTATCCAAACACTAAGAACAATTTCCCCTTTCATCGAGATTATATTGTTCACAGGCCATATATAGAATAGTTCAGAAGCTCTAAGTATGAAAGCTTTCGGCTTATTGCGCATAGCCTGTGTTATATGTTCCCTTATTTCTACTTTGCTCTTCTGTTTCTGGGAATTCATGGAATGAGGTTAAGCTTTGGTGCAACCAAACCCCATAGCCTCAGCCATGTGAATACTTCCTCAACAACAATCCCATTCACAGCCAAAAGATCATCAAACACAAACATGATTTTCTCAATCTTTCTCTTCAACTTGCCCAAGAGCGAGCCCTAAAAGGTCATGCTAACACTCTTTCATTAGGCCCCAAGTGCAGGAACTCAAGTTAGAAAGCTGCATGGGCTGATTGCGTTGAGCTTTACGAGCAAGCCATTCATAAGCTCAACAAAACCCTAGAGCCCACCAACACCATGTTCTCTCAGGAAGATGCTCAAACATGGCTCAGCACAGCTCTCACCAACCTCGAGATGTGCCGAGCCGGGTTCTATGAGCTCGGGGTTCAAGACTATGTGTTGCCTTTGATGTCCAACAACGTCACTAAGTTGTTGAGCAACACTTTGGCTTTGAACAAAGTTGAATACAAAGAGCCAAGTAATAAAGATGGGTTTCCAACATGGGTTAAGCCTGGGGATAGGAAGTTGTTGCAGTCTTCTTCTTCATCTTCTAGGGCCAACGTGGTTGTGGCTAAAGATGGATCTGGCAAATACACAACTATAAGTGCAGCTATAAATGCAGCACCAGAGAGTAGTAGTGGGAGATATGTGATATACGTGAAGGCTGGAGTTTACAATGAACAGGTAGAGATAAAGGCAAAGAATATAATGTTAGTTGGAGATGGTGTTGGGAAGACTATAATCACAGGAAGCAAAAGTGTTGGAGGAGACACTACAACCTTCCGGTCAGCCACTGTTGGTAAGTTGGAAGTCATATAAAATTTAATCTTTTAATATATTTTCAATTTTCAAATTTATTAGAATGTCTTTTGCATTAGGATTGTAAATTGAAAAATCAAGATTACATATTTCTAAAGTTTAAATGTAGGTTTCCAACGTATATATATAAATGTCTTGCTAAGCCTAATTCTATCAGATATGGGTCTTTCTACACCAACGATCAAAGTCGCATCTGGTTATTAAAATAGGTCAGGAATGAAACTGAACTAGTTAAGGATTTTTGCAGGTGTTGTTGGGGATGGATTTATTGCTCAAGGCATCACATTTAGAAACACTGCTGGAGCTTCAAACCATCAAGCTGTCGCATTACGTTCTGGTTCAGATTTATCAGTCTTTTACAGATGTAGCTTTGAAGGATACCAAGACACATTATATGTGCACTCTGAGCGGCAATTCTACAGAGAATGTGACATTTACGGCACCGTTGATTTCATCTTTGGTAATGCAGCAGTGGTTTTCCAAAACTGCAACATTTTTGCAAGAAACCCTCCCAACAAAGTCAACACAATCACAGCCCAAGGTCGAACTGATCCAAACCAAAACACAGGAATTTCTATTCACAATTGTAGGGTTACAGCTGCTTCAGATTTAAAGCCAGTTCAAAACTCGGTGAAGACCTATCTTGGAAGGCCATGGCAACAATATTCTCGAACAGTTTTCATGAAGACTTTCTTAGCTTGGACAGTTTGATAAACCAGGCTGGTTGGTTGGAATGGAGTGGCAACTTTGCCTTAAACACTTTGTACTATGGAGAGTACATGAACAATGGTCCAGGTTCATCCATTTCAAATCGTGTTAAGTGGTCAGGTTACCACGTAATCACCAGTGCTTCAGAAGCTTCAAAGTTCACTGTTGCAAACTTCATTGGAGGAAATTCATGGCTTCCCGCCACCAATGTTCCTTTCACTTCTACTTTATAGATCATTTTATTGTCTTGTATTCTATATATGATTGATTGATTTAAATCCTTTGTTTTGTTCTTTTTTTTTTTTTGGTTGTCTTTCAGGTCCACTTCTTGTAGTAGCGTATTGTGTCTTTATTTCTTGTCGCTAATATTGTTATATCATATCCGATCCATAAACTACTTTGATCTATTATAGTTCAAAAGCTTGTCTGCTGATATTGAGATTGTGTTTGTTTGAGATATTGACTATGGACTTTAAATTTAGGGAAAATAATTAATTTGCAAGTACTTATAGTTCAGCTAAATTTTGAATCATTTCCTTCTAGTTTCTTTTGTTCGAATTGAACTCTTATAGTTTGATCTATTACAAGTGTTCATCCTCTATTATAAAAATCGTTAATTTTAATTTATATAATAATTTTATGAATTTTCGTTCGTTTCATTTAACACAGTTTTAACACCAGTGCATTCCTACAAATAAAGTTTTTATAAAGAGTGGTAATTAAATTAAAATTATCGATCGGATCAAACATGTGGATGAATTTTTTCTTAAATTTATATTTTCATTTCATATTATTACCCTTTATAAACGACATTTGTTGCTATTTATTTTTTATGAACTATATCGTTAGGAAGTACTTCATTCTTGCCACAAGTAACAAGTCATTTTTTGGTAGTGGAATCATACTCTGATTAAAATTAGAGTAGGTATAGCAAAAACATGACTCATAAATCAAAAAAATTTCATATATTTAATATGTTAATATATTGACAATATTTCATTTTCATATTTGGGAAAATTGGGGATAACATTTGAGAAATTAATTGGGGAATACAACCTAGAAAAAAGTAAAGTCTTGAGGTCCTTTAGGAGAAATGAGTAACCATATAAAATGACTACTCTACCCTTGATGAAATAAGGATCTACCCTTTCATCTTTTGCGCCCATCAGTTCCCTCACTACCATTCACTCCCTCATCGTGTGCTTTATCTTTCCAACTTCACCCTTCACAAGCTCCATATCCCCTTCGAGCAAACTCCAGCAACAAATGACTATGGCAACCAATGACGATGACCTCCATCTTACAACATCACATAAGATCTAGCGACCTTGTCCTGCCACTGCTGCACTAGCCTTCTTCATTCGCTCCATTTCTTTGATCTCTGCTGCTGCTACCTCCCTCCTCCACCTTCTTGGTTGAAAAAAAAAAATCAAATTTCAAAAGGATGATCTTGTGTAGTGGCAAGCCATCGCAAATTTGGAGATGGAGGGAGATGAAGAAGGGGATGAAGGTGAACCATGGCATGCAGATCGATAGAATAAAAGATGAACCACGAATTGCAAATGACCTTCTACAAATTGGAAATGACGTTCCGCAAATTGCAACTAAGCTTCCATGGTATACAGATTAAGTTAAAATGCAATTGACCATCCACAAATTGCAAGTGACCTTTCGTAAAGTGAAAATTAAGTTAGGGTGCAAACGCAAATGTCATTCTATGGATTGTAAATAACCTTCAATAAATTTCAACTAAACTTCTAGGAATTGCAACTGAGTTTCTGTGATGTGCAAATTAAGGTAAAATGTAAGTGACCTTCCACAAATTTCAAATGATATTCAATAAATTACAAATAACCTTCCAAGGTGTGAAATTTAAGTTAGAATGCAAATGCAAATGACCTTCCATGAATTGTAAGTGAGCTTCCAATAATTGCAACTGAGTTTTCATGGTGTGCAATTAATTTTATGTACTAATGGACCACAGATTCTATGTACTAATGACCAATTAATTTTCCAATAAGGGACTTTTAGCCAATTTTCCCTTCATATTTTCTAATTTTAACAAATTACAAAAATAAATGATGGTTTAAAAATGTGTGTATGTGTGTTCTTGGTTTTTCCTGACAAATGATGTGTCGCGTATGTGTGCCAATGTGATGAGCTCAAATATTTTAAACTAAACCTTAGGTGAGTGCTTGGAGGTTTTTTCGTCACATAATTTCCCCATAATGCAAAAAGGAGAAAAATGTGGCAATGCGATAACTATTCAATGCAATTGTCATGCAGCCGTGGGATCCATGTTACTGAGGCGACCTTTAGGTTAATAATTTATATAAAAAATTTGATTCTTAATAAAGAACAAATAGTATCACAAAATCTCACTAACCAAAATAATAGTATCATGCAATTCATGTAACCAACTCCACCTAATGGGATAATGTTATTGTTGTAACTTAATTGTAATTATAGCAAACTGCATTGGATAAAATGTTAATGGTCCAGATTTAAAATTCTTAACTGGTGATTTTTAAATAATTTTTTTTTTGCAAAGCTGATAGTCAAAAGGTTATCTTTGTTTTATGTTATGTACACATCGAAATAAATTTTTTGTAAAAGTAAGAGTAAAAAATATCAATATAAACCATTCAAACTATATATGAACGGTCCACAATGGTAAAGAGCTCTCATTGCTCATCATTGCGATGAGCACTTTCTAAATATTAATTAACATAATGTAGTATGTAGATGCATACCTTTTAAGTATATACCATGTTTGCAGAGTCAGTGCCTAACAGTGTCTCAAACAAGATTGCCTCCAATAGGAGGATTCCTATGTCTAGCAAAAAAAGAATGTTATTGTTCTCTTTCAGTTAGTTGCTAGATATTTTTGCTAGCACGTGCATCCTTCTATTGGAGGCAATCGTATTCAAGGCACTGCTAGGCATTAAATGTGGGCACTTCTCCCAGTGTGGATTTGAACTTTGGTTCATCACATTATAAAGGACTAGCCCTTCCATTAAAGTCAACCTTTGTTGGTTCAATTGCTAGATATGGAATAAATTGGTCGAAAGAATGTTAAAGGGTTTGAAGAATTGAGGTTCTATAAGTCGAGAAGACTATGAAAAGAATATGGATAATTTTGGATGAAGTCTCTCAATCTCTCTCTCTCTCTCTCTCTATGTGGCTTCCGTCGTGGTCATGTTCACTATGTAGTTTCTTCTCTTCTGCAACTTCTGTCATCCCTTATCCTTTCTCTATGTTTCTTGTTTATATTTCCTTAGCTTTGCAGCCCTCCTCCTTTATCTTATTTTGAGACTGTCTGTATATTTGTGCCAAGAGTTTCCTCTAAATGTACTGTTCATTTTAGATTAGATTATTACATATGGTGCTTTCATATTAGGTGACTGCCTCTACGACGACCGGCGATTTTGATGAAGATGAAATGGACGAGCTTGAAGTTGCAGTCAAGGAATTGTCTACTACAATGGAACGATGAGCTTCTCACATGACTGCAAATATATATGGATCACATGGAATCGGTGAATTCTTCTCGTCTTGACCGAATCAAGGTTCTAATCGCTGCGATGATAAGTAGATCAGCACTAGAATATGAGCATCTCTCCACATCCACCATGGGGGATATAAGCTCAAACTTTTCCGTTGATATTCCACACTCAAACTCTACTCATAGCCTCCTTAACTTAGATAACCTACATTTTTTTGGTACATTTAAGTTTAGGTGAGTTAGGTTGGAGGCTCACTAAGGTCAAGGCATGCCTCTAGACTCTAAGAGTGCTTATAGAGGTACTTATAGATCATCTACTAATAACGTTCTAGTTATAAGCCAACTCCTTTACCAATTAGATCAACCTTTATTATCTTATATATAAACTAAATTCTTCAAACCCCCTTTAACATCCTTTCCAGCCCATTTATTCCATGTTTAGCCCATATCTCTTTTCGTTCCATTCCAATCCATGCCAAAGTATCATGACGTATTTCTTAGCTTCGATTAATACTTAAAAGAGTCGGTGAGGCTGAACAACTAGGAAGTGATAAGTAAATGAAAGTAGATTATTACTTAAAAGAATCAGCAGATTAGTGAATTATTTGGTTTTACTCCAACAACGGACTTGGAAAAATACTTGGGAGTTCCTTTAATTCATAAAAGGGTGACCAAACAAATGTACTAAGGCGTCTTAGATAAGACGGATAAGCATTTATCGACCTACTTTGTCTCTAGCTGTAAGACATACGTTAGTATCATCTGTGGTGTCTGCTATACCGTCTTAAACTATGCAGTCCACTATATTGCCTGCTCAAACTTGGGAAGATATTGATAAAAGGTGATGCAACTTCCTTTGGGGTTCTTCTGAGAGGTCTAGTAAGGTACATTCATGTATTATGGGTTATGATGAAGTTGGGATGGGGATTGGTAAAACGAAGGGTTGCATTATGCGTTAGATTTATGAGAAAAATATAAGTGTGGAGCTGATTTTGAAGAAATTGCTACTAATTTTGAAGGAAATTTGAAATTATTGCCCCAGTAATTGAAATTTGAATTTGCATGATTAATTTTTGCAATAAATTTCTGCATTATTTATTTAAAAGTTTGTATAATAAATAACATTTTAAATATAATAATTATTAATTGGTGAGAATTATTAAATGAAGTTAGATAAGTATGAACATTATGTTTATGATTGAGAAATGAAATGTAGAGGTAAAAATGATTTAAGTTCTTCACTTTATGTAATTGAACTTGAAGAATAATGAAAGATGAAGAGATATACTCCTCCGGTCCCTAATATAAGACATATTTACCTAATTTGATTAGATTAAGAAAATTAATTGAATTAGTTAAAATGTCATATATTTTATAAAATATCCTAGTCATCTTCCTTAATTTCTTCTTTCTCTCTCATCTTTGATTATTGTTAGTATCAATAGGGGTAAATTAGGAAAAGATTGACAAATATAAAAATTATATTTTATAGTTAGGACCAAGATCAACTCATCAAATATGTCTTATATTAAAAACCGGAAAAGTATTTGTTTGTGGAGGTAATGTTGAAATTGTGGAGGAAGGAAGAAAGACACCCTTGAATTTCTACAGAAGTAAAGAAATAATTAGTATATGAAGAAGAAAAAAAACAATTCAAACCAAAGAAGTTTAAAAATAAACTTACACTTAAAAATAAACATTTCCTCACACTAGGCTTGTTTGTCACTATCAAGATAAAACTAGGCTTGTTTCTATGTGCATTATATGTTGTCTAAGAAATGAGAGGCGTTATCTGTAGTTTTATGAATAGCAAGAGCTATTATTGAATTTGATTATAGTTGATAAAATTTTTTAATTTTTCTTTCTTTTCCTTTGTTTTATTAAGTTACGTATATGCTCATATATATGTTGTATGATCTCTTGAACTTGTTAAAATTTATCTAGCACTAAAATTCTCAGCCACACTGTAATGACTGTTCGACTTTTCGTAATTTTACATATTAAAATTTGAGGAGTTCTTTTAGGGAAAATCTCAGAAAAAGCCGCCAACATATTTCAAAATCCTAAATTAGTGATTTCATACTAAAATGAGTTATAAATTTCTTATCAAGTCTAGTCATTCCCTTATCAATTATAGAAATTAAAGCAAACATGATTTGAGATTTTGAAATTTTAGAAGTCTTTTCTAACATTTTTCTTTTTTCCATGAACAAATTTGAGGAGTTTTACTTTAATGTACGTAGTGGTAATTACTAATTAGTAACAACAACATTATTATTATTATTTTTTGGCTAGCAAAACTACAGCAATGTTTATTAGTAAGGTGATATGGATTTGCTAGTCATTATGATAACTCTATTGATCACCGTTGTCCATGTACAATATTGAATTAATTAGAATTTGTCACAGTTGATAATACTTTTTTTAAATAAAAATAATTTTTATAAAGCCAATTATTGGAGTTTTCTACATGTCTCCATAACCAAAATTAAACACTTTGAAACCAACAAAGGTTGGTCCAATTGGTAAGGCGATTGGCTCATAAACATAAGGTTGAGGGTTCAAATCCCACCGATGTGAGACCTTATTGATGAGCGATCCATGAGTATCTTTATAAGTGCTCTTTGAGCTCAAATGCATGTTTTGACCTTGGTAAGCTCTAGGATCTTACTCACCTGAACTTTTTGTTAAAAAAATTAAACACTTTGGAATTCAATAGGTTTTTGTTTTGTGTTTTTTTGACTCAACACTCAGCAGAGTCTCAATGACGTAATTGAAAACAAGTGAAAACGACATTATGTTGAAGATGATAACTTCATCTCATTTTCATTTTATTTTATGTTTTGGGCGCTTGTTGACATCCCAATGATAAACCCAACGTCTTAGTTTGAAAGAATAATATCGTCATCCATTACCCTTACAATGGGGCTTGAGTGAAAATTACGAAATATGTATATATTATTACTCACTTAAGTGATGGGGTCTTGTTGAAATGAAAAAAAAAAATCACTTTGAAAATTTATATAGACGGAAAAGAATGAAGTTTTTTTTTTCTTTTGCTAGAGGCATACATATTATTCTTTTTGTTGGACTTTAGGTCCAGTCTGCCCTTATATGTGATTAGTCAAGCAAATCATGTTTAGAGCCCATTTGGTTCAACCTCATTACATGCCTGCAATGGTAATCTTGATTGCATTATCAAGAGAAAAGTGTTTGGTTGCACTTTATCATGGTAATATGGTTTACCATGGTAATGATGATTACTAAAAAATTGGTAATCCTCATTCATACCTCTACCCCTATGAATCCTCATTACCATCCCATTGCATGGTTAAAAAAGTCCAATTTACCCTTTAGTTTCTTGTGTCTTGGTTTCACTTATCTCATTTCACTTGCCACATCATACCACAACTGCCACCACCACTACCTCCTCCTCCTCCAAAGCTGTCACCTCCACCCGCTGCCGCCAACACTACCTCCTCCTCTACTCGCTGTCGCCACCATGACCTCCTCCTCCTCCTCCATTGCTACAGCTACAACCCCTACCGTTGCCAGCACCACCACTTCCTCCTCCTCCACTCCTGTCACTGCCAACTGCCACTATACTACTACAGAATTAGGATATAACCACCTCAAAGGACATCCCAAATTTAAAATTGGGTAGTTAAAAAGGCAGGCGGTCACAATTTTGTAATTATTTGTATGTATGGAAACCTTTAGGCGTCCCAAATTTGAATTTAGGACACCTAAAGTTCTTTTAGGCGTGAAATATAAATTTTGTAAATTTTTTTTAGAGCCAGCAGCTGGGTTTAGACGTCCCAAAATAATTTTGGGACGTCTAAATCTAGACTTTTGGTGTCCCAAATGCCATTTGGCGTCCCAAATGCCATTTGGGACGCTTAAAGGCGTCCCTGCGCATGTCAGACAAGTCTCTGACATGCGTCTTCTCCATCTTCACTCCCATTCCCTCCTTTTTTGACCAAAGTGCCTTTACTCTTCTTCCTCCCTCCTTTCTTGTCCGTCAACTACATTCTTTCTTTCTTCAACTTCTCCCTTCTGCAACTTCACCTCCTCCACCTGAAATCCATTGAAGGACGCACGCACCAGGCCACCCTTCTGCATCTTCACCTCCTCCACCTGAAATCCATTGAAGGACGCACGCACCAGACCACCCTTCTGCAACTTCACCTCCTCCACAGTATAGGTTTTTGCTCTCCTCCACCTCCTTCCTTCCATTGTTGTCCACACCTCCACACCACCATGGTTCTTTGCTTTCTTCACCCTTCGGTGTACCTCCCCACCGTGCTTCTCACTACCTCTCCAGCATACATAGCAGTCGACGCCCCCTTCATCAAATTAGTTTATTTTCTTCTTTTTTTGTAACAGAATGGTTTATTTTCTTTTTGAAATATAAATTTATTTGAATAAATTAAAGTAAAACTTGCAATGTGAAAAGCCTAGGCAATAGGAAATATCACGTTAATTGTGCTTATATATTGCTTATATTGAGATGGTTGAGATTGGTGTGTTTGGTGTGCTTATATATTGCTTAAATTGTATTGGGGAACTCCACTGCAATACTTTTTACTTTTTTTTAATGATGCTTCTACTAATTTAAATTTTCAAGTCTTTCTCATTCACAAAAGTTAACATGATATTTTTCTTCGTGTACTGCAAACGGAACATTTTTAGATAAATCAATAGTGTGGCTTTTTGTAAACTTTATAATAGTGTGATATATTAATGATTATTGTCTCATGACTTAACATGACCTAAATAGAATGAGTAGGGGTTATTTTAATTTTAATCAAATCACCCTTTTTTTGAGGATTTTATAACAAAACTGCAACTACATATATGTATATGTTCTATCTTCATGTCTTTGTTTGTCATCTTTGGGGAAAAAATTATTCTGTTTTATATAGAAAATTATTATATGGACTCATGTTTTGCATAGAACTTAAAATAAGCTACTATTCATGGTTTTAATTATGTTTTTTCATACACAGCCATTTCATGTAATTTAAAGGCAATGTATATATATTATTATAAATAAATGGAGCTTTTGAATGATTTTGATGAAATTAACAACAATTAAACAGATTGGTAAGATTATTAATGTAGTTTCCTTAATATAATAATATAGTAAGTAGTATGATTATTATTCGTGTAGTGGAGAGATAGGGTTGCTTGAAATTTTGGGATGTCTTACTTTTAAGGGGAAATGCTGTCAAAATTTTAGTTGAAAAATGTGAAAAAAGCCAATCCCATCATATGTCGTTGACAATTGTACTAAACGTGTGAATCTTATTGGGAATGGCTTAGGTGGTAACAAAATGGATCATAGTTGGATGAATGCTTTGAGAACTAGTAAAGAATATGAGAAAGGGTTGGAAGAATTTATTGAATTCGCTAAAAAGAATACTCCAACAAAAAATGGGAAGTATTTTTGTCCTTGTGTCAATTGTTTGAATGAGAGTTGATGGGATGTTGATGTCATAAAGGATCACCTACTTTGTGATGGAATAAATCTGCGATACACAAGGTGGATATGGCATGGTGAGGAAGTAACGGATTATTCGTCGCACAAGAAGGAAGATGTGGATATCATAGATGAAGAAAGAATGGAGAAAATGATTCACGATGTTGAGGTAGAATCCTTTGCACAGTCACAGGAGTATGACAGCCTGCAGAGTGATGTAGAGACACCATTATACCGTAGGAGTAAGTACAAGCGGCTGACAGGAACATTATATTTGGTTAACTTAAAGGCAACTTGTGGGTGGACCGATAGTAGTTTCACATTATTGCTTGAAGTATTATGTGATATGTTTTCAGAGGATAATGTACTTCCAATCGTATGTATGAGGCCAAGAAAATCCTGTTTATGATGGGTATGGAGTATAAAAAGATACATGCTTGCCCTAATGACTGTGTACTGTACAGAAATGAGTATGGAGGTCTTAGTGAGTGTCCTAAGTGTTAAACTGCACGATACAAAGAGAAAAAAGATGGTGGTTGTGGCGATGTGACAAGTAAAAGGCAACCTTTAAAGGTTATGTGGTACCTTCCAATAATACCACGTTTTAAATGTTTATTTGCGACTGCAACAAAAGCGAAGAAGTTGACATGGCACTCTGATGAGAGAATATCTGATGGGAAATATCTTTAGTACCTAGCTGACTCTCCACAATAGCAAAAAATAGATGAAATGTTCCCTCAATTTGGTAGCGAACTGAGAAACCTTCGGCTTGGGCTTTGTACAGATGTCATCAATCCATATGGAACTCTTACTAGCACACATAGTGTGTGGCCAGTTCTCCTTGTAATATACAACTTGCCTCCCTGGCTATGTATAAAACGTAAGAATATGATGCTATCTATGATGATTTCTAGACCAAAAGAGCCAGGGAACGATATTGATGTCTATTTGGCGCCTTTGATTGAGGACTTGAAGAAGTTGTGGGAGGAAGGCATAGATGTGTTTGATGTTTATAAGAAGGAGCCTTTCAAGCTACGTGCAATGATTTTCACAACGATAAATGACTTCCCTACGTACGAAAACTTGTTAGGGTTCAGCGTGAAGGGTCATAAAGCATGCCCAATATGTGAAGCAAACACACACTTCTAAAAATCCTGAGGTGGATGTACCCTTTCGAGCGATGCATGAAGATCTTAAAAGGGTATTCTAAAAATCCTTATCGACCAGTAGCCTCAATAGTAGAAAGATATGTAGTTGAGGAGGCTATGGAGTTTTGCAAAGATTATATGTTAGGGAAGAAGGAACAATCTCTGCATGAAGAGGGGAGAAGTAAGGGAACATGAGGACTGAAAGTGAAGAATGTTCCTCGTGAAGAGGTGTTGCAAGCCCACTTGTATATCCTGAATAATATAGAAGAAGTTCAACCTTACATAGATGAACACAGAAAGACTTTGAAGAACAAGAATCCAAGGAAGAATGACATGCAGATTGCTATTGAGCAAAACAAGACATCATGTAGTGGTTCAAGGAAAAGGTTTTGCACGAGACCGGTGTGTCTGAGACAATCGAGTGGCTAGCTTGGGGGCCTTCATTTCAGGTCATTACTTGGACCGGTTATGATATAAATGAATATTCTTTCTATACGAAAGAGCAAGATGACAGAAGTACCATGCAAAATAGTGGGGTCATGGTAGAAGCTGAAGCTATGCACTTTTCCAGTTTGAGAGACAAAAACCCCATATTAGCATCTATGGCCTATTATGGAGTTATAGAAGAAATAAGGGAGATGACATACAACAAGTTTAAAGTTGCTTTATTCAAATGTAAGTGGGTTAGCAATAATGCTGTGGTAATAGATAAACAATTTGGATTTGTCTCAGTCGATCTTTAAAGAATTGGCTATAGAGATGAGCCCTTCATTTTAGCAAGCCAGGCGAAACAAGTGTTTTATGTCACCGATCCTGCGAGCAAAAACATGTCCATTGTCCTTAAAAAGTAAAATACAGAAGTATGGTGATCCGACCTTCAACCTTGATGACACACCACCTTTCACAACAACTCCACCTTGAACACATAAAGTAGAATTGGTATATGATGACGAATATGCTGTAAGAAATGACCATGGTGAAGGACTCTAGGAAACAATATAGAGTAAGACCTTAATTTATAAACGAGAACTATATGTTTTTTCTATTTTACTTCCCGCTTAGTTTATTTCGTTTTTATTGCAATTTATTTACGTTTCTGACAATGCTTTTTGTGTTAACAGGAATATGCACAACTCTAGTGATGACGAAAGGCATAGAGATGACGAAAGCCCTAGCAATGACAAAAGGCCTAGAGATGAACCCGTTGCAAGAAGGAGGGTTAGAGGTTGTACAAAGATGGTAGCATTGGTTGCACGTCATGAACATCAACAGGAGAGGTTGCATATAGACTTTGATGACAATCTGAATCCAGTTGGTCATGAGGAAGACCACTTCATTAGCTACGTAGGGTTTTTGAGTCGAAGCAAAGTGTAATTGGAGATTGGTTCCCCCACAAATTAAAGACATGATTTGGCAGCAACTTTTGGTATATAAGTTTTGATGCATCTATGGTAATTGTAGCTTTATTCGTATTGTTTCAAATATAATAATCTTATGTTTTACCTTACAGCAAACATATGATATCCCATACACCAAGGAGATGTATAGGCACTGGATGGATGAGGTTCGTGTATGATGAAAAGGTTTTAAGAACAAGCTAATAGCATGGTATATTAGAGGGGCCCTTAGGGGTTAGGATCCATGTACATATTATTCCTATTTGTCTCCAGAGGACTAGAGGTTGTTTGCGGCATCACGAGCAGATCCTGAGTTTTTGGTAAGATTTCTGTCATCATGATATAGAGCTTTTAATTTTCATATACTTGATATCGTTGATTTATTTTTTATTGTTTTTCATTCATAGAAATTAAGTACAGCAAATGAACAGAGGCAATTAGAAAATAAATATCAACTTACATGTCTTGTAATGGATATCGGAAGCTTGAGCGGTAAATGATGCAAGAAGAGTTAGAGAAAATTAAGGAAGCAGCGGAATCTGATCCTAGCATTGTTATCCAGCCACCGGCACCTCCTCCACATCACAAAAAATGGAAAGCAGGTAGGATTAAGGCTGGGAAGTACATAAATCCGGCTGTTGCTGAGGTTACTGCAAGGATTGTAAGTAGTTATACTGTAAGTACCTATTTTTTTGCATATCGCGAGTGGTTTCGATACATTTATGATAAACTGTATGCTACAGGATGAACTGGAAGATCAGAGTAGCCAAGGTTCATTTAATCCAAGTAGATGGATGGACATCTTGTCAACGGCTATTGGGAAGGCAGATGACCTTGGTCTTATTCGAGGAGAGACATGGGGAGTTAGTGCCGTGAGGTATTTTGGATGAGACTCACGTTATTCGTCACAAGCTGGACCTAGTAAGGACCTTGTGGCCAAGATTTGAGAGGACATCGAACGAGAGCTCAAGGCCAACCTTCGTGATAAGCTCCGACAAGAGCTGTTGCCAGAGCTTCAACTTGAAATGGCAAAGATGTTCGAAGCGCAAAGAGCAAGGGACGAGCATAGAACTCAGGAATCCCCGACCTTCAATAGCACCAAAGGAAGTTACAACCCTCTGGAGGAACCACTTGGCGACCCTTCTCCCACTCTAATGTCGGAAGACCCTTCCACCCTCTATTTGGATGATCCACTATTGCGTGTTGTTGCTGATGCTCTCGTTTACACACGTGCTACCACCTACCATCATCAGCAAATTCCATAGGATTTTCATAGGGTGAATCTGACAAGTGTTAGAAAGGGGGAAGAAGGTATAGCCATCCCTGTTCCTGATCCAGAGGTTCGCACGTTAGGTCAAGCGATAGGATCTTTCATCCTTTGGCCTCACAATCTTATTGGTTCAGACGCAACACCTCCAATGGTAGGAATTACCTTACTATTACTGAAAATCTGTTGGCATCCTAATAACAATTTGTTTTTTGATCTTCTGAAAGGATGACGAAGGTGCGAGGAAATGGCCCTACTTAGCACAGCTGTAACAGATTGACAATACAGATCTCAAGCAGTTTATGAGGTTGGAGGAGATAGATGCAGGCTGGGTGAAATTTGCAGTCTGGTAAGTTTTTTTTCAATTTTCCCATAGAATTCATTTAGTGGTTTTTTGATTTCATACATTTAATAATTCATTCCTTATTTTAATTCTATTATAGCACCTTCCACCGTCTCTGCACAAACATGGAAAGACGTGATTGGTATGGATTCTTATGTCCTGCGAATACGGCAGGGGATACTTGTACTGTGGCGCATAGGACTCACTATGTCGGCTACGCAATGGGAGAGACCAAACTTCGTTGTTATCTAGCACCCATTGTTCAAAGGTTCATATTTTCATTTTGTCAATTTAAGAAGTTTAATAAATAATTGTCTTGTCATCTAACTTCATTTTAATGTGTACATGTTGTTAAAGTTACCACTGGAGTTTGTGTGTTATATGTCCTCACCGCAACATAGTCTATTGGTTTGATCCCTTGAGTAAAAAGCCAGACAAAGATACAAAATCCGTCTTTGACACGTAAGTTATTCTATTTGTATTTCATTGACTCTTAAAAAAATTGAATAGTTCTAATTTCTGTTCATTTTGATTTTCATGATAGTGCTTGTCAAACATATAGAGTCCTAGGCGGGTCATGCGAGGGTACAGTTGTTAAAAAGCCAAAGTGGTTTTATCTGATAGTAAGTAGTTTCGATCCTAATTGTTTCATTGACGGTTCTTTTAGATATACCTTTATTGATTTTAATAACCAATTGCATGCCTTTGATTTAAAGTGCCCTCGGCAACTTGGCAACACTAAATGCAGATATTATTTTATACTTTATATGTATAACATCACTCAAAGTAGAATTACTAGCAGTTTTGAAAAGGTAATCGCTTCTTCATTCTCAAATGATCATATTTTTGATGTTCTAATCGAAATGCTAATTAATTCATTTGCTTGAGATTCATTTAATCAAAGCTTACTTTCTAATTTTTAGATTTTTGATAATAAAGATGCCTACCTACGTGAAGACCTTGATTTGATCAGAGATCTTTTGGCTGGACATCTTCTTCAACATATAGAGCAGTAAACATTTTATTTATATCAATTTGTAGTTGTGTGATGATAGCGTTTTCACACTTTCTGGTTGTTATTGTTGAGTAGTAGGTTGTATGAGTTGTTATTGTATGTATATATAGTAAAGATTGTAGTGCTGGATGTCCTTACCATTTTGTAACGGACATTATGGTTTATGAATCCATCTTCTATTCTGTTCTTGTAGTTTGAATTCACTGGGTAATACAGAATATAAATGATGATATAAAAAAACCTAACCTTTAGATGTCCCATTTTTTTGGGACGCCTTTTCTTACAACATACTATGCCCCCAACATATATGTCCCCCCATTTTTGGACGTTAAAGGTGCCAAATTTGGGACGTTATAACCCCTTTTTGTTGTAGTACTACCACTACCTTCGCCACCAGCCTACTGCCACCATACACTACCTCCTCCGCCAGCAGCCAGCTGCACACCTCCACCACATACTACCTCCTCTGCCACCACCATCCACCCACTGCCACCACCACTACCTTCACCGCTGCCATCGCCGCCTACCCCCACCACCACCACTTCATCTTCTACAGCCTCCATTACCCGCCCACCACTACCACCACTGCCTCCTTCTCCTCCGCCACAACTGCTGCCACCCGCCCGCCTACTACCACCATCACTAGTTCACTACCTCCTCCTCTACTGCCACATGAAGAAGAGATTGTGTCAGCAATTATTGTTGATGGAACTACACTTATGTGTGATTAGTCAAGGAAATCGCACTTAATGTTGATTTGCTAGAGGAGCCTCTTGATTGAGGAAATCAATCAATAAGTTAATAAGGAGTTAATGCTGCTTGGAAGGCAAGAAGGAGGAGCTCTCTGGGATTACATGTGAATAATTCATTTCTTCAATTTCAATTCATCACTTTCAATTCACGTGAATAATCTTACTTTACACTATTCATTATATTTGTTTTACATTATCATAATAATAATAATAGTAATAGTAATAATTAATATCACTATTCATTTATCTTTTTTTTTTGTAAGGATGCAACAACACTTCATGTGCAAGCACCTTAGCTTTGTATATATTTTTTTATTAGTTGATGGATTCTACAGCTCTTTTTAAGGAAGTACCGTAGGAAGTACGTACCTTAGCCAGCACTTTTATTTCAAGCGTCGACAAGGTAATACTTTAACCGGTGCTTTCTTTGAAAGCGTCATACAAGGAGATATAAATTTTCACATCCCGCCATTTTTCCCACATTATCGTCTTTCTCGCGCGTCCTTAGCTCTCCAGCCATTTTCCAGAGAACTAATTGGTCTACCACATTATCTCCGTTTAGTTCCCACTCTACCTTTCATTATCCATTGTCCCCACTCACTTCTTTCTTTGACGGTAGGAATTATAAGCTTCATTGGTCCCTACTATTTGATTCTCTTGTCTTCTCGTGTGTATATCTTCAGATCTTTTTTTGTCACTTCACTTTCATTACAGTACAAAGCTTGGTCACCCACATGTTGTTTGCTTTGTCTGAACCTCCTACAAGAAGTTTCGCCGACTCGTAAGTATTTTTTTAGATAGAAGTTTAAGAACATATCTTTTCTTTTCTTTTCTTTTCTTTTCTGTCATAAATCTTATATGTGCTTATGATTTTTTTTCAGGTTTTTATTTGAAGTTTAAACTGTCTTCTTAAATCTTGGTTCCTGTCTGTGTTTGTTCCCTATCTCAGCTTAGAGAAGTTTCTAGCTTGTATGTCTTTATGTTTTTTTATTGTTCATGCGGAAATTGTTGCTAAAATTGTGCAATTTATCTACAGTTTCACATATTGCTTTGCCATTATTCTATTCTCTTAGATTTTGTGTATTCAATTAAGAACGTTCGTTATACTGCTAATTTTTTGTAAAAAATAAACGGCAAAACATAAAAGTAATTAGTAACTGTAAGAGGCAAGCAACTATTGTCAAAATTGTTGATGCGGAAATTATGTTTTTTTATTCTCGATGCTGAAATTATTGTCAAAATTGTGCAATTTATCCACAGTTTCACATGCTGTATTGCCATTATTCTATTTTCTTAGATTTTGTGTATTAGATTGGACTTGAGAGATTGGTTGATTAATTAATAGATTTAATACTTGGGAAACTTAAAATTTGAGGACCTTATGCTGCCGATTTTTAAAAAAAAGTAAATGATAGAACATAAAAGTAATTAGTAACTACAAGAGGCAAGCAACTAACCAGTTTTAAAAATATGTTTAAAGTACAAAAGGATCGAAAATGGATGTCATCTAATCGATGCTCAAGGGAATATATAGATGGGGTGAAAGAGTTTATTAGATTTGCAAGCGAGCATATAAATGATCTTAACAAAATCTTGTGTCCATGCTTATCTTATTGTTATGGAAAGGGGATTAGTCCACTTGACTTGCTAGATCATTTAGTATGTCATTGAATTGATCAATCATATACACGATGGATAAGGCACGGTGAGACAGATGATGCACGTAGTGATCGGGTGAATACCACGATTGATCCTTCGAATGATTTGATCGAAGCATGTGTGATGATAATGATGATGGTCTTCAAGAAATGCTAAATGCGGTCTAAGGGGTGCTTCATGACTGTACTCAAGAATTTGAAGAGTTGAAAGCTAAAACAGATAAACCATTATATGCTGGTAGTTCTCAATACACAACATTGCTAGCAGTGTTGAAATTATACAACTTTAAAGCGTTATATGGATTGAGTGATTGAGGTTTCATTACACTGCTTGAACTTGTGCAAGATATGCTCCTAGAAGAAAATGCACTTCCTATCAAGACATATGAGGCAAAGCGAATACTTTGCTCTATAACTGGCATGGGTTGTGAGAAGATACATGCATACCCTAATGATTGTATTTTTTTCCGAAAGTAGTTTGCAACATTAGAGAAGTGCCCTAAATGCAATGCGTCTCGATATGGGAAGAAGAAAGGAAAAAGTCTGTTGAAGGTCGTATGGTATTTTCCCATTATTTTGATATTTAAGCAACTGTACAATAATGTGGAGATTGCTAAGCTATTGATGTGGCAAACAAATGAAAGGGTTGAAGACACGAACCTTAGGCACCCTGCAGATGCCCTACAATGGAAAAAAGTTGATCATAACTACCCTGCCTTTGAAAATGAAGCAAGGAACCTACGCCTTACACTTTCAACTGATGGAATCAATTCCTAGGGGTTCAGAGTAGTATACACAGTAAGTGCCAGGTGATATTGATAATTTATAACCTTCCTCTACACTTAATCATGAAATGTAAGTTTATGGTACTGTCTATATTAATTTCTGGGCTAAGGCAACCTAGGAATGATATAGATGCATACTTGGCTCTTTTAATTGATGACTTAAAGCTACTTTGGGAGGAAGGTGTCAGTGTGTATGATGGGTACATGGAAGAAAGTTTCACTTTGAAAGCCATATTGTTTAGAACAATAAATGATTTTTCTGCTTATGGTAATTTTCTGGATATAGCGTCAAAGGATATTGTGCGTGCCCTATATGTGAAGATGACACTCATTCAGTGTGACTAGATCATTATAAGAAAAATGTGCACATAGGATATTAAAGATTCTTACTATAGAAACATCGTTGGAGGAAGTGGAAAAAGGCTTTCAATGGTGAGTCAGAAGAAGGTAGCCTACCGAAGATGTTGACCAGTGCTCAGGTTTTTGAGAAGGTCAAACATTTGGATAACAATTTTGGCAAGCATTTTGCATAACAAATCAAGACAAGCGGCTAGAAGAAGAAGTCTATTTTCTTCGAACTTCCATATTAGAAGTTCTTATATGTGAGACACTTTCTTGATGTGATGAACATAGAAAAAAATATCTGTGATAGTCTAATTGGCACGTTGCTCAATATGCAAGGGAAGAGTAAGGACAGTGTGAATGCTAGGTTGGATTTGGTTAACCTGAGAATCAGAGAAGAGTTAGCATCGGTTGAGTAAGGACACTGTACTTATCTACCTCCAACGGTTTACAATCTATCGAGGAAAGAAAAGAAGTTATTGTGAGTTTCTTGAAGGAGTCAAAGTTCCAAAGGGCTATTCTTCAAATATAAAGAATCTTGTATTAGTGAAAGAGTTAAACCTAAAGAACCTTAAATCTCATGATTGTCCTGTACTAATACAGAATTTCGTACCAGTCGGTATACGGTCACTCTTAAACAAAAAAGTAAGGAATTCCATAACTAAACTTTGCATGTTCTTCAAGTTGATTTGTAGTAAAGTGGTTGATTCAACAAAGTTACAAGATTTGCAAAGGCTGTTAGATCTCATGTTTTGATGATAACAAAGAGTATTATGAAAAAGATTTGATTAATAAATAAGTTTGAACAAAGTAATAACAGGGAAAAGCATCACTTGAAGTAAGCATTGGAGTAATGAAGAAAGGCCAAGATAAAAAGCTGAGAAACTTGATCAGAAGCAAGTTTTCAAAGGCATTACTTGAGTATGTACTCGAGTAAAGGAATAGAAACTTGAAGTAATTAGAGACACCTTCGAGTAACCTACCAACATTACTCGAGTAAGTACTCGAGTAATAGTGTAAATGATTTCAAGTTGCTCTCAGCCTGCCAATGTTACTCGAGTAGGTACTCGAGTAACCAGATAATTCACTTGGAGTTGCTCTCGGCCTGCCAACGTTACTCGAGTAGCTACTCGAGTAACCATGTAAAAATCTTCCAGTTGCTCTTGGCTTGCCAATGATACTCGAGTATGTACTCGAGTCCCCTGTTTCAAGAAATATGTTGCTCTCGGCATTTTCAACCCTGCCAACGTTACTCGAGGAGCTACTCGAGTAAGTCACTATGGTAAGCAAAAACCTGAAGGTAGTACTCGAATAACTTGTTCTATTTTTATTACACTTCATTCGAGGCATTACTCAGGTATGCAGGTATTCAATGACTCATTTAAAGTGGATTACTCGAGTAAGTACTCGAGTATGTAGAATTATTTTTGAAGAAAAACCTCAAGTCATTACCTGAGTAAGCTATGCACATAAATTAAGTTTACTCGAGTATGTACTCGAGTAACAAGGTAATCAAACTTAAAGTGCTCTCGGCCTTGAAATCCTGCCAACATTACTGGAATAAAACATCGAGTAACCAAAAGTTTATTTGAAGGTTTACTAGAGTTGGTACCCGAGTAATCTATGAAGAAAAGAGTGCATTACTCGAGTAGGTACCCTTGTAAACATGCATTTCCAAAAGTTTGATATTTTGTTTATTCCATGCTCTACCTGAGTAATCTTATATTTATTTGTTGACTTGTAGTTCATCAAAGTTTTCTCGATGATACTCGAGTAAGTACTCGAGTAAACTTTAATGAATACTCGAGTAGCTACTCGAGTATGTAAACCCAGAAACTTAGAAATCATTCAAACGTTCATTGATTTGTTTCTTATATGATTAACCTTTCATTGTATTAGTATTCCTAGCATATTTACAGATAAACAATGAAGAAATCTTATCAAATAAGGAAAGTCAAATGTGAAGTTCAAATGCCACCTACCGCCAACGGATATTTTTCAAATACTGGAAAAGTCAACAGTGGCTACGCACTCTCCAACGGACGAGAAGAAAATGCTCCAACGGTCATCACCAACATATCTATATAAATGGGAACATCCAAACAGAGATAAAAAACAACAACAAGAACACACCTGAACATATCATCAAGTTCATTACTCTGTTTTACTCATTTTTAGTAATTCTATACTTCAATGATTCTTATTCACTCTGAGAGAGAGATATTTCATTCAAACTCAATATTTGTTATTGAGATAACTTAAGGTTGTGGAACCTTGAGTTGGGATTGGATTACAACTTGTAAGGGGGAGCGAGTGTCCAGGTGAAGAAACTTGCTTGTACTGAGGTGCCAAGAACCCACTGAATCTTGGAAGTTATAGTGAAACTCTCAGAGAAGCTCTGAGGACTGGACGTAGGTCAAAGTGGTTGTGACCGAACCAGTATAACTCCCGGTGTACACTTCGGTGATATTTTTCCTTACTCTTTACTGTTTCAATCTCACCATCAAGTTTTATATTTGCAACGAAATTTTTAGTATCACCCAATTCACCCCCTCTTGGGTGAAACGCTTGCTCTAACATTTGGTATCAGAGCATAGGTCTTCTTGTTAAGGTATAACAACCTAAGAAGGATCCAATGGCAAGCATGGGTGAAGGAATTCTTCCCGACAGAGCATCCATCACTAGACCTCCCGGTTTCAGTGGAGAACATTTTTCCTTATGCAAAGCAAAATTTAGAGTGTTCGTGATGGCTACTGAATATGGGCTATGGGATGTAATTGAGAGTGGAAATTATCAACCTACAAAGATTGTAGATTCTCAGAAAACTCCAAAGATGACAGCGGAATATAATGAGAATGACAAGAAACTTATCACTCTCAACAGCAAGGCAATTCTGATGTTACAAAGTGCCTTGAGTCAAAGTGAATACCTCAGAATTTGCACACTTCCAACAGCAAAGGAAATGTGGGAAGCTCTGGAAATAGCTCATAAAGGAACTTCGGGAATAAAGGAGAATCGGATCAACACCTTGGTCACTGAATTCGATTTACTTCGAATGAAATTAGGTGAATCAATATCTAAATTTGAACTTAGATATACTCATCTTGTTAATCAACTTGCAGCTCTTGGGAAAATCTATGATTAGCATACCCAAGTATGAAAGATTTTGAATATTCTTTCTAAAGAATAGGAGCCAAAGTCACTGCGATAGAAGAAGCAAAATGAGAATCAATGAGATCAGTTGCTTCTCTATTTGGAAGTCTTTCTGAATATGAAAGCAAACTAAAGTTCAAACGGGAACTAGATGACATTGGTGACAAGAAAAAGAAAGGTCTAGCACTAAAAGCAAAGGAAGAAAATCAAGATGAAGATGAGGAATTTGATGATGATGAAATGGGCTTAATCATAAAATGATTTAGAAAATTTTACAAGAAAGGTCAAGGATTCAAACACTTTCAGAAAGGAGGAACTAGTAGCAAAGATCATATCATATGCTATGAATGTAGAAAACCAGGACATATCAAGTCAGAATGTCCATAGCTAAATCAAAAGAGCAAAGAAAAGAGAAAAGGCAAATTCTTCAATAAAAAGAAGGCCTTTGTATATGCTATATGGGGTAATAGTTCCTCTGATGAAGAAAGTGATGAAGAAGAAATAGCAAATATATGTCTTGTTGCTCAAGAAGAAACAGAAGAAGAGGTAAATGATTCTGAACCTACCTATGATGAATTACTTTCTGAATATAATGCTTTACATTCTGAATTCATCAAAGTAGTTAAAGAATTGGTTGTTTTCAAAAAGAAAAACAAAGCTCTTGAAATTGAGCTTAAAGAATGTTCAGAAAAGGATTGTGAAAATTGTTCTTCTTTGAAAAAGAAAAACATTGATCTCATAAAACCTCTTGAAAAATTTACACAAGGAAGTGAGATGATAAATGTTATTTTAAAAGCTCAACGATTTGTAAATGACCGATCTGGAATTGGATATGATCCAAAATCAGATAGAAGGAAAGGTAGAAAGAAAGCAGGAGATAAGTCATATTTGAATTATTTCCAGCATTCTGTGCATACATCAAATCCTTTTGCATTTTGTAACTACTGTAATAGAAAAGGACATTATACTTCTTCATGCATTCATAAGAAGAAAGGAACAATAGGAACCTGTAAATGGGTACCTAAAGGCTCATATGTTCAGAAAATTATTTGTACTAACCCAAAAGGACCCAAAAAGATGTGGGTACCGAAGACTTAGTCATTTGATTGCAGGTATGTCTCAAAGCATCCAAAAATAGCAAGTGGTACATAGATAGTGGATGCTTTAGACATATGACCAGAGATTTTGAAAGTTTTACCATATTGCAACCTAAGGAATGTGGAAAGGTAAATTTGGAGGAAATCAATCCAGAAGGATAGCAGGAATTGGTGAAATCAAAAATGACAAAGGAATACAAGTCAAAGATGTATACTATATTGAAGGCTTGTGTCACAATTTGCTAAGCGTAAGTCAAAGTGTAGATAAAGACAAATGGGTAATATTTGACTCAGAAGAATGCTTAATTATCAACAAGAATGACTTACAGCTTGATAAGAAGAATATCAAGGCTAAGCTTAGAGCAAAAAGGGAAGGTAACTGCTATACTTTAGATATTAGTAGAAATGAATCTGAAAACTATTTTCTGAGTAATGCTGATGAAAGTTGGCTATGGCATAAGAGATTGGCTCATGTCAATATGCATCAATTATGCAAACTACTCAAAAAGGATTTAGTTCTTGGATTACTCAAAGTATCTTTCAAAAATGACTTGATTTGTGACGCATGTCAAAAGGGTAAACAAACTAAATCATCTTTCAAACTGAAAAATGAGATTTCAACAAATAGACCATTACAATTATTGCATATGGATTTAGTAGGGCCAGCAAGAATAAAGAGTCTTGGTGGCAACCTATATTCATTGGTCATTGTTGATGATTTCTCCAGATTTACATGGGTTATTTTTCTATTATCAAAAGATGAAACCTTTGAAGAATTTATTGTTTTTGCCAAGAAAGTGCAAAATGAGAAAGGTATGTCCATTGCAGGTATTAGGACTGATCAGGTGGAGAATTTGAGAATCAAGCCTTTGAAGAATATTGTGATACTAATAGCATTGATCACAATTTCTCTGCTCCAAGGACGCCCCAATAAAATGGAGTCATGGAACGCAAGAATAGAGTACTCACTGAAATGGCTAGAGCAATGTTGAATGAAAAGAACGTGTCTCAAGTTTTCTGGGCTGATGCTATGAGTACAGCATGCTACATTTCAAATAGTGCCTATATCAGAACAAAACTTGGAAAGACACCATACAAGCTGTACAAAGGAAGAAAGCCAAACATTGCTCATCTACACATCTTCGGTTGTAAGTGTTTCATTCATAATAATGGTAAAGATAACTTAGGAAAATTTGATTCTAAAACTGATGAAGGAATTTTCCTAGGATATTCTAACTGAAGTAAAGCATATAGAGTTTTCAATAAAAGAACATGTGTTGTTGAAGAATCAATTCATATTGTATTTGATGAATTTGAATCCTCTGATAAAACTATTGATGAAGAACAGGCAGTTATTTTAAATCAAGGAAATAGTCACTCTATTTCTAAGTCTCTTATTCCAGAAGTTGATGAAACTAAGGAAGAAGAGCAATCACTAGGTCAACCTAAACCCTGGAAATACAATAAAAGTCATCCCTTAGATCAAGTCATAGGAGATGTGAATGAAGGGATCAAAACTAGAAATAGAATTTTCAATGAAGCAAGTTTTTCTGCATTCATTTCTGAGATTGAACCTTCTAACATTGATGAAGTCCTATCAGACAATGATTGGGTTATAGCAATGCAAGAAGAACTAAATCAATTTGAGAGAAATCAAGTTTGGGATTTGGTACCCCAACCCAAGGATCATCCGCTCATTGGAACTAAATGGGTATTCAAGAACAAACTTGATGAATCCACAATTATTGTCAGAAACAAGGCAAGGTTGGTGGCCAAAGGCTACAATCAGGAAGAAGGGATTGATTATGAGGAAACGTATGCTCCAGTGGCTAGATTGGAAGCTATACGCGTACTCTTAGCCTTTGCATGCATCAAAGGATTCAAACTCTATCAAATGGAGGTAAAGAGTGCATTTCTAAATGGATACATCATGGAAGAAGTATATGTAGAACAACCTCCAGGTTTTGAGGATGTTACTAAACCTGACCATGTTTTCAAACTTAAAAAGGCTTTATATGGTTTAAAACAAGCTCCTAGAGCATGGTATGAAAGGCTCAGTAAGTTTCTTATTGATCAAGGTTTTGTACGGGGAAAAGTTGATACAACACCTTTTATAAAACAAAAACGTGATGATATTTTAATTGTTCAAATATATGTTGATGACATTGTTTTCAGTGCTACTAATGAATCTCTGTGTAAGGAATTTTCTGAGATAATGCAGGGAGAGTTTGAGATGTCAGTGATAGGAGAATTGAATTTCTTTCTTGGTTTGAAAATCAAATAGAGAAAGAATGGAATCTTCATATCTTAAACAAAGTACTTGAAAGAGCTATTGAAGAAGTATGGAATGGATGAAGCAAATGGCATGGACACGCCTATAAGTTCAACTACGTTGCTTGATGCTGATGTCAAAAGGAAAGACTACAACATCACAAAATATAGAGGAATGATTGGATCATTACTCTATCTTACGGCAAGCAGACCAGACATCCAATTTAGTATTGGCATATGTGCAAGATATCAATCAGCACCAAAGGAATGACATGCTAAAACGATCAAATGAATGTTTAGATACATTGCTGACACACCCGAATTAGGTCTGTGGTATCCCAAAAGAAGAAGTGAATATCTTGTTGCATCTTCAAATTCAGATCATGGAGGATACAAGACAGACAGAAAGAGCACCAGCGGACAAGGACAATTTCTTAGAGGATCTCTTGTATCATGGTTTAGCAAGAAACAAAATACAGTGTCTCTTTCGTCAACGAAGCCGAATATGTTGCAGTCTCAAGTTGTTGTGCACAAGTGATATGGTTAAAACAACAACTACAAGATCTTGGTATTTATCTCAAAGAAATACCAATCTATTATGACAATACCAGTATGATAAGCTTGGCGAAAAATCTAGTTCAACATTCTAGAACCAAGCATATCGATGTCAGACATCACTTCATCAGAGATCATGTCCAAAAGAAAGATGTGAAAGTGATATTCATTCCTACTCACCTTCAACTAGCTGATATCTTCATAAAACCCCTTGCAAAAGATCAATTTCTATACATTAGAAGAGAATTGGGAATGGTAAATCCTAATAAGTTATAAGTTATTTCAATTTCTCATAATATTAGATGAAGTCATTTGATAATGTTTTGATGATTATTAATTTAAGCATCGGAGTATATAGAAACTTGTTTTGCAGGAAGGTTGAAACTCTATTTTGAGAAACAAAAATAGAGGTTATCAGAGGACACATTTACTGGAGTACCAACTTGAAGTAATGACGGACAGAGAACCATTACCCGAGGAACAACTTGAAGTCAAGAAGCACTTTACTCGAGTAACTACTCGAGTAATGGACTTCCAAAACTAGAAGTAACGGATCAAGTTACCTGGAATTTAAATCAAACAGTTCAGTTACTAAGAAATGAACAGTCAGAAGTTGAAAAGACAAGTTACCTGAGGCGAGCCTCGAGTAAACTTGAAGTTTACTCGAGTAAGGACTCGAGTAACTGCAAGTCTAGATTTTCACATTGATGAAAAATGACTCAAATCTGCTCAAAATTGGTTATAAATGATCGAGGGAATACATATGGATAATTACAATATTATTCATGCCAGGTACGCAATTTAAATGAATTATTTTAGAGATTTTCTGTGTGATCACTCGAGTAAGGACCCGAGTAAACATGAAGTTTACTCGAGTAAGGCCTCAAGTAATGTCGGGATTTAGGTCTTTATCTGTCGCAAAGTCGGTCATTTCCACAAAATCTCCTCGAGTAAATCACTCTACTCTCTCACAAAAACTTTTCATAATCAATTCCTTGCATCATTTCCGTCAAAACCCAACAGATTTCAACCCCAGAAACTTCCTATTCTGCTCAGATTCTTTGTGCCCTATCTCGTGACTCTTGGCTCTGTTTTTCTGAGATTCTCTACTTTCACTGATTCAAAATGGTTAAAACCAAAAACCTTACTCCCATAGATTCCTCTGAATCCCAACGACTTTCTGACCCTCTTTCTTATCCTCCCACAAAGAGAAGGAAACTTACCCCTAGATCAAAAGCCAAAATCCAACCTCAACCGAAACCAAAAGGGGTTGTGATCAAAGAGCCTATAGTTACAAGGGCTCAATCCAAAAAGAGCACCTTTACTGGGAGAGGAAAAAGTACAAAGTCTCCCTCTCCTACACCCTCTGATTTCTCTACTCCCTTTTTCACACCAAAGCCTTCTAAAAAACCCAAATATGATAAGAATGTGGCTAAGGCAATGGCTAGCATTCTAGATCAAATGGAGAAAGGGCAATCTTCAAAGAAGTCTAAATTGCTAGAAGAGGAGATCACCAACCCTCCAAAGGGGTTCAATGTCAACAAACTGGAGGAGTCCCTAAAGTATTTCACTCAATTCTCCAGGAGGAAAGTGTGTAAGACACACTATGTGGACCTTAAATTACTTCAGGAGGTATTGAAGCATGATCTCAGTTCCTATTTAGAACCTTTTATGCCTTGGCTTTCGATTAGATTACCTTTTTGTAAAAATTGATCACACATTTTTATTGCAACCTTGAGATCCTAGATGAACCAAATAGGACCTCAGCTGAGGAAGAGATGACCACCATTGTGAGAGGCCAAAAGATTCTCATTTCACCCTCTAGGTAAACATGTGGTTAGGGATAGAGAACCCCCCAGATGACATTTACTCCCAACTTGACCCAAACCAAATATTTTCTGTCCTTAAACTTGGTAAGCTTGTTGGCCCTTTAAATTTCAAACCAAGTGATATGTGTGATCATCACAGGGTTCTATGGTACATCTACTCTAGATCCCTTGTGAACAAGGCCAACAACTATACCCATTTCTCATATAGGGACTTTAGATGGTTTGTTTCACTTCTCCTGAAGGAACAGAAAGATTTGGGAGAGTACATTTTCTCTGAAATGAAGAGGTATAGGGTGGATGGGAAGGCTACCACACCAATGCCATATCCTCAGGTTGTGTCACTTATTCTAAAGGAGAATAAGATATGGTATCTGGAGAACAAGGAACCCATTAAGAGGATGACTCTGGTTGGGAGAAATCAGATTGGCAAGCTCAATATTGACATACCTCTCAAGGGTCCTCTAGAGTCTGGGTCGAAGAAGAAGAAGACTGAGACTGAGACTAGCAAGATAGATGACACTCAGTCATCGGCTCCAGCTGCCACTACATCATCACCCTCTTTTCTCAATGCCATACTCCAGCACTTCATGGAAAATATGCTGAGAGGATTCCATGTGGACATTGCCAACACAAATACTGAACTGATAACCCACATGAATCACAAGATGGCGGAGTTGGTAGAAAAGATGGATAAGAGGCACAGCTGAGCAACATGCCCAAGGTGAGACATTGAGATTGATTCTGGCACAACTGGATTCCTTGGGTCCCGGACCTTCTGCCGGTCCATCCTCTTCTTCTCTATAGCATATACCATCTTCTGCACCACCACCACCTCCAGAGAACACTCCTTCTAATATTCCTCACTCTGAGGCTGAGCCTTCTATCCCTCCGGTCTCTAGTCCACCTGAGCCACAACCCAAAGATATCTTATATTCAGTGGATAACCCTGAAACAAATGAGACCATCCACATCATCATTGATGATTCACCACCCAAACCTCAGACTAAACCTACTCCTAAACCTATTCCATCTCCTACCCATATTGAGGAAATCTCTCCCTCCTCATCCTCTGATCATCATACTCCAGAGGTTGAGACCACTCCAGAGTTTGAGGCCACTCCAGAGGTTGAGACCACTACTATGATCATCTACCAGTCTCCATCTATTCCTCCCTGAGATGATATCCACATCCCTCTAGTTAATCTTCCTGAACCAGTCTCTTCTAGTTCATTTGATTCCTCTGGTTCAGATGCTTTTATGGTTCTTCCAGTGACGCCTATTTCCATGGTCAAGCCTTCTAGTCCTCCACTTGATTGATCAAGACAAAAGGGGGGAGAAGAGCTTGAGTGTAATTTTGTGGAGTGTCTATGTTTATTTTAGGGATATATGGATGTATATGGGTTTTAGGGAGCTTTTGAATTTTCAGAAAGTCTTTTGAATTTTAAGCTTTTCATCTTGTCATCTTGTAATGGAGCTTAAGTTTAATGCAAGTTAATTTATGTTATGATTTCATTTCATGTCCATTTAAGTTTTAAATGATGATACATTGTTGGACTAATGAGTTTGTTGTGTATGCAAGGTGTATATTATGATTTCATTCACTTTACACTTTGAATCAAACTTAATAAGTTTTTCAAAATAATCTTTGAATACAAGAAGTATTTAATTGAGAATTCAATTTCAAAAACCCTGTTCAAAATCACCAAGTTTTGTCATCATCAAAAAGGGGGAGAATGCTAGATCTCATGTTTTGATGATAACAAAGAATATTATGAAAAAGATTTGATTAATAAATAAGTTTGAACAAAGTAATAACAGGGAAAAGCATCACTTGAAGTAAGCATTGGAGTAATGAAGAAAGGCCAAGAGAAAAAGCTGAAAAACTTGATCAGAAGCAAGTTTTCTAAGGCATTACTCGAGTATGTACTCGAGTAAAGGAACAGAAACTTGAAGTAATTAGAGACACCTTCGAGTAACTTGCCAATGTTACTTGAGTAAGTACTCGAGTAAAAGTGTAAATGATTTCAAGTTGCTCTCAGCCTGCCAATGTTACTCGAGTAGGTACTCGAGTAACCAGATAATTTACTTGGAGTTGCTCTCGGCCTGCCAACGTTACTCGAGTAACCATGTAAAAATCTTCCAGTTGCTCTCGGCCTGCCAATGATACTCGAGTATGTACTCGAGTCCCATGTTTCAAGAAATATGTTGCTCTCAGCATTTTCAACCCTGCCAACGTTACTCGAGGAGCTACTCGAGTAAGTCACTGTGGTAAGCAAAAACCTGAAGGTAGTACTCGAATAACTTGTTCTATTTTTATTACACTTCATTCGAGGCATTACTCAAGTATGCAGGTATTCAATGACTCATTTAAAGTGGATTACTCGAGTAAGTACTCGAGTATGCAGAATTATTTTTGAAGAAAAACCTCAAGTCATTACCCGAGTAAGCTATACACATAATTGAGTTTACTCGAGTAACAAGGTAATCAAACTTGAAGTGCTCTCGGCCTTGAAATCCTACCAACATTACTGGAGTAAAGCATCGAGTAACCAAAAGTTTATTTGAAGGTTTACTCAAGTTGGTAGCCAAGTAATCTATGAAGAAAATAGTGCATTACTCGAGTAGGTACCCGAGTAAACATGCATTTCCAAAAGTTTGATATTTTGTTTATTCCATGCTTTACCCGAGTAATCTTATATTTGTTTGTTGACTTGTAGTTCATCAAAGTTTTCTCGATGATACTCGAGTAAGTACTCGAGTAAACTTTAATGAATACTCGAGTAGCTACTCAAGTATGTAAACCCAGAAACTTAGAAATCATTCAAACGTTCATTGATTTGTTTCCTATATGATTAACCTTTCATTGTATTAGTATTCCTAGCATATTTATAGATAAACAATGAAGAAATCTTATCGAATAAGGAAAGTCAAATGTGAAGTTCAAATGCCACTTACCACTAACGGATATTTTTCAAATGCTGGAAAAGTCAACAGTGGCTATGCACTCTCCAACGGACAAGAATAAAATGTTCCAACGGTCATCACCAATATATCTATATAAATGGGAACATCCAAACAGAGATAAAAAACAACAACAAGAACACACACGAATGTATCATCAAGTTCATTACTCTGTTTTACTCATTTTTAGTAATTATGTACTTCAGTGATTCTTATTCACTCTGAGAGAGAGATATTTCATTCAAACTCAATATTTGTTATTGAGATAACTTAAGGTTGTGGAACCTTGAGTTGGGATTGGATTACAACTTGTAAGGGGGAGCGAGTGTCCAGGTGAAGGAACTTGCTTGCACTGAGGTGCCAAGAACCCACTGAATCTTGGAAGTTATAGTGAAACTATCAGAGAAGCTCTGAGGACTGGACGTAGGTCAAAGTGGTTGTGACCGAACCAGTATAACTCCTGGTGTACACTTCGGTGATATTTTCCTTACTCTTTACTGTTTCAATTTCACCGTCAAGTTTTATATTTGCAACAAAATTTTTAGTATCACCCAATTCACCCCCCCTCTTGGGTGAAACGCTTGCTCTAACTAAGGCTTATTGTTTGTACTCTGTGTGAACTTGAAATATGTTCTCCATTTTCATTTTTTGACATTATGGTCCATCTAACCATATACTTGGTGAAAGAAGTTTAATTGTGTGGTCCAGTGTACCTAAGATGGATGTACCCGAATAAGCTATTTATGAAAATTTTAAAAGGGTATGTGAAAATTAGATATCGATCAGAGGGGTGTATAGCTGAGCATTACATGATTGAAGAAGCAAGTGACTTCTATGCTGATTGTTTATCAAATGTTGACCCTGTAGGGATCCTAAAGCCCTGTCATAATGGGCGAACATCAAGAAAAAGAATAAGTGGAAACAATGTATTCAGTATATCAATGATTGAATGGGAGCAGGTTTACTTGTATGTGCTACATAACACTGATAAGGTTGAACCATATGTTGAAGAACATATGGATGCTCTTCGATTGGTGCATGGTGAGAGGAATAAAAATTTGATAACAAAAGAGCACAACCAACATTTTTCAACTTGGTTAAAAAGGCGTATTAATGATAATATGGAGAGGAATCCTGATTCTGTCTCTAAAAGCTTAAGATGGATATCGAATGGACCAAGCTTAAATGTATTATCTTATAATAGTTATGCAATCAACGCTTACACATTCTACACACAAGAACAGATATAAGGAGCATGATGTAGAATAGTGGGGTAATACTTGTTGCTGATTCTTGTCACAGATCCAGTGCCAAAGACGTACATCCTTTATACACAACAATGTCATACTTTGGTTTCATTGAATGAATATGGGAGTTAGATTACACTATGTTGAGGGTCCCTGTCTTCAGATGTAAGTGGTTTAACAACAACAGTGGATTGCGAACAAATAAGTTAGGGTTTGTTCAAGTGACTCTTTCTAAAGTTTGGTATAAAGACAATCCTTTCATTTTAGCATCACAAGCAAAGCAAGTGTTTTTCATTCTGGATCCTACTAAAACGAACTGGTCCATTGTACTTCTATCAAATAAGAATCATCAAGAACAAGTTGATACTAAAAGTAATGAGTGTTTGAATATTCCTAACAATGATCTTTCCTTTAACATGTTGTGGCCAAAATATATTCATATAGATGAAGATTGAAATGAAGATGAACCCTTATACATGAGACATGATCATGGAGAGGGGACTTGGTTTTTAAATCAAACAAGAAAGAGGAAAAGATGATAATGAGTACCTTGATTTTTTACCTTGTATGTTTTATTACACGTATTCATATATTTTAACTTAATTTACTTTTATTTCCATGTTCATCACAGTGCGCTGATGTTTTGTTTGGTTTTTTAACTTGTAGGAAAATGGATCCACACAATGAAGATGAAGTTACCCATCTTGAAAATGATGGCCAGCCAATATTTGATGCCGATATAGCTTGAGGTAGGACTGTAATGTCCAAATTGATCAAAATGAGGAGTAAAGGCATTAGGCTAGACCTGCAATAGAATGAAAAAGGAATCCTAATCGAACTACATGCTAGCACATTCATTAATTACCTTGGGACTGTTGTCAGAGAAAGACTCCCCATTATAGTTTCAAATTGGAGACGGGGAAAGAAAGATTATTCTAATATCTACTCAGGTTCCGCTAAGGTTAAACATTATTTACTGTATTATTCTAGTTTTTTTGTTTCATGAAATTACAATCTAACATGTGTGCTTTTTTATCTATAGTCTTGTTTCTTGATCAATGAAGATAAAGACAACTTTGTGCTGCGAAAATGTGGAAAGCTTTTGAGAGAATTTCATTCCATTCTTGTCAAAGTCTACTTGCGGGATAATAATGATAATATCAATCATTCACCACCACAGATGTACAATGGAATAATAACTCAAGAGTAGTAGGATGAGTTTGTGAGCACACATACTACTACGGAATTTGAGATAATATATTATTAGCCTTTTATGGAGTACATGTAATGTACTTGTAATTAATATTTACTAATGTAAATCATTTGGATGTAAACAGAAAAGAAGTGAGCAAAATCGTGTAAATGCGTCCAACATGCAATACCGGTATATTAAAGGACCAGTATCGTATGCATTGTTGGAGCAACAATTAGTAAGAGCTAATCACTATTTCATATGAATATAAGTTCTGTGACTAATTTTTAACTATAACTAACTTTGATTTGCAGATAGAAGACTCATACTCTGATGTCACACATATACCACAACATGATTTGTGGCTGGCCGTCTTCACAAATAAAAAGAGTGACATTCCCAGCGAACAAGCCAGAAAAGTAGCGGAATATTGTGTAAGTCGTTGATTATACATATAATAAATATTTACCTTTACCTAAATTATTTTTTTATAATAACTACTATTGTTGCAATTGTTTTTGTGATAGTGCACATTATCGCAAGAGCAGCCAGAGTTACTGGATTACATTGGTCATGACGATTTGCTCAGCAAAGCTCTTGGAGCTCATGAGTATATTGGTCGTGTTCGGGGTACTGGTTTTACAGTAACCCAAAAATCTTACTTTAGATTCCAAAAGTAACCCACCAAAAATGACTTCTTGTAACTAAAGGAGGAGGTTGCTAGCTACAAGTAGGAGATAAGTACACATACGCGTTTGCTGGAAGAGCAAACTGCGTTATTGAAGGCTCAACTTGATGCCTTACTGCAATCTAGGCTAGTACCTAGTCCAGTATGTGCTAGCACAAGTGCGAGGGATAGTTGCCCATCTACCCCTTAAGTCCCCATTTCTTTGGTAAATAATTTCCTTTATAGTTAACTTTTTTCTTATGTTATACATTAGCGTACCTGAATATATTAATTATACATTTTATAGGATGAGTCGGATTGCAGGCTACTTGTCAATAAATCTTTCAGGCACATAGTTGCTGTTGGCATATTCTACAACACTGACAATAATACACTTCATAATTCACGGTTGCTGCAAAACACACTCCGAGTAAGGGTTGATGTATGTACAAATGATGACGCCTTCTTACCAATCCCTTCTCAAGATGTGAACAAAATTGTTAGTGGTTATATTGCATGGCCAATAGGTCTAATTGAGCCATATCAATAGGTAGTTAATTACAATTGTTTCTACTTTTTTATGCTCTTCTATCTACAATTAAATGATTTAATTTCATGAACAATTTTGTAGGTTGCTGGTCATCATAAAGGAAAAAGAATTGAAGGACTTAGGAAAAACTCTAATTGTTCAGCAGCCCAATAGAAATCCCAGCCCTCAACTAGGAATAGAAGTAACAGACATATGGGCTCATCATATCGCCAACAATTGGCATTGTTGGCACCAAATTTGAGCAGACAAGGAGGTTAGGAAATACCTATCAATAGGGACATCTATCACACAGAGATAGATGATCATGTTGATGGTAGTGTACTAAATTATGTGATTGGTCATAGATGGGTTAGTGCGACAACCATCAGCATGTGGATTAAGTACTTTATCATCATCGTTTATCACTCTTGTTATTATTTATCATTTAATTTTATTTTTGGTTTTAAGACATTATTTGTTTTCTATAAAGGCACTTGTACCATGATCTATTAGTGTGAACATCAGTCGTGAGTCAATCCACACCTCTTTGGCCAGCAAAGGGGGAGTGATTTGGAAGGACAATCTAACAATCTTAAGGACATATTCATGCAGAGAAAAACCCTAAATATGTTCTTTCCTTTGCTATACAATATAGGGTAAGTTACTTGTGACAATACTTTAATAACATATGTTCTTCTTTTGCTCTGTTGGCTAGCCATGCTTTTGACTTGAGTTGTGTTGTCGAACACTTTGAGCTCTTACCATAAGGTTGGATTTGTTTCTCTCTAGACCGTCCACCCTATGAAAATCAGAAAATTAAATCACAGTTCTAGATGGAAGTATGAATGAAAAATGCAGGGAATTGTAAATGACCAATCTTTTCATATGGCTCGATAAGACCTATTGGCCAAGCAATATAGCACCTACAATCTCTTTCACCATTATTTGCTCATCCCGAGATGGGATCAATAAGAGGGCGTCTTCATTAGTGCAAACGTCAACCCTTACTCGGAGTGTGTTGTCAGGCAACGGTGAATTGTGCAGTGTGTCCTTATTAGTGTTGTAGGTAGCACCCACTGCAACCACGTGCTTGAAAGCTTGATCGGCATAAACTTACATTGAAATTTTCCTTATAGAAAATATAGTTAATATGTTATACTTTGCTAAATTATAATGTAACATAAAATTAAGTAGAGAAGCTATTAATTACCAAAGGAAAAGGGACTTTAGGCATGGAAGTACAACTATCTCTAACACTTAGGCTACCACATAAGGGAATATTTTATGTTGGCCTACACTGGATGAACTATTGTATTTGCGTTGTTAACAGCACATTCTGTTTTTGCATCAAACGCATTTGTTCTAAGAATTGTTCTTCTCATTGTTCCTTGTAGCGCATTTGTTCTTGAAGTTCTAGAATTTGATGCTTGAAACTAGTCATCTCGTCACGTAGCTGGGAAACGTCACTTCTATTGGAGTGCTTCTGACATCCAAAGTATGTTGATGGGGTGACAGCAAAACTAGAACCCCGAACACGACCATCATACTCAGGTATTCCTAGCGCTCTGCTCAACAAATTGTCGCGGCCAACATAGCTCGCCAACGTAGGATCCTTTTGTGTCATTTGTCACTATCACAAAAAGAATTACAACAATATTAGTTATTACATAAATCAAGTTAATACAAGTAAAGCCAGTTATTTATTGTACGCATAATCCAATACTTACACAATATTCGGCTACTCTTCTTGCTTCCTCACTACAAATTTCACCTTTCTTATTTGTGACATCGGCTACCCACAAATCATGTTGTGAAACCTGTGTAATATCTAAACTTGATTATTTTATCTGCACAACAAATTTAGTTGAACTTAAATGATTTTCATACAATTTATCTACAAATAAAATAATCATTAGTTTGTACCAGTTTTCTTTCTAATTGTGCATATGAAACAGGACCTTGTGTGTACCGGTATGCCATGTTTATCGCGTTAGCTCTATTTTTCTAACTCAACTCCTATTTAGATCAAAATGATTCATATTAATATATAAATGTTAATTACAAATATGTATATTACCATTTATAGGGAAAGTCAAACAAATTATATTACCAGGAATTCCTAAGCTGTATGTGTTCTGATAAACTCATCCCACATTTCTTGAGTGATGATTCCTTCTTACAATGGATAAGGCGGTGTATCAATGATATTGTCATCAACATCCCTCAAGTAGTATTTGACAAGATCAGAACGAAACTTTCTCATAAGTTTTCTGGCTTTTCTTAGCATGAAGTTCTTCCGATCATCATCAATAATAAAAATGCTCTGTAACATTAATAAGAAACATATATAATATATAAGATTGAAATTAAGTGAAATAAAGTAAACCAAACAATAATATAATTAATGTGTTACCTGTACTTCATCCCAGATGTCATCCTTATAACGTTTTTTTGCCATTTTCTAGTTTTGAACTATAATAGGGACTCTGTCCCGAACTGTAGTCCCAATCAAGTTATTTAATGAGGTACCATTCTCACTGAACGGGTTTCCTTTTTCACTCCACTCTAGTTGTAACTTGATTCCCTTACTTCTCAATTTGATCAATATCGCCATAACTATCTTGCCATGTCTTACGTTCGCCTCAAATCTTTGTCTACCAATGTTCTTAGGAACATCATCAGTTTCATTCTGTGGTGAGTCCATACTCCTGGAAGCGAAATAAACCAAAACAAAACATCAGTGTACAATGTCAAACATGTCAATAAAAGTAAATTATTTTGAAATTTATAAAAATGTACGTATAAGTAAAACAAGCCAATGCACTCATTATCTTTTCCTTTTTCTGCTTTGATTTAAAATTTTATTCTTCAGAATTCGTGTTGGATTGAGAAATGTTTTTCTCATGACCCAAGTTCCCTTTTCATGATCATGTCTCACGTATACGTGTCCATCTCCATCTCTATCTCCATCTCCATCTTCATCTTCATCTGCATCTACATCTATACCAATCTCTACTGACCACAAATTCTCAAATGAAGGATCATCATCATTGATGTTCAAATTTTCATTACTTTCAAAATCAACTTGTTCTTGACAATTCTTGTTGGATGGGAGTACAATAGACAAATTCTTTTTAGCAGGATCTGAAATGAAAAACGCTTGTTCTGCTTGTGCTGCTAAAATAAAAGGATCATCTTCATACCAAACCTTAGAAAGTTTTACTTGAACAAAGCCTAAGTCATCTATCTGCAATCCACTGTTGTTGTTAACCCACTTACATTTGAAGACAAAAACCTTAAACATAGAGAAATATAACTCCTATATGTGTTCAATGACACCAAAGTATGACATTGAGGCATAGATAGGGTGTATGTCTTTAGCACTGGATCTATGCCAAGAATCAGCAACAAGTGTTACCCCACTATTTTACATCGTGCTCTATGTATCATGGTCTTGTGTATAGAATATGTAACTATTGATTGCATGACCATTGTAAGATAATACATTTAAGCTCGGTCCCTTTGACAGCCACTTCAATTTTTCTGAAACTGAATCAGGATTCTGCTCCAGCTTATCATTAATGCGATTTTTCAACCAGCTTGAAAATTTTTTATTGTGTTATTTTTTAACAAATTTTCATTCCTATCACCATGTACCAATCGAAGAGCATCCTTGTGTTCTTTTATAAACAGTTCGACCTCATCAATGTTATATAGCACATACAAGTGGGCTTACTCTCATTCGGTCACTGATATCATTATTACATCCCTCCCAGTTGTTCTTTTCCCTGATCTTCGCCTATCATAACTGGACTTGGGGATCCCTACAGGGTTAACATTTGATAGAAAATCAGCACAAAATTCACTTGCTTTTTCAACCATATACCTTTCAATGATACAACCCTCTGGGTGATATCTATTTTTCACATACCCTTTTAATATTTTCATAAATCGCTCATTCGGATACATCCATCTCAAGTACACTGGACCACACAATTGAATCTCTTTGACCAAGTGTACGGTTAGATGTACCATAATGTCACAAAAAGAAGGTGGAAAATACATTTCAAGTTCACATAGAGTACACACAATCAACCTTGGCAAATCTTGTAGTTTAGTTGAATCTACCACTTTACTGCAAATCAACTTGAAAAACATGAAAAGTTTAGTGGTGGTGTTTCTTAAATTTTTAGGTAAAATGGATCGTATACCAACTGGTAGGAAATTCTGCATGAGCACATGACAATCATGAGACTTGATGTTCTTTAACTTCAACTCTTTAACTGATACAAGGTCTTTATATTTGAAGAGTAGCTCTTGGGAACTTTAATTCCTTGCAGAAACTCACAAAACAATTTCTTCTCTTTCCTCGATAAAGTGTATGCAGCTGGCGGTAGGTAGGTTTGATGCCCTTACTCAATCGGTGCCAACTCTTCTCTAATTCCCAAGTTCACTAAATCCAACCTTGAATTGACATTATCCTTGCTTTTTTCCTTGGATATTGAGCAATATGCCAATTAGACTATCACAGATATTTTTTTCTATATGCATCACATTAAGAAAATGTCTCACATATAAAGACTTCCAATATAGAAGTTCAAAGAAAATAGACTTTTTCTTCCAACCACTTGTCTCGATTTGTTTTTGCAAAAGGCTTGCCAAAATTGTTATCCAATTTTTTACCTTGGAATACACCTGGGCACTAGTCAACATCTTCGGTGGGCTACCTTTTTTTGAGTCACCATTGAAAGGTTTTTTCCACTTCCTTTAACGATGTTGTAATGGTAAGAATCTTTGATGCCCCATGTAAACATTTTTCTTACAATGATGAAGTCGCACTGAATGAGTGTCATCTTCATATATAGGGCATGCACCATATCCTTTGACGCTATATCCCGACAAATTACCATAAGCAGGGAAATCATTAATTGTGCCAAACAAAATGGCTTTCAAAGTGAAACTTTCTTCCATGTACCCATCATACACACTGACGCCTTCCTCCCAAAGCAACTTCAAGTTATCAATTAAAGGAGCCAAGTATACATCTATATCATTCCCAGGTTGCTGATAACTCTTCATATTTTGTACACTTAAAGAATATTTTGAAGATAATTGGAGAGTTATCTATGAAATTTTAGAAGATTCAATGAGATTTTATTATGAAAAGAACAAATCAAAGTGGTGAATTATTTATGGGATTTAGATTGTAAATATTTAGGATAAAATAATTAATTTTAATAAGATAAAGTTTCTAAAAAGAAAAAAAATTTAGTTATTTTTTATTTTATCTTATCTTATTTTATGTGTTGAGCATCACGTTTGGGCTTAGGCTTCTAATAAATTGCTAACCTAATTAAAGAAAAAACAAAGCTACGGGATGGTCATGGGTAAGAGGGCGGCACTATTCATCATCATCTTCACCTATTGAGAGAGCCAGGGATCAAGAGCTAGGTATTGGAGAGTTGTGAGAGCAGCTGGAGGGAGGTAGAGCCACACAGTGTAGTGGAAGAAAAAGAAAGAAACAAATCATCATCTTCATCTATCGAAAAGAAACAGAGGGAGGCACTATTCATCATCATCTTCACCTATTGAGAGAGCTAGGGATTGAGAGCTAGGTATTGGAGAGTTGTGAGAGTAGCGAGCGAGACGCAGCCGAAATATCTATGAGGAGGGATCAACATCAGCTGTCATGAACCAGAAGAAGATTGGGTAGAGAGGAAAGGAGTGAGCTAAAGGGGAGGCGCCATTTTAGATAGTTAGCTTCATCCTTTATTGCAGAACCAGAGTGAGCGAGAGAAACCTAGAGACAGCGATTGTTCTCCAACAGCAACTCCTCACCATTTTCCTCGAGCTGAATCAGAAATAGAGAGGCAATCAGAGGAGCATCATCTTCAAGAACTGGGAGTCTACGACTGGAGCTCAATCGAAGGACAATCACATCAGACCCAGAAGCTAGGAGTTTCAAAAGCTTTAAGGAATAAAAAAAGAAGCTACGCATTTTGTGATTGATACTGGAGATATAAAATGCCGTGCTCTGCATCCTTTTGTTAATCTTTTCCCTTTTGTTGTTTGAATCTAAATTCATTTTGGCTGAGATGACACTGAATTTTCCTTTGCTCTGTTGTTGCTCTGGATCATATTGGTTTGTTGCCAAGATGAGAATTCTGTCTATAGTCATCATGTTTGGCTAATTTCTTTTGAACTTATTGTAGCTATGAACTGATTTAAGGATTTGAGCATGTAGGAACTAATTAATGTGGTTAGTGTTAATTTTTGTCTACTTAATCTTGTATTAATTTATCTACTTTATGCTTGATCACCACTAAGTATGAATTTGGGAAATTTAGATTATCCTTGGGAGAGGGATCTTAATTAGCCCATAGGATTAAGTAATGTGGGATTACAATTTATTCTAATTTGTCAATAGGATAGGAATATACCTATTGGACCCATATAATTATATTAGAGTGAATTTGAACATTTATTGCCTCTTGAGTAAATTAGTCAGGGATAACAATTTTAACTTGAGAGAGGGGTATAAGTGATTGGAAGATACTTATATCCATTAATACTCTAGATTAACAAATTAACATTAAGTGATTTTAATTGGGTAAATACATGCTCTAAGACTTAAAAAAGGGATTAGCCACTCTATGTTGTTTTTATCAATTGAAATATTTAAATCATTATAATTGTTTCTTTTGCATTTGTTTAAATGGTCTTTCAATCTCTTCCTTTGATTTGCTCAACTTAAATGAAAATGGGAATTTTAATGCCTAATTATCTATTACCTTGAATCTCTGTGGGATGACATTGATTTGCTACTATACTATTCCAACGACCTATACACTTGCGGTGCTTATTTAAAATTTAGTAGCATCAAGTTTTTGGCGCCGTTGCCAGGGATTCAAAGCAATTGGTGATTAGAATTAGAAATCCTTTAGTAGTTTTAGCTTGAGCAATTTTATTTTATTTTTTTTCCTTCTTTGTGTTAGTGTGATACTCTTGAGATCTGTTTTGCCTTTCAGGTACTTTAGTATATGCCCCTTAGATCTAAAGCACCTAAGACACCATAAAAAATAAGGAGCGTCCAAGAACTTTTGGAAGCTATAAAACCTCATACTCAACCAAAAGAAGGTGTACACATTAAGACTATAGTAATGGCGGAGGATGAAAATGATCGCTTGGGTGTTAATGATTTCTTGGGAATACAATCTCGTAGGTATCAATCAGGAATTCGAGTGCCTGAATTTCAAGCTAACAACTTTGAGATAAAGCAAACTATATTGAAGATGCTTGAGCTACATGATCAATATGCTGGAAATGATTTAGAAGATCCAAATTGGCACTTGATTCAATTCCTTGATGTTTGTGATTCATTCAAGCAAAATGGAGTTCATGATGATGTGATTCGCCTTAGGCTTTTTCCTTATTCTTTACAAGGAAAAGCTAAAGAGTGGCTTAACAATTTAGAAGAGGGTAGTGTCACTTCTTGGGCTAAATTGGAGGAAAAGTTCATATCAAGATTCTTTCCTCATAACAAGATGGTGGATGCTAGAGCTGCTCTAACTAACTTTTGCCAACAGTTTGGAGAACACCTACATGAAGCTTGGGAGAGGTTCAAGTTGCTTGTTAGGTAGAGTCCTGGCCATAATTTTGAGAAATAGGTCTTACTTCAAATCTTCAGTACCCGGTTGACTCCTGAATCTCAATCAGAATTGAATGTTGTCACTAAAGGAGGAATTACAAAGCAACCGGTGAATTATGTTTGGGGATGCTTAGATGACTTATCAGCTGACTTTATTCAGAACAACAATGACAGAAGATCTGTGAAGTCTACTGAAAGAGTTAATGAGGACACTTCATCATGCTCTCAACAAGAGGTTTGATAATATTGAAGCTTAAATACACTGATCCAATAGTAGACACGTGGGAGTTAATGCTATTTATACTCCTTGTGATTATTGTGGAGATGGACATGCTACTGGACAATGCCTTATATCTCAACAGATAAAACCAGTCAGTTATGCTGGAAACTACCGTGGCAATAATCAGAGTAATCCATACTCCAATACCTATAATTCTGGGTGGCGTAAAAATCCAAATCTCTCTTGGAAACATGGTGCAACTCTTAATGAAGCATCCACAAAAAACAAGGAGCATCCAAGAACTTTTGGAAGCTACAAAACCTCATACTCAACCAAAGGAAGGTGTACACATTAAGACTATAGTAATGGCTGAGGATGAAAATGATTGCTCGGGTGTTAATGATTTCTTGGGAAGACAATCTCGTGCGTATCAATCAAGAATCTAAGTGCCTGAATTTCAAGCTAACAACTTTAAGATAAAGCAAACTATGTTGAAGATGCTTGAGCTACATGATCAATATGTTGAAAATGATTTAGAAGATCAATACCATAACACACTAAATGATCTAGTAAATCAAGTGGACTAATCCGCTTCCCAAAACAACAAGATAAGCAAGGACACAATATTTTATCAGGATCTTTTGTGTGCTCAATTGCAAATGTAATAAAATCTTTCACCCCATCTATATATTCCCTTGAACACCAATTAGATGACATCCATTTACGATCCATCTATGCCTTCAATCTATTTTTTAAAAAAGTACGTGGTTAGTTGTATGACTATTGCCTTTACTAATTACTTTTATGTTCTCTTACCAATTTTAAAATTAATTCCCAACATGAAATCTTCAAAATTGAAGCTTTCTAAGTTTTAAACCCTATGTTTTAATTGAAAAATAATCCATTTATTATCCCCAGGCATTCTAATAATTTTTCACAACTCATAACAAAAGAAACCATATTTGCCACAACATATCATAGGTAAATTAGAACTATAATGAATCACAATGCAAAAACAAAATTCAAATAAATTAGAACTAAATTAGGGATCTAAAAAAGTAAGAAAATAATCATCACTAAATTATATTTTTTTTATTAATGGATCCAAACTAAATCCTCTGGTATTTATTATTAAACTAATCCACTAGTATTTATTATTTTCTTGCAAAAAAATCTAAAATAATCATCAATAAATTATTTTTATTGATTAACATGAAGATAAAAAAAATAAATTATAAAATATTCATCAATAAATTGTATTTATTGATTAGTGGATCCAAACTAAATTTCCTAATATTTATAATGTGTTTTGGCAAGATTTATATAGAGATAAAACAAAATTCAATATAATGGAATATAAAAATAAAACAGTGTTACTTAATGGAGCTAATTACTTAAAAATAAAATGGAATTTAACGATGTTATTATGAGTATTAAAGAATAATAAATAGATATAGATATTTTCTAAAAATATTATTAAAATATTTAATTTAATGCGGTCTAATGAATGGGAGATGAAATAAAAAGAAAATAATTGAAGTATAAAAATATTTTCTCTATTAAAAATAAAAAAATGATTATATTTTTTGGAAATACAAAAATTAGAATCAAAATTAATTATAAAAATAAAAATATATAAGAAATTATACTAATGGAATTGATGGAAAAATATGAGAGAATAAAAAAGTATCACACCGATTGAAATATCAACACTAATTAATAAGGATCATCACATTCACACAAGTGCACAAGCTTAAAGGATCATCACACAAATATTGGGCTTTCTAGGGTTATTACTAAATCTAAATAATGTTTTTATTATTATCCTTCTTTTTTAAAAAAAATTAAATTATATCCCTTTAAGAGTTTGTAAGAATATATTAGAAATAGGAAATATAGATATCTTAATGAGATAACTTTACTGTTTTTTAGTGAAAGGTATTATATTAACCAAAATAAATATGTACAACGTTGTGAAACTAAACAGTAGCTACGTTTTGGCCAAAAAAAAAACCGCAGCTATGTCAAACTTTACAGTATATATGCCTTTGAAAGTTGAAAAACTTCTATTCAATTCGTGTGTACTGCATGCTAACTAGAACATAGATATTGATTTGTAATGAAAAATTACAGAAATTATATGCCAATTAAAAAAGAAAGCATGTTGAACTTATAGTTTAACTGATCAGTGCAGTGGAGTGGGGGACCACCTTTGTCTGTTGGTGGTGCAATCTTCAGCGAGGAGGAGGAGGAAATTTGAGCAGTTGGGACCAACTAGAGTGGGGACCAAAAGTGGAAGAGACAAAAAAAGGGAACAATTGAAACAGGAGTGGGAATGACAGTTGGAATAAAACAAAGAAGTAGATTCGATGATGAAGACGTGTGTGTGTGTGTGTGTGTTGTGTGTTTTTAAGTGTGAAGATGACAGGAAATGGAGGGTGGGGGCCGATAGTCGTCCAGCAAGAAGATGTGAAAGGGAAAGTGAGAGAATAAGGGAATAATTAAAGTAGGATAGAGTCAAAATAAAAGAGAGGGAAAGGATTCACCACGCGGGAAGGGAAAAAATTATAAGGGTGGGGGCGGGGAGAGTTGTGATTGGTAGGTAAAGGATAATGTAATCCACATTGAAGGTAAAATAATTTTTTTATTTCTTAAGTCAAGTGTGACGCTTGTAAGACTACAGGCGCCACAGTAGGGGAGAGCAGCTGTGGCGCCTGTTTGTCCAGGCGCCACAACTGGACACGTGGCCCCATGTGTGGCGCCTTCCTTGGAAGGGGCCACATGTGGCCTATCACTAGCTGTGGCGCCTGGATTGTACAGGCGCCACAGCTGGGTCGCACTGACCAAGTGTGGTGCCTGTGGCAGGCGCCACACTTGGCCCCACCTCCTGTGGAGCCTATGACCCCAGGCACCACAGCTGATACCCAAAATTAAATAAAAAAATTAAAATATAAAAAACAATAAAAAAAGAGAGGAAGATGTGGCACCTTTTTAAAGAAGGGCTACAGAATGCGCACCACCTTTCAACCTTTTTGTAATAGTGAATATAGATTTTACTACCCTAAAGGACATCTATTTTTCAAAAAGGGAAGTAAAAAATAAATGCGGTGGCATTTTTGTAATTATGTGTGTCAAATTTGACATATTAGACGTCCCAATTTCAAAAATAAATGTCAAAGGCCCACTTTTGGCACTCCTAATATATTAGTGGTGTCCCTGATAAGGGACACCTAGGGCGTCCCTGATATAAGGTATTGGCATCCTTGTTTAATTTAGGGATGACAAAGGTCTACCTTTGGCGTACCTAAATTAAATTTGGAATGCCAAAAACTGTTTGAATTTAAAATTGACAGTCTTTATTTGTCAGTTTCACACTCTCATGCTCATCTTCCTCTTCTTCTTGATTCAAATAGAATTCCCCTCACATTGCTACCACCACAAGAAGAACCACTACCACCATGCCTTCACCACCACCACCTCCCTCAGCACTATCAATTCTCTCTCTTTTAACTTTAATCCGAGACTTCACTACTACAAAAAAGTAAAATTGTGACGCTTATAATTGTATTAGCTGTGGCGCTAGAGAAGTGCCATATATCTGGACGCTACTAAAAAAAGCTATGGCGCTTGGAAGCGCCACAACATTTTAAATTTTTTTTAAAAAAAATATCCTCCTATGGCCCTTGGTAGAGGAAGTGCCACAGGAGGGGAGTCTCCTGTGGCGCTTGCGTCAGCAAGCACCACAAGAGGGGGGACCTACTGTGGTGCTTACGTCAGCAAGCGCCACAGGAGACCCCCCTCCTGTGGCAGTTCCTCTAACAAGCGCCACAGTAGAGTCCCTTTTTATTTATTTATTTAATCTTTCTTTCTTTCTTGTGGCTCTTTTTTATATTTCAACCTATTATATATATATATGATTTTCACATTTAAAATTCAAGTTCCCCAACAAAAATGTTCTTACAAAATAATATATTTATTGTCATTTCCCCAACAATAATGTTCTTACATTAATACTCTCCAAAGCTAACATAAAAAATATCACAATACAAGAACTTGATATGTGAACACAGTACATCAACAACTAATTAAGTAAATTAAAAGATTACTAAAAAACGCAAGCTTATCGGCCAAAAAATTTAAACAAAGCAAAAAGGCAAACGAAACAAGCTAGGTTTTCACTCTTTCCTATTAAATTAGGAACAGAAAGGCAAACGTTATATGACAGTTTATCTTGACTAAAAAAAATTAAACAAAGCAAGCTAGAATGAAACATTCTTCTTCTTACAAATCTATTAATTGACCAGCTCAGGGAGTGGGGGATCACGTTGGTGACGCTATCTTGAGTGACGAGGATGAGCAAATATAAGCTGTGGAATGTAGTGGGGATCAAATGGAGTGGGGTTCAAAAGAGGAAGAGAGACAGAGAGTATGAAGAAAAGGAAACAACTAGGGAGAGGAGTGGGGACGGACGAAAAAAAAATGGAAAAAGGGACAAGAGAATTTAATGAAGAAGATGAGTATGTGTGTTTGTTGTGCAAGAGAAAGTGATATCTTTTATAGGGAGGAGGGGCATCAACACGAGCTGAGGAAGAGGGAATAAAAAGGTAAAAGGGAGGGAAAAGATAAAAAGTAAAGTTAAATGAGGGAAATCTGATAGGCGGAAGAATTGAAAATTCACATCCAGACAATTGTGGCACTTCTTTAAAGAAGTGCCACAGCTGCCTTTTTTTTTCTTTTTTTCTTTTTTTTAAAAAAATTTTGGGGACCAAGGGTGGCCCTTGCCAAGGCAAGCGCCACCCTTGGGTACATACCAGCTGTGGCGCTTGGTGGACCAAGCGCCACAGCTAGGTCAATTAGGCCAACTGTGGTGCCTGGTCCACCAGGCACCACAGCTGGTCCACAAAATTTTAAAAAAATTAAATAAAAAAAGAAAACAAAAGAAAAGGGGGCAGCTGTGGCACTTCTTTAAAGAAGTGCCATAAAATGTGCGCCACCTTTCAACTATTTTGTAGTAGTGCTTCTTGCTCTTTAACTCTTGCTTTTTCCTCTTCTCTCTCTCTTTTTTGGCCTCCAAATCTGTTCTGTTTTCTCACCATATTTTATTATTGTATCTTCTCCCTCTTTTTTTGGGTTTCCCTTCTATTTTATCTTCTAACTTGTGTTGTTATGGCTTGTAGATCAAGATTCTGAACACATGCATCTTGGCTCATATTCCCGTTGAGAAGACAAGGTTCATCTCTCCCTGTCGCTCCTCTCTATTTTCTATTACAAGAAAATGAATTTCAATAATAGAAGCAGATGAATTTTTTGCAACCGATTCTTTTTATTGTTTTCATCTTCTTCCTGAGATTTCAGCTTTGGAGTTATTATTGTGTAGATTTTGGATTTGGAGTTTAGATACAAGATCTGTAATTTTATTGATTATGAACTATAATTTATGATTTCAAATAATGTTTAGTCCAGGTCTGTAATAAGCAATTTTTTTAAATAAAAGAACCTTTAGATGTCCCTTTTTTAAAAAAGGGATGCCTTAAGTCACTTACGGTCCCTTTTTTAACGGACACTGTATCCTTACTTTACTATGACCCTGGCATAGAGGTCCCCCTTTTTTCTGACATTAAAAGGGCCAAAAAGTTGATGTTAAAAGAGTTGTTTGTAGTAGTGTCTGCCTCTGAGGCAAGAATATATGGCTCATCATCTTCATATTAACCAATATAAATTAGCCAGGAGAAGTTTACTAATGTGATACCTAATTTATAAGTTGTGAATCCCTGTGAAGTTGTCGTATTTGCCCACAAACACTTGAAGAGTGTCATGGTGAAATGGCCTTGGTAATTTAGTTTGATGACGTCAACAAGCTTTTCATAATAAGGGACGTCTCCAAACTACATGTTACCGTCACTACTGCTTGCGTAACTCCTTCTCTCAAAGGTGCCATAAACTCTCAAGTTTTGGGTTAGCAATCCTTGATCTCGTGAAACCATGGAAAACTTAAAGCCATTGACATTGTATGCAGTACACCTTCTTGCATGGTAAAGTGGTCTGATTGTGAGAGCTTTGAAATCTAGTGAGTATGGGTTGCAGCCATTTAGTATTCGACACGTAAACCAACTTGGGAATTCTCTATAGACCTTTTTATCAATCTCAAAGGATGTTTGTGAATGGATCTTGAGTTGACGCTTCACATGACTTCTGAATTCCTTGCAAGTAATGTTGTAAGTGACGGTGTTAATCAGATGTAAACAAAAGGTAAGGAAATATATAGAATAACATATGAATGTGCAATTCTTACAAAAGGAAGGGGATCAACTTGATTGCAATTAATTAAGATATGTCTTTGTGTTTGGAACTTCTCAGTTGCAGTTAGTTTGAAGTTCTCACTTCCTCCAATTGGTTTACCAACACGAGGATTTAACAACTCTCTTGATTATGCCTCAAGATTAGGACAATCATCTGCATTAGGTGGTCAACTGAAAGACATCTTAATGTCATCAAAGAACCTTGAACAGAAATACAAGACCTCATCTCCTATATGACCTTTAGCTATAGAACCTTCTGACCATGCCTTATTCCTTACCTAAGATTTCAATTTCATAAGAAACTTATAAATTTAATAATGAAAAATATTAATTGATGTTGAAAATATACAGCTAGCAAATTTAGAATTTAATGCTAATAGACATATATACAATGAGTACCTCTCCATAAGATACATCTATCGATATTGAACTAGGCCAGCTAGCTTTGTTTCATAAACAAGGTGGACTGTCAGGTCAACCATTAGAGTGAAAAAGGATAGAGGAAATATCATCTCTAAATGATAAAGTATAAGAATGATTTTTGTCACTGTTGATCAAGCTCCTCAACGATCAAAACCTTGGATCAAAGTTTCTAAAAGAAAGAACACATCTCCACCAAAACAATGGATATATTTGGAGGCAATGTATGTTTAATTGCCAATGGAAGTAACTATTGCATAAGAACATGTGAGTCATGACTCTTAGCCTAACAACCTTTCAAGCCTGTATGTCAATACATCATGAAATATTGCTTGAATACCCATCAGGAACTTTTATTTTATTTAAAGTTGCAAGGAGAATTCATTGTTTAGTTTTGTCAAGGTGAATTTTGTTGGTTGAAATTTGTCATTCTCATTTGGCCACGCATCTTCACGAACTCCCATGTGGCCCATAAATCTTTTCTCACTTGAAAAATGATCTTTTGACTTGCTGGATTCGTTTAGCATCATGCATAGAACATTATCACACACCTTCTTTTCAATATGCATGACTATGGCATAGTAAATTACATTTCCGATATGGAAGAGTGAAGAAGATACTTATCTTTTGCCATTTTGAGGATCAAAACCAGAAGTCCTATTAGTCTTTCTCCCTACTTGTGCTGAATCGTTGTTTTTTCCAAACTCAAATTCAACATCCTCAAGTTATTGTAAGATATCTGCACTAGATAAAGTCTAAAGAGGTAATCTTTTTTCTGATTTCCTAGTGAAACAAGTCCTTTGCAATCTAAATTCCTGCTTCCCATTGAAAAACCTCTGATGACCTATGAAGGTCCACTTTCGACTGTGGGGAAGGCACACTAAGTTAGAGTCAAAATTGCAAGTTAGACATGCCTTCCCAATATGCACATTCCACTTGGACAATGTTCCTAGCCCAAGAAAGTCACTTGTCATCCATATATATCAAGGCAGCACACAAGTTGAATAGTGTCTTCTCATACATGTCATATGTCTTGATGCCAATATTCCACAAGTCAAGCAATTCTTCAAAAAATAGTTGGAGGTACACATCTATATCATTACCTGGCGTCTTTTTCTCTAGAACGATCATAAACAAAATGAAGGAGCTCTGTTTCATACACATCCAAGGAGGCAAGTTGTATGGAATAAGCACCTCTGGTTAAGTCATTTGCTATGGTGGCACGGGGTCCTATTACCCTGTGGGGTGCTCTCTAACTCGACTATTGTCCCCCTGCTGAAGAGGCTCTCTGGGGGACTCTCATCTACCGCCTTCCCTTTCCCCATGTCTCTCCTAGCAGATATTATAACAACAATTATTCACTAAAATAGGCTCAGAAACTCATAAATCACTACTAGAAAAAATGGTTTTAACGTCCATTTTTTTTGGCTTTTTAATGTCTGAAAACATAGGGATGTCTATTTGAGGGTCGTAGAAAAAAATGTCAATAACGTTCATAAAATAGGAGACGTCTATAGGCAGGACTTTAGATGTCCCCACTTCAGACTGGGGACATCTAGAGTCTGAGGTGCACTTTAGACGTCCCAAGTCCAAACTGGGGACGTCTAAACTGACGAGAAAACCTTTCCTACGTCCCTTTTTATTTTAAGGACGTTAAAAGTTTTTTTAAATGCCCTTTTTATATAAATTTAACTGTCTAGAAAATGTAAACTGTAGAAATAGGATGGAAACAGAATAAAACAACAGTAGTTTAGTAGAATGGAAACAACAACTTGAAACACAGTGATCAACCTTAAGGCTCTACATGCAATAACTTTAAGGAGTAGCAAACTAATTAACTAACAAACCACACAAACTACACAACAATCTATATCCAACAACAACAACGCTAATTATATGTACAATATATAGAACCACCACAAAAGTATGTCCTACACAAACTACTAAAGACTTTACTTTGGTATACGTTGAAGAAGATGTCCATTCGAAAGGTCTCTAATCATATTTATGTCTTCATATGAGTAGGCATGTTCATTGTAAAAAATATGTAAATTAGAAAATAAGTTTAGATGAAATAATGAATCAATTGAATGAATTGCCATTGAATTACAACACCAAAAATATTATCCTCTGAGAATGAAGAAGTGATTACTTGTTTGAAATCTATCGTAATACCACTCTGAATGATGTTAAACATATAAAGTAAGACATAGTTTCCACATTCCCAGCCACCAGGTTGTTAAGGGCATTATAAATAAAAAGAAAATGGTTGAAATCAATAAAGGAATATCTAAAATGACCATCAATCAAAAGAACTTGATTTGAAACTACGTACCTTTGGAAATAACCATTTCGGGTCTTTACCACCTTTATGATCACATGGCCCGCCAAGCGCTCAATACGTCTGGGATGTCCTATCATTAAAATGAAAATCAACATAAATTAGAATAATTCATTTAAGTCAAGAGTAAAAAGAGTAAAATAAAAATTCATAGCATTAAAACAAGAGTAAAAAGAAGGAAGCTAGCACTAATTCTTCTAACCCAAACAAAAATTCATAGCTTCATTTTCTCTATTGCGGTGCATTAGGTAAATGCAAGGAAAGAAAGTACTATAAGGTAAGGTGGGTCCCACTTTAAGGTGCTATTTGGTATGAGGGGTTTGGAGGGGAAAGAAAATTTTTGTGAGTTAGATATAAAAGACATGCATGGGGTTATAAACTTTTTTAAAAGATAAAATGTAAGATAAGAGAGTAAGAAAAATTAATTAAAAACTTTTAACCCCACTTCTCTAAACTTTGTAAATCCAACTCAACAAAAGTTTTCCTCTCATCATTTTCCCTCCCTCTCTTGATACCAAACAGCCTCTAAATGTTGAGCCACCCATCTCTAATTTTCCATGGGTCTTTCTCTCTTTGCATGTTACCTTTGACGTTGGTCTAGTTGGTAAGGATATGCTTTATATTCTAAAAGGATGTGGGTGCAAATTGATTCATGAATCATGTATATTAATCTTAAAGGAGGTCTAAAGTGAAAAAACATTATTAATTTGAGGACCAAATTGAAAATGAACTTTTCAGAGTGATCAATATAATAGGATTACATTCTTGAAAAGTAAAAGGAAAAATCCTATAAAAAGACGGTTGAATAAATCAAATTTTAATTTGGGTCACTAAACTTAATAAATTATAAATTAGGTTGTATGACACAATTAGAGATTTAAAAATTGAACCAAATTACTTCCATACCCCCTAATTGATATATCATATATCCAAACGACTCAAATGAAATGATCAAGAGGTAAAAAAAATCCCTAAATGCATGAATCACACTAATTATCACACACACACACACACAGAATCAGGCTTCACAACACTCACATTCATAGACATGGACATAAATTTTGAATTTATTATACCATGGAGTTGGAAAACAATGGCTCTCATGTAACAAAATACCCATATGTTTAAATTAAAAGAACAAAAATGAAATGATATGAAATACAACAATTGACCTTGCCTTGGGTTTAAGATCACCAACCTTAGAATAGAGAATGGACTTGTGATTCTTAATCTCATGTACCATAAAGCATAGAGAACAAGATTATGGTTTTCAAGAATTCAAATTCAAATTCTACCTATTTTCCTATGTTCTTGAACGCTAAAGGAAGCACCAAGTTCAACTAAACATTAAAAAATTGGCGCCATAATAATTCAATGATACAATTATAAATTGCTTCTATGATTTCAGGAAGTGTGAGAAAGCTTTTCTGTAAATTCTTAATTGCATCACATAAACAAGAGTCACGCTTGATATACACACCTGATTTTCTCAGAATCCAAGTGCAGTAACTATCGCAGACTCACGTCTCAAAAAGAAAGCTAGTTTAAGAAAGAATACTCGTTTCAGGCAGAGCAGAAGATGTAAAAAAAAATAATTAACCAAGCTATTTTAAGAAACCCATAAACGCACCTGAATAATTCTGAGAATGCAACTGTAGCAGCAAATAGCAAGACCCACGGCCACAGGAATGGGAGAAGAGGGAAGACAAATGTAGGGGAGGTGCGGCTTTGTTCAGTGAAGGAGTTATGACAGTGTGCTCACGGGTATGGGAGAAGAGGGAAAACGAATGCAGCAGGGAAAGTGGAAGACAATAACAACTCACGGGTATGGGAAAAGAAGGAAGACAATGTAGAGAAGGTAAAGCTGCAACTCTACAGTTGCATGATGTGATGTTTCTACGTCCCCAGTCAAAATGGGGACGTCTAAAGCTCACTTTAGACATCCCCATTTATGCAGGGGACGTCTAAATCCTACTTTAGACGTCCCCAGTTTTTCTGGGGACGTCTAAAGTGGTGGAATTTTTTTTTCTAAATTCATCCAGCGCCAAAGCCTCTCATCAAATATTGAACTTTGGGTGTCCCTAACTTAAAAAAGGACGTCCTTTAAGGTAGTAAAATGTCTAGTTTGTAGTAGTGAATATTACAAAACCATATTTAAATAACAATAAAATTACTAAGAACAAATCTATTTAGCTCAAAAATGAAATAAAGTAAGTAACTTTACTAACCTAGATTGCCTAGCTCCTTAAAACTTCTAGCAAAACCTTAGATTTGATGAAAACTTCTTAGAGTGTGTACAAAGAACAATTTTACCAAAAGTGGTAAAATGAGGGGTGGCGGCATTTATATAGCCTTGTAATTTGTAGTGGTTGACCCCAAAACTACTACATCAACCACTACAAATCACGAAACCCTATCTCGATCTATGTGACACTTTGTGGCAGTTCCTAGGAATTGCTACAAAACCTGTAACCTTTTGTTTTCTATAGCGGTTATTGCCTCACAAACTGTTACAAAATCATGAAGAACACTACTTTGTAGCAGTTTATAGAAACCGCTACAAACCTACAACCTTTTGTCTTATATAGCGGTTCGATCAGACACACTGCTACAAAAAAATTGCTACAAATGTGTCGCCAGCTTGGCACCACATTTTGTCGCGGTTTGCCTAATCCAACTACTACAAATGTGGCACCACATTTTTTAGGTGTTTATTTGAACCAACTGATACAAATTATGGATACTTACCAGCGTGCCATTTGGCGCGAGTCATACCGTTGCGAATTTGTGAAAAACAGCTACAATCCTTATATTTGTAGCGGTTTTTTTAACCACTACAAGTTAACCGCTACTAAAAGGAGGTTTTCTTTGTTAGTGTGCAAGTGATTTAATATAGTTACATTAATTAAATTATAATAATTTATACTATGAATCTATGTTGGGGTGATGGGATGCACTTTTAATAGATAGATCAAGATCAACCAAGTAGAAAAGGAGATGAATTGAAGAACAAATTAGAGATCATTGAATATATTGGGAAATTTGTAAAAGAGAATATTACACACATACAACTTTGTCCATTAGGCTTAAGAGATTGTCATATCAGTTCTACGAGAGAATGTGTGACATCTCAAGAATTTTAGAAGAGATTTATAAAGCATATTTGAGGCCTAGGGATACTATATAAAAATAAAAAAGCCTAAAAAAAAATTATTTGGCGAAAAGCCTAGTCTTAGGCCAGAATTTCAGGAAATTAAAGAATGGATAATTATTACAAAATGTATAAAGGCCCAAAAAAATTAGAGAGAAATTATAGATAGCTATTTTGGCAAATAAAGGAGTTTATGGAGAAGTTTTTCCTCAAAAAGAGTTACATATATTTTTAAATCTATTTTGGGAAAAAAAATAAGCCAAAAGCTTTCGTACTTAGCTCTTCTGTACTATTCTATAAATATTTTGACTGTGAACAAACTCAATTAAAGGGGGAATTGTTTTTGGTGTTTCGATGGTTTTTGATGTTGTGAGTTGGTGCCTTTATATAGAAGAGGTGAAGATTGAGTTGTTGGGATTAAGATATGCTTTACATGCAGACGCTTATCCTATTTTGGATCTTCGTAGTGGTTTTCGATTGCGCCTTTTGCATGCATGATTTATTTGATTAATAAAGTAATATACTTTATACTTTGTTGTTTGTTCATTATTAGCATCTTATTGTCTTGGACTTTTATGTTGCACCTCTCTTGACTTGACTTTTCTCTCTGGTGCTTCTTTTAGCAGATAGCCATGAAAACGTGTTAAGCCGTCTAGTGTTTTTGGTAATTTGATGGATGCTATGTGTAGTAGTATTTGAATGAATAAAACTGGTACCTGCAAGTGGAATTGTCATTATGTTTTGTTACAGGAGTTGAATTTTTTTTTTTATAAATACAAAGAAATGCTATATCTTAACCTAACGTAGTACATATTTTTCTAGTTAAAAGATTTGAAAAAATGTCAAGTTTATGAAAATGGGGGATCTCATTTTGAATTGCAATGGAGTAAAAAAGGAAAAGAAAAGAGGCTAATAATGTGAAGCATACTTGTGAAATTATTGGTGGTAGCTACAGGACACCAATCTTTTAAAATATTTATTAATTAATGAGTGAAAATCCAATTATGAAGAAAAACCAATCACCAATTATTTGACTTTTTTAGATTAAGAAGCTCAGAGTTTTTGACCTAGATCGGTTGACAAGAGAATTCCAAGTGCCCGATGAGGTTTGACTTGGTGGCACCCATTTAACTTAATTTTGTGTCATTAAAATGAAAATTATAATTTCTAATTTTAATTTTTAATTATTAAAATTCATGAATTTAATTAGTCTTTCAAAAGAACGAAAAATCTACCATGCACGTAAAAAATGAATATGCTTGTAATTAAATCATACTTAATTATTTTTTGTTATATCTTTTAATGATTAAAATTCAATTGATAGAGAAGCGGCCAATGGAGAGTCTGACTTTTTTTTCTGGGTAAAAGTTTCAGACTTTTTAATTCAAGTTGTTATAGCATTTCATGCAAATCAAAGGGGACAACTGTTTCTCTTTTGGTTTTAGGTAATTATTATCATAAATTCATAATTATCATCATGACGGACAATTTTTTTCCCATTTTTTTCTTTTTCTGAAAATGTTCTATTCATATACTACATAAAATTGATCCGAAAAGCATGATGAAATTGTATTTTGGGAACATAACAATTAAGTTCCCAGAGAGTGATTTAATTATAATAACATCCCGAGGAATTTTGACATGTCAATATATTCTCAAAGGTCCTTAAGCAGATATGCAATTAATTAAAATATTTAAATAGCCCGGTGCAATTGGTAATTAGTATCCTATCATTTTTAACTTCGTATAACTGGTAAAATTTGTGATTAAAGTTTCTTTTTTCAAGGAAAATATAATTTTAACTTGACAAATTGTTGGATCACTGCCAAGAATTGCAACTACTACTCAATTATTTGTAACTTTGGATAGTAAATTTGTAACAAAAGTCCTTCCTAGTTTTTTTTATTTTTTTTTGGATCAAGAGCACTAGTAACTCCAAGCCACTTTGTACTTGGAATTGATTCCTTTTAAGGCTTAGAATATAAATAGTTTTCGTCTCTCATATCAAGTGTGCTTCCTGGTACTCAAATTTTTGTTCTCCCTTTGAGGTTGAAGCCACTTACTACCTCAACCAATAACTTGTTGGTTAAAATTCCAAGTTTTAATATGGAAAACAAAATTGTTTTATACAAGTTTCATATAGAGTTTTTTTACTCACCATATATATGCAGACAAATGGTGTGTGCACACATACACACAATTGCTACTGTAATACCCCAAATTTTGGGATTCAATGTTAGAGAATAAGCCTGAATTAAGTAGACTACTAAGTCCTAGGTTAGCCAGTGTCCCAAATCTATTATCTAATGTTTCTTATATCTTTGAGGTAGTACAGGGACTAAAATGGTGAATTTTGGAGAATGTGATTATGCTTCCAGTGAAATTTCATGTGAGGAAGTGAGTTTGTCATATGGTTTTGGATGACCATATGATGAGAAAAAATTATGAAATTTTACAAGATGATAGTAGACATCTTAAGCTTTAATTTGATAGGTATACGAATCATTTGAAGCTATATGCAAAAAGTTATGAATTTTTGAATTTAACCCAGAAAAATAGGAAATTTTCTAGAGCAGGGTTCAAAGAATTTAATTCTGGAATTTTTTTGCTTCCAATTAGCTAAATTATATATTTTTCCTTGAAACTAGACTCAAAATATAGCCTTTAGAATTACTCCAATATGACGTCTACAAATTTAGTTATGATTTTTCAATGTTTGGGTAGAAAATATGCCAAAAAATCCAAAAATGGGAAATTAGAAATTATGACATCAGCATATTGCAACATGACATAAGCATGATATAAAGTCATCTTTCTTTCCTTGTTCAGCCATAAACCGATGGCATTAGAGAGTATAGAGAAAGAAAATGAATTTGAGAAATTGTAGAGAGAAGGAGGAGAAAATTCGCTAGATAAACTTGATTTCTTCAGTGAATTAGCTCCTAACTTATATTTTCCCTCTTCTAAACCTCTTTTCTACATGATTCAAGGTATTTTGAAAGCAAAATTTAGGGTTTGAAAGGGGAGGAGTTTTGGCCAAAGAAGGCAAAGCAAGAAGGAGCTTGAGGTAACTTTGGAAACTTAAATCTTTGATTGTTCTGGCTACTGTGGACAATTTAATCAGTGAAATTTCACCAGATTATCTTCATTCATGAAAATGGAAAATGGGTTTGTTGGAAGTGTTATGCTACCAACATTGGTACTAAATGGTAGTTGTAACCTAATTAAATTGTTAATAAAGTGGTTAGGAGTAGAACGAGACACGTCTGTGGAGTCGAAATCGAAAAACCCCAATTTTTCTCAGGAAATACCTAAATTTTGGTTAGGGTTGGTACAAGGAATTAGAGTTGGATTTCAATGATTTGACAATTCTATTGAGTTTAAGAGGAAAAATTAGGTGGGGTTGTAGTTGATCACTTTATCGGAAAAGCCTGAAAAAGCATAATTACAAAAACGCCCCTGAGACCCGGAAAGCGGGGCTGCCAAGGGCATATCTGCCTTTTGGCAATAAATTTGATAATTCCAAGTCTGGAAATGGATTCCTTGGGCAAAAATAAGTCAGAATAGCCCTAGTCTAAACCTCAGGAAAAGTATGGTCGGATCGGGTACGACGGGGCCGGCCGGGTGCCCGAGAGCATTTTGGTAAATTTTCATAACAGACTCCTATAACCACTAGAAACGCTATGGAATTACCTAAAATACTACATGAATGGGTTTTAACCTAATTTTTGTACATTTTCAATTTTAGGATCAAGTTGAGAACCTAGTCGTTGGCACGTTTTATGAGGAGTACGTTTTGAAGCAAGCAAGGGTTAAGGTAGGGAACTTATATCTCCTACGTGTCTTTGATATTTGTGTTGGTGTATTGATGCATGTTATTGCTTTGCTTGATTATATGAAACATATATGAACGATTGAAGCTCTTCTTCTATTTATCTATGACCATAAGTATGTTGTTTGAAACATTGAGCACGCAGATATGTCATTGCGTTACCATAAGTTTATGTAATGCAAGCATGTCATGCATTAAGCGCTTATCCTGCATGCATATTAGTACTATTTCCTACTGAGATTCTTTTGAATCTCACCCTCTCCTACTAACAATTTAAACAAGTGAATACGGAAGGTATGCAGAGATAGAGAAGAGAACTACACGAGAGGATTACAGTCATGGAACGAAGACAAGAGGATGTCTCCATTTCACTGGGACAGGTTTAGATACCTGAGTAGCCCTGTGTGGCTACATTGATTGTAATTATCATGTACGAACCCCTATAGGAATTCATTTATGTAATCATACACATGTTATCAGTATAATTATGCTATTCCTATGTTACTCATCAAACCATGCATTAATATTTCACTGCAAGTCAAAATAAGTAAGGGTGTTACAGGTACACCCTTTGATTTGCATATTTTAGAATGAAGGGGACTGGTCATGAAAGTTAAAATATATAATTTGTATCATGTTATAAATCATTTTCTCCAAATTAAAAATAGAAACACTAGTTGCAAACTTAAAGAATACCAAGTTGCAAATATAGAAATAGCTAGTATTTGTTAATTCCTATATTGGCCAAATAATTATTTCTTAAGTTAAACTTTTGGGTTACATTTTGTTTACCAATTTTAGAATAGGAATTATTATTATATATAGTCGCAATTTGCATACTAGTATATGTAAATTCTTACAATTGATCCAATAATCTATCAAGTTAAAATTTTGTCTTAGATATTAAAAATAGTAATTCTAACTAGTTGCAAATTTTTTGGCAAAAAAAAAACTAGTTACAAATTTTACTATACAAAATCATAAATGATAGAATAGTAGTTGCACATCCTTAGGAGTACTTTAATAATTTGTCAAGTGAAAATCATATTTTTTATCTTAAAAATATGAATTTTAATTGCTAATAGACTATATAAAGTTATAAATGACTGGATACATTTGCAAATTGTATAGGCACATTCCGCAGGCAAAAACAAATTGTATAGGCACATTTAATTAACTTCCTTTTTAGCAAATTCACCCAAGAATTTGCAAGACATTTTTTGACATTTTTTTAATCTCTAAAAAATTTATTATAATTTAATTATTGTCTAGACTTAATAGTCATTTCTTACTTGGAAAAATATTCGAGGTACCACTAAAGATTTTTTTTTTTTTTTTGGCCAAACCACTAAAGATTTATTTTGCCTAAATATCTTGTATTATAGAAGAAACAGAGGATACAAACACCATTTTGGATCAAACAAGCTAACTAGCCATAGACAGTATACTCAAGCTTAAGCATCAAAACACAATACATACAGACCTATCAACAATAAGAAGCGCAACTCAACAAAGCAACAGTACACTTCTTCCTGTATATACAAATGCATTGTCCAGCCCTTTGGTCCATGATAGGGGTTTATAAATGCTGATGGCAAGAATTAAGTACTTCTTTCCAGCTTATCTCCTTTTGATATCACTTTGAGAAAAATGAATTGGTGTTTATGGCAAGAATTAAGTACTTCCTTACGATATAATTCAAAAATTTAATTGCAACTAATGTTGTTCATAAAGGGAAACCGTATGAAAATTAGATAATTGTTGGGAATTGGGCTTGGTCCACCCTTGGTGGATGAAGCCCAAACCCATTGGCCTTGGGGCCAAAATAAAATACCAAAATCTTATGGGGTATTTCTTAGTAATATTCCCCAAAACATTTGAAACAGATGGAGGGAATAGTTTTTCCCGTAGATTTTAGCGGGAACAATTATCATTGAACATGGCTTTATGTTCTGGAACATACGAGATAGACTTCTCTACTAGAGAAAATGCACACTGTGAAAAACTCTCTTCTCCTCTCTTCTCCCGGTGAATTTGATGTGTACTATAGCTGGAGTCCGAGTGATTTGGTTCATGTGGGTACCTCATGAGTATGAAACAACACTTTAGGTACGCCCGAAACCCTATATTGGTATCAGAGAATTTGTTTTTAATCTACCCTGGACTGAATGTTGCTTCAGGTAAACATGTTTTTTTAAGTGTATCACGTTGTGTACGTAAATGTGAAAGCATGTATATATTTATGATTAAGCCGTCATTCTGTGCATATATGTATATATATATGTTTTGGGTATTTTCTTAGAGCATTTGATTATTATCTATCCCGAGACTAAATTAATTTCTCTGAACATGTTCATGGATAGTGCATTTCTTTTTGTCTCCCTGTGTTTTATTTTTCGGTGGTTTTCATATTTTTTTTTTGGTTTTTAGTTAATTCTCCAGTTCTTGTGTTTCTACCTTGTATCTATGAGTGTAAGTGTATTCAAAAGCCTCATAATACACATAATAAGGCTTTGGAATCAAATAACTTATATGTTGAACGAAATCTTGGAAAAGAAACAGAAAAATGAAACTTTAAATCCAATTGGGTCATCTGAAAATGAGTTTTTTAGACTTTGAAAATGATCCCATCACATAGAGACCAAAAAAATTATGAAAATCGATGCCAAGAACGCACAAAAAGGACATCAAACGGTGAAGTTACAGAGTAGAGAAGGTACTAGGTTGATGAACCTAACCTATGACTGAAACCACTTCCAGGTCTAATTGGCTAGAGGTTGAACCCAACCCAAGCAATACAAAAAAAGTGGATTGGGTCAGGCGGATCAGGGCCCAACCCAATCCAAACAAAAAAAAAACATTTTTTAAATTTATAAGAGGACAGAAATGCCACGTGGCGCATGAGGCCATGTGGCATACCCGATTGACATATGGCAGACATAGATAGATTGCAGACGGTGCGTGGAGTCCAAATCACCAGCGTGTGTGACTATCAGAGTGCTTTAGTGTTGCACGTATAGTACAAGTACCTCCAGCGAGAGTGGGATTCTACAAATTTTTTGATGTTTTCTTGATTTGATCTTCTTGGGGAATGTGAGGGCACTCAAAAGCTCTATTTGAGACTTGGTTTGTTCCTAAAAATCCCTAAATTTGAGATCTTCATGATGATATGCTATTTGCCTATTTGTGTGGCAATTCAGAACCCGTTTGTGAGGTTTTGGTGCTTATTTAAGTGTTTTTTATACATTTAAAAATCCCTAAAATTATGATAATGACTCATATTTGTTTATTCAGGTCAAAATGAAGCAAGAGGCTTTTAACAGCATTAAAACACATGAGTATGGGTCATTGAGCATTGAGTTTATGGATGATCAACTCATATGGATGATCCTAAAGAGGAATATGAAGAAAATGAATTCTTTGAGGAAGATCCTGAGGATGATCTCTATCTTATCCCTGAAGAAGATTTTCTAGAACCTATTCCAGAGAAACCTCAAGTTGTCTACTATGATTCTAGACCAAAGTCTATGCCCTCCATTCCTGATAAACCTCAAAATTTAGAAGAAGAGGTAGATCGACCCTATTCTACTACTATGGATAAGAAGATAGCGGAACTTAATGTAGACAAAACAACTAGAATAAACAATATAAAAATCATATACTCAATCATCGCAAATTATGTAGAAAGCATAACAGACAAAAAGAGTGCAGAGTTCTACGTGAGTGTAATGATGAAATACCGCGCAGCTATGAGAGGAAGGGATCTATGACTATTTCTTGGGTTGATGTTGTGACAAAAACAACAAAGAAGGAAAGCCATTATTGAGTACTGTTGTTCTAACATTTAATGGTATATAATGTTCCTATTTCCTTTTATATTGGTTGTATTAGATATGACTCTATATGTTATTGTTAAAATGTTTTATGTATTGACATGGTATTTTTCGTGTAATGAATTATGTTTGTTATTTAATGCTAATTTTTAATTGTGCATTATAATACCATGTATCCCTGATGAGTAGGAGCTTTTAGAAGGTGAAACTTCTAAAAGCTAATGACTTATTTAAAGTACTTATATAAATATTTTCATAAAAAATAATAAAGTTGTTAGTATTTGTGTGATGGGAGGTACAAACGTATTCTCCTGATCATGAATCTAGTAATAAACTTATTTTCTGCTCAAGAATGATATAAGTACAAATATTGTATACCATGATATGCTATATAATTGTTTGGTTATGTTCTCCTAAAGAGAACAACATTCTAAATGTGAAAAACGTTGCATCAGAATTGACAAATGGCCACGAAAGTCATCACTGGTGAACTGAATGAGGGGGAGAAATTGAATGACGACAACTAGGACATCTAGCACCGTAAGGTGCAGTACATTTTGGAGGAATAGGTGGCTGTTGAGCCACTGACCACCATTTTGGTAGAACCTGAAACTAGGACAACTACTCAGCACAAGAGAAACTTGGAAGCTTACCAAGCATGGAAAAAGACGAATAGCATTATGAGAGTCGCCTTATTGAGCACTATGGAGAGTGACCTGATGTGCCAATATGAGAACTACCAAACTGCTGAGGCTCTATGGGTTGCACTCAAGGATAAGTTGGGTGCCACATCAACCACTAAGCTTAGAAGGTTGGCAATCAAGTTTGATACCTCCAAGCTTAGAGCGAATACTCCTATAAAGCAGCATCTAAGAGAGATGTCCAACATGATTAGAGAACTACAGGAAGCAAGACACACCTTGACTGATGAACATCAAGTTCAAGCTATGATCAGATCGCTTCCTTCTAGCTGGGAGCACATGAAAGTGAACTTGACTCATAATGAAAACTTTGTAACTTTTGATGATGTAGTGAAACATCATGAGCTTGAAGATGAATACTTAGAGGCATATAAGGCTTTTGGACAAGCCTACTACACTAAAATGCTGGTCCTTCTAATGCAAAGCTTAATTCCAAAAAGGGCAAGAAATCTCAGAAGAGAGGCAAGATGGACGGGTCTAAGTTCAAAAAGGGCAGAAAGCAATTCAAGAAGAAAGGAAAGAAGGGTGGTAAGAAGAAAGTTGACCTGAATAAGGTCAAGTGTTACGCCTGCCAAAAGAAATGAGATGTGTAATTAAATGGCTAATGAAGTGGTTAAAGTAACTAATTAGTTACTTATTTGAAGATAACCAATGGGGTTTGGACATGTGTCAAGTGTAGAAGAAGAAAAAGGCATAGGAAAAGTCAAAAGGAATTTTAAATTATTTCTCTCTCCTCCCTCTCCCTCTTTTTCGGCTGTGCAGTATGGGTAAGGGAGAATGATGATTTCTTCTTCCTCACACACTCTTCATCTCTCTCATCTTTCTCTCTCATACGTGCAGCCATTTTTGGCCAAGGAAGAAGAAGAAAAGCTAGAATTTGAGGTAAGTTAATGACCTCTAATGGAAAAACTCTCTTCTCTAATATTGATCCTTGGAGTGAGAGCTTCATTTTGATATCTATAGTGTGCCTATTGGTGTTGATTTGTGGCCACATGAAATTTCGAAGGTTGGTGAATCAAGAAATCTCTCTGGCAAAGTGAAAGAGGTAAGTGAGACTAACATATCTATCTAAGTTTTATGCTAAATGGTTTAGTTGAAATTTCTGGAAATTTTGGCCATTAATCTGAAAATGATGACCACTAGCCTTTTGGCATGTGTTTGGCATAGTAATGGTATGTTAGGAATGTATATGGATAGATAGGATTGATTGGGAATTGAATAATTGAGTTTAGTATTTTTGAAAATCAGTTATTTGTGTTGCCCAAAACTAAAGCATGATAATGGAGTAGGATTTGGATAATTCTGATGATTCCATTGAATTCCTTAGATATTTTTGTGTGGAAGTAGCTTTGGTAGAAGTTTTGGGTCCATTTGGATCAATTGGGCAAATGTTAGGAAATGTGGTCAGTTTTACTGCGTTTTCTGGTTTTTGATAAAATCACTCGAGTGAGAGTGAGTTCACTCGAGTGAGGGATGAACATCACTCGGGTGAGGGTGAGTTCACTCAAGTGCGTTAGTGTGTTCTTCCTTTCTGCTCTCTGTGTCCTTGTTGCACTTCCGTGGTCAAAGGCAAGCGTTGCCTCACTTGCGAGTGTGGTGGGACATCACTCGAGTAAGCTTTCTATCACTCGAGTGCAAGTGTATTTGACACCAAGGACTTGCCTCTCGATTTGTCACTCATGGTTATGGTGTAAGAGTGTGCCTTCTCACTCACGGGTATGTGGTATTCACTCGAGTGCAATAGACTGTGCTTGAGTGCTCCTGATCCTTGAGAACATTTTGTGCTCTCGGGTCTACACTTTCTATGCTTTACTTCCTAGTGCTCAAGTGAGCATTTGGCTGTCACTCGAGTATTGCTTTCTATTCTCGAGTTTTCTTGTCTCTGAAAAGTTTCTTGTGCTTTCCGGTATTCACTCACTCTCTAATACCCGAGTGTAGACCGTACCACCACTCGAGTGAGGTCTCCTTAACTCAAGTATCCATACAATATCACTCGAGTGATGCCATCTTCACTCGAGTGTCTCAGTGAAAAATATCAGGTTATAGCTTTTAAAAAGGGGATCTTTGGCGATAGTCTTCCAACCCTTTAGAGTTATTGATAGAGTTATTTATGGGTACTGAAAGGGCAATAATGATAACCAAATTAAGTGTTAAGAGCAATAATGCTCACCCGAGTACTTCAAAGTGAGGTTCAGGAAGTGCTCACCCGAGAGCACAAGAAACTTTCAGAAGGGAACATCACTCGAGCATAAACCCTGGAACTCGAGTGATGACTTGACACCCGTGAGTGCTAAGACACACTTTTGAAAAATGGACGCGAGTGACAACCTAAGACGCAAGTTCACGGTGTCTCATACACCTTCACTTGAGTGGGACGAGGCTTACTCGAGTGGAAACCCACAGCACCCACAAGTGAGACAACATTCTTGCTTCCACATATGAAAGTGCAACATGAAAATGGAAGCAAAAAGGGAAAATACACTACAGCACTCAAGTAGAACCCGTCCTCACTCGAGTGATGTTTATCCTGTACTCGAGTAGACCCCAAATCACTCGAGTGATGCTATCAGAAACTAGAAAATGCAGAAGGTATAACAGCACTTCCCCACTTTTGCCCAATTGATTCCAATAGTCACAAACTCTCAACCAAGGCTACTCCCATATAAAAACACCCAAGGAATCTACTAGAACCATCAGAATTACCAAATTCCTATTCCATTATCATGCTTTGGTCTTAAGCTACAATTAACACCAAAGTTCCCAAAATCTCTAAACATACCATTTCATTCTCAAATCAAACTATCTATCCAAAACACATACCAAAACACCCATTTCCATACCAACAACATGCCGAACTACCAATGACCCGTATTTTTGAATTTAAGGCCAAATATTCTAGAAATTGAAAGCTAACTCAAATGCCACATAACTTAGATAGAAATGTTTCTCTTACTCACCTCTATAACTTTGCCAAAGAGGTTTCTTGATTCTCTAACCTCTAAAATTCCTTGAAAGCTCTAATAAACACCAATGAACAATCTATAACCATCAAAATGAAGCTATCAATCCAAGAAACAATATTAATGAAGAGCATTTTGGTATTTGAGGTCATCTACTCACCTTAAATACAAGCTTTTCCTTTCTCTCTCTTGGCCAATAATGGTCACTGGAAATGAGAAGAGAAGAGAGAGAAGAGTGCTTGAGGAAGAAGAGGAAATGATGACACTCCCTTCCCCCTACTATGCATAGCCGAAAACAAGGGAGGGAGGGAGAGAAATTATATTAAACAATGGGATTTTGAATTTTCCCACTCTTCTACTTCATCTCCCCACATGCCACTTGTCAAAATTTGATTTGCTCCAATAAAGTAAGCAACCAATTAATCACCTTAATCCCTCCATTAGCCATTTAATTACATATCTTATTTCTTCTTAGTTAGTAATTAATTTCCTCATTAATCACTGACTAATTAACCGACAATTTCCGTTCTTTCAATTTTCTCCTATTTTGGCACATTTACCGAAATTACCACAAAACACATAATAATTTAGATTTAATTCACAAATCATTCTCAATAATGGTCATTAGTCCTTAATCAAAATTTGGGGCATTACAGGTACACACAACATGAAGGTATAGATTATAAGGATACCTTCTCACTTGTTATACATTTAAATTCTATAAGACTTATTTTGGCAATTGTAAATAGTTTAGATCTAGAACTGCATCAGATAGATCTAAGAACCGCATTTCTAAATGGTGATTTGGATGAAGAAATCTATATAGAACAACCATTAGGTTTCATTAAGAAAGGAATGGAGAGCAAAGTTTGTAAGCTCAAGAGGTCCATTTATAGACTGAAGCAATCATCCAGAGAGTGGTATTTAAGGTTTCACAGAGCAATAACCTCTTATGATTTTCAAATGATTGAAAAGGACCACTGCGTCTACATTAAGCAGTTTAAGGGAATTTTGTGATATTATACTTATATGTAGATGGCATACTATTGGTTGGAAATAGTCTAAATTCGGTTTTAGGTATCAAAGAATGGCTATCATTGAATTTTGATATGAAAGATATGAGTGAAGCAGAGTATATACTTGGAGTTAAGATCTAAAGGGATCACTCTAAAAGAGTTCTCTCTCTTTCACAAGAAAATTACATCAAGAAAATTCTTGAGCAATTCAATATGAAAGACTGTAATCCCTTAGATACCCCAGTAGCTTATGGAGTAACCTTGAGTCTAAATATGTGTCAAAAAACTGAGTCAGCAAAGAAGAAAATGGCAAAGGTTCCCTATGCTAGTGTCGTTGGAAGTTTGATGTACGCAATGATGTGTACAAGGCCAGATGTTTGTTACGTAGTTGGACTGGTTAGCAGATTCCAGTTAAATCCTGGTGAGCAACATTGGAAAACAGTGAAAAGAATTTTGAGATACTTAAAGGGCACGTCAGATTATGCACTATGATATCAAGGAAGTGATCTAGGCTTGGTTGGATACTCTGATGCTGATTTGGGTGGAGATGATGTTGAGCGAAGATTAACTTCAGGATATACCTTCTTGTTGAACAATGGCGCCATAGGTTGGAGCAGTAAGACGCACATGTGCATTGCCCTACATCCTATGGAAGCTGAATTCGTGGCATACACCGCAGCAATGCAAGAGGCTATATGGCTCAAGAGATTTATTGAACACCTTGGATTTGGAAAGGAAAGCAAAAATCCGATGTTAGTGTATTATGATAATACTACAGCTATAGCCTATATGAAGTATCCTAAATATCATAGCTAGACCAAACACATAGATATAAAGTATCACTACTACAGAAAACCAAAGCTGTGGCGCTTATAATTGCATTAGCTGTGGAGTTAAAGAACTGCCACATATCATGATGCTACTAAAAAAGGCTGTGACACTTGGAAGCACCACATCATAATAATTTTTTTTTAAAATTTCCCTCCTCCTTCATAAAGCACCACAGAAGGGCACCCCTTCCTGTGGCACTTCCTTAAGGAAGAGCCACAGGAAGGTCCTATCCTTTTTTTTTGTATTCTTCCTATGGCCCCTGTTTAAGGAAGCATTATAGGAACTTTTTTTCTCTCTATATTTTTAGCTCATATCCCTATAATTGCAATAGTGCACTGCTTTAAACATTTTCTATATATATCCACAGCAAAATGAAGAAAAGCAAACAACGACAATGAAATAACTTTAAAATGATACAAACAGATGATTAATTAACTAAAGTAGTACTAAAAATAGTTATACAATATATTGTGAATGAAATACAATAAATTCAACTTGAATAAATTACACAACAATTGGCAAGAAGCAATACAAAGACCAACTAGTTAATTAAATAGTAGCTACCCAAAGGTTTGCCTAAGCACATATTCATACCATTCCTCGATCACTTCATTAACTTGATGGTTAGTCAAACTGTCATAACGTTGATATTTATAATACTACATATATATATATATATGAACAATTAAACACAAATTAAAACGAATTAAAATCAGTAAAACTTAATTATTAGGCACTAATTAAATTTAATTAAAACGCAATATGAATTGCAACTAAATGACTTACTTTTTTAGGAATAAATTACTGATTATACGTAATTACATCCTTCATAAATTTCATGATGTAATACCCACAATCATTGCCATTGGGTTGGAAAGGGCACTATAAAAATATAATGAAATATTTAACTTTGTTTATGGATAAAAATTGTTTAGTAACGAAGTTTGAGTAAATTCATATATCAGTACCCGTATCTTCTTCAAAGCATAGCTAAGGTGAGGGTCAGCAGTTTTAGAATAGCTTAAGGAGACAAAGGCCTGATACACAGTCAATGCACTAACAAAACAAATAGAAAATGATTACTTTTGGTTATTCAATCATGTATGCAAATATTTAAACATACGCACGTACTCTTACTTATTAAACAATCGCAATATATCAGGACAGTTTTCTGGAAGACCTCCAATTAGAGGATCCACATAGTAAATTTGAGGGCCTAAAGGTTCCGCTGGATTGATAACTATCAATATCTAATGTAACCTAAAATATTTTAAAAAATTTGTTTCAACAATCATGTTATGATAAAAGTTAAACAATAAAAACAAATATTGTACCACTAATAACTTACCCAGCATTGTATGGCACTAGAAATAGTGTAGTTGGTGTCGCTTTCTTTCTAAAGTAGTCTTTCAAATCATTAGATTGTGCATGTGTATCTACTTTTCCCCCATGCTAGCCAACGAGATAAGGGTTGGCAAATACGAATTGGATCCTGTCTGTATCCATTAAGATTGTCATGGTATAAATGCCTGGTGTAAAACAAACAGTGTCATGAAAAACCAAAAAATGGAATGAGAAATAATAATAACTGTGATAAATGATGATGGTAAAGTACTTAATCCAGATGTTGATAGTCAAATCACTAACCCATCCACGATTACATATTTCATGCAAGACATCACCATTAACATGATCATGAAATCTTAAAAATTGAAGCTTTCTAAGTCTTAAATCCTGTCATAATTGACAAATAATCCATTAATTAATCCCATAGCATCATAATAATTTTTCACATCTCATAACGAAAGAAATATTTGCCAACACATATCATAGGTAAATTAGAAAACATTACAAGTCAACAAATAAAACACAAGTGTTAAGAATATATAAATAATTATTTTACTTATGCAACTAATACATAACAATCATTAGAACACCTACAAATTATAACTAACTACATATTTTCACATACAACCAATACAAAATAATATTTAATTTTATCTCATTCATTTTTTTACCATATAAATATGAGATTAATTTTTCAGATTTCATAATAAATTAAATATAAAAGAAATTTATCAAAGTAAACTATTATTAACTTCTAATAAAATCACATTTGTAATCTCAAAAGTTTAAAAACTTACCGTAAATAGAAGCTTCAATAGACTGATGATGAGCTGAAACTACAAACACAAATTAAACATGAAAAAAATCAATAAAAAGTTAGTGGTTGTAAGTTATTTTTTAAAATAATAATAATGTGTACAAAACATCAATATATAATAAATAAAATATGATTAACTTAAATCAAAAAATATAATTTAGGCAATAAATAAATAAATAAATAAAACAGAAAGGAAAGCATAGCCCTAACATCAAATAAATTATTTTCAGTTCAATGTTAAGAATAAAAAAATTTATTTTTGACTACATTGCCAATTATTCTTGGGCCAGTCATAAAGATGATGTATACATATATACATGCATGCATGCATATAAAGAGGGAACTAGATATGCATGCATATAAAGAGGGAACTAGATACACACGTAATTAAATATTTTAATTTAATAAGATAATAAAAAAATTATTTTGCTACCTCTATAAAATGGAACACATACAAAAATTAGTTTGTTGTATAAAAGGGTGGGAAAGATTTATTTTTTAGGGTGCCTTTCGTTTTATATTTATAAAATTTTATAATATAATAATAATTACTAAGACATATATTTATCAGGAAGGATATTAAAAATTGAAATTATTTGGGAGAACCAACTATAAAAAAAATGAAAAAAAAAAAACTAAATTACCCCTAACAATTATTATCGTAAAAATTTCTTCACATTGATTTTATTGTCAACACGTATAATTGGACATTTAACTTTGCAATTAAATATATTAATAATGTGGTGTGGTAAACATGTTCGTACTGTGTTTTTATTTTTGATATCATTTTTTTATTTTTTTTTCAATTAACTAAGTTCGAGAAAATTCAATTTCATCGTAATATTAGAATTATATTGGTGTGAAATAAAATAAAAGTATGTAGTAAATAAAAAATACGGTTGAACTTTATGGTCTTAATAGCTAGACTAATTACTATTTAAAAAAAACCTAAATATAAGAGTTTAATTCTCCCTTTAATTAATTTAAAGAAAGTGAAAAGTAAATTAACTAGTGCTAGTTATTAATTTAATTTAATTAAGCAGAAATAGTTTCAGACATTAAAATTATAAAATTCAAATTTATTTGAATACAACTTGACCATTTCATTAAATAATGAAAAAAATAGAGGATAGGTAAGAGAGAATGCTGAGGTTTAGTAGGGGTAATATAATAATTTTTATTCTTTATTTTAATAATTGGTCCTTCTAAGTAATTTCAAGTTTTAAGATCCTATCCAATAAATTGTTAGTTTTTTTAGGTCCTTCCCTATAATTTTTCCTTAAATATATGTCTTATTAATTATTATGTCATAAAATTTTATAACGATAAAATAAAAGGCATCCTAAAAAATTAAATCTTTCCCACCCTGTTTTCTATTTCTACGCCACCGCTCCTCACTCCCCTCAACAGCACAATATGATTCCAATAAAAAAGAATGAAAACGGCATATTTTTAAGTTAGCGGATGGCAAAGGTATAGGAGACAAGGTAAACCCATATAACTAATTATTGTGTTTAACCATATCATGGAACCACCAAATTCTCTCTTACAAAAGCATAGTACAGTACAAAAGCTTTAAAAAGCGCAAGCTAGCAAAAGGAATTGAATAACTTGAAACAAAAAAGAAGCACGACACTTGTAGATTAATTGACCAGCGCAGTGGAGTAGGCGATCACAATGGTGGCGCTATCTTGAGTGAGCACGAGGAGGAAATTTGAGCAGTGGGGACCAACTGGAGTAGGGACCAAAAGAGAAAGAGCGTAGGAAGAAAAGGGAACAATTGGGATAGGAGTAGGGACGATAGTATGAGCAAAAAGGGGCAAAAAATGAAGATGGATGTACCAAGAGAATATGATAGATGAAGATGTGTGTGTGTGTGTGTGTTTAAATAAGTGTGCAGATTGAAGAGGAAATGTGGGGGGGGACGGGCGGGCGGATGAAAATAAAGAGAGGGAAAGATTAATAAAAAGAGGAGGGTAAGTGAAAAAGATAAACGATGGTACGAGGGGGAGGCGGGGGACCACGTGATTGGCTAGAGTGGATTACGCAATCCACTCCAGCCTAACGTGGCACTTGCCACACGTGGCCAATGCCAAGCTGTGGAGCTTAGCACCACAGCTGGTCATCTGGGGGCTTACATGGCGCTTGCACAAGCAAGTGCCACATAATCAGCCCCACTAGCTATGGCGCTTTCCCTATTAAGCGCCACAGCTAGTGCACAGATTAAAAAAAGTAAAAAGAGAAGCTGTGGCTCTTTTATAAACAAGGGCCACAAAATGTGTGCCACTTTTCCACCTTTTTGTAGTAGTATATACCATGGTTCTGGAAACCGGACCGGACCGGCCGGTTCGGCCCGGTAACCGGCGAAACGGCCGGTTGGCCGGTCCGGTTTCCATTTTTAAAAAATTTTTTTTTTTTTTTTTACTATTTTCTTTAGAAATTTATACCAATAAGCCTAAAATTTCCAATTTCTCACCGGTTTGGTCCCGGTTTAGCTCCGGTTTGGCCCCGGTCTGACCCACTGACCCTTAACCCAGTACTCCGACCGGTTCAATACCCGGTCCGGGTTTTAATACCTTGGTATATACACTACAAAAAAAATTGATTTAGTAGCAATTAAAAATGGTTATTAGTAGCGGTTTTAACTGCTATAAATAATATTAGTACCGGTTCATAAAACTGCTACTAAATCGTATGTTGCAAGCAATTTTGTATAACCGCTACTCAAGCAAAATAACCGCTACTTTATTTGTAGTGGTTCAATCTCACCGCTACAACATCGCCATAAGCAAAAATATTTTACTGTGATATTTGTAGCGGTTATATCAAAAAGAGAAATTTCAAGGCAGGAAAAGAAAAATGAAATTTTTTTAGCTATTTTGTAGGGGTTCATAAACCGCTACTAATATGAGAAAATTTAATTAGTAGGGGTTATATAACCGCTACTAAATTTATCAAAATTCAAAATTCGCGCCAAAAAAATAATTTCAGTTTGAAAAAGGCGTGTTAATTTGTAGCATTTTAGTAACGGCCACAAAAATAAAAAAAAAATACAATTATTTGTTTCAGTTTTTTTATATTAAATTAAATATTTTATTTTTTTAGTAGTTTAGCTAATTTAATTAGCTTATTATTCAATAGTTTAGCTCATTTATAAATTAAAAGGAATAATTTAATTTAGTTGGATAAGTATAAAGATTGTACTGATAATATTATTAAGGATACGTAGGTAATAAGGAACTATTATGTTGTATACTATTATGTAATTGTGTATGAAAAATAGATGAAAATGAGATAAAGCTCTGAAATATTTGACAAAAAAATGGTGAGAATAAATTTTATGTGAAGGAAAGAAGTATTCAAATGAAAAATTAAAAAACTTGTTACCATATTTGATCGTATTGTTAAGCTCCTCAACTCATACAAAAAAAATTTGTAAATGAGAGAAAATGAAAGAAGAGTAAGGTGAAAAGAAATGGGAGAGTATTTGAAATGAGATGTGGTAGGGGTATTTATAGGGATCCGTGAAGCATTTGTCACGGTTAATGTATCCATTTTGTAGCGGTTTTTAATTAGTAGCGGTTATTTTTATTTTTAAAGCGCTACAGATATTATTTTACTTTTTTTAAATATTTTTTTCTAGTTTTTTTAAAAGACAAAAACATAATTTGAATTTGATCACTTATCCTCGCCATCCCTACAGAAATTATGTAGAAAAATTATTGTTAGTGATGTATTATTAAGTTTAAATGATGTGGATTTGAAAAACACACCGCAGTAGAGGTAAATTGTCATCGCCTTCAGGGAAGTAGTTTTCAAAATTGGCAAGCTAAAATGGCTCACTATCATAGGCGATATTATCGCCTTCACCCATGTCGTAAAGGTCTCGTAGCTTTAAATGAACGACCATGTGCCAATCCCTATGCCTCTCGTCCTCGGCATAATAAACCTGATGTGCCTCTGAAGCAAAAATATACGGCCCATCATCTTGAGAAATATCAGTATGAGTTGGCTTTGAGAAATTGACTGATGTGATCCCTAAGTGGTCAGTTGTCAGTCCCCGAGAAGTAGTAGTTGTAACCCCTACCTTAATAGTCAAATTTATAGTTCGAGAATACGTCATTAATTTGAAATAGAGACCAGTGGTTAATTTAAAACTTTTCCAAAACTTGTTTAGTGGAGTCTCACATTCACATCTCGAATATAATTGGTCTGTCCAATTCGGTTTCAATCATACATATTAGAGTGCAACCAAAAATTCCCGACAACGCTCAGGTTTTGTTACTTAATAAAGTGTTTACAATGCTTAGTTTCCCATACAAGGGATTACACAACACTATTCAATATATACAACATGTGCAACTAATCCCCAACAAAATATGACAACCAACTGCCAAAATTAAAACTCATAGCTAGGAGCTCTAACTGCCCTTCATCACTTGCTTTTCCTTTGAACCGCTTGCCCTTACTGTAGGTTAGTCATTGGAAAGAATGAGATTCAAAAGAATCTCAGTAGTAACAATTCACTTATAACATGTACAATCACAAAGCATGTAAGCAAATCACAACAACAACAATACAATGGCATTTCTGCAATAGCTTTTGCTGCATTCACAACGGCATATTTCACAACAGCATGTTTCACAACAGCACAACAATGGCATTTCACAACGGCAATGTTACATCACGGCATATTCAATGAAATGACATACATGCAAGGCATCATACACAGAATAAGAGAAAGAGTCACTACCTTGTTCTTTACGCTCGTGCACTGGCACTGGTTTATCACGTGCAGGGCAAATGTCAAATCCTTTTTGTCGGCTATGCGCAAACCAGGTCGGGAATTCTTTGTGTACCTTTTTGTCAACTTTCAAGGATGTTTGTGTACAGATCCTGAGTTGACGCTTAACATAACTTTTGAATTCCCTGTAATTAATAATGGAAAGGCGATAGTGAAATGAAAGTGAAAAATGTTATGAAAGATATAGAACAACATGTGAGTGTACAATTCTTACTGTATGAAAGGTTCAACTTGATTGGAGTTAATCAAGACATGTCTATGTGCTTGCAACTTTCTCAGTTGTCGTTAGTTTGAAGTTCTCAGTTGCCCCAACTAGTTTACCAACACAAGAGATAAATTCTCCTGATGTTGGTGCAGGTTTAGGACAATCGTCAACACGAGGTGGGCGGTTGAAAACTGTCTCAACGTCATCAAAGTACCTTGAACAAAAATACAGTACCTTATCCCCTATATAGCCTTCAGCTATAGAACCTTCTGGCCACGCCTTATTCCTTACATAAGATTTTAATTTCCTAAGGAACCTACGAAGTAAAGAAGAGAAAATTGATACTAAATGCTGAAAAGGAAGACTAGCAAACATAAGAACTAACAATCAAGCACATATTTAAAATGAGTACCTCTCAATCGGATACATCCATCGATATTGTACTGGGCCAGCGAGCTTTGTTTCATGAATGAGGTGGACTGTAAGGTGAACATCATAGTGAAAAACGATGGAGGAAAGATCATCTCCAAATGACAAAGCGTAAGAATGATTTTGGATTGCAGCTGATCGAGCTCCTCAACGATGAAAAATTTAGAACACAACTTCCAAAATAAAGAACAAAGTTCCACCAAAATGATGGAAACATCGGGAGGAAGTGCATTCTTTATAGCTAGAGGGAGTAACTGTTGCATAAGAACATGTGAGTCATGACTCTTCAGGCCAGCAACCTTTCTATCCTGCAAGTCAACATATCGAGAAATGTTGCTTGAATACCCATCAGGAACTTTTAATTTCTTCAACATCGTGAGGAAGACTTCCTTGTTCAGTTTTGTGAGGGTAAACTTTTTTGGCTGAAATTTGTCATACTCATCTGGCCAAGCGTCTTCACGAACTCCCATGGCACGTAAATCTTTTCTCACTTGAAGGTGATCTTTTGTCTTGCCGGGTTTGTTAAGCAGTATATATAGCACATTATCTGAAACATTCTTTTCAATGTGCATGACATAAAGACTATGGTGAAGTAAATTAGATCTCTAATATGGAAGAGTGAATAAAATACTTATCTTCTTCCACTACAGAGGCGCTGAAGTCCTGCACATTTTTTGGTGAGTTTGTGCTGAATCGTCTTTTTTTCCAAACTCGAAGTCAACATACTCAAGATGTTGTAAGATATTTGTACCGGACAAAGTCTGAGGTGGTCCTCTTTTTTTTGGTTTTCCATTGAAACGATTCCGTTGCAATCTAAACTTATGACTTCCATCGAGAAACCTCTGATGCCCCATAAAGCACCACTTTCGGCGTGGGGAAGGCGCACTGCGTCAGAGTTAAAATTGCAAGCTGGACATGTCGACCCAGTATGCACATTCCAACCAGATAATGTGTCAAGGCCAGGAAAAGCACTAATCATCCACATCAAGGCTGCATGCAAGTTGAACAAAGTTTTCCCATAAGCGTCGTACGTCTCCATGCCGACATTCCACAGGTCAAGCAATTCCACAATAAGAGGTTGGAGATATACATTGATGTCATTGCCCGATGCCTTTTTTCCTGGAATGATCATAGACATAATGAAGGAGCTTTGTTTCATACACATCCAGGGGGTAAGTTGTAGGGAATTAAGACCATCGGCCAAATACTGTAACATGTGCTAAGATTCCTGAAAGGATTGAAACTATCGATCGCCAAAGCAAGCCAAACATTTCGGGGTCAGTCACGAAATCTGGAAAGTCATTGTCAAACATTTTCTAAGTGTCTACATCCCGAGGATGTCTTAATTTACCGTCTTCATTCTTATTAACGGCATGCCACCTTATATGCTCCGCAGTTTTAGACGTCATAAATAATCTTTATAGGCGAGGTTTCAAAGGGAAGTACCTGAGAATCTGTGCAGGTTTCTTCTTCTGCTTTTTCCCCTTCTGAATTGTCTTGTACCTTGTTGGGGCATGTATCAATCTTTTGATAGTTCAACCCCAACCTGTTAATAATCTTCTTGACCTCGTAGAATGTTATGGGAATCTCAGTGTAATATCCCAATTTTTTATTATGGGTTAATCATGATTATTATGGATAATTATGAATTTAATTGGAATTATTATGTGCTTTATGGCAATATTAAATTAATATGTCATAATTGATGAAAAATTGATAGAATGCAAATATTGGCCATAAGTGGTAATTAATGGAAAAATTAATTACTAACTAAGAGAAAATGGGATGTGTGATTAAAATGGCTAATGGAGAGATTAGATAAGTTAATTGGTGACTTATTTGGTAAGAGCCAATAGCAATTTGACATGTGGCAAAGAGAGTATGGGGGAGAGAGTGCATGTGTGTGTAAGACAAATGGGACAAAAATATTATTTTCTCTCTCCTCTCTTCTCTCCCTTTCGGCTGGAGGTATGGGGGGGAGTATTATTGTCTCTTCTTCCTCATACTCCATCTCATTTCTCTCTCATTCTTGCTTCTCTCTCTCGTTCACCATTGTTGAAGGCAAGGGAAAGAAGAAAGCTTAATTTTGGGTAAGTAAATGCCTTCCTTTGCTCAAACTCCCTTCATTAAAGTTGATCCTTGAGTTAAGAGCAACATTTCTATGGTTGTAGTTTGTCCATTGGTTGTGGTTTGTGGCCACACGAAATTTTGGGTAGCGGTGAATCAAGAACTCCCTTTGAGAAAGTTGATAAAATTAGTGAGACCTATCTATTTATCTATGTTTTATGCCAAATGGATTAATTTGGATTTTCTGGAATTCTTGGGCCATTTTCGAAAATGAGGGCCATTGAGAGTTTAGTATGTGTTTGGTATGGAATTTGTATGTTTGGAATGCATTTTGGATAGATGGAATTGTTTGGGTTGGAAATTGTTAAGTTTGGAGAATTTGAAATTTTAGTGTTTAATGTTACCCAAAACCAAAGCATGATAATGGAATAGGATTTTGGTGATTTTGACATTCCCATTGGATTCCTTGAGTGATTTTGTGTGGGAAATGAGCTTGGTTATTGTTTTTGGGTTCATTTGAATCACTTGGGAAAAGTTGGAAAGTTGTCTGGTTTGAGCTCTGTTTTGTGCAGTTCGTTTGTACTAGCTTTTTGAATGACCAAATGATATTGGAAAATTATGAAACTTTCCATTCATAAATTTCACATCCCAAGCTTCAAAATGGACATATATTTTGTGTCATTTCGTTTAGTATTCTGTGAGATATGGTTGTCCAAAGTTTGGGATTGAAACAGAACTCTGTTTTGGAGTAGTGTTTAGTTTTTGGTGATTCTGTATTTGTGTAGTGATTTCCAGTGATGGGCTATATATTTTTCCTTGAAATAGGACTTATATACCTTTCATTTGACTTTGGAATCACCTCGTTTCGATTTTTCTACAATTAGTTATGGTTTTTCGAAGTTCAGCCAAGAGTCAGGAAATTTCTTGGCCGCGGCCCAAGACTTTCTGGCCTGTTTTGGCCACGGCCCACGGCCTTCTGACCATATTTGGGACGCGGCCCAAGGAAGGGCTGGCCGCGGCCCACCCCTGTGTTCCAGCGCTTTAAGTTTTCGAAAGGAGACCTCTAACCTATTGTTTCCCAACCTTGTAGGGCTTTTATTAGAGGCATTTGTGGCCTCTTAAGGGTCAATTATGATAACTAAAATTAAGTGTTTCAAGTTAATTAAGTCTTGGAATAGAATATAACTCTTCGTCCCTAATCATGATTCTAGGATATGACATTTGCCCTAGGCGGGAGAGACCGGTGCTAGAGTACGCCCGGAAGGATCAAGGTAGTGACTCTTCTCTCATATTATGTATGATGTTTTGGCATGCATAACTTATCATTGAATTTGTGAAATGTGTGCCATGGTCCATTACGGCGTGAGCAGGTCAGCGTGAGCTGTGTAGGATTGACGGTGGTCATCTCTAGGTCGGCCGTTGAACTGCCGTTGTAATCAACATGGATATTGTGAATCCGACCTATGGGGCGGCGTTTGAGAATCCAGCCGTGGGTTGTGTGTATCTTGCCTGTATGGCTTGTGTATGAAATGTATTATATGAATTCCAGCTGTGGTGAAATATATTGTGTGGATTGCTGTGATGCAATGCAACGTGAGCAATTCAGCGTGAGCAATCGTAAGGGATGACATGTGTCATACTAACCATTGCCGTTGTAACTGCCGTTGTAGTTGCTTGTTGTGGTTAATGATTTGCTTAAATGCATTATTATTGTACATTATATGATTGATTTGTTACTACGGGGATTCTTTAGAATCTCACTCTCCCAAAAACCATGTTTTAGACAGGGCAGAAGGATCAAAGGGAAAGCGGGCGACGAAGAGCGGATAGTGCTCCGGTTTAGAAGTATATTTTGGTTTTATTGGTTATCATGTATATCATTTGGATATTTTTGGGAAACAATTGTGTATATTGGGATTGGAAGTATAGTTTTGTGTAATCCCCAAGTTAAGGGTAATGAATTGTGGGCTTTGTGCCTTTGTAAATCCCTTATTTAATGAATGGAACCCGAGTGTGTCGGGAATTTGTTTATACTCTGATATTTGTGAATGAAATCAACTTGTGCAGGCCATTTAGTATTGAAATGTGAATATGAGACCGTCAAGAACAAATTTTGTAAAACTTTTTGTAAGCCATGATTTTGGGAAGATTGACTTTGTTTAAGTCCCAAAATCTATTACGTTCTCTAATTCCACATTGATTACATTTTTACGAACTAATCTCTGCCTTAATCGTGAAGAGGGTTACACTCAGCGTCGGGGAATGCATCTTGTAATAATTCGAGCAACATCGACATTCCCTTATCTGTGATTCCACACAAGCACTTGATATGATACAATTTGATCAAGAGGACGATTTGCTTCATCCATCAAGTTGAATAAATCCTGTGTTGCTTCATTCCTCATGAACACCAGCTCTGAACCGTGCACTTCTTCGTTGAAGTTGTCGCCTTGAAATCCAAATGTATTATGCACAACATCATTCATAGGATCATCTTCATCTAGTTGAACTCCTACTTGCGAACTTCGAGGAAGAGCATCATCATATCTAATGCCGGCCTTCTCACCATGAACTGCCCAGAATGTATAGTCATCCAGGAAAGGCTTCAGAAGCAAATGTTCCTTAACAACATTTCGTGCATGCCACTTCTTGAACTTGCATCTCCGACACGAACATACGATCTTGCCGTTACAGCTGGCGTGAGTGAATACGAACTCCAAGAAATTGTTTAATCCGTACAAATATTCCAAAGAATTACGTGGCAACCTGATCCATGACTTATCCATAGCTACTAGTGACAGAGAAGAAAGTAAAGTGAAGAAAATGGTGAATAGAGAATGACGAATACTTGGAACCTTATATTCTACAATTCCAACGTTTAATATTTTGTAGCAGTTTAAAAACTGCTACATTAACCGCTACGATACTACACATTTGTAGCGATTATATGTATTAAACCGCTACTAATTTTAGAGCTGTTGGAAATCAAATTGAAGATTTAGTTTTAAACTTGTAGTGGTTATAAGAAAAACTGCTACTAATATTCATTTGTAGCGGTTATAAATAAGTAACCGCTACAAATTTGCACAAAAGGGGGAATTTCAAAATTCAAAAGTTGAGTATTTGTAGCAGTTATTTATGTAACCGCTACAACTAGTCAACGTTTCAATTTTGAATTTCCTGTGTACATGTCTTTTTATTTGTAGTAATTGTTGTATTAACCGCTACAAAATGGAACTATATTTCTAAATCTAAAAAAAGAAATTATATATTGAATTAGATAAATTGTAATTCAAATTTAACATTTTGAATTTAAATAAATAATTTATTAAATAAACAAATTTATTTACCTTGGACCTGCAATTCAAACCCTGTAGACCGTGAAGACGCCCCTAGTGGGTTGTTCCGCTCCCGCGCCTCATCCTTATCGAGGAACTTCTCCATCTCTCTGATCCCAATCGGGATGTCAAAGTCCTCGTTCGTGTCATAGTCCTCAACACTGATATCTCCCTGCCCCAAATCAGGCACCTCTGGTGCGGTCATCTCTTATGGGATCGTCTGTGGTGCCTGTGGTAGGGTTGACTCCTATGGGGGGATGGGCTGAAATGCCGCGGTCGCCCTCCCTCCACGCTGCCCCCTCCCTTTGCACGTTGTTCTACTGCTGCCACCCAACAAAATTGGTCTGGCGACCTCGGGCTCCTCCCCCTATCCTGTCTTGAAGCCATATCAACTACAAAAATTCAAAAAAAAACATTTAAGTCATATTATTATGCAAAATATAATAAAAATAAAAATACAAATAAAATACGTATTGTCTTCATACCTCAAGTACAAATAATGAGAAATACTGCAGCAAAAAATCTTCCACAGACGTGTGAACGCTCAAATCTAAAAGAAAACACTCAGAGAAACTTCAGGAAACAAAATGGCTAAATGGAAAAGTGAAGGGGGGCGATAGCGTTATATAGTGTCAGCTTTTGTAGCGGTTCTTGAAATAACTGCTACACCAACCGCTACAAATAAGCTATGGCGGCTAAACTTTATAGCAGTTCTATAATAACCACTACAAATTACAAAAACGTTTGAAGTTCTGTAGCGGTTATGTGAAGGCTATTGGGATGTACAAAAATGTAAAGTTGCAGACACTATGTAATTTTTTTATCATTAATGAAAATATTTCTTCACAAAATTTTATGTGTCAATTTGAAGGTATACAATGTCTAGTATGTCGTATAGGCAGGTAACATTGGCTCTTTCACATAAACAAATGCCCTTAATACTCAGGAGGAGTACGCAAAGATGATACAGTTGTGTTCACCTCTAAAGTAGTAGGAATGTTAATATGGTAGAGAAGAAACCCAAAATTATGTCGTCTCGATTAAAGTGTAGTATGTCGAGATGAGATCCAATAAGATGCAAATATAAGTATGGATCAAATCATGGATGCCTGCTTCCATGATGCCTATTGCCAGACAACAAGTTCTTCAACATTGACGTCATAAGAGATTAATGGAGTAGAAGAATTTGGGTTTAGATACTGGGAGTATCTAAGCTTATGTCTGTACGATGTTAACAATGAGATTCAAAATGACATACGCTCTTATAGTGCAAGAGTAACACCGTAGTATGTGATTCATACCATATGTGTGAAAGAACCATAAATAGGAAGCAAGTGAATTGATCCCTACTTCATTGCTGTGTGACTCCCAAGAAGGTTAAACACTTTTGTGATGTCCTTTAACTTTGACATTGTCATGTAGGTATACTTCAGCAACTGCTACCTCATCCTATGATCACAACTGATATGATCCAAGGTATTATATTAGAAAAGCGGTTGACGCATATCAAAATGATATATGAGTGAAAGGAAGATTACCTAGAATATGCTAGTGTCTGAGGCATATCCCTTATGATATTAGTATTGGTAATTTCATAAGTGTGGATACTAAGTATATGAAAAGGCAATCTAAGTTTTATCTTGACTTGAGAGGGATTAGATCTACTATGTGAAAGTGCATATTTTTAAAATCTAGGATATATGAGGTATAATATTAAATTCAAACTACACAAAGAAAGGTTGTCGTGTGCTAGTCCTATGAGAGGGATTCCTAGTACAGGCACCCAGGAGACGTCATCATGCCCATGCGGTTACAGCAAAGCACCTAGTATGAAAGAAGAAAGAGAGAGAGAGAGACAAAGTCCATGGTATCCAATCCACCAAGTGTGAGTGGGAGATGTTGGGAATTGGGCTTGGTCCACCCTTGGTGGATTAGGCCTAAACCCATTGACCTTAGGGCTAAAATAAAATACCCAAATCTTATGGGGTATTTCTTAGTAAAATTCCCCAAAACATTTGAAACAGATGGAGGGAACAATTGTTCCCGTATATTTTAATGGGAACAGTTATCATTGAACGTGGCTTTATGTTCTAGAACATACGGGACAGACATCTCTACTAGAGAAAATACACATTGTGAAAAACTCTCTTCTCCTCTTTTTCCTCTCGGTGAATTTGCTGTGTACTATAGTCGAAGTCCGAGTGATTCGGTTCACGTGGGTTCCTAAAGAGTACGAAACGACACTTCAGGTACTCCCAAAACCCTACAATAATAAATTTCAAGTGCCTAGTTATCTCAAACCAACGCAATGTAAATATCAGAAAACAAGCTTTTGAACTACATATAATAGAAGTAATTTATGTATGACACAACAAGACTAAAGATTATAAATAAAAACATAAGACACTATTATAGCAATTGGACCTGAAAAGACACATCATCACTGTCTACGCTTAACCCTTTTTGTGGACTATTTATTTTGGTATCAAAACAATGAATTTGAACTAATCATATATAGCATAAAACACAAAGAAAGATCTATAAACTAGAAGTGAAAGGAACAGTGGTAGCTGGAAGCCATGAATTTCCTCTAATGAAATTTACGACAGTGAACTTTGAAGCTTCTGAAGCACTGGTGATTACGTGCTAACCTGACCACTTAACACAATCTGAAGTGGATGAACCTGGACCATTGTTCATGTACTCTCCAAAGTATAAAGTATTTAAGGCAAAGTTACCACTCCATTCCAACCAACTAGCATGATCAATTAAATTGTCCAAGAAAGTCTTCATGAAAACTATTCGAGAATATTGTTGCCATGGCCTTCTAAGATAGGTTTTAACAGAGCTTTGAAAGTCTGAGGCAGTCGTAACCCTACAATTGTGAATAGAAATTCCTGTGTTTTGGTTTGGATCGGTTTGACCTTGGGCCGTGATCGTGTTGACATTGTTGGGAAGGTTTCTAGCAAACAGGATGCAATTCTGGAAAACGACGGCTGCGTTTCCAAAGATGAAATCAACTGTACCATAAATGTCACATTCCCTATAAAACTGCCTCTCAGAGAACACATATAATGTGTCTTGGTATCCTTCAAAGCTACATCTGTAGCATACTGATAAGTCTTAACCTGAACGTAACGCCACAACTTGGTGGTTTGATGCTCCAGCGGTGTTCCCTAATGTGATGCCTAGTGCGATAAGCCATCCCCAACAACAGATTTAACATTTCACAAATATATAGTTTTGTTATTTCTCAATATTTTTCATTCATCTTTAAATTAGTTTAGAAAATTTCATGAAAAGCTATTGTGTTGGTTTACCCACAGTTGCAGAACGGAAGGTAGTGGTGCCTCCTCCAACACTATTACTACCAGTAATGATAGTTTTTCCAATACCATCTCCAACTAACATGATATTGTTGAGTTTTATATCAACTTGTTCGTTGTATATTCCTGCCTTCACATATATAACATACCACCGACTGCTACTCTCTGGTGCACCACTTATGGCGGCACTAACCATTGTGAAGTGACCGGATCCGTCTTTAGCCACCACGACATTCGCCTGAGAAGATGGAGAAGAATTCTGCAATAGCTTCCTGTCACCCTGCTTGACCCAAGTTGGGAACCCATCTTTGTAACTTGGTTCATCATATGGAACATTGTTTAGAGCCAAAGTGTTGCTTAGCAACTTGGTGACATTGTTGGACATCAAAAGCAACACATAGTCTTGAACCCCAAGTTCATAAAAGCTACCTTACTTTACATGCCTCAAGATTTGTGAGAGCTGAGCTCAGCCATGTTTGAGTATCAATTTAGGTGCACTTGGTGTTAGGGTTTAGGATTTTGTTGAGTTTGAGTATGGTGTGCTCATACAACTCTAAGCAATCAGCCCATGCAAGTTTTTCCTTTTGGTTCAGGCAGTTTGGGCCTAGCGAAACCACGTTTGTGTGACCAACCAGAGCTCGCTCCTGGGTGAGCTGTAGAGAAATTTTGAAGAAATCATCTTTGTTATTTATGGGTTTGTATTGGTCGGAAGGGTTTTGGTTCAAGAAATGCTCACATGGTTGGGGATTAGGGGTTTGGCTACGCCATAATTTGGCCTCATTAAAAGAATAGCCATAAGCCAAAGAGGAAAATAAGAATGGAACACGCAGAAGAAGAGATGATAATAATAAGATTGAGCTGAACAAAGCTGCTATATTACATAATGAACTACGTAACTAACCCTCTTAGGCTGTTGGTTTCAGGTTTTGTGGTTTGACGAATGTTTGGGTGATAATTTTTTTGACATTGCTTGCTTCCTTTTATAGAGGATTTTAGGAGGAAAACTGACTGTTGTATTTGTCACGAGGAACATTACTTTTCCAAAAGGCGGCAGAACTTTTTTGTATTTTCTAAGTTAATTTTAATTTGGCTTTTATGTTAACCTTATAAAAAACTAATGAAAACGAAATTGTTTGCTTTTGTGTACTAGTACAAAAAGGGAGAGAGGTGTCTCTATTGAACTTCCTCTTCATTGTCTCTATTTACTTTGCCCACCAGATTCCTTTTTTCCCCCTTCCCCGACATGATTTTCCAATGGTTGGGATTTAAATTTTATAACAATATATTTATTATATAAAATAATTAAAAATATATAAATGAATTTAAACTATTAAATTTTAACCTAAAAATATCATAAGAGCCAAAGATTAAAAGTACAATAAAAATTATAAAACAATTTAATAAAAGTCTACAGAGTTCAAATATTTAGATATAATTGTAATATTTTAAATTTATTTATATGTATTTTTTTATTTAATATTATAAAAGAAAGGAAATAGAGAGGAAACTCAATGGAGACACCCCTTCCATAAAATATAGCCTGTGTGTGAGAGATGGAATGAATACAATATTTCCAAAGGTAAAAAGGATAACGAAGTCAAATAAAATAAGATGGAGACTTAACTGTTTGTTTTCCTTCCATTTGATATAGTTTGATGCTGGAATCTTCAGCTTGTAAACCACGGACTTGTTAAATTTTATCAACGATATTTTATGGATTATGTCGAAACAAAGAGATTAAAGTTAATGAAAATGTTGATACTTCAGAAACATTTAAATGTATCATAGGATTTGAGAGCGATTCGCATAATAAGAATAGAAAAAATTGGATGATTTGACAAATAATTAGGAAGGGAAACGAAGAAGGTTTATGACCTGTTGGATTTATTATTCGTCGATTTGCAGTACAATCAATATTGATGTCTTAGAAAAGACATAAAAAGTAGAACAAGTGGCTTTCTTGCTGTTTTGGAAATAGAATATTCATTTGATTGCCACATGGGTGTCTGCCTCTTTGAGAGAGATTCAACAAGAATAATTAAATTAATTAATTATATAGAAAGTTACTGTAACCCCCTGCCGTAATTAATATCCGGATTACGCAATTAAAGTGAAATAGAGACCAATAAGACAAAACAACATTTATAAACCCATCAACCAGACGGGGTTTTCACAAATGCATTTCGAAATCATTTAAAACCTGGTCTCACATTCACATTCTGAATACAATTACTACGCGAAGATAAATCACATTTATTATATATCAGAGTGTACAATATAAAATCCCGTAAATCCCGGGTCTCATATCTTCGCTCAATAATCATAGGGCATAATAGCCCATATAACTCCTCGATTAGGGATTACACAAACTACTCAATACATAGTCAAAAGCTAATCCGAATGTACACATACATATTCTCAACTACACATTGATAACCAACACTAAGCTCTCACCCAGAAACGAGTCCTCTTCATCCTTGGATGCTTGCTTCATCCGCAATCTTCCTTCCCTGTCTAAAATGTTGATAGGGGAGGGTGAGATTCTGGCGAATCTCAGTAGGAAAACAAATACCAATATGCATGCAAGATAAGTATTAAATGCATGACATGCTTGCATCACAATAACACATGTTCACATAATGATATATCCGCATGCTCAATGTTCACACAACATACTCATGGCCATAGTATAAATAGAACAGAGCTACAATCATTCTCATATGTCTCACATAATCACGCAAAGCAATAACATGCATCAATACACAAATACAATTATCAATACATGCAGGAGAGGTAAGTTCCCTACTCTCTTTCCCGTAAGCTCCAGCTCCGGCTGCTCACGCTCAAGGAAATCATCAAATCCTATAACCAAAATCAAGGACATAGGATTAATCCCTTTTTCCAATTCCTTTACTTTTAGATACTCAAGTTGGTTATCATTATTGCCCTTTAAGTGTCCTCAAACACCTCAATCCATAGCTCTAAAGGGTTGGAAGACTATCCCCAAAGATCCCCTTTTGAACACTCAAACTTGATATTTTTCACTGCCTCACTCGAGCACAGATGCTCTCACTCGAGCACAAGTACGGACATCACTCGAGCACAAATGATCTCACTCGAGCATTGGTACGGACAACACCCGAGCACAAGAGAAAGTGAGACAGAAAGCACATGCCCGAGAGCACAACCCTCACCTGAGGCACAAGCTCACTCGAGCACCCGCGAGAGAAATCCAGGAAGTGAGAACCCGAGGGCCCCCAACGCTCTCCAAGCACTGGATCACTCGAGCACAACACTCTCACCCGCGAGCACACACCTCTCACCCGCGAGCACACCCCTCTCACCTGAGAGCACACACCTCTCACTCGAGCAGATGCCCTCCACCCGCGAGTGAGAAGGCACACTTCTTGCACCTTGCCCGCGAGTGAAGACCAGAAAGCAACCTTTCACTCTGGACTCCCACCATCACTCGAGCAGACCATGCTCACTCGAGCATGTTCTTCGCTTACTCGAGCACAAAGCAATGTGCTCGAGCATTGCTCATAAAAACCCAGGTGCACTCGAAGCAAAACAAGGGAAACTCACATATCACTCGAGCAGGTTCTTCCTCACTCGAGCAACATTCATCCCTCACTCGAGCACACCCCTGTCTGCTCGAGTGAATCTATCAGATTCCAGGAAAACGCAGCAAACATACCACATTCTCCTAACTCTTGCCCAATTGATCCAAATGGACCCAAAACCTCTACCAAAGCTACTCCCACACAAAATCACTCATTGAATTCAATGGAATCAATAGAATTACCAAAATCCCATTCCATTAACAAGCTTTGGCCTAGGGCAATATAATCATCCATTTTCCAAAATCACTAACCTTACACATTTCAATCCCAAATCCATTCTATCTATTCAAAACTCATACCAATATACCATTTCTATAACCATAACATGCCAAACTACCTATTACCCATATTTTCGAAATTAGGGCAATAATTCCAGAAATTCCAAACATAATCATTTGGCATGAAACATAGATAGAAGGATTGGTTTCACATACCTTATCCACTTTCTCAAAGACACTCTTTGATTCTCCAAGCTTCATATTTTCGTGATCCTCAAATCACCACCAATGGAGAAGCTACAACCACCACAATGAAGCTCTCAACTCAAGGATTAACATTAGAGAAGAGAGTTTGAGCTAAAGAGGCCATTTGCTTACCTCAAAAACCAAATTCTTCTTTCTCTCTCCCAAGCATATTCAGCAAAAATGGAGGAAGGAAGAGAAGAGAGAGAAACCGAGAGAGAGAGAAGAGAGGAGATGGAGATGATGATGATGTGTCACAAACTTTTGACTCATCCAAGGGTCCACTCCTTGCCACTTGTCACCATCTCACTCCAACTCTCATGGGCTCACATGCACACACATACACATGATCATGCCCCTTGGTTAAACATTTATACTAGATTTTCCTAGTAAGGTGTTATAGTTGGCGTTGAGATTGGCTTGCAATTAAGCATGCCAAATTTTTTCAACATGTTGCTGGAATATTTTTGTTGATGAAGAAAGATTCCATATGTACTATGATCAACCTCCAAACCAGGAAAGCGATTGAGTTGCCCAAGTTCCTTTATTAGAAAATAGACTGATAGATTCTCTTTTGTTTGAAGAATTTCTTCTTCACAATCCCCAGTGAGAATGAAATAATCTACATGCACTAACACAATAGCTTGTTTACTATGAACAAATTAGAGTCTGATGGTGCTACAGAATAACTACTATGAGTAAAAAATTCAGCAATTTTACCATACCATGCCTTTGGTGCCTGTATTAATTCCTAGAGCGCCTTCCGTAGCTTACACACATACTCTAGATGTTGTTGACATTACCAGGCCATTGGTTGACACATGTAAATCTCCTAATCTAATTCTTCATTAAGGAATGCATTATTTATGTCCATCTACCACACGTTCCAATTATTGCTTGCTGCAAGTGCAAGTAAGACTCAAATAGTCGTGAGCTTTGCCACTAGGCTGAATGTTTCATCATAATTTATCCATATTGTTAAGATAACCCAAAAGCTACCAGACGAGCCTTATGTTTCTCAATAGACCCATTCGAATGTCATTTTATCTTGTAAATCCATTTACATAAAAAAATTTTGACGTCTTTTAGCTTTGGCACTAGCTCCCTGTTTGATTTCATTCTAATGCTGAAACTTCCTCCCTCATAGCTTCAACACATTTTAGATGTGGGATGCTTCTTCATATGTCTTTAGCTCTCTCATTTATTTCATTTATAATGGTAGTATTCGCATACCTAGGATTTGGCTTTCTGAATCTTGTTCAGAGAAGTTGGTGCATTAGCCTTATCTTGTTCATTTGGTTGTTGGTGCACACTTGTTTTCCAAGGATTTTGAGTTTTACGTCACATTTTCTTCAATATCTTCTTCGTCAACTACATCTTCTAGACTCAATTGGATTTGAGAAGATTTTGGTAACACTTCTTTATTTGAGGGCGTGCATGAAGATGTTTCATCAAACACCACATTCTGAGATGTATAACACTTCCATGTCATTGGGTCACAACATCACCAACCTTTGCTTTGACTATCATAATCTATAAGATACATCTAACAACCTTATCCATTTTGCTACGTGATTGGTTAGGTACAAACACATAGCATGCACAACCAGAAACTTGAAAATAACATATAGTGGGCTTCATGCTCCATAAATTTTCATAGGGTGAAAGAATTTTTAACCTTTGTTGAGGAATCTTATTGATCACGTATGCAACCATTCTCATTTCCTTTACCTAAAATTGTTCAAGGACATTTTTAGCTTGTAGCATACATCGACTTGCTTCTAATAGATGTCTATTCTTCCCCTCTGCAACACCATTTTATCACGGTGTACTGGAGCATGTGAATTGATGTTGAATCCTGCGCTCTCAAAGGAAATTTGAGAGCTCATTCAGGGCATGTTCTCTCCATTGTCACTACATAGATAACAAACTTTGTTGCCAACTTCTACTTCTACTTCCTTTATGAATTCTTTAAACTTTGAAAGTTTGTCAAATTTTTCCTTCATAAAATAGACCCATATGTACCTCAAGAAGTCATCAATAAAGGTTGTAATGTAGTTCACTCCACTAATGGAAGCTTGCCTAAGCTCCCAAACACATCAGAGTGTATTAAGTCTAATGTTTTCTTCGCCTTGAATTTGGACTATCTTTGAATAACAGTTGGTGCGCTTTTCCATATTGACAACTTGCACACACCGTATTTGTTCTTACTTAAGTTTGAGGAAGTCCCATTAGCATTGACTTCTTCATCATCACATCTGGGTTGGAATAGCTACCGTGACTCAACCACATATGCCATAAATCTACAATTTTGTTCTTTCTTGCTCTATCTACTGGGCAATTTCTACTGACAGTACATAGGCACATTCTAATCTCTATCCTTTTATCATCGGCTCTTCATAAATCTGAAGGTCCTGGTATACCTTCACATCTTGGAGATCAAACAGGACTAAATGACAAGATGTTAAATGTGCTACTGTTGAAGTGACACCTCTTCATTACTGGATTTAGGAGACACTATCATACTACCAACATGAGCTATTGGTAACTTTGAATTGTTTCTTGTCACCACCACATATCTAAAATATTATGCAATTTTTCCACGTCACCTGCATGTGATTTGAACAACCTGAGTCAATAATCCAATCTTTTTTATGATTAATTTTGATTGGATATTATGACAGTAAAGCAAATAATGTCTAAACATCTCATTCGTCCTCAACCATGGAAGTAGCAGTATTACTCTCTATAGCATTTTTCTTTAACCTACAATCTTTTGCCACACATCCCTTTTTGTTGCAGATAAATTACTTCCTGTCAAACTTCTTGTTGTGACTTCAGCTCTTTAAGTCGCCCCTTTCACGAGTACGTCCTTCACTTTGATGATCACCTGCACTATGCTATTTGGAATTCCATCTACCTTTGTCGGCAAACAGTGCTTCTTCTTGACTCTTTGGTGAAGCTCCTCCCACTTGCTTGGCTAAAGCTTCTTGCCCAACTAGCAAATTCTTGAATTCCACAAGCTAAGGTTGAACCTGCCACCCTTATACAATAGCAAAAAGCCTCTATATTCAGGCTTTAGACCATGGATGATGATTCGCCTCATCCTGGGCTGTCTGATTAGAGCTTATGGATCTAACTCTGATATTTCATGACACAACATCTTCACTTTATTGAAGTATTGCACAATCATCATGTCACGCTAGCTATGCTATTGAGAGCAACTCACTCTCTAATAGTTGGAGCCGAGTGTCATTCTTCTTTACAAATATTTTGGCAAACATATCCCAAAAACTAATTTTTATGGATTAGTACATTTTGGCCACATATAATAATTTCTGCTTTTTCTTCGTAATTCCGTCAAAAGAATTATTATGCCAAAAATGTAAAATTCGTATAATTTTACTAGCAACAAAAGTTATCGTTGCAAAAATTTATTGCATTGTAATAAATATAGTTACCGAAGATCAAAAGTTGTGGTTGACAACTTGGATCAACTACTTTGGCTGCCAAGCTTTGATTCACACAGAGTTAGAATATTCATGGTTATATTATATGTATAATTTTATGTGCAGATGTATGGTTATAATGAAGAGTTTGACAAGTTTATGGGACAATATAATATATACAATTAAAGCAACATCATATTAGGAGTACTATTTCATTTTATTACAGATGAAAACTATTCTATAAAAAAGATAATTTCATATCAATTGTGGTTTACAGTTTCTTGTGTTACTTCATGAGAAGAATTTGATAAATGTAATATATACAGAGTTACCCGTGCTTTGCAAATTTGTACATATAGGGTACCAGTTCTATGATTTAGGTCTTTCTTCCCACCAATAATATTTTTAATGGGAGGCTTACCCCCAATTTTTCCTTTAATTAAATCATATTTATCAATCGAAAATAAAAATTCCTAAAGGTCCATCTCTGATTTATTATTGTTATTTTTTTGCCAAAAGCATCTCAGCTGGTATCAATTTATGTTCTAGAATAAGTTTTGTAAGTGCTATGTGCTCTCTTTAAAACTAGGACTTGAATAATAAAAGTAATTAAAAAACCGTAAGCAGCTCTATACAAAGCAGCCAATTATTTGTAGGACTAGTTTTCAGAAAGAAAAGTTTAATTTATTAAATTTTTTTGTTAAAGTATCAAATTGGCGCATATGCGCGCGCACATGTAGCTAGCTCTTAGCTAGACGCCTCTCATAATCAAAATAAACATTTTGTAATATTCTTTTATTTATATGCTTCCACAGTAACTGTAACACCCCGATTTTCGATTTAAGGACTAATGGTAATTATTGAGAATAATTATGTGTTTTATGGCCATAATAATTAATATGCCATAATTAGTGGAAATTGAAAGAGTGAAATTGTTGGGAATTAGTTAGTGATTAATAGAGAAATTAATTACTAGCTAAGAGAAAATGAGATGTGTGATTGAATGATCAATAGCTAGGATTGATTGTGTAGTTGGGTGCTAATAATATGAATTCCATAATGAGTCAAGAGGATGGAACTAAGATACCACTAGCTCCATACTTGCAATAATCATTTAATTCATTCTACCAAAGCAATTAAATGAATATCACCAAATAATTCAGACTCAAGAAGATGAATAACTAACTTCCAATTCTAAATTGTAATTACCATTACAACAATTCAAAATATTCAGTTTAATCATTTAAATCCACTTAACCAAGTTGGAATAAACAATTCAACCTACTCCTAATATGAATTATACAAAGCTTAATTAATCAATTCCTAGCTCAACCACCAAGTTTATTCACTTGGCATAACAATCTAGATCATAATCACATACTTTACCAAGCCATACAATTATGAAATAGAAAGAGAGCTTAAGGAATTCCATTGAAGTTTAGAAGCTCAAACCATTACCCAACTCAAGAAAATCACCAAGACTTAGCTACTCATAAAGGAAGATGAAGATGCAGCTTGAATAATAGAGCAGGACTTAGCCATTGAAATGCTGCACACGAGCCTCTTTAAATCCTACTTCTCCAAGTATTGTTGAAGCCTTCCAGGTCATCTCCCCTCTTTTTCTATTTCGCGTCACTGCAACCTTCCCCCTTTCCAGCCGCCATTCCTCCCTTTTCTTATTTCATTTGGCGCTGCCACCCTTGTTCATGTGGTCCCCTCCTTTCTTTTATGCACAGCCACCTAACCCTTCTTTTCCTTTCACATGGGCTTTCCTTCCTTGTTCTATTATTTGCTTTTTGGTTCAGCCCATCTCCCCAGTCAATAAATTCGGCTGCTTTTCTTTTTAGGTCCAGCCCTCTTTTTCTCTAATCATTCCCATTCGGTCCAATAGCGTCCTGTTCAATTGTTCATTCTACTCGGTCAACTCTTTATCTCCCAATTAAGCCGTCTCACCTCTCTTCCTTTTTCATATTTGGTTGACTCACCCTTTTTTTCTGCAAACATTTCGGTCTAGCTGACTCGTTAATCATCAATTATTGATTTTGGTTCAACACTCTCATATCTTCTATTCACAGCCACCCCCTTATTCCCTTTTCTTTATTTTCCTCTTTCGGTCAACAATTTCAGCTGCATTTCTTTCCTTTCTTCACATTGATCCAGCTTCTTTAAAATGGTTCAGACCTCCTCCTTCTTCAATTCAATGGCCTCTTCCTTTTTATGTTGCAATTTAGCCGCCACTCTCTAAAAAACAATGGTCCCTATGTCCTTTTCTTTTGCTTCTTCAATTCTCTCTAGTTTAAAAGTGAGTTGTGCCATGCCATCACCTATAAAATTATATTCACAAAGGTAATATCTTTTGTTCATAATTAAAGAATAATGGGAATAACAAATATTAATTAAAAATATAACAATTTAACCACTATAATTCCCAAATTATTCTTTCTTTAAAATATCATATTAACACTTGATTATACCCAAAATATTCAATTTAGTCCCATAAAAGCTCAAGATTAATTACTAAAAATATATAAATATTGAGCTCTATCAATCTCAATATTCAACTTTCCAATTTGATTCCTTCCCACTGGTGTTAACCTCTCAACCGGCTCCATACTCTCCAAGTACCAAATCTTATTCTTCTTGAGAAATAAAGAAATAAGTTGAGGATAAGGTATTGGAGTAGTAGGTTTTCCTTCATATCTATACCTCTTGATCTCATTGAAGATATACTCTCCCAAGTCCTTTTGCACTTTGAGGATCAATGAGGCAAATTTCCTGAAGTCTCTCTCAATGAAATGAGTGAAGTTATTGGATTTGTTCACCATGGCTTTAGAGTAGATATACCATAGGACTCTATGAAAATCACTCATATCACTCAGATAAAGTTGAGAGGTCCCACTATCTCACCAAGTCTGAGGATAGAGAATATCCGGTTTGAATCAAGGTTAGGGTAATCATCATTAGGAGGATTCTCTATTCCTAACTAGGTATTGATTCTCGAAGGTGAGATGAGAATTCTCTGTTCTTTAACCTTAGAAGTAAGTTTTTCTTCTACAAACTTCCTAACGGGATCATTAATAGGTTCGAGGTTACAATAAAAAAGTCTCATAACTTTGGTGTAAAATGGAACTTTGACAGATAGCCAGGGCATATAGGAATCAAGGTAAGGATTCAGATCAAATTTCAATACCTCTTGAAGCACCTTGTAGATAATGTAGTGCATCTTGCACACATTTCTTCTTGCAAAATGACTCAGATACTTCTGAGATACCTCAAGCTTGCTCACGTTGAATCCCTTTGGAGGAAATGTGATTTCTTCATCCCTCTCTTCTGTTTGCTTTGAAGTTTGCCCTTTCTTTATTTCCTTAGATTGGAAAGCTTCTTCAAGCATGCCTACCATAACTTTGGTAAGCTTCTCATTAACCTTAGGCTTTTTCAGAGGCTTAGGAGAAAAGGTGGGTGTGTCGGATGAATCAGAGGAAATAGGATATGGTTCTTTTGTTGTTTTTCCTTTTCCAGGGGTGAACTCTTCTTAGATTGAGCTCTTGTAGCAATGGGCTCCTTAATCACAACCCCTTTCACCTTAGGCTTAGCTTGCGGCTTGGTCTTGGATTTTGGTTTGGGAGAAATTTTCTTCTTCTTGGTAGGAGGAGAGGAATGTGAATCAGAGGATTGATATGGTTCAGAAGACTCAGAAGGAGTGCTAAGATTGGGAGATTTTATCCTCACCATTGTGATTTTAGAAAATCGAATATTTTAGAGAAAAAATAGAGACGGGTGTCGTGAGTTTAGGGCAGATGATTCAGTGCAATCTGAGAGGTTTTTGAAGGTGTAAATCACTGGGTTTTGACGGTTATGGGAAGAGAAAAAGATTTTGAAAAGTTTTTGTGAGAGCACTAGGAGAATCACTCGAGGAGATTTTGTGAGAAATGATCGAGTATCGAGTTGAAATAACCTAGGGCCCGACATCACTCGAGGGCTTACTCGAGTAATCATCAACATCACTCAGGTAGTTACTCGAGTGATCATACAAAAAAGTTTAAAATACATCAAATTTGAGAGCGTTCCTGGCATAAATAATATTGTAATTATCCATATATATTCCCTCGATCATTTGATGACTCTTTAAAACAGATTTGAACAGAAACTCAGCTGATTTGAAATTTGGACACAGGTTCACTCGAGGCCTTACTCGAGTAATGTTGAAGTTCACTCGAGGCCTCCGTCGGGTAAGCTGTCTCTTCACCTTCTGACAGTTCATTTCCAACCGTTGTGCCATTTTATTTGAAATTAACACTTCACTGGCACATTTCCAAGTTCATTACTCAAGTGGCTACTCGAGTAATGCATTCATTACTTCAAGGTGTCACTCCAATAATGCTCATTACTTGAAGTTCTCACTCCAGTAATGCTCATTACTTGAAGTTCTCACTCCAGTAATGTTGTCCTCTGTTAACCTCTGCTATTCATACTCCAAAATAGATTATTATAATCCTGCTAAACAAATTGCTAGAAACTCCGATGCTTAAGTTTGTAATAATCAAAACATCAATAAAAAATATCATCTAATATTTTGTAAACACTAAATAACTTACAATTCATTGGGATTTACCATTCCCAATTCTCGTCTAATATATAAAAATTGATCTTTTGCAAGAGGCTTTGTGAAGATATCAGCTAGTTGAAGATGAGTTGGAATGAATATTATGTTAACATCTTTCTTTTGGACATGATCTTTGATGAAGTGATGTCTAACATCAATATGCTTGGTCTAGAATGTTGAGCAAGATTCTTTGCCAAGCTTATCATGCTAGTGTTGTCACAGTATATTGGTGTTTCTTTCAAATAAATACCAAGATCCTGAAGTTGTTGTTTTAGCCATATTACTTGTGCATAACAACTTGATACAGCAACATACTCAGCTTCCGTTGATGAAAGGGACACTGTAGTTTCTTTCTTGCTAAACCATGATACAAGTGAGCCTCCAAGAAACTGGCCTTATCCACTTGTACATTTTCTGTCCTCTTGCATCCTCCATGATTAGAGTCTGAGTATACAACTAGATATTCACTTCTTCCTTTGGGATACCAGAGACCCAATTCTGGCGTGTCAGTAAGATATCGGAAGATTCGTTTGACGGTTTCAGCATGTGACTCTTTTGGTGCTAATTGATATCTTGCACACACACCTACACTAAATTGAATGTCAGGCTTGCTTGCAGTGAGATAGACTAACGATCCAATCATTCATCTATATTTTGTGATGTTGTAATCCTTTCCCTTGACATCTGCAACAAGCAATGTGGTTGAGCTCATGGGTGTGTCCGTTCCATTTGCTTCATCCAATCCATACTTCTTCAATAGCTCTTTCAAATATTTCGTTTGATATATGAAAATCCCATTCTTTCTTTGTTTGATTTGCAAACTGAGAAAGAAATTTAATTCTCCCATCATTGACATCTCAAACTCCCCCTGCATTATCTCAGAAAATTCTTTGCACATAGTTTCGTTAGTAGCACCAAAAACTATATCATCAACATTTATTTGCACAATTAATATATCATCACGTTTTTGTTTTGTAAAAAGTGTTGTATCAAATTTTCCTCGTACAAAACCTTAATCAATAAGAAATTTACTGAGCCTTTCGTACCATGCTCTAGGAGCTTGTTTTAAACCGTACAAAGCTTTTTTGAGTTTGAAAACGTGGTCAGGTTTGGTTACATCTTCGAAACCTGGAGGTTGATCTACATATATTTCTTCCATGATGTAGCCATTTAAAAATGCACTATTTACATCTATTTGATAGAGTTTGAATCCTTTTATGCATGCAAAGGCTAAGAGTACTCGTATAGCTTCCAATCTAGCCACTGGAGTATATGTTTCCTCATAATCAATTCCTTCTTCCTGATTATAGCCTTTGGCCACCAATCTTGCCTTGTTTCTGAAAATAATTGCGGATTCATCAAGTTTTTTCTTGAATACCCATTTAGTGCCTATGATCAGATGATCCTTAGGTCGGGTACCAAATCCCAAACTTGATTTCTTTCAAATTGGTTTAGTTCTTCTTGCATTGCTATAACACAATTATTGTCTGATAGGGCTTCGTCAATGTTATAAGGTTCAATATCAAACATGAATGAAGAAAAACTAACTTCATTGAAAATTCTATTTCTAGTTTTGACTCCTTCATTCACATCTCCTATTACTTGATCTAGGGGATGACTCCTATTGTATCTTGAGGCTTTAGGTTGTTCTAGTGAACGATCTTCTTCCTTGGTTTGATCAACTTCTGGAATAAGAGATTTAGAAATAGATTGACCATTTTCTTGATTTAAAACAACTTCCTTGTAACCCCCTGACTTTAAACACGTAATTATAATTCGGTAACACATAATTAAATAGGATTGGAGACCATTGGATGCTTTAACCTCGTTTTAAACTTTCTGTCTTACAGTAAAATTTTCACAAAATCTTTCAAAAATCTTTTTCCCATCCTGGTCTCAATTTCAATATTCGAATATAATTACCTGTGCAGTTAATATACATTCATCATATCAAAGTGTATAACTGTCTCCCCGGCAACTCTCGGGTTCTATACATATATAACCTGAGGGTTTATAAGTATCCACTAGGGGATTACACAACCAAAATCGAATATAATATTCCTATTTCAAAATATACAGTAATCCCGAGTTCAAAATAAATAACCAACATCTCCAAGATCAAATATACCCCTAAAAGCCCTAATTGCTCCGGGTTGGCCTCTTCTCTTTTAAGCCACACGCCCTGTCTGAAATGTTAGTCATAGGAAAGAATGAGATTCGAGAGAATCTTAGTAGTAACAAAATGCATAAACACAAAGCATGTACATAAATCACAAACAACAACAGCAGCAACAATCTTAAAGATACATGGTTTTCACCATAAATGACAATACTCACGGCTGTATACACAATACGACAGCTCTTGCTGTAATCATCATCACGACAGCTTATGCTGTAATCACAATAATGACAGCTTCGCTGTAAATGACAGCTTGTGCTGTAAACGGCTGCTATCACCAGCTGTAACCACAGCATCATCAGAAATCATCATAATACAGTGATACAACACACATACGGTGCATTACACAAAGTATAAGAGAGAGAGTTACTACCTGATCCTTTCCCGACGTTTCTTGGCACAGTGGGCTCACGAGGACGACAAATATCAAATCATGTAAACCAAGTTAGGGACAACCCGTCAATCTCTTTCCCAAGTTCTTATCTCTATAATATTTTAAGTTGGTTATCATTTGAACTCTTCAGGTAACTATTTTAGGTCTAAACATATACCTAAAGGGTTGGGAAAGGCTATACCAAAAACAACCTTTCAAAAGTGCAAAACACTGATTTTTGGGGGTTGGCCGCGGCCCACAAATCCACTGGCCGTGGCCAAAAACTGCCCAGAAACATTTGGGCTGCGGCCCAGAATCCGCTGCCCGCGGCCAAGAAAATCCAGTTTCTTGGCTGAACTTCCAAAAATCATAACTAATTCCACAAAAATCGAAATGAGGTGATTCCAAAGCCAAATGAAAGCTATTCAAGTCCTCTACATAGGAAAAATATTAGAAATTACTGGAAATCACCATAAAAATACAGAATTACACACATTTCATCACTGCCCCAAAACAGAATCCATTTTCGACCTCACACTTTGGACAGCTATAACTCCCAGTTCCCAAAACGAAATGGCACAAATTATATGTTAATTTTGAGGCTTGGGATGTGAACTTTAAAATTGGAAAGTTTCATAATTTTATAACATCATTTGCCTATTCAAAATGCCAACACAAAAAGACTGCCCAGCACAGACCTTCAATGGACAGATTTTCAGTTCTTTCACAATTGCTTCCAATAGTTCCCATTTTCACATGAAACACCATTCCCACACCAATTTTTGCCCAAGGAAACCATTGGAGCCATCAAAACAATCAAATTCCCTCCATATTGACATGTTCCACCAAAATCTTTACATGTCAACACAATATACACACAATCCACCACAATACAATTCCTTTCATTCCAAAAATTCCAAACCAACTCCCATGGCATAAAGACACAATTTAACACCACATTCTGCACAACACCCTAACCAATTCAAGCATTCAAATTAGACCAAAAATCAGGGAAAAAATTCAAAATTCTCAAAACCAAACCAATGACCACAACAATTATACCAAAAGTATCAAATACTCACTACAACATCTTTCCAAAGCTATTTCTTTGATTCTCCTACTTTCAAATCCCCACAAGTTCTCAAACTCCACTAATAAAAAATATGAAACCATAGGAATAAAGCTCTCAACCCCTTGAACAATATTAATAAAGGTGAGTTGAGCATTTAGGGACAAAACCTTACCTAATACTCAAGCTTCTTCTTTCTCTTTCCTTTCTTGGTTGAGCGAAAATGGAGGCAAGATGAGAGAGATGAGATGGTGAGGATGATGAAAATAGGATCAGTTTTCCCTTGAACATGGGGCCTTTGGCCAACCTAAGCAAGAGAAAGAAAGAGGAAAAAAAGTTTGAAATGTTGACTCAATCCTATGGTCCACCTTTTACCATGTGTCACCATCTTATCTCCTCTTACATGAACTCACATATGAACATTCACACTCAATCCCACTCCTTTGCTTATTCAATCTTAGCCATTGATATCAATTACCAATGAGTTTCCTCTTCGGTAACTGTCCAATCGGTCGGTGAATTTACCATTTTGCCCCTGATTGACACAATACTAACTAGACCATCACTAAGCACCTTGATATCACGTTACACCACATTTACTTCAAAAGTGCTTAATTATCATTAATTACATCACTTTGAAGTTATTAATCCTTGATTACAATCTAGGATATTACATTCCTGCTCATCATCAACGGTTTTGTCAGAGGATTCAAATTCATCAAATACAACGTAAATTGATTCTTCAACAACACATGTTCTTTTACTGAAAATTCTATATGCTTTACTTCGGTTAGAATAGCCTAGGAAAATTCCTTCATCTGTTCTAGAATCAAATTTTCCTAAGTTATCTTTACCATTGTTATGAATGAAACACTTACAACTGAAGATGTGTAAATGAGCAAGATTCGGCTTCCTTCCTTTGTATAGCTCGTATGGTGTCTTTCCAACTTTTGTTCTAATGTAGGCTCTATTTGAAATATAGCATGTTGTGCTCATTGCATTGGCCCAGAAAACTTTAGACACGTTCTTTTTATTCAGCATTGCTCTAGCCATTTCAGTGAGTACTCTATTCTTACGTTTCATGACTCCATTTTGTTGTGGTGTCCTTGGAGCAGAGAAATTGTGATCAATGCCATTAGTATCACAATATTCTTTAAATTCTCCACCATGATCTATCTTGATACTTGCAATGGACACACCTTTCTCATTTTGCACTTTCTTGGCAAAAATAATGAATTTTGTAAAGGTTTCATCCTTTGATGAAAGAAAAATAGTCCATGTAAATCTAGAGAAATCATCAACAATGACCAATGAATATAAGTTGCCACCAAGGCTTTTAACTCTTGTTGGACCAACTAAATCCATATGTATCAATTGAAGTGGTTGATTTGTTGTAATTTAATTTTTTTATTTGAAAGATGATTTAGTTTGTTTACCCTTTTGACATGCGTCACAAATCAAATCATTTTTAAAACTTACTTTGGGTAATCCAAGAACTAAATCCTTTTTGAGTAGTTTGCCTAGTTGATGCATGTTGACATGAGCTAGTCTCTTATGCCATAACCAACTTTCATCGGCATTACTCAGAAAACAATTTTTAGAGTTATTTCTATTGATATCAAGTGTATAGCAGTTACCTTTCCTTTTTGCTCTGATTTTTGCCTTGATATTTTTCTTATCAAGTTGTAAGTCTTTCTTGTTGACAATAAGATATTCCTCTAAATCAAATATTATCCAGTTGTCTTTATCTGTACTTTGACTTACGCTCAACAAATTATGACATAAGCCTTCAACGTAATATACATCTTTGACTTGTATTCCTTTGTCATTTTTGATTTCACCAATTCCTGCTATTTTTTTGGATTAATTTCCTCCAAATTTTACCTTTCCACCTTCCTTAGGTTGCAATGTGGTAAAACTTTCAAAATCAACGGTCATATCTCTAGAGCATCTACTGTCTGTAACCCCCTCACTGTAATTACATCCGGATTACGAAATTTAAGTGAAATAGAGACCAATAAGATGAAATAACAATTTATAGTCCCACATCCAAGAGATGGGGTATTTTGAAAATCAATTCCGAAACATACTTATTGCTGGTCTCACATTCACGGGCGGATATAATTACTTGAGAAATCAGAGTACATAATAAATATCAAAGTGCGGAAACCAAAATCTCGGCAAACCCCGGGTTACTTACATAGATAACTTGGGTTTACAAGTTCCCAATAATGGGGATTACATGACCAAAATATTCGTTTACATCTTTTTCTGTCTACGCTTGGAAATCTCAAAACCACAATAAGGATAACCAACTACCACTAAGATCTCGGAGTAACCTAACTACTCCGAGTTGTCCGCTTCCCTTTCGAGCCACTCGCCCTGTCTGAAAAGGTTAGTCATATGGAAGGGGTGAGATTCTAAAGAATCCCAGTAGTAACAACAATTTCATACCACATGCAATCACAAAGTATGCACACAATTCATCTCATACAGCAACACACATCACTCCACCCTCATCCCCTTTTACCGCTGGGAAGGCATACGACCTTCACCCGAACCGTTGTTAGCGACTCAGGGACTATTGGCGTGGCAGTGCATACAAATAGCCACACGGCTCAAATATAGCCCTTCGGCTTTCACAAATGGCCCGTCGGCCCTCACAAATAGCCTTTCGGCTCACAATTAGCCTTTCGGCCCATATATACACATATATCACACCCTAACCTCATCCCCTTTTACCGCCGGGAAGGCATACGACCTTCACCCTAACCGTTGTTAGCGACTCAGGGACTATTGGTGTGGCAGTGCATACAAATAGCCACACGGCTCAAATATAGCCCTTCGGCTTTCATAAATGGCCTGTCAGCCTTCACAAATAGCCTTTCGGCTCACAATTAGCCTTTTGGCCCACATATACACATATATCACACCCTAACCTCATCCCCTTTTACCGCCGGGAAGGCATACGACCTTAACCCAAACCGTTGTTAGCGACTCAGGGACTATTGGTAAAGTGGTGCTTCCACAGTTTTCACAACACTTGCAGCATCAATATTCATTTCTAAACAATGACATAATATACATACAATGTATCACACAAGATATAAAGAAAGAGTCACTACCTGTATCTTTCCTGATTGGCTCCGTTACCGTGGTCTCACGCGGACGACATATATCAAATCCTATATCAAATTAGGGACAATTGATCAATCTCTTTTCCAATTACTTAATCCCATAATACACTAAGTTGGTTATCATTTAGGACTCTTAAGAGGCCACATATGTCTCTAATGAAAGCCCTAAAAGGTTGGGAAACAAAAGGTTGAAGGTCACTTTTCGAAAACACAAAGTGCTAGAACACAGGGGTGGGCCGCGGCCCACCATTCCTTGGGATGCGGCCCAAATATGCTCAGAAGGCCTTGGGCTGCGGCCCAAATCAGGTCAGAAAGGCTTGGGCCGCGGCCCAGAAATTTCCTGACTCTGGGCTGACTTCGAAAACCCATAACTAATTCTAGAAAAATCGAAACGAGGTGATTCCAAAGCCAAATGAAAGGTATATAAGTCCTCTTTCAAGAAAAAATATAGCCCCTCACTGGAAATCACTACACAAATACAGAATTACCAAAAACTACACACTACTCCAAAACAGAGTTCTGTTTCAATCCCAAACTTTGGACAACCATATCTCACAGAATTCTAAACGAAATGACACAAAATATATGTCCATGTTGAATCTTGGGATGTGAACTTTAAGACTGGAAAGTTTCACAATTTTTCAATACCATTTGGTCACTCAAAACGATCGTCCAAACTGACAGCGAAAAACAGAGCTTAAACAAAACAGATTTTCCAACTTTTCCCAAGTGATCCAAATGAATCCAAAATCAACAACCAAGCTTATTCCCACACAAAATCACTCAAGGACTCCAATGGAAATGTCAAAATCACCAAAATCCTATTCCATTATCATGCTTTGGTTGTGGGTGACATTAAACACCAAACTCTCAAAATCTCCAAACTTAACAATTTCAAACCCAATCAATTTCTATCTATCCAAAATGCATCAAATGTTCATATATCTCCAAACTAAATCATTTGCAATCATCAATCATAATGAAACTCCTAAAATCCACATTTGGTGCAAATTAGGGCAAAATTCCAGATTTGACTAAACTTAGCCAAAAATCACAAACAATACATTAAAATGCTCTAAATGTCTACCTCTTCTCTTTGCCCAATCTAGAATCTTGATTCTTCAACTTTCAATTTTGAATCAATGCCCAAATTAACACCATTCAAGACTCTACAACCACCACAATGTAGCTCTCAATGAGACACACAATATTAGAGAAGAGGATTAGAGCATTAGAGAATCACAACTCACCAAAATCAAAGCTTTTCTTTTCCTCTTTCTTGCTTGTCCAGCGCCAGAAATGGAGGAAGGAGAGGAGAGAGAGAAAATGGTGAAGATGATGAAAATTCTCTTCCTTACACACACACACTCAACCGCACAAGAGGGAGAGAAGAGAAAAAGTAATGTTTTATCTTCTAGTGCCACATCCAATGGCTACCCTCTTGCCACTTGTCATCATCCTATCCACTTCCACTTTAAGCTCATATAACCGCAAAGCATAGGATACCGACCCATGGTCAAGGAATCACAACCATTGATCTTATATACCACATGTATGTACACTAAATTCATATTACATAAATTTCCAAAAGTATTTAATTACACTAATTACAACAATTATTAGAGCCATTAGCCCTAATTATAAATCGGGATATTACACTGTCTATGTACCACTTGTTGTTTTTGGATGCTTTAAGACATATCTGCAATCAAATACGATTAAGTCTTAGGTACCCATATCTTTTTGGGTTCTTTTGGGTTAGTATAAAATTTTTTCAGAACATATGAACCTTTAGGTACCCATTTGTAGGTTCTTATATTTCCTTTCTTCTTATGAATGCATGATGAAGTATAATGACCTTTTCTATTATAATAATTACAATGTGCAAAAGGATTTGATGTATGCACAGAATGCTGAAAATAATTCAAGTATGATTTACCTCCAGCTTTCTTTCTTCCTTTCCTTCTGTCTAATTTTGGATCATATCCAATCCCAGATCAATCATTCACAAATCATTGATCTTTTAAAATTACATTTAGCATTACACTTCCTTTAGTGAATTTTTCAAGAGATTTAGTAAGATCAGTGTTTTTCTTTTTCAAAGAAGTACAGTTTTCACAATCCTTTTTAAAATTCTCTTTTAGTTCTATTTCAAGAACTTTGTTTTTCTTTTTGAAAAGAACTAGTTCTTTAACTACTTTGATGAATTTAGAATGTAAAGCATTATATTCGGAAAGTAATTCATCATAGGTAGGATCAGAATTAGTTACCTCTTCTTCTATTTCCTCTTGAGCAACTAGACAGATATTGGCTACCTCCTCTTCATCGCTTTCTTCATCAGAAGAACTATCTCCCCATATGGTAGATACAAAGGCTTTCTTCTTGTTGTAGTATTTGCCTTTCTTCTTCTCTTTATTCTTCTGAATCAGTTCTTGACATTATGATTTGAAATGTCCTGGCTTTCCACATTCATAGCAAATGATGTGTTCTTTATTGCTTGTTCCTCCTTTCTAAAAGTTTTTGAATCCTTGCCCTTTCTTGTAAAACTTTCTGAATCATTTTATGATTAGGCCCATTTCGTTATCATCAAGCTCTTCATCTTTATCTTGTTCTTCTTCTTTTGCTTTCAGTGCTAGACCTCTTTTCTTCTTATCACCAATACCATCTAGTTCTCGTTTGAACTTTAACTTACTTTCATATTCAGAAAGAGTTCTAAATAGAGAAGCAACCAATCACATTGATTCACCTTTTGCTTTCTCAATTGCAATGACTTTTGCCTACCAATTTTTAGAAAGAATATTTAAAATCTTTCATACTTGGGTATGTTGATCATAAACTTTTCTAAGTACTACAAGTTGATTAAAAAGGTGAGGATATCTAAGTTCAAATTCAGCTATCGACTCACCTGATTTCATTCGAAGTAAATCAAACTCAGTAACCAGAGTATTGATCCGGTTTTCTTTTATTCCCGACGTTCCTTCGTGGGCTATTTCCAAGGCTTCCCACATTTCTTTAGCTGTTAGGAGTGTGCAAATTCTAAAGTACTCATTTTGACTCAAGGCACTTTAAATCATTAGAATTGCTTTGATGTTTCGTGTAATGAGTTTCTTATCATTCTCATCATATTCTACTGGTGTCTTGGGAACTCTTTGTGAATCTACAATCTTTTCAGGTTTGTAGTTTCCACTCTCAATCACATCCCATACCCCATATTCAGTAGCCATTACAAAGACTCTGAACTTTGCTTTCCAGAATGAAAAGTGTTCGCCATTGAAACCTGGAGGTCTTGTAATAGAAGCTCCATCGGGAAGAATGCCTTCACCTATGCTTGTCATTGGATCCCTCTTAGGCTGTTAAACCTTAACAAGAAGACCCATGCTCTGATACCAAATGGTAGTGCAACCGTTTCACCTAAGAGGGAGGTGAATTGGGTGATACCAGAAATTTCATTGTGTATAAGTAAATTAACTGAATATTTAAAATAGTTGAGAACAAAGAGAAACATCAACGAAGTATACACCGGGAGTTATACTAGTCCGGCCACAACCACTTTGACCTACGTCCAGTCCTCAGAATGTCTCTGAGAGTTTCACTATATTCTCCAAGATTCAGTGGGTTCTTGGCACCTCAGTACACAGCAAGTTCCTTCACCTGGACACTCGCTCCCCCTTACACGTTTTAATCAAATCCCCAACTCAAGGTTCCACAACCTTAAGTTATCTCAATAAAAAATATTGAGTTTGTAATGAAAAACTCTCTCACAGAGCAAATATATAATCACTGAAGTACAATGAATGAGTATAAGAAAACAAAGCACTAAGAGTTTATTGATCAGTGTATTCTTCGTTCTTGTGTCTTGTTTTCTTTTCTTTGAATGCTCCATATATATAGATGATTTGTAATGTCTATTGGAAGCAATTCAAATATGTCCGTTAGAGTCATGCAGCAACGATTGACTATGCTTCAAATTTGAAAACTATCCGTTTGCGGTAGGTAGCGGTAGGTGAACGTTCGGACTTTTATTAGACTTTTCACTTCTGGCATGATTTTTAATTGTTTCTCTACAAATGTACATAGAATACTAGTGCAATGAAGATTTAATCATATAGAAAATAATTTAATAAACATTCAATGAAAAGTATAATTTTTGGACTGCCTTACTTGAGTGGCTACTCAAGTATCATGTCTGTTACTCGAGTAGTCCCTCGAGTAACCCTATCAAAAATATGGCAGTGGGTAACTCAACATGTTTCATAAGATATTATTCGGGTAAGACATGGAGTGAAATAGATCACAAACGTTGGAAATACCTGATTACTTGAGTGGCTACTCGAGTGGCCATGTCTTTCCTTCATAAGGAAGTCGGGTGCTGACTCTGGTAATCTGATTACTCGAGTGGTTATGTGTTTTTCTTAGAAGTTACTCGAGTGCTCCCTCGAGTAGAGTTCAAATAAGTTTGCAGATTACTCGATTATTCTCTCGAATAATGTCATTCAAATCTTGGCCGAGAGTTTGCTTACTTGGTTACTCGATTGATCCCTCGAGTAATGGATCAAATAACTCTGCAGATTACTAAAGTACTACCTCGAGTAATGCCTTGTTCTCATATGGTTACACAAGTAAATTGTTGCATTTCTTGGTTGAGAGCTACTGGAAGATTTTTACCTTGGTTACTCGAGTGGCTACTCAGTGATGCCTTTGCAAATCATGTTACTCAAGTGGCTACTCGACTATGGTCTATATAACTTTACAGATTACTCGAGTGGTCCCTCGAGTATTATCTTCCAAATTTTGGCAGTGCCTCTCTGGATGAAATTCTCTGTGATTACTTGAGTGGCTTCTCGAGTAAGCTTTCACAAAAGTTATTTATTACTCCAGTGCTTACTTTAAGTAATGCTTTTCCACTTTGTTCAAATTCATTTGTTTGTCATCAAATCCTTTCATATCATTGATCCAATCTTTGTTATCATCAAAACATAAGGGATCTAACACTTTCTATAGTTGAGCTCAAACTAGAATGAAAAAAATTAAGGTCTCGTTAGTATTTCTAAATCCAGGTTGGCATCTAAATTCTGGCATATGATAACTAGCATTGGGAAAATGGGCCGGCCCTGTAGGGACAGGTTTGGGCCTAAACAGGCCAACCCGTTTAGGCCCAAGTCCTAAAACAACCTCTAATTGATGGCCTAGCCCATTTAATTGAAGCCTGCAGGCTTCAGGCCCGTTTAACATTTCCCCCCCATTATGCACAGCTCCAATCTCAAACTATGACACTACAAGCTGAAGCCCTATGGACATATGCATTCCAAGGGATATTAAAAAAGCAAATGGAAATACCCAGAAGCAGAGAAAAATCCATAGCAATGATTACCATGAACATGGAAAAAGGCGAGTAAACCAACCATCCATAAAATTATAGGCCAAAAAAAATTATTAAAGAAACACACAAATTATTCTCTAATTGGCGAATAATGGCCATAGCTTTAATGTAATGATAGAGGAAAGCTTCCAAAACAAAAATTATTCTTGTGCAGAAAATTAAAACATATTTGATATTATGGTATTATCAAAATTAACAAATCAATATAAAACATTAAAATAATCAAACATCAGATTCACATTACCAAAGAACAGGAGAGGTCACTAGAAAACTAGATTAATAGATTAATTAGTAGTAGTACCAAACAAGATCTGAGGTATGAGGAGCCATCAGCCGATTTGAAGAATGAAGGAAGGAATGTCGATTGTCAAGTGAGAACTGAGGTCTGATATGAGGCTTAAGGAGTATGGATTCCGAGAGTGTTTGGGAGGGGTTCCCTTCTACATTCTGTCGTCGGTATTGCTCGTCCCTTATTAGGGTTGGGGTCCATCTCGGGGAGGGTTTCACTTCCAATGGACCAACTCCAGGTTCACGTTAGTGTGATGGCATTGCCGTTCTTAGCTTGTCTCATCTCGGCATCGATGGTATGAGTGGTGACAAGTGAGTGGCTGAGGTGAGGTCTTCAAACTTCCAGAGATTGAGAGATTGAGGAAGTGAGTGAGTGACAGAGTTAGAGATGTAATCTGGAGAAGTAGAGCTGGTCGACTTTCTTTCTTTTGTCTTCTTTTCCCAATTAGCAGCTATAGTGTTAACTTCATTTTTTAAAAAATCTAAACGGGCCTAAAAGGGCCTGCCCTACAGGGTTATAGGGTTGACCCGTTTAAGTCCATGATCCTATAGGGCCGGCCCTTTTAGGCCCGCCTCCTTTTTGGCACTCTAAACTATAAGCCCGGCCCTTGACAGGCTCAAGCCTAAAAGGGCTGGCCCGACAGGCTTACCCGAATTCCCGGCTTTAATGATAACGCCCACATCTATAGGGATCAAGGTAACCAAGTTGTGTCAGATAGCCAGCATCAACTAAATAATATTTGCTTAATAAATGTTGAAATCAATCCAAACTGTTAGATAAATTTAAGTACGGAATAAAAGTAATTGACAGAAAGGTGACAAAAATAGACCTACAGGTGGATGAGGGAAGTTTATAGATGGATTTGAAATAGTAGATTGAAACACACGAGCATCATGTGCAGAACCTTCCCAACCCGCCAACACGAATGTAAAACACATATCCTAATCACATACAGCCATTACATTCTGTGTTGGATATCCCTTTCTCCCGATATATTTATCCCAGTTACCACCAGTGATTACACATCTAATGTGTTTCCATCTATTGCTTCAATAGCATTTTTAAAGTATGGATAATAACGAAACGAGGATCATTTTCTATCTTTGGGTGGCATATAGTGAATTCGGGATCGCTTGGTATGATATTTTCCCATGCTAGACTGATGTAAGCATATAATACCTTGTGAAAAATCCTACTAACTGTTTCCCTTGAATGTTGAAAGAGTTATTGTACCACCCTATTGCCTACTTCATGGCTAATGGTCAGCAAACACATGGAAACCATTTCCTCGATCCCAATGTTCATTGAATTCCGTAAGACATGTTCAACCAATTTATGACACAAGTTGTAAAAGACATGTTTCTCTACTCTAAACATGTCATGACAGCATGAACCATAGGTTGCCATATCTCTTGCACCCATAAATGACCGGTGCGTTTACTTGTTTTATGCGGTTCTTTGTAAATGAAAGGCACCCAATTTTGATAAAGCAACGCAGTCAATCGTTCATACTTTATTAACTCCTTGTTTATAAGAGATACAACTCGAGACTAGTCATCTTCCTCCACTATGTCAGGTAAGTTTTGATTGTTCTAATTTGCCATTGATTATGTACCATATGAGTGTGATTAAAAGTTCAAGTATAAGTGATAGAAGAAGAAGAAATCGAATAAGGACTCAATGATATAGGTAAACAGATTCAAGTGATAATGGCATAAATATTGTTCACAAAGCATGTTGTCACAAAGTCAAATATTATCATTAGTTACAAACACAAACATAATAAATCCATGTGGACATATATAGTTCAGGTACATCTAGGAGTCAAAAATCATAAACCGTAACCACGGAACCACGAACTCCATGTTCTGTTTACAGAGTGACACAAACGTTTCCTGGTTAGTTTTATCCACAATTAGCTTGATACAGGGTGATAAAAGTCCTCATCACGTACTACTTCATAAAGGTCAAGTAGCTGATTTAAAGAAGCATCGACACTAACATCTTTAATAGCATCTAATGTTATCGCCTTGTCGTTAGATGCATTTGCAATCACACTAACTGCATCCGTGATTTGTTTTGAAGCTGGAACTTTCTACTTCTTTCTCTGCTTAGACCCTTCACCCATCTTCTACTTACGCCAACTTCCTGACTCAGTACCAATGGTTGATCTGTTGTTAAGCCAATGCTAGCAAGCTCATCTATCACTCTTATACTAGGCATCGGGTTAGCACTAAACATATCATCTTCATTGTCCCCTGACCCTTCTTTATCTATTTTTGGTTGGTACACATCTTCTTGCTCAGCCTATTCTGTTTGTGTTTGTGGATTTGCAAAAGACGGAGCAAAAATATCTTTGCCAGTCACCATTGCATCCTTGACTATAATTCTTAGTTCACTTTCAAACTTGAGGCTTATGTGCCTAAACTTTGTATATGATGAATTCTCCTGCATGCATACAAGAAACAAAAAACTAATTAATTAAACAAAATGAATCAATTGAGAGGAAAACAATTAAATGTATAAGTTGCTAATTTTTTTTACCTATATTTGTTAGGATCGGCAGGCATAGCGGAAGAATATAAAATTTCATCAATCTCAATTGCGAATCTATCAACGGCATTTAAACCGAGTTAGAAAGATTCGTACCTTTCAATTTAGGATTTTTCGATCTTTAGGAGCCAACACCTCAGGTTCGCTTCCTCTACTAGTGGTCACACGGATGCTCCCCAACACAAACTACATGCTAGGACTTCTAATGTCTCCTAGGGTTTCCCTTATGGCTCTGAATTCTCATCCGTGTATGAGTTTTTCTTCTCTGTCAATTTTATAACCCATGAGGGCTGTATTCGAATTTCAAAATTAATCTTTATTAATTTTGAAACTAATTAACCCTTAATTATCTTGATGATCTAATTAAATAAATTTAGTTTAAATTAAATCTGTCCAACAATTTTAAATTAACTTATTTATTTAATGCAAATAAAGAGCCAATAGATTTAATTTATCTTCATAAATGAGATACTATATCTCTATCATGTTAGTTATTAAATTTAATTTATCTTAATAAAATTTAAAACTAACACAATATAATAATATCATATAATATATATACATACATATATATATATATAAATATGTATTTCAAAAATATATATATATATATATCTAAAATATTATTAATTTTATTTTCAAAAATTTTATATTATATATATAAATATAAAGTTCATCCACCCTAGATTAAACATTATCTCTTGTTGGGCCATTCTTGTGTGAGACCCTATAGGCCCATACGAAGTTGGCAGTGGGCCAATAACTATATTAACCCACAAGTCGCAAATGGCCTCTAGCAAGATATTACGATTACCTAATTCATACGATGATCGTTAACATAATACAACCTATCATACAACCATGTCACGTCCTTTTGTCTTATGATATTTCGGTCAAGGATGAGGCATGGATAATGTTATCCTCCTGTTCTTGACCATTACTTTCCTAATTCCTGAGTAGTCTGACTACAAAAATGGAAAGTCCTTTTTATCATAATATGACCATACATTTCTCAGACTCACTCATCGAGGGTCCCAGTAATATCTCTCTACTAATGTAAGGGACAAATTCCATTTTGACCATTCATATTCCTCTGCATGAAAACCCACCAAGCTCGATTGTAGCCTTTATCATCACCTGTTCAAAAGTGACTTTTGACTAGTTCAAAGCTTAGCAACTCTCATGTAGAAATTCATGATGACCTCAGGTCAAAGGGCATTATAACATGGTTATATATGAGATAAGCTTATGATTTGATCTATGTAGCTTTCTCATAGTGGGTTGGTCCAGCACCTTGTACTCTTACAAGTGCCTAAAACTTTGATTCATATCTCCATATCTTTTCAAAGTCATACTGGTCTTGTTTCATCTCTACTCCCACATTGATGTCCGACTAGGAACATTTAGGAAAATATTTATGATTTATCCAAGGATACAGTCATCACAGTGAACATGCGAATAATATGATAACATAATGGAGAAAATTCATTAAATTAATAATGTTCAAAGTACAATGATTGGCCCCTAGGGCACAATTTCCAACAGTATTTTCCCATGCCACCACTTATTTGAAGCAAGGACTTTACCTATAATAGGGTTTCTGCTCACACTAGTCTCTTTGATTAAGGAATCCCAAGTCTTGAAATTTTTCCTATGGATATCTAACCTATTCTTCAATCATTTCTTCTCATATTCTTTCCCAGTCTTCTCATTAAATGTAGACACAATATTCTCCTACCCTTTCTTTGAAAAATGCAACCCACAGCGTTCTTTTTTATATATTTTACTCAAGGCAGGCATTGATACAAATTTCAGATGTCTCATCTTCCCACACAGCTTTGTTGTCCATATTTCTATGCCAACATTTCATTCACATTTATCAATATGAATAATTATCCAATTTTGGCCAAAAAATAGGAGTATATGCAGTATCATATTTCAAATTTCATTTTTTAGGATAAACAATGTACTACTAGAGCCATATTATATGGATTATAGTTAAAGATTGGATAGGGGACCACTGTAGTATATGATTGAGACAAAAAGGTGAAGCTTTTTTTATTTTGCAAACGAAAAGGGTGAAGCTTTTGAATGTTGGTTTGGGCACTAACGTTGCATGAAATGATTAGATACAGTCAACCATATACAAGGCCAGCTAGAAACAAAAAAATAAAAAGGTAAAAAATTGTAAAGATGATTGAAAGTGTATTTGCTTTTATTTGAACGGTGAGGGACACCAGTGAGCACTGAGGAGGATACAATTTTCAGGAATGCTAAAGTGGAAAAGGATTGGTTGCTAACACTGGACCCTATTGCCAAAGAAACAAACATATGTTACATATAACAGACAACATACCTACGCATTCGCAGAGCACATAACGTAGGCATGGAAAGAAATGATTTAGGAATTAAAAAAACCTATTAGGACCATGTTATCAAGTACAGTGAAATTTTTAAGATAGAAAAAGGGAATTGTTATCACAGCAGTTTTAACATTTTCCTTAGGTTTTTTACTTTCTCGCAAGTTTCAATCCTCAACAGCAGAATAAATGGATTTACTTGATCTGCATTCACAAATGTATATTCTTCCCTTATGTGTGCGTGTATGAAAAAATAAGACATTTAAATATATCACCTCTTTGTATGCTTTAGTCTGTTATATAGAATCATGGAAAAAAAACCACACACCATAAAACAGCATTCGCACTCCTCCCAACATGCACAGACCATATACCTAGGGTGAATCACAACCTACCATTCAGGGCAACGACAGACAGAGAAACGTCTGTTTTACTTACATTCAGAGTCATTGGAAATAAAGCATAACAGAGCAATGTAGGTACCAAATATCAGCAAAAAAATCCAAAACAAACCAGATGCACAGATCACCAACCAAACAGACTAAATAAAAGATCCAGAAACCTTACTAATGGGACTTGTTCACTGGTGTAGAATATCCACGCAACCTCAAAGTCACTTGCAAGAACAAATTTGTAACTTTCTGACTCAAAACCTTCAGCTAACAAAGCCCAATGACTGTCGAACAAGAGCCCAAAACACCCACCACAAAACTATGTTGGAAACCTTCCTGATGACACCAGCTGGTGTCACTGATGCTACACGGACACACTCTTTGCTTTGACAAAATAAAGAGCAGATAGAGTAAGGGTAAGATTCACTGGTTAATAGATGAGAATTAGGAAAGGAGGTTGGTTTGGGTATATACCTGGTAGAAGACTTGGCAGTGCCGGTGAACAATGAAGGTAGGGCCGATGCTAGGTGGCTTCAGAACGTGGCCCAAAGAAAAATGATTGAGAGGGAAAATATCGACTAAAATGCCATTACAGGGAGAGAGTTTGAGAATGAGAAAGATGAGGGAACTTGGTGAGCAGATGACGGTGGCCACAGTGAGCTTTGGAAGAAGAGAAAAGCAGCCGACAGTAGTGAGAGGTAAAGCTTTTTGCAATGTTGTTTTTTTGCTTCAAATTTTTGTGGTGTTGCTGTGTAATCTTGGTGCTCAAGAGAGACAGATATTAGCTGAGGGTTTGGTGGGAAATTTTAAATTGCATTTAATGCTCTTTAATAATCATAAAATTGGCTTCTTCAATACCAAAAAGCCACCCCTATCAGCTTAACTGAAATCGTACGAACAAGACAAAAGTGCGAATTTTAATGACCTCCAAGCAAAACTCAAAAAAGCCCTTTCCCCCTCAATTGTACAAATTTCCTAATAATTGTGCGTTTTTAGCCCAGAAACGTAGTACCAAACATAAGGACTATATTTTGCCTTACAAGCTTTCTCTCATTTTGCTCCCTTAAGTTTCAAACAAGAGGTTTTAGTTTCTCAAAGGGTAAAATGATCTAAATTTTTATTTAATATAATAGGGACAATATTTTGAACAGAATGAAACTTGTGGGACCAAAACCTCTTGTTTGAAACTTGAGGGACCAAAACTAAAATGAGAACAAGCCTGAGGGATCAAAAATTATGTTAACCCTTTATTTTATTTAAATATGAGAAAACAAATGGGAAAATCCCTTAAAAGAACTTCAAAAATATGAAAAGACAAATATGTGTAATGAATATGCATATTCCCAAATAAGTGTTAGTGTCCGATGGGTATTTTTGAAAATTAAAATGAAATTACTTAATTGTCCCTCATCTATATACCCCTTACTCCTTCACTTTCTTCCTCACTCTGCAGGACCACCCACTGCATTTGTTATACTCTCTTTACCCATACTATCCTCTCTGATTTCTTTCAATCCCTCTCCCATTTTTATATTTGTCAGAGCCCAAAAAAAGAAATTGAAGACAATGGCCATCATCACAAATATGAAATTTACACCCTTGTCCTTCGTTTATTCTTTATTCTTATTCTCTTCACTCATAGGCTCCCACACAATTGGATCTAACTCATATTTGCTTCTTCCTCTTCATCTAGCAATGGCCGCCACCTTGGATTATTGGTCCAACAGTGCTAGTATGGATGAGGAAATGGTGGGGCAGGTTCTGATGAGGACGCAGAATAGATCCGAGGGCAAAATGACATCAAAGAGCACTTTCGCTGTTGCTGGTAGACTTAAGGAGACTTCATAGATGCAAAAGAAATTTCAAAGGTTAAGTCGGAATGTTACCTAAGCTATAGCGTTGTTGAAGAACTCACTCAATCTGGATTCTACTAGGACTCAACACCTCCTTCAAATGTGGACAATTCTTCAAAAGTTGTGTAGGGAAGTGTTGTACGGAATCTCACTCAGCTTTATCCAGGTTGCCAACTGCTAGATAAAGCTTGCATGATTTCTACCACACTATATGTGGATTTCACTACTTCACTTTCCCTTCTGTGGTTGAATACACTCTTCCATAAGCTTGTGAAATTCTTTTGAGATCTTTTGAAAATCTTATATGAACTTGTGAAAGTCTTATCCAAACATGTTCAACCCTTTTTAGCATTTAATTTTGGTTTGTAGGCCATTTTAATGATTGGAATGAATTTTTTTGGTTTATGTATATATACAGGTATTTGTGTATGTAATATGCATAGGGGCTTACCGAAAATGAACCCCAATTTTCTTTAAAAAAAATTCCACAATACTTCACTGTTAGTAGCTAATAACTATCACATATCGACGTATATATCACATTTTTTTTCAAACAACCATTAAATATATACATATATTTTACGGTTAATTACCAACAACCATAAAATATACACCTTACTAATAATCAAAACTAGTGTCAAATACTTAACTATTCATCATATAAACTGTAATGTATTTGATAATATATTTCACAATTTTTAGTGAACAACCATTGAATATAGTTTGCCATATGTAACAGTCATTGACTAAAAACTGTGAAATATAGTGCCCTATAAATAACGGTTGTATTTAAACAACAGTTAAATATATTTTAATGGTTAAAAATAGTTAAATATAAATATTTAGCACTCAGATATTTAATGGATGAAACCTTTGCAGAATTCTTTTTTTTTTTGCCAAGAAAGTGCAAAATGAGAAAGGTATGTCTATTGCAGGTATTAGGACAGATCACTGTAGAGAATTTGAAAATCAAGCCTTTGAATAATATTGTAATACTAATGACATTGATCACAATTTCTCTGCTCTAAGGACACCACAACAAAACGAAGTCGTGGAATGTAAGAATAGAGTGCTCACTGAAATGGCTAGAGCAATACTGAATGAAAAGAATGTGTCTTAAGTTTTCTGGGCCAATGCAATGAGCATAGCATGCTATATTTTAAATAGAGCCTACATCAGAACAAAACTTAGAAAGACACCATACGAGCTTTACAAAGGAAGGAAGCCGAATCTTGCTCATTTACACATCTTCGGTTGTAAGTGTTTCATTCATAACATAATGGTAAAGATAACTTAGGAAAATTTGATTCTAGAACAGATGAAGGGATTTTCCTAGGCTATTCTAACCGAAGTAAAGCATACAGAATTTTCCATAAAAGAACATGTATTGTTGAAGAATCAATTTACGTTGTATTTGATGAATTTGAATCCTCTGAGAAAACCATTATTGATGAGCATGAAGTTGTTTTAAATCAAGAAAATGGTCAATCTATTTCTAAATCTCTCATTCTAAAAGTTGATCAAACCAAGGAAGAAGATCAGTCACTAGGACATCCTAAAGCCTGGAAATACAATAGGAGTCATCCCCTAGATCAAGTCATAGGAGATGTGAATGAAGGAGTCAAAACTAGAAATAGAATTTTCAATGAAGTTAGTTTTTCTGCATTCATTTCTGATATTGAACCTTCTAACATTGACAAAGCCCTATCAGACAATGATTGGGTTATAGCAATGCAAGAAGAACTAAACCAATTTGAAAGAAATCAAGTTTGGGATTTGGTACCCCGACCTAAGGATCATCCGATCATAGGCACTAAATGGGTATTCAAGAAAAAACTTGATGAATCCGTAATTATTGCTAGAAACAAGGCAAGATTGGTGGCTAAAGGCTATAATCAGGAAGAAGGAATTGATTATAAGGAAACGTATGCTCCAGTGGCTAGATTGGAAGCTATACGAGTACTCTTAGCCTTTGCATGCATAAAAGGATTCAAACTCTATCAAATGGATGTAAAGAGTGCATTTTTAAATGGCTATATCATGGAAGAAGTATATGTAGATCAACCTCCAGGTTTCAAAGATGTAACCAAACCTGACCACATTTTCAAACTCAAAAAGGCTTTGTACGGTTTAAAACAAGCTCTTAGAGCATGGTACAAAAGGCTCAGCAAATTTCTTATTGATTAAGGTTTTGTACGAGGAAAAGTTGATACAACACTTTTTACAAAACGAAAACGTGATGATATATTAATTGTGCAAATATATATTGATGATATAGTTTTCGGTGCTACTAACGAAACTATGTGCAAAGAATTTTCTGAGATAATGCAGGGGGAGTTTGAGATGTCAATGATGGGAGAATTAAATTTCTTTCTCAGTTTGCAAATCAAACAAAGAAAGAATGGAATTTTCATATCTCAAATGAAATATTTGAAAAAGCTATTGATGAAGTATGGATTGGATGAAAAATGGAACAGACACACCCATGAGCTCAACCATATTGGTTGATGTGGATGTTAAGAGAAAATATTACAACATCACAAAATATAGAGAAATGATTGGATCATTACTCTATCTCACTACAATAGGCCTGATATTCAATTCAATGTGGGATGTGTGCAAGATATCAATCAGCACCAAAAGAATCACATGCTGAAACTGTCAAATGTAAACCCCTCCGTAATTATATCCGAAATAAATGATTAAAATGAAATAGAGACCAATAAGAAACAAAACTTATTTTCAAAAGCCCATATTCATGATAGGGTTTTCACAAATAACTTTAGAAATCTAATTTACCTGGTCTCATATTCAATTTCGAATACAATAACATCACACTTAATATCATATTTATACAAATATCAGAGTGTACAACAATATCATCCCAGCAACTCCCGGGTTCATATCTTTACTAAATATACACAGGGCACAATTGCCCATTACAATTTCCATATAGGGATTACATAAATCCTCTCAAATACATCTACAAATATCGTATCCAAACACATTACAACCCATACATATCCAAATCTGAATCCAAATATACATCCCAATTATGATAACCAACTACCAACTCAAATATCCCGAAGGAAGCCTCGTCGCCCTTGGTTGCTTGCCTCCCCCTCGAGCCTCTTGCCCTGTCTACATGGTTAGAGGGGAGGGTGAGATTCTAAAGAATCTCAGTAGGAAAACAATATCAATAGCACATACGATAAGTGTTTAATGCATGACATGCTTGCATCACATACCTCATGCTAACACAATGATAATTTGTAAGCTCAATGCTTCGAACAACATACTAATGGCCATAGCATTAATTGAAACATAGCTTCAAATAAAACATAATCATTGAAAGCGAAGACATGCACCAACACACTAACATAAATTCACATACATGCAAAAGAGACATGTTCCTTACATTGTTCTTTCCACGTATGCTCCAGCTCTGCTTACTCGCAATCAGAACGAATACCGAACCACGACCAGGGCGAATATCAACCCTATAACCAAAGCAAGGACATAGGGTTATTCTCTATTCCAAAACCTTACTTTCATTACACTTAAAGTTGGTTACCATTCATAACCTTTAGGTGGCTAATCAAAGCTCAAACATATGCCTAAAGGCTTGGGAAACACTTGACCAAAGATCACCTTTTAAAAGTCCAAAATTCTGATTTTTGGGGGTTGGGCGCGGCCCAAAAATCCACTGGCCGTGGCAAAAAATAGGTCAGAAACATTTGGGCCGTGGCCCAAGAATTCACTGGCCGCGCCCAAGAAAATTCTGTTTCTTGGCTGATCTTCCAAAAATCATAACTAATTCCAAAAAAATTGAAATGACATGATCCTAAAGCAAAACGAAAGCTATTTAAGTCCTGTATACAAGAAAAATATTAGCCATTACTAGAAATCACCACCCAAATACAGAATTCCCCAAAACTCAAGACTGCCCCAAAACAATGTTCATTTTCGACCTCAAACTTTGGACAATCATATCTCCCAGTTCCCAAAACTAAAGGGCATAAATTATATGTCAATTTTGAAGCTTAGGATGTGAAATTTAAGATCAGAAGGTTTCATAATTTTCAGACACCATATGCCCAATCAAAAAGTCCGCACGAACAGACTGCTCAGAAAGAATTCACACTAGACAGAATTTCCAAACTTTCACAATTGCTTCCAATGTTTTCCATTTTCATATCAAAAATTATTCCCACACAAATTTTCACAAGGAATCCATTGGAAACACCAAATCAACCAAATTCACATTACATTGACATGTTTCCACAACATGTCACACAATTCATCGCACAAAACACACATCGCACAACTTTCCATTTCACATTCTCAAATCACTTCCAATGACACCAAAACACACTATGGCATCAATTTAACCACAATTCACCATTCAAATCATCCAATTCAAAAATCACACAAAATCAGGGCAAATATCACAATTCTCAAAACTCCACCAAAAACCACAATCAATAGATAAAAAGGGAGCAAACACTCACCTCTTACTCTTTCCCAAACAAATTCCTTGATTCTTCATCTTTCCACTTTTGCTCAAGCAACAAAACACCTCCTCTCATAAATCTAAAACCATAGAGATGAAGCTCTCATCGCTATGAATAAGATTATAGAAGGACATTAGAGTATTAGAGGACCACAAGCCAACCAAAATCTCACCTCTAGTTTTCTCTTTCTTCCTTGAGCTAGGTGAAATGGAGAACAAGAGACAGATGAAGATGATGAAGGAGATTATCAGATTTTTTGGATGCCAAAACCAACCAAAAAGTGAGAAGGAGAGAGGGAAAATGAGTGGAAATGTTGACCATGATCCTAGGGCCCATATTGTGCCACATGTCACTTTCTTGTTCCATCTTCCATGAGCTCACATAAGCACATCCACACATGATTCCACCCCTCTTGGTCTATCACAATTCAATCTCAACCATTGATCTTTAAGTTATCAATGAGTTTCCTCTTCGGTAACTGACCAATTGGTCGGTAACTTTACCATTTTGCCCCTGATTATAGTAATTTCCACTGGATCAGCACAAACACTTCATATCGTTTCATTTATTGCAAAACATGCCTTCCCTCTATTCTAATTCAATTTGGATGTTAATCCATAATTGAACTCAAATACAGGATTTTTAGTACTGCTCACAACACAAGCAACTATAATCTACTCCATATTCTCCAAAAGAGTTTATTTATCACTAACCATATCCACTTTTGGAGTCATTATCCATTAATCCATATTTGGAATCTTGTTAAACCAGGGCTTACCAATTCACTAATCTCAGGATTATTCTCTAGCCTTAAGTCTCAGAATTTGGGGTATTACATCAAACGTATCTTCTGATATCTTGCTGACATGACAGAATTAGGTCTCTGGTATTCTAAAGGAAGAAGTGAATATCTAGTTGCATACTCAGATTCTAATCATGGAGGATACAAGACGGATAGAAAGAGTACGAGTGGACAAGGCCAGTTTCTTGTAAGCTCACTTGTATCATGGTTTAGCAAGAAACAAACTATAATGTCTCTTTCGTCAACAGAAGCTGAGTATGTTATAGTATCAAGTTGTTGTGCACAAGTAATATGGCTAAAACAATAACTCCAGGATCTTGGTATTTATTTGAAAGAAACACCAATATACTGTGGCAACACTAGCATGATAAGCTTGGCAAAGAATCATGTTCAATATTTCAAAACCAAGCATATTGATGTTAGACATTACTTCATCAGAGATCATGTCCAAAAGAAAGATGTCAAAGTGATATTCATTCCAACTCATCTTCAACTAGCTGATATCTTCACAAAACCTCTTGCGAAAGATCAATTTTTGTATATTAGATAAGAATTGGGAATGGTAAATCCCAATGAATTGTAAGTTATTTAGTGTTTACAAAACGTTAGACGATATTATTTATTGATGTTTTGATGATTACTAACTTAAGCATCGGAGTTTCTAGCAATTTGTTTTGTAGGATCATAATATTTTGTTTTATAGTATGAAAAGCAAAGGTTAACAGAGGACAATATTACTGGAGGGGCAACTTCAAGTAATGAGCATTACTGGAGTGACAACTTGAAGAAATGGAAGCATTACTCGAGTAGCCACTCGAGTAATGAACTTGAAAATGTGCCAGTGAAGCATTAATTTCAAATAAAACGGCACAATAGTTGGAAATGAATAGTCAGAAGGTGAAGAGACAAATTACCTGAGGGAGGCCTCGAGTGAACTTCAACATTACTCGGGTAAGGCCTCGAGTAAACCGGGTGCAGATCTCAAATCTGCTTAGTTTCAGCTCAAATCTGTTCTAAAGAGTCATCAAATGATTGAGGGAATATACATGGGTAATTACCATATTATTCATGCCAGGTACGCTCTCAAATTTACTGTATTTTAAAAGTTTTGGTATAATCACTCGAGTAGCTACTCGAGTGAGGCTGATGATCACTCAAGTAAGCCCTCGAGTGATGTCGGGCCCTAGGTTATTTCAGTCGATACTCGGTCATTTCTCACAAAATCACCTCGAGTGATTCTCCTAGTGCTTTCACAAAAACCTTTCAAAATCTCTTTCTCTTCCTATAACCGTCAAAACCTAGGGATCTATGCTTACAAAAATCTCTTAGATTGCACTGAATCATCTGCCCTAGTCTCGCGACGCTTGGTCTCTATTTTTCCAAAAATCTTTGATTTTCTCAAATCATAATGGTGAGGACAAAATCTCTCAATCTTAGCACTCCTTCTGAGTCCTCTGAACCATATCAACCCTCTGATTCACTTTCCTCTCCTCCTACCAAGAAAAGAAAGATTTCTCCTAAATCTAAAACCAAAGCCAAACCACAAACCAAGCCAAAGGTGAAAGGGGTTGTGATTAAGGAGCCCATTTGCCATAAGAGCTCAATCCAAGAAGAGTTCACCTCCTGGAAAAGGCAAAGCAACAAAATAGCCATCTCCTCATTCTTCTAATTCATCCGACACACCCACTTTTTCTCTTAAGCCTCTGAAAAAGCCTAAGGTTAATGAGAAGCTTACCAAAGTTATGGTAGGCATGCTTGAAGAAGCTTTTCAATCTAAGGAAGCAAAGAAAGGGCAATCTTCAAAGCAAACACAAGAGGGGAAAGAAGAAATCATATTTCCTCCAAAGGGATTCAACGTAAGCAAGCTTGAGGAATCTCAGAAGTACCTAAGTCATTTTGTAAGAAGAAATGTGTGCAAGATGCAGTATATTGACTACAAGGTTCTTTAAGAGGTATTGAAATTTGATCTGAGTCCCTATCTTGATTCCTACATGCCCTGGCTCTCTGTTAAACTCCCATTTTGCACCAAAGTTGTGAAGCATTTTATTATAATATTAAACCTATAAATGATCTCGTTAGGAAGTCTATTGAAGAAGAAATGACTTCTAAGGTCAGAGGACAAAATTTTAATCTCACCTTCTAGAATCAATACCTGGTTAGGAATAGAGAATCCTCCTGATGATGATTACCCTAACCTAGACTCAAACCAAATATTCTCTATCTTAAGACCTAGTAAGATAGTGGGACCCCTTAATTTCAATCCAAGTGATATGAGTGATTTTTATTGAGTCCTATGGTATATCTATTCTAGAGCCATGGTGAACAAATCCAATAACGTAACTTCACTCATTTCATTGAGAGGGACTTCAGAAAATTCGCCTTATTGATTCTCGAAGAACAAAAGGACTTGGGAGAATATATCTTCAATGAGATCAAGAGATATAGGTATGAAGGAAAACCTACTACTCCAATGCCTTATCCTCAACTTATTTCCTTGTTCCTCAAGAAGAATAAGATTTGGTACTTGGAGAGTATGGAGCTGATTGAGAGGATAGCACCAGTGTGGAGGAATCAAATTAGAAAGTTGAATATGGAGATTCCTCTTAAGACTCTTCTAGAAGCAAGCCCCAAGAAGAAGAAGAAGACTGACACAGCAACTAGTCGAATGGATGACACACTTTTCTACTCCAGCCAACACATCTTCTCCATCCTTCTTTGGTGCCGCAATACAAACATTCATGGAGAATATTCTGAAGAGTTTTCATATTGACATTGCGAATACCAATGCAGAGTTGGTAACCCATATGAATGAGAAGATGGGACAACTTTTGGATAGGATGGATAAGAGGCACGAAGATTTGATAGCTAATAGTGTGCCCAGGGTGAGCTTCTGAGATCCATTGTTGCCAGACTTGATGCTATGGCATCTGGCTCCTCTATTCCCGGTCCTTCTAGTATTCCTGAGCCCATACCTATCCCTGAACCTGGACCCTCTATACCTACTGAGCATAAATCCTCTGAGAGTGGACCCAGCAATATCTTGTTCTCTATGCCTGACCCTAACACATCTAAGCCAATCCACATCACCACTGATAATCCACCTCAGTCTGTTCAACCAGAGCCCATATCTACTCCCATTGCATCACCTGCACACACTGTGGAGGTGCTTGAGTCTTCACCAGTTGCTATAGAGGGAGTAGAAATTACCTCTCTGGTCCCTTACCCATTACTCTGGTGAATCCTCCAGAGGATCTTCAGATACCGCCAGTGAACCTTCCTGACCCTGAACCATCATCTTTAAATCCTTCAAGTTCATATGGTTCATATGAATCATTAGCATTTCTTGTCACTCCTATCTCAGCAGCCAAACCACCTACTCCTCCTCATGATTGATTCCACCTTTGTGATGACGACAAAAAGGGGGAGAAAAGTCTCAGTGACTTTGTGATGAATGGCTGAGTTGATGTATTGGGATTTAGGTGTACAGGGCTTTTGGAAGCTTTTAAGTTTTTATCTTTGAATTCTAAACTTAGATTATGTAATGAATTCTTCTTTATGCAATTTGCTTCTTTATGCTATTAAAATTTAAATTTCGTTAAAGTTATATTGCTTTGTGGGACTAATGAGTTTTTTATTGTGTATGCAAGGTGAACAAATAAATAAAAACAAAAAATTTGAAAAGATCCTTAATAAGCTATTTCAAATAGAGTTTTCAAGTTTAAATGGAACAAAAGATTTCATATGAAAAGTATTTGAGAAGCATATGTTTGAAAACTCAATTTCAAAAACTTTGTTCAAAATCACCAAGTTTTGTCATCATCAAAAAGGGGGAGAATGTTAGATCCCATATGTTTTGATGATAACAAAGATTGGATCAATGATATAAAAGGATTTGATAACAAACAAATGAATTTAAACAAAGTGGCAAAGCATTACTTGAAGTAATCACTGGAGTAAAGAACAAATTTTGTGATAGCTTACTCAAGTAAGTAAAGCTGTTACTCGAGTAAGCACTCGAGTAATAACAAAGAATTTCATACAGAGAAGTACTACCAAAATTTGGAAGAAGTTACTCGAGGGACTACTCGAGTAATCTGTAAAGTTATATAGACCATTACTCGAGTAACCACTCGAGTAACATGATTTGTAAAGGCATCATCGAGTAGCCACTCGAGTAATCAAGTAAAATTTCTTCCAGTAGCTCTCGGCAAAGAAAAGCAACATTTTACTCGAGTAGCCACTCAAGTAACCATGTGAGGAAAAGGCATTACTTAAGGGAGCACTCCAGTAATCTGTGGAGTTAATTGATCCATTACTCGAGGGATCACTCAAGTAACCAGGTAAGCAAACTCTCGGCCAAGATTTGAATGACATTACTCATGGGAATAATCGCGTAATCTGCAAACTTATTTGAAATCTACTCGGGGAGCACTCGAGTAACTTCTGAAGAAAACACTTGGCCACTCGAGTAACCACTCGAGTAATTAGAATACCAGAGTCAGTACCCGAGTAACTTGTGAAGGAAATACATAGTCACTCGAGTAACAAGGTATTTCTAAGGTTTGTGATGAATTGCACTCCATGTCTTACCCGAGTAATATCTTATGAAAAATGTTGAATTACCCACTGCCATATTTTTTATAGGTTTACTTGAGGGACCACTCGAGTAACAAACATGATCACTTGAGTAGCCACTCGAGTAATGAAGTCTAGAAATCATGTTTTTAATCAAATGTTTATTAAATTGTTTTCTATATGATTAACTCTTCATTGCACTAGTATTCTAAGTACATTTGCAGAGAAATAATGAAAGATCATGCCAGAAGTGAAAATTCAAATAAAAGTCCGAACGTTCACCTACCGCTACCTACCACAAATGGATAGTTTTCAAATTTGAAGAATGGTCAGCCGTTGCTGCGCGACTCTAACAGACATGTTTGAAATGCTTCCAACGGACACTACAAATCATCCATTTATATGGAGCATTCAAAGAGAAGAAAATAACACACAAGAACTGAGAACACACAAACATATACTGATCAACACATTCTTAGAGCTTTGTTTTCTTATACTCATTCATTATACTTCAGTGATTATATATTTGCTCTGTGAGAGAGTTTTTCATTCCAACTCAATATTTGTTATTAAGACAACTTAATGTCATGGAACCTTGAGTTGGGGACTTAATTACAATGTGTAAGGGGGAACGAGTGTCCAGGTGAAGGAACTTGCTGTGTACTGAGGTGCCAAGAACCCACTAAATCTTGGAGAATATAGTGAAACTCTCAAAGACGCTCTGAGGACTGGACGTAGGTCAAAGTAGTTATGGCCGAACCAGTATAACTCCCAGTGTACACTTCGATGATATTTCTCTTTGCTCTCAACTACTTTAAATATTCAGTTAATTTACTTATACGCAACGAAATTTCTGGTATCACCCAATTCACCCCCTCTTGGGTGAAACACTTGCACTAACATTTTCTTCTCTTTCCATGGTTGGCTGAAATGTCACTTAAAGAGGAGGGAATGGTTGATATTTGATCTTGCAATTTTAGCACTCCTTAGCTTGCCAACTGTCACAAGATTAGAGTGCAAAATTGCCATGTGTCCAAAATGCAACTGGTCTTCTTTTTCTCTTTCCTAGGTGGTGCCTTTTTTTGGTCAGGGGAAAGGAAGACTGATGAATTCCCCTACCTCCCAGGTTCAGAGTTCAAGAAAGTCAAGTACCCGACCTGACCAGAGACCTATGGATTCCCCAGACTCAATGTAATATCCCAAAAAGTGATTAAGGGCTAATGACTTTAAAAGTGGATATAATTATTGTTGAATAAACACTTTTGGAGAATGTGTGATGGGAATTTGGATATTTTAATGATTCCAATGGCTTCCTTGTGAAAATTCATGTGGGGAGAGTGTTTATTGTGAAATTGGAACCATTGGGAACAATCATGCTAAAGTTGAAAACTCTGTCCATTGAAACTCTGTACAGGGCAGCCAATTTGTATGGACGTTTTAAATAGGCAAATGGTGTCTAAAAATTCTGAAATTTTCCAGTATTAAAGTTCACATGTCAAGCTTCAAAATGAACATATAATTTGTATCATTTTGATTTGTGACCTAAGAGTTTTGGATTTTTGAAGTTTGCCCAGCGAAATTAATTATTTCCTGGAACAGTATGCAAAGAATTTGGTGTTTCAAAGAGGCTAGGGTTCAGCCAAATTTGAGAAAAGCTAGAAGGAGCTTGACGTAACTTCCAAACTTTCGTATATTGCTTATTCTGGCTGTTGTGGGCAATTTAATCGGTGAAATTTCGCCGGATTGCCATTGGTTTTAAAGTTTGGAAATGAGGTGGCCTAGGGGTTATGCTGCCCAAATTGGGTCTTAATGTTAGTAGTAACCTAATGTAATGGTTAATAAAGTGGTTAGGAGTATAAAGGAACGCGTTTACGGAGCCGAAATCGTAAAACCCCAATTTTTCCCGGAGAACATGTATATTTCGGCCAAGGCTGTAAATGGGTTTTAGAGTTGGATTTTCAATGATTTGATGATTCCATTGGATTCAGTGGGCGAAAATAGGTGGGGTTACAGTTGGGCACTTTTTCAAAAAAGGCCGAGAAAGCATAATTACGGAAACACCCCTAAAACCCTAAAAGTAGGGCTGCCAAGGGCAATTTCGTAATTTGATATTGAATTTGATAATTCTGAGTACGGAAATGGATTCCTTGGGCGGAAATATGTTAGGATAGCCCATATTAGAATTTTGAGAAAAGTGCAACCGGTCCGGGTATGGCGGGCCCAGGCCGGGTCCCCGGGGGTATTTTTGTAAATTTTCATTATAGACTCATATAACCCTAAGTAACACTATGGAAGTGTCTAAATAGTGCATTTGGAATTGTAGGATTCGATATTTGCCGCCCTCGTGAGCCAACTACGCCAGCGAACGTCAGAAAGGAACGAGGTAGTGACTTTTCTTTTGTACCATATATGATGCATTGTATGTGTGTTATATCGTTGATTTGTAATGAATTCGTATGCTGCGACATCTATGGATTTGTGTTAGCACTGTCATTCCAATAGTCCCTGAGTAGCTAACAACGGTTCGGGTTAGGGCGGTGTGCCTTCCCGGCGGTGAAAGGGGATGAGGATGAGGTGTGATATATGTGATTATGTGAGCCGAAAGGCTATTTGTGGAGGCCAACGGGCCATTTGTGAAAGCCGAATAGCTGTACGGGCTATAAGGCTATATGTATGCACTGCCACGCCAATATTCCCTGAGTAGCTAACAACGGTTCGGGTTAGGCGGTGTGCCTTCCCGGCGGAGAAAGGGGATGAGGGTGGAGTGTGATTTGTGGTGCTGCTGCTGTATGATGATTTGCTTACATGCTGTGTGCTTATGTGTGGTATAAATGTTTTGTTACTACTGGGATTCTCTTGAATCTCATTCTTTCCTTTAACTAACCTTTCAGACAGGGCGAGTGGCTCTAAGGAGAAGCGTACGACCCGGAGCGGTTAGAATCCTGTAGGGACATCTATTTTGGTTATGTTGGTTAAACCTGTTGGACAAGGTGTCTGTATATTATGTTGGTTGTAAAGAATAGTTGAACGTAGTTGTGTAGTCCCCTATATGGAGGTTGTAAACCCTTTTTGTGTATGAATGGAACCCGGGGGTTGCCGGGATTGCTATTAGATATTCTGATATGAATGAATGTGAATTAACTGCACAGGTGATTATATTCGATAATTGAACTTGAGACCGGAATAGGAAAGAAGTTTTGAAAATTTTATAAAGTCCCTACTTCACAGGGAGTTCTAAATGAGTTTTGAACTATTCGACGGTCTCTGAACCAATTTAATTACATAATATCGAATTATAATTACGCTATTTAAGGCAGGGGGTTACATTTTGGTATCAGAGCTGTAGTTCCTGGCAAGGGTAGAGGTTGCTAGGATAGCTCCCTTAGTTGGTTTTAGGGATAGAAGATTATCTGTGAACGATTGTTGTGTATGCACATGTATGTTTATTGATGTGGACATATATGGGTTTTATGACTATTGTGCATACTATTTCTGCTGAATTAATGGGGCAAGTTGTTTGTAGAATGAAGAAAACAAGAGGACGACCCAATATTCCGCGTGTAGACCCTGAGGTGGAGGTTGTTAATGAAAACCCACCGGATGCAATGCAAGAGCTTATGGGTCTAATTCGGGATCAGAGAGATATGATCACTGAACTGAGGGAAGAGCTCAGAGCTGAGAAGGCGAAGAACCAGGAAGGTTCGGTTCAATCCACTCCGGAGGAGACTCAAGGAGAGACTCGACATGAGGACACTACAGAAGGATCAGCACGACCTCTGGAATCCCCACCTCGTGCCACCTTGAATCAGGAATCATATGGGATGCCACCCAGGGAGGAAAAAGACCTTCAGTATTGGGTCACCCGATTCTGCAAGCATATGCCTCCGGCATTCAGAGGAGGGTTTGACCCTCAGGCAGCCAAAGATTGGTTGTACAGACTGGAGAAGATATTTGAGGTTATGTGTTGCCCAGAGGAGGTGAAGCCACGGTTGGCAGTGTATAAACTCGAGGGGGACGCGGATCGTTGGTGGCGGAATATCACCCTGACATTAAAGAGCAATGAAACACCATTGACTTGGGAACTGTTTCAACAAGAGTTCAACGAGAAATACTTTCCCAAATCAGTGCGGCTCGAGAAGGAGACAGAATTTCTCAACATCAAACAAGGGGATACAGAGAGCTTTGACGACTATTTGTCCCGTTTTGTCCGGTTGGCTCGGTACTCCTCTTACCTCCGGTTTAAAGATGATGAAGAATGGAGTTCTGATATGCTCATCCGCGGTCTGAGGTGAGAATTGAGAAAGCGATTGGTTACGAACCAATTCACTAAGTTCAACAAGGCTGTGGAGCAATGTCGAATTACGGAGAATAATCTGAGGGAGTTGAATCCTACCAGAGCTATTGGCCATCGCAGTGAACCCAGTAAGGGTAATGCTTCCCAGAAGCGGAAAGGCCAAGGATCCTCTTCATACAAGGGCGGTGATAAGAAGCCCTATCAGCCCAGAGACCGTGAGCCTCAGAGGGCTGTGACTGAGTGGAAATGCCCTCGCTGCAACAAAACGCATTATGGCCAAAATTGCCGGGGAGAATTGGTCTGTTTTAACTGTAAGCAGCCAGGACATTTTTCCCGAGATTGTCAACGACCACGAGTCGAGCAGAAACCGAGGACACAGGGCCGAGTGTTCGCTATGACCCACGAGGAAGCTCGTAAATCTCCTGAGTTGATACAAGGTAAAATCTCTTTTAATGGCCATCTGTTGCAAGCATTGTTCGACTCAGGTGCAAGTCACTCCTTCATTGCTTATGATTGCGTGAAGCGCCTGGGATTGCATGTACATAAATTACCATTTGATTTGGTAGTGTCAACCCCGATGGGTGTTAAGGCTTTAACCACAGAAGCTTACTTGAATTGTGTCGTAACTGTGGAAGGGCACCAATCTGTTGTAGATTTGATATGTTTGCCGCTTTACCAATTGGAAGTCATTTTGGGTTTTGATTGGTTAACGGCAAATAATGTTTTGCTTGATTGTGGAAACAAGAGGATAGTATATCCTGTTTCTCATAGGGTTGAAGCTGTGAATGCCGGTATGAATTTTCTTTCTACGGCTAAAGCTGAAAAGTATCTTAAAAAGGGTTGCCAGGGGTATGTAGTGTTTTTCTCAGTGCAAAGGGAAACTGGTGAAACTTTGAGTGATATACCCGTGGTAAATGAATTCCCTGAGGTATTTCTGGATGATCTAAATGGATTGCCTCCTGAGAGGGAAGTTCAATTTCCAATTGACATTATTCCTGGAGCTGGTTCTATATCTAAGGCCCCATACCGCATGGCCCCAAACGAAATGGCGGAGTTAAAGAAACAAATAAAAGACTTGCATGAGAAAGGGTTCATTAAACCCAGTGTGTCGCCTTGGGGAGCTCCAGTGTTGTTCGTAAAGAAGAAAGATGGGAGTCTTCGATTGTGTATTGATTACAGAGAATTGAATAAGGTTACTATTAAGAACAAGTACCCTCTTCCCCGAATCGATGACCTATTAGATCAACTCTCTGGTTCGTGTGTGTTTTCAAAGATTGATCTAAGGTCAGGGTATCATCAGCTGCGAGTGAAAGCAGAGGATGTTCCGAAGACTGCTTTTCAGACCCGGTACGGTCATTATGAGTTCTTGGTGATGCCATTTGGGCTAACCAATGCGCCTGCGGTATTCATGGATTACATGAACCGTATCTTTCGACAATACCTGGATCAGTTTGTTGTTGTGTTTATCGATGACATTCTGATATACTCCAAGAGTTTGGAAGACCATGAGCATCATTTGGGAGTTGTATTGAATATATTGCGTGAGAAACAACTATATGCTAAATTGAGCAAGTGCGAGTTCTGGCTATCAGAAGTGAAATTCTTAGGCCATGTTATCTCGCAAGAAGGGGTCTCTGTGGATCCCAGTAAAGTGGAAGTAGTACTGGACTGGAAGAGGCCAGAATCTGTGGCGGAAATACGCAGTTTTCTGGGTCTTGCTGGTTATTATCGGAGATTTATCCAAAATTTCTCCCGTATTGCGTTGCCGATGACCAAGCTCACGAGAAAGGATCAGCCGTTTGTGTGGGATGAGAAATGTGAAAACTGTTTTGTGGAGCTGAAGGAGAGGTTGACTACGGCACCTATGTTGATTTTGCCCGATCCCAGTTTGACATATGTTGTGTATTCTGATGCCAGTGGGCAGGGATTAGGGTGTGTCCTTATGCAGCAGGGACGTGTGGTGGCCTACGCCTCTCGACAGCTCAGACCTCATGAATTGAACTATCCCACTCATGATCTGGAGCTTGCGGCCATTGTGTTTGCTTTGAAGATTTGGCGTCATTACCTGTATGGTGTGACTGTGGAACTGTACTGCGACCACAAGAGTCTCAAATACTTGTATGATCAAAAAGAACTGAATATGAGACAGCGCCGCTGGATGGAATTGCTTAAGGACTACGACCTGGAAATAAAATATCATCCGGGTAAGGCAAATGTAGTCGCTGATGCTCTGAGTCGAAAGACTGTGCTCGTTGCCGCTATGATGATACGAGAGAAGAAACTGATTGAAGACTTTCGTGATTTGAATTTGACAAACCAGATCATTTGTGCCAATTACACTGTTTCTCAAGAGGAAAGTGATCTGAGAATTGAGATTGAAGAAGCTCAGAGGCAAGATGACTGGATACAGCGCAATTTGACTCGAATTGAGCGGGGAGAAGTTCCAGGATATGACCTATCGCCTCGTGGATTAGTTTGCTATCAGAAGAGAATCTGTGTTCCACTTCAGGTGGAGTTGAGACAGAAGATTCTAGATGAGGCACACAAAAGCCGGTACACTCTTCATCCTGGTATGACCAAGATGTATCATAACCTGAAATCTGTGTATTGGTGGCCGGGATTGAAGAGTGATGTAACCAAATATGTTGCAAGGTGTCTCACTTGCCAGAAGGTAAAGATCGAGCACCAGAGACCGCCTGGGTTACTTCAGAGTCCTGAGATTCCGGAATGGAAATGGGAAAGCGTAACCATGGATTTGGTTGTGGGATTGCCCAAGATCAGAAACTATGACGCGATCTGGGTAATTGTGGATCGGTTAACGAAGTCGGCGCACTTCATACCAATCAATGCTGGTTATTCTCCTGATAAACTAGCGGAGATTTATATCCGAGAGATAGTGAAACTCCATGGTATACCAAAGAACATCATTTCCGACCGAGATCCACGATTTACTTCAAGATTCTGGAAAGCATTGCATAAAGCTTTAGGTACTCAACTGAGATTCAGTACGGCTTATCATCCTCAAACGGATGGACAATCTGAGAGAACAATCTAGACGTTGGAAGACATGTTGCGGGCATGTGTTCTCGACTTTAAAGGAAGTTGGGATCATTTCCTTCCACTTGCTGAGTTCGCCTACAACAATAGCTATCATGCGAGCATCCAAATGGCTCCGTATGAAGCATTGTATGGAAGACGGTGTCAATCACCAATATGCTGGAATGAGTTATCCGAAAGAAAGCTTTATGGGCCAGATTTGGTTGATCAAACCTCTGCACAGATTCGGATTATTCGTAAGAGGTTGCTTGCAGCGCAGAGTCGACAGAAAAGCTACGCTGACAAGAGAAGACGGCCTCTAGAGTTTGAGGTTGGAGATCATATTTTTCTGAGAGTATCACCAGTTACTGGCGTTGGGCGAGCGATCAAGAGAAAGAAGCTAAGCCCTAGGTATATAGGTCCTTTTGAAATCCTTGATAGGATTGGCCCTGTTGCCTACCGAGTAGCTCTACCTCCGAGCTTGAGCAGACTTCATGACGTGTTCCACGTTTCCCAACTGAAGAAGTACCAACCGGATCCGTCTCACATCATTGAGTATGAGGATGTTGAGCTTCAAGACAATTTCACATATACAGTGGAGCCAGAGCAAGTCATTGACCGAGAAGAGCGACGGCTCAGACACAGGAGCATTCCATATGTGAAGGTGATCTGGAAGGGAATGACGCAAAGAGAGGCAACTTGGGAAGCGGAGGAAGATATGCGAAGACGATATCCGGAGTTTATGGCTCAAGTTGTGTAGCAATTTCGAGGACGAAATTTAATTTTCGGGGGGAGAAATGTAATATCCCAAAAAGTGATTAAGGGCTAATGACTTTAAAAGTGGATATAACTATTGTTGAATAAACACTTTTGGAGAATGTGTGATGGGAATTTGGATATTTTAATGATTCCAATGGCTTCCTTGTGAAAATTCATGTGGGGAGAGTGTTTATTGTGAAATTGGAACCATTGGGAACAATCATGCTAAAGTTGAAAACTCTGTCCATTGAAACTCTGTACAGGGCAGCCAATTTGTATGGACGTTTTAAATAGGCAAATGGTGTCTAAAAATTCTGAAATTTTCCAGTATTAAAGTTCACATGTCAAGATTCAAAATGAACATATAATTTGTATCATTTTGATTTGTGACCTAAGAGTTTTGGATTTTTGAAGTTTGCCCAGCGAAATTAATTATTTCCTGGAACAGTATGCAAAGAATTTGGTGTTTCAAAGAGGCTAGGGTTCAGCCAAATTTGAGAAAAGCTAGAAGGAGCTTGACGTAACTTCCAAACTTTCGTATATTGCTTATTCTGGCTGTTGTGGGCAATTTAATCGGTGAAATTTCGCCGGATTGCCATTGGTTTTAAAGTTTGGAAATGAGGTGGCCTAGGGGTTATGCTGCCCAAATTGGGTCTTAATATTAGTTGTAACCTAATGTAATGGTTAATAAAGTGGTTAGGAGTAGAAAGGAACGCGTTTACGGAGCCGAAATCGTAAAACCCCAATTTTTCCCGGAGAACATGTATATTTCGGCCAAGGCTGTAAATGGGTCTTAGAGTTGGATTTTCAATGATTTGATGATTCCATTGGATTCAGTGGGCGAAAATAGGTGGGGTTACAGTTGGGCACTTTTTCAAAAAAGGCCGAGAAAGCATAATTACGGAAACACCCCTAAAACCCTAAAAGTAGGGCTGCCAAGGGCAATTTCGTAATTTGATATTGAATTTGATAATTCTGAGTACGGAAATGGATTCCTTGGGCGGAAATATGTTAGGATAGCCCATATTAGAATTTCGAGAAAAGTGCAACCGGTCCGGGTATGGCGGGCCCAGGCCGGGTCCCCGGGGGTATTTTTGTAAATTTTCATTATAGACTCATATAACCCTAAGTAACACTATGGAAGTGTCTAAATAGTGCATTTGGAATTGTAGGATTCGATATTTGCCGCCCTCGTGAGCCAACTACGCCAGCGAACGTCAGAAAGGAACGAGGTAGTGACTTTTCTTTTGTACCATATATGATGCATTGTATGTGTGTTATATCATTGATTTGTAATGAATTCGTATGCTGTGAAAGGGGATGAGGATGAGGTGTGATATATGTGATTATGTGAGCCGAAAGGCTATTTGTGGAGGCCGACGGGCCATTTGTGAAAGACGAATAGCTGTACGGGCTTTAAGGCTATATGTATGCACTGCCACGCCAATATTCCCTGAGTAGCTAACAACGGTTCGGGTTAGGCGGTGTGCCTTCCCGGCGGAGAAAGGGGATGAGGGTGGAGTGTGATTTGTGGTGCTGCTGCTGTATGATGATTTGCTTACATGCTGTGTGCTTATGTGTGGTATAAATGTTTTGTTACTACTGGGATTCTCTTGAATCTCATTCTTTCCTTTAACTAACCTTTCAGACAGGGCGAGTGGCTCTAAGGAGAAGCGTACGACCCGGAGCGGTTAGAATCCTGTAGGGACATCTATTTTGGTTATGTTGGTTAAACCTGTTGGACAGGGTGTCTGTATATTATGTTGGTTGTAAAGAATAGTTGAACGTAGTTGTGTAGTCCCCTATATGGAGGTTGTAAACCCTTTTTGTGTATGAATGGAACCCGGGGGTTGCCGGGATTGCTATTAGATATTCTGATATGAATGAATGTGAATTAACTGCACAGGTGATTATATTCGATAATTGAACTTGAGACCGGAATAGGAAAGAAGTTTTGAAAATTTTATAAAGTCCCTACTTCACAGGGAGTTCTAAATGAGTTTTGAACTATTCGACGGTCTCTAAACCAATTTAATTACGTAATATCGAATTATAATTACGCTATTTAAGGCAGGGGGTTACACTCAAGCACTAGGTGGTGTGTAATACCCCGAATTTTGAGACTCGAGGTTAGAGAATAAGCCTGAGATTAGTGGATTGCTAAGCCCCGGTTTAGCAAGATCCCAAATTGTGATTAGGGGTTAATGACTACAAAAGTGGACATGGTTAGTGATTAATGAACCCTTTTAGAGAATATAAAGTGGATTGTAGTCGCATGTGTTATGAGCAACGCCAAAACCCTGTATTTGAGTTCAATTGTGGATTAACATCCAAATTAACTTAGAATAGAGGGAAGAATTGAATGGGGTATTGTGATGGAAATGGTGTCATGTTGTGATATTTAATCATTGAAATTGATTTAAATTATATTGGACACATTGGTTGCAAAATTGGAAATGTTGTCCAGTATGAATTCTGTCTGGGCAGTCTTCTCGTGTGGACGTTTTTACTAGGCAAATGATGTCAGAAAATTATGAAAATTTCCAGTCTTAAAGACCATATCCCAAGCTTCAAAATGGCCATATACTTTGTGCCATTTCATGTTGGGAACTGGGAGATATGACTGTCCAAAATTTGAGGTCGAAAATGGACTCTGTTTTGGGGCAGTGATGAAATTTGTTTAATTCTGGAATTTTGTGGTGATTTCTGGTAATGGATTATATTTTTCCAATGAATAGGACTTAAATACCTTTCATTTGGCTTTGGAATCACCTCATTTCGATTTTTCTAGAATTAGTTATTATTTTTCAAAATTTGGGCAGAAAATCTGCCAGAAAATCCGAAAATGCCAATTTTGGGAATTATGACATCATCAAAAGGCAAGATGACATAAGCATGGAATTAAAACATCTTCTCATCATCTTCAGCTCTCATTTCCGACGTGCTGCACAGCTGAATATGGAGAGAGGAGTTGAGAGAAAAATAGAGAGAAAGAGGAAGAAATCTCGCAAGGTAAGTCGATTTCTCCGACGATCTAGCTCCTAACGCGTATAACTCCGATACTAAGCTACTCCTTTATGTTCTTTAAGGTTTGGAAGCTCCTCTTTTGGTGTTTTGAAGTTAGGGTTTTAAGCCACAAGAAGGAAAAGCTAGTGGGAGCTTGAGGTAACTTCCAAACTCGTGCATATTGACTATTATGGCTGTTATAGACAATTTAATCGGTGAAATTTCGCCGGATTGTCTTTGGTTCTAAAAATGGAAAATGGGTTTATGGGGCTGTTATGCTGCCCAAATTGATACTAAATGGTAGTGCTAACCTAATGGAATAGTCAATAAAGTGGTTAGGAGTAGAAAGGAACGCGTTTACGGAGCCAAAACCGAAAAACCCCAATTTTCCCCGGAATACTTGTATATTTCGGTTATGGCTATAAATGGGTCTTAGAGTTGGATTTTCAATGATTTGATGGTTCCATTGAGTTCAAGAGCAAAAATTAGGTGGGGTTACAGTTGGTCACTTTTTCGGAACAGGCCGAAAAAGCATAATTACGAAAACGCCCCTGAAACCCTTAAAGTGGGGCTGTCAAGGGTAATTTTGTAATTGACATTGAATTTGATAATTCCGAGTCCGGAAATGGATTCCTTGGGCAAAAATATGTTAGAATAGCCCATGTCAAAATTTCAGGAAAAGTACAGTCGGACCGGGTACGGTAGGGCGGGACCGGGTCCCCGGGGGCATTTTAGCAAATTTTCAATATAGCTTCATATGACCCTCAGAAACACTATGGAAGTATCTAAATAGTACATTTGACATTGTAGGATCGAATGTGAAGCCCCGAGTTGTTGGCACGTAAATCGAGGAGAAAAGACTGGAGGTAGGGAACCTATCTCTCCTGCATGCTCTAATAACTGTATTAATGTGTTGATGCATGTTATTGCTTTGCTTGATTATGTGGAACATGTATGAATGATTTGAAGCTATGTTTCAATATATGCTATGGCCGTATGTGTATCGTTCGAAACATTGAGCTTATAGATTTGTCATTGTATGTGTGCATGAGTTATGTGATGCAAGCATGTCATGCATTAAACACTTATCTTGCCTGCATATTGATAATGTTTCCCTACTGAGATTCTCTCGAATCTCACCCTCCCTTACCAACAATTTAGACAGGGCAAGTGGCTCGTGGAGGGAGCGGCAGGACTCATTCGAGATGAGATTGTGTAATCCCCATTTGAAGAATTGTAATGGGCAATTGTGCCCTGTATATCTTTAGCGAAGGTATGTACCCGAGATTGCCGGGATGATTATGTTGTGCACTCTAATATTTATATGAATGTGATTTATGTTCGCGTAGTAATTGTATTCGAAATGTGAATATGAGACCAAGTTTATAAATGATTTCGAAAGGTATTTTTGAAAACCCCATCATGTGATGGGTTAGTAAATGTTATTTGATTATTATTGGTCTCTATTTCATTTTAATCGTGTATTTCAGATATAATTACTGAGGTGGTTACATGGTGCTCTCCGGGAACGCCAACACAAAAGGCATAAAGGAGAGTGTAATAATGAGGTACACACAAAAGTTATGCCTTCATGAGTCATCATTGCTTACTTTATTAAATTTACTTTAATAAAGTTACCTCATCAGTACTTACTTGGAATTCTACTCGGGACTGTGACATGCATATCTAGGCTCACCACGTGACCTCCTAATCCCTTAAATCTAAAACTAGTGCCTCTGTTTCATGTGGCCACCGACGAATTTTTCCTCCAACTACTTGCACACGTATTTTACAATCCTGACTTCTCGATTTTCGTGAATGACACAATAGGTATCTAGGGATTATGAGAATAGCTCTACCTTTATTTATAAATTCTAAGACTCATAATTATTTCACTTTTCAAGGGTAAATCCTTGTCCTTAATCTTGGGTTCCAATTTTGACTACAAGATTTAATGGAAGTTGTTTCTTTTGCACTTTCATGCCAATATTTTTTGAATTGCCATTACCTTTTCTTCCTAGGTTCAAACTGTAACACCCTGCCTTTAATCATGTAATTATAATTCGATATTAAATAATTAAAGTAGATTAGAGACCTTCAGATAACTTAAACTCGTTTCAATCTCCTACTTTGTGGTAGGGTTTTCACAAAATCATTCAAAATCTCTTTCCTGTTCCTGGTCTCCATTTCAAAATTCGAATATAATCACCTGTGCAGTTTATCTACATTCACGTATGACAGAGTGTAAACCCAATTCCCCGGCAACTCCTGGATTCTATACATATATAACCTGAGGTTTAAGTATCCACTAGGGGATTACATCCAAAATCGAATATACTATTCATATTTCAGATTATACAGTAATCCCGAATTCAAAAGAGATAACCAACATTTCCAAAATCAACATACCCCTAAGGGTCCTAAGTGCTCCGGGTCGGCCTCTTCTCCTTTGAGCCACATGCCCTGTCTGAAAGGTTAGTCATAGGAAGGAATGAGATTCGAGAGAATCTCAGTAGTAACAAACCACTCATACAATGTATAAATACCAAGCATGTATATAAATCACAAACAGCAACAGCAGCAGCAATCTCAGAGATACATGGCTTTCACCACAAACGACAGCACTCACGGCTGTATACACAATACGACAGCTCTCGCTGTAATCATAATCACGACAGCTTACGCTGTAATCACCATCACGACAGCTTACGCTGTAATCACAATACGACAGCTCACGCTGTAAACGACAGCTTGCGCTGTAAACGACAGCTATCACCAGCTGTAACCATAGCAACATCAAAGATTCATCACAGAACAGTGATAACACACACATACAGAGCATTACACATAGTATAAGAGAGAGAGTCACTACCTGATCCTTTCCTGACGTCCTTCAGCGCAGTTGGCTCACGAGGGCGGCAAATATCGAATCCTACAATTCCAAATGCACTATTTAGACACTTCCATAGTGTTACTTAGGGCTATATGAGTCTATAATGAAAATTTACAAAAATACCCCCGGGGACCCGGCCTGGGCCCGCCATACTCGGACCGGTTGCACTTTTCTCGAAATTCTAATCTGGGCTATCCTAACATATTTCCGCCCAAGGAATCCATTTCCATACTCAGAATTATCAAATTCAATGTCAAATTACAAAATTGCCTTTGGCAGCCCTACTTTTAGGGTTTTAGGGGTGTTTCCGTAGTTGTGCTTTCTCGGCCTTTTTTGAAAAAGTGCCCAACTGTAACCCCACCTATTTTCGCCCACTGAATCCAATGGAATCATCAAATCATTGAAAATCCAACACTAAGACCCATTTACGGCCTTGGCCGAAATATACATGTTCTCCAGGAAAAATTGGGGTTTTACGATTTCGGCTCCGTAAACGCGTTCCTTTCTACTCCTAACCACTTTATTAACCATTACATTAGGTTACAACTAACATTAAGACCCAATTTGGGCATCATAACCCCTAGGCCACATCATTTCCAAACTTTAAAACCAATGGCAATCCGGCGAAATTTCACCGATTAAATTGCCCACAGCAGCCAGAATAAGCAATATACGAAAGTTTGGAAGTTACCTCAAGCTCCTTCTAGCTTTTCTCAAGAGTGGCTGAAAACCCTAGCCCCTTGAACACCAAATTTTCTTCTCAAACACCTTAAATAACATAGAAGAGAAGCTTAGGAAGAAGGTTATACGCGTTAGGAGCTAGATCGTCGGAGAAATCGGCTTACCTTGCGAGATTTCTCCTCTTTCTCTCTCTAAGAGCTCTCAACTTTCTCTCACTATCTTCAGCTGGAAATGGCGTGAAATGGCTGAAGAAGATGAGCAATTTGATTAATAATCCATGCTGGCATCATCTTTTAATGAGATGATGTCATAATTCCCATTTTCGGATTTTCTGGCAGATTTTCAGTCCAAACTTTGAAAAATCATAACTAATTCTAGAAAAATCGAAATGAGGTGATTCCAAAGCCAAATGAAAGATATTTAAGTCCTCTTAATAGGAAAAATATTGGCCATTACTGAAAATCACCACAAAATTCCCAGAATTTCAATCTTTACATACTGTTCCAGAAAATAATTAATTTCGCTGGGTAAACTTCAAAAATCCAAAACTCTTAGGTCACAAATCAAAATGATATAAATTATATGTTCATTTTGAATCTTGACATGTGAACTTTAATACTGGAAAATTTCAGAATTTTTAGACACCATTTTCCTATTTAAAACGTCCATACAAATTGGCTGCCCTGTACAGAGTTTCAATGGACAGAGTTTTCAACTTTTGCACGATTATTCCCGATGGTTCCAATTTCACAATAAACACTCTCCCCACATGAATTTTCACAAGGAAGCCATTGGAATCATTAAAATATCCAAATTCCCATCACACATTCTCCAAAAGTATTTATTCAACAATAATTATATCCACTTTTAAAGTCATTAGCCCTTAATCACTTTTTGGGATATTACATTTCTCCCCCCGAAAATTAAATTTCGTCCTCGAAATTGCTACACAACTTGAGCCATAAACTCCGGATATCATCTTCGCATATCTTCCTCCGCTTCCCAAGTTGCCTCTCTTTGCGTCATTCCCTTCCAGATCACCTTCACATATGGAATGCTCCTGTGTCTGAGCCGTCGCTCTTCTCGGTCAATGACTTGCTCTGGCTCCACTGCATATGTGAAATTGTCTTGAAGCTCAACTTCTTCGTATTCAACAATATGAGATGGATCCGGTTGATACTTCTTCAGTTGGGAAACATGAAACACATCGTGGAGTCTGCTCAAGTTTGGGGGTAGGGCTACTCGATAAGCAACAGGCCCAATCCTCTCAAGGATTTCAAAAGGACCTATGTACCTTGGGCTCAGCTTCTTTCGCTTGATAGCTCTCCCGATGCCAGTGACTGGTGATACTCTCAGAAATATGTGATCACCAACCTCAAATTCTAGAGGCCTTCTCCTCTTGTCAGCGTAACTTTTCTGTCGACTTTGCGCTGCAAGGAGCCTCTTACGAATGATCCGAATCTGTGCTGAGGTTTGTTCAACCAAATCTGGCCCATAAAGCTTCCTTTCGGATAATTCATTCCAGCATAAAGGTGATTGATAGCTCAGCTTCTTTCGCTTGATAGCTCTCCCGATGCCAGTGACTGGTGATACTCTCATAAATATGTGATCACCAACCTCAAATTCTAGAGGCCTTCTCCTCTTGTCAGCGTAACTTTTCTGTCGACTTTGCGCTGCAGGAGCCTCTTACGAATGATCCGAATCTGTGCTGAGGTTTGATCAACCAAATCTGGCCCATAAAGCTTCCTTTCGGATAATTCATTCCAGCATAAAGGTGATTGACACCGTCTTCCATACAACGCTTCATACGGAGCCATTTGAATACTCGTATGATAGCTATTGTTATAGGCGAACTCAGCTAGTGGAAGGAAACGATCCCAACTTCCTTTAAAGTCGAGAACACAAGCTCGCAACATATCTTCCAGCGTCTGAATTGTTCTCTCAAATTGTCCATCCGTTTGAGGATGATAAGCCGTACTGAATCTTAGTTGAGTACCTAAGGCTTCATGCAATGCTTTCCAGAATCTCGAAGTGAATCGGGGATCTCAATCGGAAATGATATTCTTCGGTACACCATGGAGTTTCACAATTTCTCGGATATAAATCTCTGCTAGCTTATCCGGAGAGTAACCAGCATCGATTAGTATGAAGTGGGCTGACTTTGTTAATCGGTCCACAATTACCCAGATCGCATCATAGTTTCTGATCCTGGGTAATCCCACAACCAAATCCATGGTCACGCTTTCCCATTTCCATTCCGGAATCTCAGGACTCTGAAGTAAACCAGGCGGTCTCTGGTGCTCGATTTTCACTTTCTGACAAGTGAGACACCTTGCAACATATTTGGTCAAGTCACTCTTCAAACCCGGCCACCAATACACCGATTTCAGATTCTGATACATCTTGGTCATACAGGATGAAGAGTATATCGGCTCTTGTGTGCCTCATCCAGAATCTTCTGCCTCAACTCTGCCTTAAGTGGAACGCAGACTCTTTTCTGGTAACGAACCAATCCACGAGGCGATATGTCGTAGCCTGGAACTTCTCCCTATTCGATTCGAGTCAGATTGCGCTGTATCCAGTCATCTTGACTCTGAGCTTCTTCAATTTCCACCCTTAGATCACTCTCCTCTTGAGAAACAGTGTAATTGGCACAGATGATCTGATTTGTCAAATTTAAATCACAGAAATCTTCAATAATTTCCTTTCTTGTATCATCATAGCTGCAACGAGCACAGTCTTTCGGCTAAGAGCATCAGCGACTACATTTGCCTTACCCGGATGATATTTTATTTCCAGGTCATAGTCCTTAAGCAATTCTATCCAGTGACACTGTCTCATATTCAGCTCTTTTTGATCATATAGATATTTAAGACTCTTGTGGTCGCAGTACAGTTCCACAGTCACACCATACAGGTAATGACGCCAAATCTTTAAAGCAAATACAATGGCCGCAAGCTCCAGATCATGAGTGGGATAATTCAATTCATGAGGTCTGAGCTGTCGAGAGGCGTAGGTCACCACACGTCCCTGCTGCATAAGGACACACCCTAATCCCTGCCCACTGGCATCAGAATACACAACGTATGTCAAACTGGGATCGGGTAAAATCAACACAGGTGCCGTCGTCAACCTCTCCTTCAGCTCCACAAAACAGTTTTCACATTTCTCATCCCACACAAATGGCTGATCCTTTCTTGTGAGCTTGGTCATCGGCAACGCAATACGGGAGAAATTTTGGATAAATCTCCGATAATAACCAGCAAGACCCAGAAAACTGCGTATTTCTGCCATAGATTCTGGCCTCTTCCAGTTCAGTACTGCTTCCACTTTGCTGGGATCCACAGAGACCCCTTCTTGCGAGATAACATGGCCTAAGAATTTCACTTCTGATAGCCAAAACTCGCACTTGCTCAATTTAGCATATAATTGCTTCTCGCACAAGATATTCAATACGATTCTCAAATGATGCTCATGCTCATCCTTATTCTTGGAATATATCAAAATGTCATCGATAAACACAACAACAAACTGATCCAGATATTTCCGAAAGATACGGTTCATGTAATCCATGAAAACCGCAGGCGCATTGGTTAGCCCAAATGGCATCACCAAGAACTCATAATGACCATATCGGGTCCTGAAAGCAGTCTTTGGAATATCTTCTGCTTTCACTCGCAGCTGATGATACCCTGACCTTAGATCAATCTTTGAAAACACACACGAAACAGAGAGTTGATCTAATAGGTCATCAATTCGGGGAAGAGGGTACTTGTTTTTTATAGTAACTTTATTCAGCTCTTTGTAGTCGATACACAAGCAAAGACTCCCATCTTTCTTCTTTACAAACAACACTGGAGCTCCCCAAGGTGACACACTGGGTCTAATAAACCCTTTCTCAAGCAAATCTTCTATTTGTTTCTTTAACTCCGCCATTTCGTTTGGGGCCATGCAGTATGGGGCCTTGGATATAGAACCAGCTCCAGGTACAATGTCAATTGGGAACTGAACTTCCCTTTCTGGAGGTAATCCGCTCAGATCGTCCGGAAACACCTCAGGGAATTCATTTACCACGGGTATATTATTCAAGGTTTCGCCATTTTCCCCTTGCACAGAGAAAAACACTACATACCCCTGGCAACCCTTTTCAAGATACTTTTCAGCTTTGGCTGCCGAAAGAAAATTCATACTAGCATCCACATCTTCAGCCCTCTGAGATACAGGATATACTATCCTCTTGTTTCCACAATCAAGCAATATATTATTTGCCATTAACCAATCAAAACCCAAAATGACTTCTAATTGACTAAGAGGCAAACATATCAAATCTACAATAGATTGATGCCTTCCACAGTTATGACACAACTCAAACAAGCTTCTGTGGTCAAGGCCTTAATACCCATTGGAATTAACACTACTAATTCAAATGGCAGTTTGTGCACATGCAATCCCAGGCGCTTCACGCAATCATAGGCAATGAAGGAGTGACTTACACCCGAGTCAAATAAAACTTGCAACAGATGGCCATGAAGTAGAAGTTTACCTTGTATTAGCTCAGGAGATTTGCGGGCCTTCTCATGGGTCATAGTGAATACTCGGCCCTGTGTCCTCGGTCTCTGGTCTGGTCGTGGCTCTTTGCATTCAGCAGAAGTATGCCCCACACGCTTACAATTGAAGCATATTATTTTGCCATCACAAGTTTTGCCTTGATGTGGTTGGTTACACCGACGACAAATCCGTGGTCCAGAATATGTTCTTTGCTGGTCACGGCTCCCAGACTGGTAGGGCTTCTTACCACTTCCAGACGAAGATCCTTGCCCCTTTCGCTTTTATGAGGTAGCACCCTTATTAGGTTCATTGCGGTGGCTAGTAGCTCTGGCAGGATACAAATCTCTCAAGTTGTTCTCTGTAATCCTGCACTGTTCAACCGCCTTGTTGAACTTGGTAAATTGATGAGTAGCTAAGCGCTTCCTCAACTCTCGCCTCAGACCGCGAATGAGCATATCAGAACTCCATTCTTCATCATCCTTGAACCGGAGATAGGAGGAGTATCGAGCCAATCGGACAAAACGGGACAAGTAATCATCAAAGCTTTCCGCGTCCCCTTACCTGATATTCAGGAATTCTGTCTCCTTCTCGAGCCTTACTGATTTGGGAAAATACTTCTCGTTGAATTCTTGTTGAAACAATTCCCAAGTCAATGGCATCTTGTTGCTCTTCAAGGTTAGGGCAATATTCCGCCACCAACGGTCTGCATCCCCTTCGAGTTTGTAAACGGCCAGTCGTGGCTTCACCTCATCCGGACAATTAAGCACCTCAAATATTTTCTCTAGTCTGTTCATCCAATCTTCGGCTGCTTGAGGGTCAAACCTCCCTCTGAACACAGGAGGCAGATGCTTGCAGAACCTGGTGACCCAAAACTGAAGGTCTCTTTCCTCTCTAAGCGGCATCCCATGTGATTCTTGATTTGGGACAATGTGAGGTGGGGACTCCAGGGGTCGTGCTGACCCTTCAGCAGTGTCCTCATGACGGGTTTCTCCTTGAGTTTCCTCCGGAGTGGACTGAACTGGACCTTCCTTGTTCTTCGCCTTCTCTGCTCTGAGCTCTTCTCTCAACTCAGTTATCATATCTCTTTGATCCCGGATTAGACCCATCAGCTCTTGCATAGGATCTGGTGGATTATCATTGACGACCTCCACCTCTGGGTCTACATGCGGAATATTGGGGTGTCCTCTAGTTTTCTTCATTCTACAAACAACTTGCCCCATGAATTTAGCAGAGATAGTATGCACATATAGTCACAAAACTCATATATATATCCATGTCAATAAAACATACATGTGCATACACAACAATCATTCACAAATAATCTTCTATCCCTACTACTATCTAAGGGATCTATCCTAGCAACCTCTACCCTTGCCAGGAACTACAGCTCTGATACCAAAATGTAACACCCTGCCTTTAATCATGTAATTATAATTCGATATTAAATAATTAAAGTAGATTAGAGACCTTCGGATAACTTAAACTCGTTTCAATCTCCTACTTTGTGGTAGGGTTTTCACAAAATCATTCAAAATCTCTTTCCTGTTCCTGGTCTCCATTTCAAAATTCGAATATAATCACCTGTGCAGTTTATCTACATTCACGTATGACAGAGTGTAAAACCAATTCCCCGGCAACTCCCGGATTCTATACATATATAACCTGAGGTTTAAGTATCCACTAGGGGATTACATCCAAAATCGAATATACTATTCATATTTCAGATTATACAGTAATCCCGAATTCAAAAGAGATAACCAACATTTCCAAAATCAACATACCCCTAAGGGTCCTAAGTGCTCCGGGTCGGCCTCTTCTCCTTTGAGCCACATGCCCTGTCTGAAAGGTTAGTCATAGGAAGGAATGAGATTCGAGAGAATCTCAGTAGTAACAAACCACTCATACAATGTATAAATACCAAGCATGTATATAAATCACAAACAGCAACAGCAGCAGCAATCTCAGAGATACATGGTTTTCACCACAAACGACAGCACTCACGGCTGTATACACAATACGACAGCTCTCGCTGTAATCATAATCACGACAGCTTACGCTGTAATCACCATCACGACAGCTTACGCTGTAATCACAATACTACAGCTCACGCTGTAAACGACAGCTTGCGCTGTAAATGACAGCTATCACCAGCTGTAACCATAGCAACATCAAAGATTCATCACAGAACAGTGATAACACACACATACAGAGCATTACACATAGTATAAGAGAGAGAGTCACTACCTGATCCTTTCCTGACGTCCTTCAGCGCAGTTGGCTCACGAGGTCGGCAAATATCGAATCCTACAATTCCAAATGCACTATTTAGACACTTCCATAGTGTTACTTAGGGCTATATGAGTCTATAATGAAAATTTACAAAAATACCCCCGGGGACCCGGCCTGGGCCCGCCATACTCGGACCGGTTGCACTTTTCTCGAAATTCTAATCTGGGCTATCCTAACATATTTCCGCCCAAGGAATCCATTTCCATACTCAGAATTATCAAATTCAATGTCAAATTACAAAATTGCCTTTGGCAGCCCTACTTTTAGGGTTTTAGGGGTGTTTCCGTAGTTGTGCTTTCTCGGCCTTTTTTGAAAAAGTGCCCAACTGTAACCCCACCTATTTTCGCCCACTGAATCCAATGGAATCATCAAATCATTGAAAATCCAACACTAAGACCCATTTACGGCCTTGGCCGAAATATACATGTTCTCCAGGAAAAATTGGGGTTTTACGATTTCGGCTCCGTAAACGCGTTCCTTTCTACTCCTAACCACTTTATTAACCATTACATTAGGTTACAACTAACATTAAGACCCAATTTGGGCATCATAACCCCTAGGCCACATCATTTCCAAACTTTAAAACCAATGGCAATCCGGCGAAATTTCACCGATTAAATTGCCCACAGCAGCCAGAATAAGCAATATACGAAAGTTTGGAAGTTACCTCAAGCTCCTTCTAGCTTTTCTCAAGAGTGGCTGAAAACCCTAGCCCCTTGAACACCAAATTTTCTTCTCAAACACCTTAAATAACATAGAAGAGAAGCTTAGGAAGAAGGTTATACGCGTTAGGAGCTAGATCGTCGGAGAAATCGGCTTACCTTGCGAGATTTCTCCTTTCTCTCTCTAAGAGCTCTCAACATATTGGCCATTACTGAAAATCACCACAAAATTCCCAGAATTTCAATCTTTACATATTGTTCCAGAAAATAATTAATTTCGCTGGGCAAACTTCAAAAATCCAAAACTCTTAGGTCACAAATCAAAATGATACAAATTATATGTTCATTTTGAAGCTTGACATGTGAACTTTAATACTGGAAAATTTCAGAATTTTTAGACACCATTTGCCTATTTAAAACGTCCATACAAATTGGCTGCCCTATACAGAGTTTCAATAGACAGAGTTTTCAACTTTTGCACGATTATTCCCGATGGTTCCAATTTCACAATAAACACTCTCCCCACATGAATTTTCACAAGGAAGCCATTGGAATCATTAAAATATCCAAATTCCCATCACACATTCTCCAAAAGTATTTATTCAACAATAATTATATCCACTTTTAAAGTCATTAGCCCTTAATCACTTTTTGGGATATTACAAAAACTATGTTTTGTAACTACTAGACACATTTTTAAAGGCATTAAATCTTTTACTAAATTAGTTGGAAATCAATTTCATACAAAGTTCCCAAGCGATTATGCTAATATCATTTACATTGGCTTTTGGGATTCTTAGCCTTTATATGAATTTTGGGATATTACACTTGGTTGTTAAGTACACCTCAAATAGTCATGCAATTGACAAAGGCATTAATTGTTAAGCCATGAGGTTGCTGCATATAGACCTCCTTATGAAGAGATCCATTAAGAAAGAGATTATGTGTATCAACCTGCCTAATTGACCAGATTTAAGAGATAGTAATTGACAAAACAACTCAGATAGTAACTAGCTTTACCACTGAACTAAAGGCTTCGTTAAATTCAACCTTCTTTTTAATGAAACCCCTTAGCTATAATTTTGGCTTTGAACTTAGCAGTTGAGCCATCAGTATTGGTCTTGCATTTCCATACCAATTACAACCAATAGCTTATCGATTGGGAGGTAACTAAACTAGGTACCAAGTTTTATTCCTTAGTAAGGCTTCATATTGTTTATCCATAGTTTTTTCCACATAGAAGAAGCTAGAGTTTCTTGAACACTAAATGGTTCATGTTCAGTAGAAAATACGTTTGGTTTAAAAATACCATTCATTGATCTTGTCGTAATGCATCACTTAGGTTCTAGTGCTGGTGTAGGAGATTAAGCATTATCCCCTATAGCTTGTATTGATGATGAAGAAGAACACATAGATGAAGATTGAACTTCATCAGAACTAGAGCTACACATATCAATAATTATAAGATTAGAATTGTTAGAAACATTGCACTAGTTTAACACAGGACAAACAACAAGAGGAGAAGGAATGGCAAGACATGACAAAGATGATGAAGAAGAAGGACTAGAATTAGGATTAGACACAATGGTAGAGTAAGGAAACTCACTCTCATTAAACCTAACATCGCTTAAAATATACATATGCCCTTTAGGATCCCAACACTTGAATCTTTTATAAGAGGCGCTATATTCCAGAAATATGCAAGCAACATGCCTGAATTCCATCTTATGTTGATTATAAGTTCTGGTGAGTAGAAAATGTAACCCCTACCTTAATAGCCAAATTTATAGTTCGAGAATGAGTCATTAAGTTAAAATAGAGACCAGCGTTTAATTTAAAACTTTTTCAAAACCTGTTTAATGCTATTTCACATTCACATTTTGAATATAATTGGCCTGTGCAGTTCGGTTTCATTCATACATATCAGAGTGTAACCAAAAATTCCTGACAATGCTTGGGTTTCATTTACTTAATGAAGGGTTTATAGGGCACATTGCCCATTTACAGTTTCTCATATAAGGGATTACACAACACCTTCAATATATACAACTAATTCCCAACAAAATATGACAACCAACTACCAAAACTAATACTCCTAGTTAGGAGCTCTAACCACAACTCGTCACTTGCTTTTCCTTTGAACCGCTTGCCTGGTTGTAGGTTAGTCAATGGAAAGAATGAGATTCAAAAATATCCTAGTAGTAACAGTTCACTTATAACATGTACAATCACAAAGCATGTAAGAAAATCACAAGCAACAACACATCAACAGCATTTCTGTGAAAGCTTTCACTGTGTTCGCAACGACATGTTTCACAATGGCATATTTCACTACGGCATGTTTCACAACAGCATGTTCCACGAAGGCATATTCACAACGGTATATCCACACCGGCATGTTTCTCAATGGCAGGTTTCACAATGGCATGTTTCACAACTCAATGATAAGACATACATCCAATGTATCATACATAATATAAGAGAAAGGGTCACTACCTTGTTCTTTCAGCTCATGCTCTGGCACTAATTTATCATGTGCAGGACAAATGTCAAATCCTATAATTAGAATTACAGGCAACAGGTTATTACTTAATCCAATTCTTCTTTAATTCAAACACTCAAGTTGGTTATCATTAGGGACATTTAATCAAGTCAACTAAGGAGTTAAAGTGGTCAATTAGCCTAAAAGAACAATTTCTAACCTCAGAGTTCAACAATATTACATTATGCCATTACATCTTCAATTTTCACATAAGTGACCAAAACTGCCAAAATTTTTCATCAACTTTGAAAAATCATAACTAAATCTATAAAAATTGAAATGGGGTGATTCTAAAGGCTATGCGACCATTACTTAGTCTATTTTCAAGAAAAAATATCACCCACAGAAATCTAGATACATAGCATTCCCAGAATTTTCATTTATTGCACACTATCAGAATTCAACCCAATTTTCATGACCTAAATTCAAAAATTCATAACTCCCAGTGAACAATTCAAAATGATTCAAATGGCCTATTAAATTAAAGCTTGATATGTCTAATATTTAGTTGGAAAGTTTCAGAATTTTTTTACATCATTTGATTATCCAAAAACACCACACAATCAGGGTATCTCGCTGGAATCCTGTTCGGTAGAAAATCCAGTTATGCATTTTGAGTTTCAGTGACCTAAAATTCATAACCCGAGGCTATGCCCATATCCTGATTTCACATCAAAATGAATAAATTCTCACTCATTCCCCATATCCTGCTTTGGCAGAAAAATCAACAAAATTCTAGAAATTACCAAACTCCCAAATTGAGCATCAAACTTGTGTCATATGGTTTCTAATCATCATAAAACACCAAATACATAACCAAAACACCATGACTTCTCCAAACCCTAACTTGGACAAAATCAGTGTAGAATTATATATGTCGAAATACTCATTCAACCTACACAACCAATAGCTCAAATTGAAGCCAATACTCACCTCTTGCTTCTCCTTGGCTCCTTTCTTTGGTTTTTTAGCTTTTGTTCTTGGATGATGGCTCAAAACACCTCCTCTTGAAATTCTAAAACCATAAAAATGAAGCTCTCTTTAAGAGGAACAATGTTTATAAAGGACACTTGAGCCATAGATGAGGTTAAGGAGGTGAAAATCCAAGATGAAACCCTTACCTAAAACTTGTTTCTTCACTAGCTTTTTTCGTGCTTCAGCTGGCAAACTTGGAGAATAAGAGAAAGAATGAATAATAGTCAGTTTTTCCCTTCCCTTATCACTTAAAAACCTGACTGAAAAGTTGGACAAAAAGGAGAGGAAAATATGCAGTCCACATTTGTTCTGTCTTGGTGAAATCTTATGGTAATGTCCAATATGTAATTAATCCAATTTGGTTTGCTTTTCTCTTTCCTACCTCTTCCTCACTTGGCTGAATTTTTCCTTAGATATTTGATGAAGAATTAATTGCTTTAATCCATTCACTCTTCTTGCTTCTTCTTAGCTATAATTATTGACAAAGAGGGAGGGGTTTGTTTGACTTATATCTTCTTCTTCCTTTTGGTATGCCTTTGACCAACTTCCTTCTTCTTTCTTTGTCCCAACATACCAAATAAGCAAAAGGTGAGGGATTATATTGATTAAATTCTTAACCTTTCTCTCTTAGTATTTTCTTGACCGAAATGAAGAAGAGAAAGAATGATAAAAGACTTAGCATGATATTTTTGACCAAGTATTCATCTTTACTTGGTCATCTACTTGTTTCTCTTTCTTGCCTCATGATATACGAAAATGGAGCATGAGAAAAGAGATGATAACCTCTTATAATATCTCCTTGAATTTAATGTGTAATGGCCATTTAAACTTGCATACAATTTTTGACTTTTCAACTCTTTATTTTACTTGGCTAGAATTACTTTCTCTTGTCTCTCTTTATTCATACCAAAATAGCTTCTTGGAACAGGATAATGAGCTCTCAAAAATATCCTCTTACACCTCCTTAATTAATATTATTTCAATTGCCACTTTAACACATGTTTACTTTGACTTTTCCTTCTCATTTTTATTTGCCCAATATTGCTTCATCTTTTGACATATTTGGACCAAATATTTATTTTCCCTTTTTCTTCCCTTTTTGGACGACATGTTGGCTCTTGGGAGAGCTAATAAGCCTCTTGAAATATCATCATCCATTTCCTTGAACAATATAATTTAATTGCCAAAAATCACATGATTATTTGACTTTTATGTCATCTTTTCCAAGGGTATTTCTGTCATTAATCCTATCATCAATTCTGTACATTTAGTCCTTAATCATAGTTTGGGACATTACAGAAAACAAGCACGTCCAAAAGTTTTAAGATGTTATTAACTTGATGCTTTACCAAAAAGCTTCTCAAATAGAGAAATGTCACCCAGCTGCTTGTTTGGGAGACGATTAAACAAGTAAATAGCAGTAGAGAAGGCTTCAACCCAGAGCTTAAATGGTAAAAATGCATTAGCTAGTAAAGTAAGACCAGTTTCAGTAATAGACTAATGCTTCCTTTTAGCCAAGCCATTTTGTTCATAAGTATATGGACAAAAAAAGCGATGAAGAATCCTATTAGCTTTTAGGAACTTCCTAATTTTCAAATATCCAGCTCCAGCGTCAGTTTGAAAAGCTTTGATACTATATCCAAACTCAAGTTCAACCATCTTCTTCTACTCAATAAACACATCATAGATCTCTAATTTTAGAATGCAATGGATGAAACTATGTATAACGAGTGTATGCATCTGTAAAGTATACATAGTATTTGTAGCCATCAAAGGATGTATAGGAAGTAGGAACCCATATATCATAATGAATAAGCTCAAGTGAATGTTCATAATGTGTTTGAGACAAAGAGTAAGTTAGTTTGTGAGCCTAGCCTATACAACAACAAGTATTGCAAATTTGAATGGCAGATTATAGAGTTTGAGTACTTGAGAGACCACTGAGGCAATAGAATACCCCAAGTAATTATGCAATAATTAGAAGGTAGAAACAAATTTGGACACATGACTAGTAGTATTTGAAATAGACACAAACTCTGAAGTACAAGTAGACACATAAGCAAAGTTTGGGATGGTTGAACTCTGGAACTTGATGAAGAAGGTTTGATTGATGAAGAGATACCATAAAGATCCTAGAATGATGCTTTTTTAAATGACCACGATAGAAGACTTGATTAGTTTGCAAATCCTCAATCACATAAATATTGGAAAAGAATGTAATTAGTACATCATTATGAAGACATAGTTTAGGAATACTAATTAGACTTTTGGAGATTTGAGTTTTAAGAATATAATGAGAATTAGGAAGAACATAATTAGAAGAACTAGTACAATGTACTAATAGACCCTTGCCATCATCAATAAAAATTTTATCTGTTAGATATGATTAATTTTGATGATGTCAAATATAGATGTCAAGTATTAAGAGCAAAAAGTTTGCATAATATACTTACCCTCTTCATTGACTAACTACTATATTTAATGTTGGATATCTTATAGATTAGTAAAGCCAAGAAAGAAGAATATTGATGATATTCAAAGAGATATCTAATTAGGTTATGGAGTCAAGAAGAATGATATTGAAGAAAGATGAATTTACAAGAACTAATGGGAATTTCAAGAAGAAAGATTAGTCCAGTAAGGAAAGAAGAAGTTTGAAGATATTCAAGAAGATATCTAGTTGGGTTATGAAGAATGAACATCAAGTGGCAAAACAAGAAGAAAGAGATTAAAGAAAGATTGAAGAAAGAAGAACTGGCAAGATCACATGACATTATCAAGATCCAAGCTATTAGAAGTGATACCAAAGGTTTCTATGGTCAAATAGAGGTTGGAATGGGTCAATACGAAGCTAAAATGACTTATACGGAAGTTATGCTACCTCCACAGGTGATTGCTCGAGTAATCCCTCAAGTAATATGCCACTACCTCATTTTGGAGGTGATTACTCGAGGGCTCACTTGAGTAATCACCCAGAATTACTCTAGTGACTACTATAGTAATGAGAACTTTGATGTACTCTGTTTTCATGCTACAGAATAGAGGTTTAGTATTTTGATGATATCTCTCTAACCACATGTCAGATTCAGCTAAAACTAGTGGCATATGAATCTATACTCCTAATACATCTTTTTGACCAAATATCACATTCAAAGGTGTTTATATGGGAGAGATATCATCTTTGAAAGTGGATACTGAAATCGCCATCACTGTACAAGCAGCTTTGGTATTTTGGATATAACCCCCAAACTATATATCGGATTGCAATGAAACCAGTGCCATATGAAAGTATACTTAAATAGATTTCATAGATATATAATTTGTCAAATTTAAAGCTATATACTAAGAATTATACCTTCTGGAAGTTGCTGCTCGTGATTTCAGAGATTGTCTAAGAACAGTAGACACTCTTTAGATCATAACTTTCTATATACAACGAGTTTGGAGGTGATTCTTATTGCATTGGAATGTAGACGATGAGAGATTTATTATGATATATTATTTTCCATGTTTTGAGTTAAAATGAAAACATTACTCGAGTAACATGCAAAGTTATTTGAAAAATTACTTAAGGGACCACTTGAGTAATATGTGAGAAATTGTTCCAGAAAGCTCTCTATCAAAAATTGCATAAGATTACTTGAAGGAATCACTCGAGTAATCTACAAAGCTATTTAAGATATTACTCAAGGGATTACTGGAGTAATCAGAGAAGAAATCATCCAGGAGCTGTTGGCCAAGAAATGTGTGACATTACTCGAGGGAGCACTCGAGTAACATGAAATGAAAAGAAAGTATTACTCGAGGGATCACTTAAGTAATTACGTAAGCAAAGGAGAAGTTACTCTCTGCTAGATTTTGAAGGAGATTACTCAAAGGATCACTCTAGTAATGACCCAGGCTTACTCCAGTGACCACTCGAGTAATGCTTCCTAGGAGAACAGAACAACGTACTGAAGCTTTTGAAAATCATGGGAATGATTATGAAACCCACTCTTCTTGTTTCCAATCACTCTAACACTTTATTATATTAATGTTTAATGCATTTCTCCAGGAATACAATGAAGAGATGATGCGAAGAGATAAACTTGACTTTACGGAAGCAGAGCGTTCACCAACCGCAACATCTAGGTTTTGAAAATCGAAGAACAGTCAAATGAAACTATGCCACTCTAACAGATAGGTTGAAATCTTTCCAACGGCTATCTCAACTCATCTATAAATATAGGAACATTGAATGAAGAGAAATACCAATGAGAACACTACAACGCAAACATGCTTATATCATGAATCATCCACTTCGACCCAACTATTCTCTGTTATTATCTATTTTCTATATCATGTATATTGGAAAGGTAGTTGTATTGTACTTCAATAAGCATTATATCCACTCTGTGAGAGAGTTTGTAAACACTTTCAACTATATTTCTGAATTGATCTCAAGGTAGAGGGACCTTGAGTGGGTTGATTTCCTTACGGGGGAAGCTGTAAAGAGAATTGCCGGTAAGACTTTCTACTCGTAAGACTTACAAGGTACAAGTAGTAGAGAACCTTGCTACTCATAAGATTTACAGAGGTGTAGGCAAAAAAGAACATTGCTACTCATAAGACTTGCATGGGTAAGCAAGAGGAAAAGGTCTTCGGGATTGCTCTACTTGTAAGACTTGCCATAAGGGGGAGTATCTTAGAGAGAGATTTGTTAAAGACTTCACAAGTGCCTGACCAAAAACTTGTATGTTTGTAAAGGCTTTTCTTGTGCTTGGATTAAACAAGAAGATAGTAGATTTGAAAATTTTAGGAGGAGCCTGGGGACTGAACGTACGCCATCACGTATTGGATCGAAGCAGGATAAATCACAGTTTGCATATTCTCTTCCCTAAGCTCTTATATTTCCAACATATATCATTTATCTAACTATTGATTTATGATTTATTAGTTTGATACTTACTATTTTCATTAAGATACAAAAAGTTTTCCAAAGTTCTTAAATTTTTATCTCACACCCTATTCACCCCCTCTTGGGTGTCATCCGATTCTAACATTTGATATCAGAGTTGGACTCTTGTTTAAAGGACTTAACCATCTCAAGAGCTTATAATGGCTAATTTGGGGTGTTATATGCTTTCTGTAAGTTTTAACTATACAATTCCACCTATTTTGAAAGATATTGATTTTTTGGTTTTGGAAAGCTAGAATGACATCTTTTATAAAATGCTTTGAATATGATATGTGGAATGTTTTACAGATGTCTTTGATTTCAAACCAAGAAAGGTTGGACAGAAACAGAAAAGAAAATGTTTTCGTTGAATATTAGAGCAATGAAAATTTTGTATAGTGCTTTAACAAAAAATGGTTTTAAAAAATTAGATTTTGCTCTACTGCTAGAGATTTTTGGGATACTCTTGATTTTATCTATACTTCTAACAAGTGTGTTGAAGGTGAAAGTATTGACAGTTCATTTGAAACTATACGCTGCATACCTGCAATTCATGAACAAGTAGAAGTTGACAATGAAGAAGGAGAAATCATAGAACACTTCCATGATCTTGTCAGCATAAAAGAACAAGAGGAAGATGATTTTCAAAAAGAGCTCATTACGGACGAATTTGACGGATCATCCTCTAGAGCTCAAGATGCACATATGGTAAACAATTCAAATTCTTCTAGAGTTATGTTAGAAAATGATTTTTAAAGTTTGTATAAAATTGTTTTTCAAGCAATTGTTGATTCTATTAAGAAAAGCAAAAAGGTTTTCAATCATGCTAGAAATTCATATGGGAAGAAAGAACTTAGGCAAACTGATCATTTGATACCGCCTTTTCTTGATCAACACAATACTTGCATAAAATCTCACAACGCATATCATCATATTATTTGAAATTATTGTGGTAAATCAGGTCATATTTCTCACACATGCTATGTTAGAAGAAATTCTAATGTGAGAAATAAATATGCTTGGGTTCCAAAAAGTCAATTAAAGTCCAATGCTAACAATCAAGGACCTAAAGCAAAGTGGGTACCAAAATGTCCATCTAGTGTTTCATGTGTGCAGATTGATTCTAGAAAGAATTGACAAAAGGATATTACAAGAGTTCCTAATGTACCTAAATGGAGATTCACATCAATTAGGAGAACTCTCAGATCACCCTTGCTGGAACTATAAAGTTTAACCACAAAGAAAGGCAATGGAAAAAAGGAGTATGTTCCACCTCAAGAATGGACTACCATAGAGTACCGATCAACTATCTTGAGGAGAGCAAGAAAAGGAGGATCTCTCAAGCATCAAGTAAAAGACTCCTGGAGCCTACATATTTTGAGAGAAGGTTGCCAGCACCTAAAGCAAGATATTCAAAATATCAACATCATAGAAAGATGCAGTGGGTAAGCAAAAGCAATCCTCCAAGTATATAAGGCAAAAGAGGGAAATCAATAATATTCCACTAAAATCAAGCAAGCTATCGCAAGGACAAGAAAAATTACAGTGACATCTAATCCTTACTCTATATCTTTTCATATCTTGTGTTTATATGAACTAAATTAGGCAATGAATACTTGCTTATTATTGCATACCATTAGCAATCAATCATTTATGGTTTTCAAATTTTTTTTTTAGATTGCTAAATAGACTGGAAGTGAAATTGTGCAAATATTTCTATGTATTTGAGTTTTGAAATGCACATTTCAAACACATAATTAGATTCCAATTCATCTTGTTTATAAAAATACATACACATTATTTGAAAATTATTCATATCTTGTTTGCATTTAAATCGGTTTCAAAATTGGAAGTTAATATTTATGTATACTGAAAGTCAGAAATGCTTCAAATCCATCCACTAGAGTTTTCCTCATCATTCACATATTATTTCTTGATTTTAAACGTGTTATTGCTTGAACTCTTCAACCATTATTTTCTAACAAATTAGACCTTATGTCTAACAAGTTAATTATCTATGAGTTTCAAGTGAATTTCCTAGAAAGGAATTCAATATATGAAACCCTTATGCCTAATGCATAAATCTTTGGTTGGCCATGTTATTCTAAGTATTATGAATGTTCATTAGTTCATTGAATCTTAATGCATTAACCATTATAGTGAAACAACTTACTAGGATAATATTCTAGTACTATAGTTATTTGGACCAATGAGTATGTGTTTAATCATTCATAATTCATTTGCACTCATTTGTTGCTCAAATACATGAACCATTGATATCATATATCTCTGAGTAACTAGTGTATTATGTATGAATCTTTGAGATGAATATTTCTATTCTTCAAGAAACAACTCTAAGAGTCAAGATTATCTCTTAGTCAGTAGCAAAGTCATTATATACATCCTTGAAGCTAAGCCTTTTTGGCTAATTCATTTTCCATATGACATTTGCTCTTGAGAAATTCTCAAACATGTTAAACTCCAATGTCTAACATATTATCTTAGTTGTTCCCTAAAAGAGAAGCTTTTTGGTATATGTATATTTAAACTGTTAACTTCCACCATTTTCAACTTGAACATTGATTATAAACATGTTTCAAAGATGAGTTTTGCATATATTCAAAATCTCTATTTCACAATGCATTGTTATGATTTGAAATTACATCTGAGATTTGAAACAATTTGCATATCTCATTATCATTCTTGGAAAACTTGATTTCATTCATGATTTATCCTTTAATAAAAGTTTGTCATTATGGATAGATTCTCTATTCTTTTGATCCTGAATTGCATGAAAATTTTATGAATGACATATTTTTTATAAAGTGTATTTACAAATTGTCATTTATCTTTGAAAATTATCATTCTTGGTATTATTTGCTCGTTACCCTTTAAGATTCATTTGTTTGAATTTATTTAATTGGGTAAAATTATATTCTGGTCTTTGTTGATTATTATACTCTTTGCTCAAATATCATATGACTCAATTGTATAAGAGCATAAGCGTTATAATGTCTAATATTGTATGGACCCAAGAGAAAGTTGGGTACCAAAGAGCATATACTTATACTTTTCCAGGAATTGATTAAAATGCTCTACTTTTAGATACAAAGATTAGAGGCTAACAGAGGAGGCATGATTGGTAGTATGAGCATAAGCTAAATCTATGGTATCACTCAAGTAATCAATTGAGTGACACCCCATCGTTAGCAAGTAACTAGCTAGTGGTGTAGTCAGAGAAAGAGGAAGAGGAAGAAAATCTCTTAAGTGAACCTAGATGAGATTCATCTCAAAGCAACTCAAGGCCAAGAACAAGCCTAGCCAATATGAATCTTTGTTGCCTACCCACCTTCCTTATCGTTCCAAGGTGATCAAACATTTTCACTATGATATAGAGCCAACAGAGATGCTTAAAGGAAGATGCTGAGATGCACAGAATCATCAAGCTTGAGCTATGGTGAACAAGGCCAATAACTTTACTCGCTTCATCGAGAAGAATTATCACACAATGACCTCTATCATTAGCAAGAAGGAAAGGAACACTAGAGAGATTGTCTTTCAAAGAACAAGAGGTACATATATACTTTTACAAGGCATACTCCAACGACATACCCTCATTTCGTATCTTTAGGCCAACAAGATATGGTACCTAGATCTAAATGAACCCCTTGTAAGGACTACTATGGTTAAGGAGCTAATTCAGCTGGAGTCTCTTTCTTTGGATCAACCATTCAAACAGACTAAGCTTCACTGGATGTTACCAATTAGAAGTGTAATTGGGTATAAAAAAGAATTAAAATTCGTTTAGTCCAATTCTTAAGGGATTTCGGCCCAGTTTCAAAAAAAATCAACAATGGCCCAGAACGCTTCTGATCCAGATTATCTTCCCCATAGTTCGGATCCCTATTACCCGAATAGATATCCGAACCTAGACCTGATTTGATTTCTGCCAACTACTATCTCAAGTACCCTACCCGATTTCATGCTTGTTCGAAAACGAAAATCACATACATGTTTCAAAACTGAAAATGAAACAATTTCAAGATTCAATTTAAATGAAAATGAAAACCAGTGGAATTACAAGATCACATCTTTCTAAATAATTTCATTTTGTATTAACCAAATCACATGCATATTCAAATGTTTCTTATAAACATAAGTACACATCCCATATATATCACATGTATAAGAATCATAAACTCAATTTAAATGCACAATTGACCTAGCTCTGATACCACTGTTAGGATCAACAGGCACAACGAAAGAATTTTACAATTTTACTGATCCTAATCAAGGATCTATCAACAGCTTTTAAATCGAGTTAGAAAGATTCGTACCTTTTCAACTTAGGGTTTTCATAATCTCTAGGAGCCAACAGGTCAGGTCCGCTCCCTTTATCGGTATCCACACGAATGCTCTCCAACCGAGATTGTGTGCTAGCGCCTCTAATGTCTCCTAGGGTTTCCTTTATGGCTCTCAATTCTCATGTGTATCTCAGTATATCTGCTCTATGAAGTTTATAACCTATTAGGGCTATTTTCAAATTTTAAAATTAATCATCATTAATTTAGAAATTAATTAACTATTAATTATCTTAACGAGCTAATTAAATAAATTCAGTTTAAATTAAATATATCCAACAGTTTTAATTTAACCTATTTATTTAATCTAAATAAAGAGCCATTAGATTTAAGTTATCTTCATAAATTAAATCTGAGATACCATATCTCTGTCATGTTAGTTATTAGATTTAATTTATCTTAAAAAATTAAATTTAAAACTAACACAATATAATAATATCATATAATATATATACATATATATATATATATATGTACTTGGAAAATACATATCTATATAATATTATTAACGAATTTTTATATTACATATATACATATATATATATATATATAATTCATCCACCCTAATTCAACATTATCTCGTGTTGGGCCATTCTTGTGTGCGACCATGTAAGCCCATATGAAGTTAGCAGTGGGCCAATAACTGTACTAACCCACAAGTCGCAAGCTGCCTCTAGCAAGACATCGCGACTACCCAATTCATATGAGGATCGTTAACACGATGCAACCTGTCATACAACTATGTCACATCCCTTTTGTCACACAATATATCGGTCAACAATGAGGATGGATAATGTCATCCTCTTATTCCTGACTATTACTTTCTCGATTCCTGAGTAGTCGGACAATAGAAATGGAAACTCCTTTCCATTGTAGTATGGCCATAAATTTCTCAGACTTACTCATCGAGGGGCCCAGTAATATCTCTATACTAATGTGAGGGACAAATTTCATCTTGATCATTCATATTCCTCTGCTTGAAAAACCACCAAGCCCGATTGTAGCCTTTATCATCACCCGGTTAAAGGTGACTTTTGACTAGTTCAAAGCTTTGCAACTCTCATGTAGGAATCCATGATAACCTCAGGTCAAAGGGCATTGTGACGTTGTTATACATGAGAAAAGCTTATGACTTGATCCATGTAGCTTTCTCATAGTGGGTCGGTCCAGCACCTTGTACTCTTACAAGTGCCTAAGACTTTGATTCGTATCTCCATATCTTATCAAAGTCCTACTGATCTTGTTTCATCTTTGCTCCCGTATAGATGACCGACCAGGGACATTTTAGGACAATCTTTATGAATTATCCAAGGATACAATTATCACAGTTAACATGCAAATAATATGATAACAGAATGGAGAAATTTTATTAAATAAATAATGTTCAAAGTACAATGATTGGCCCTTTGGGCACAATTTCCAACATGTGACACTTGGCAAGCTTATATGATGTCAAAGTAGGGGGAAAGTCAAATGGAATATTTTATAATTTCTCTTCCCTCTCTCATCCTTCTTTTTGGATGAGCATGGTATGGCAAGGGAAGAGAAATTATTTCTTCTTCTTCCTCACACACTCTTATCTCTCTTGCACCATTGTTGAAGAAAAAGGGAAGAAGAAAAGCTTGAAAAAGGTAAGAAGAATGACCTCAAATGCCAAAACTCTTCTCTCTAATCTTGTTCCTTGGATTGAGAGCTTCGATTCTATAGTTATAGATTGTTCATTAGAGTTGATTTGAGCACTCAAGAAAATCCAAGAGTTGGAAAACCAAGAAACTCCTTTGAGAAAGTTGTTAAGGTATGCAAAATGAACCTTTCACTCTAGGTTTTATGTCATTTGATGAATCTTAGAAATTTTGAGATTTGTTGCTTTAATTTCAAAAATTAGAGTCGTTGGGTATTTGGCATGTTGTGGTCATAGAAATAGTGCTTGGTATATGTTTGGAATAGATAAAAATGAGTTTGAGGTTGAAAAGTTAAGTTTGGTGATATTGGGATTTTTGTGCTGAATGTTGCCTAAAACCAAGCATGATAATAGAATAGGAATTTGGTAGTTTGTTGTTTCTATTGGATTCCTTGTGTAATCTTATGGGGGAGTAGCCTTGGTTGAGAATTTGGGATCATTGGAAACACTTGGGTAAATTTTGGATAATGCTGTCATCTTTGCTGCGTTTCTAGGTTCTGATATGGCTCACTCGAGTGATGTGGGGTCTCAATCGAGTGAAGCAAGGTATCTTCATTTTCCTTTAGTATTTCACCCGTACTTCCATGTTCAAAATCTAAAAGTGTTGTCTCACTTGCTAGTGTCATGGGTTATCACTCGAGTGAACCTTATCTCACTCGAGTAAAGGTGTATTTAACACCATGAGCTGGCGTCTCGGGTTGTCACTTGCAATCAAGTTTTAAGAGTGAGCCTTAGCACTCATGGGTGTTAAACCATCACTTGAGTACCAAGGTCCCTGCTAGAGTGATGTTCCCTTTTAAAAGTTTCTTGTGCTCTTAGGTGAGCAATTCCTGAACCTTACTTTGGGGGACTCGAGTGAGCATTAGGCTATCACTCGAGTGATTTGAGTTATGCTTAAGTACAGGGATCAATTTTACTTTCTGTCATTCCTTTCTGCTCTCGGGTGATCACTTCTTGTGCTTCACTTTCTAGGACTCGGGTGAGAGTAAGTATATCACTTGAGTATTGGCATCTATGCTCAAGTGCTTCGGGCATTTTTGGTTTTTTTTCTGTGCTTACTATCAAGCACTCGCACGAGTGTGCTTAATGCTCGAGTGCAAAGTTCCTTATCACTCGAGTGAGGCCTTCTTCACTCAAGTGAAAGAGTGAAAAACCAATACTTCTTCTAAAAGGGAATCTTTGGGATAGTTCTTCCAACCCTGTAGAGCTTTGTTAGAGGCATTTGTAGCTTCCTAAAGAATATAAATGATAACCAATTTAAGTGATATGAAGTCATTTAAGTATTGGAATAGAGAATGACACTTCATCCCTAATTGTGAATTATAGGATTTGACATTTGCCTTATTCAGGAGAGACCAGTGCCAGAGCACGCATAGAAGGACCAAGGTAGTGACTTTTCTCTCATGTTGTGTATGATGCTTGGTATACATAACTTATCATTATATTGTATGTGTTATCGGCCGTGGGGCATTACAGCATGAGTAGTTCAACATGAGCAGTCGTAGGGGGTGATGGTTATCACACCTACCCCTGCCGTTGTAATTGCTGAGGCTACATTGTGGAATTGTGAATCCCTGTTTGATTATCCAGCTAGTATGGCTGTGTGTATGTGAAATATTTTATATGGTCCCAGCTATGGTAATATGTGATATGAACATGTGGTTGTGCAATACAGCGTGAGCACTTCTACATGAGCAAACATAAGGGTGACACACGTCATACCTGCCCTTGCCGCTGTAACTGTTATTGTAGTTGCTATGTGTTGTGTGATGATTTGCTTTCATTCTTTGTGGTTGTGCATACTATGAGTGATTTGACACTACAGGGATTCATTAGAATCTCACTTTCCCAAAACAAATTTCAGACAGGGCTGGAGGTTCAAAAGAGAAGCAAGTGACGAAGGGCGAATAAAGCTACGGGATAGAAGTTTTATTTTGGATAATTGGTTATCATGTACAAATTATTTGAATATTTTCTTGGGAATTACATGTATGTTTTAGATCATAAAATAGTATTTGTGTAATCCCCTAGTTAAGGAAAATGGATTATAGGCATTGGTGCCTTGTAAACCCTTTACAGATTAATAAAACCCGAGTGTGTCAGGAATTTGCATTGTACTATGATATTTATGAATGAAATCGTATTGTACAAGCCATTTGTGAATTTGAAGTGTGAATATGAGACCATTATTAAACAGGTTTAGAAAAGTATTTCAAAATCATGTTTTTAGGGAAATTTACTTTTATTAAGTTCCAAATCGTATTATGGTCTCTAATTCTACTAAATCACTTTTTACAAACTAAATCTCGGCTTAAGCGTGAAAGGGGTTACAAGAAGCTCATTAAGGTTGTGGATGAAGGAGTTAGGAAGTTATGTACTATAGTGAATCAAAAATTCCAAATGTTGTTTACTAAATACTGGACCTTCAAGTAATCTGCAATTACTTCAAGTAATTCGCAATTACTCCCAGTAATTTTGAGGATCACTCCAAGTTAACACAAGAGGCGCAAAGGATGGGAGCTGGGACTTCAAGGATAGATGAGATACAACATTTTGCTAGAGCTGGTCTCCCTAGTCCTTCATTTTTTTGGTCCATCAATCCAAGGCTATCTGAGAGAGGAGCTTCAACAAGCACACAAAGCTTGCTACGAACAATGCTAGTTCATCACTTCTGTGAATGGCAAGATTAGACAACTCTGTGGTTTAATCAACCAGAACTTCAAGGCCTTATTCCAAACTCATCTTGATATACTAAATGCTTATAGAGACTACACTTCAAAATCCCTCAGTACTGATCACATCATCAAACAGTGATAAGCCAACGATGCATCAATAGACTACAGAGGATTATGACTCGAGTAATTACGAGATTATTTGAGTGCGGTATTTTATTCTTACTTAATTAAAATTCTCTGAGTTACATCACTCAAGTAAGCACTCAAGTGATGGTCGAGTAGAATCACTCAAGTAACTACTCAAGTGATATTAGGTTATATCTCTTAAAACCCTGAATTGCATCGTCATTTTCAAAACTTGATTTCCCTCCAAATCTTTGGATTTTCATACTTATTTTCTCTACAAAGTTTCTAATTTTTTTAAATCCTGGAAAGGTATTATTTATTCCTCATAATGATTTTTAAAACCATGCATTCATTAAGAGTGAGCTTCACATTCACATGTGTTTTATATCTTGAAAGCTCATCTTCTTTATTAGAAGAAAATCAATATAACATACTCATCTGCATTCACTCTCAATTGATTAGTTTTGATGATGAGTTATTTATATATCTTCTTTTCATGATCTTAATTTGCATATATTTTATAAGAAATTTTTTATACTTGATTGCACTAACTATTCTCCTTGCGAGAATGTTTTTAACTTATAGCAGGAGAATTTGATCTATGTAAGATCATTCCTCAACATACTACAAGAAGAATTTATCAACCTTGAGGAACGATGCTTTAATGCGTAAATAAGGGAAATATATTGGCTACAACATTCAAAGCAACGAATACATATGCTAATACAAATGAGCAATAAGCATGCAAACATAAGCTCAACTCAGTAAGAGCATGCTGGAGACACCATGAATATACATCAAAGTTGCACAGCGAAAGTAGAGAGAACTGGACTCATGGATCTATCATTAGTTTGCTAAATCCAAACAAGTATTTCTAAACACTCTCTTTATATTTCAAGAATAGTTTTTATATCTTTGATTTTAATTTTCCTTGATTATGAAAGTTTTCTTGAAAACATGTCTAAATTGTTTCAAATTTATTTTCATGAAATTTTTTTTCATTTGCATTAAATTATAAATGAAATTATCTTCAAACTGGAGGGAGAGAAAAATGTTTTCTTGACACATTTATTTTGATTGACAAAGAGAAAGGCCTTTCTAATTCAGTTTTATATCTGCTTCTTTAAGAGCTTTTCCTATTTATGCTTCAAACTTTTTGTTAATGTCAAATAGGGGAGAGAAAGGTAAGAAAAATATGTTCCTCTTACTTTGTTTTTATAACTCGTACATATTTTTCTTAAAGGATTTGCCATCATCAAAAAGGGGGAGAATATTAGATATGATTAGTTTTGATGATGTCAAGTATTAAGAGCAAAACATTTGCATAATATACTTATCCTCTTCATTGACTAACTACTATATTTAATGTTGGATATCTTGTAGATTAGTCAAGCTAAGAAAGAAGAAGATTGAAGGTATTCAAAGAGATAGCTAATTGGGTTATGGAGTCAAGAAGAATGATATTGAAGAAAGAAGAATTTACAAAAAATAATGGGAATTTCAAGAAGAAAGATTAGTCAAGTACAGAAAGAAGTTTGAAGATATTCAAGAAGATATCTAGTTGGGTTATGAAGAATGATCATCAATTCAAGAAGATATCTAGTTGGGTTATGAAGAATGAACATCAAGTGGCAAAACAAGAAGAAAAAGATTGAAGAAAGAAGAAGAAAGATTGAAGAAAGAAGAACTTGCAAGATCATATGAGAATATCAAGATCCAAGCTATTAGAAGTGATACTGGAGGTTTCTATGGTCAAATAGAGTTTGGAATGGGTCAATACGAAGCTAAAATGACTTCTACAAAAGTTATGCTACCTCCACAGGTGATTACTCGAGTATTCCCTTGAGTAATATGCCACTGCCTCGTTTTGGATTTGATTACTCGAGGGCTAACTCGAGTAATGACTCAGAATTACTCTAGTGACCACTAGAGTAATGAGAATTTTGATGTGCTCTGTTTTCGTGCTGTATAACAGAGGTTTGGTATTTTGATGATATCTCTCTAACCACACGTTGGATTGAGCTGAAACCAGTGGCATATGAATCTATACTCTCAATGAGTCATTTTGACAAAATATCACATTCAAAAGAGTTTCGATGGGAGATAAAGTGGATACTGAAGTCACCATCACTGTACAAGGCAACTTTGGTATTTTGTACATAACTCCCAAACTCCACATTGGATTGCCACGAAACTAGTGCCATATGAAAGTAGACTCAAAGAGATTTCTATGGATATATAATTTATCACATTTGATGCTATGTACTAAGAATTATACCTTCTTGAAGTTTCTACTCGTGAATTCAAAGATTGTCCAAGAACAGTATATACTCTTTGGATCGTAACTTTATGTATACAACGAGTTTAGAGGTGATTCTTGTTGCATTGGAATATAGATGATGAGAGCTTTTTGATGATATATTATTTGCATGTTTTGAGTTAAAATGAAAATATTACTCGAAGGGACCACTAGAGTAATATGCAAAGTTATTTGAAACATTACTCGTGGGACGACTTGAGTAATATGTAAGAAATTGTTCTAGAAAGCTCTCTATCAAAAATTGCATAAGATTAGTTGAAGGGATCACTCGAGCAATTTGTAAAGTTATTTAAGACATTACTCGAGGAATCACTCAAGTAATCAGAGAAGAAATCATCCAGGAGCTCTCGGCCAAGAAATTAGTGACATTACTCGAGGAAGCACTCGAGTAACATGAAATGAAAAAGAAAGCATTACTCGAGGGATCACTCGAGTAATCAGGTAAGCAAAGGAGAAGTTACTATCAGCCAAATTTTAAAGGAAATCACTCGAGGGATCACTCGAGTAATAACCCAGGCTTACTCGAGTGACCACTCGAGTAATGCTTACTAGGAGAACAGAACAATGTACTGAAGCTTTCAAAAATCATAGGAATGATTATGAAACCTACTCTTCTTGTTTCCATTCACTCTAACATTTCATTATATTAGTGTTTAATGCATTTCTCCAAGAATACAATGAAGAGATTATACAAAGAGACAAGAGTTGACTTTACAGAAGCAGAATGTCCACCAACCGCAACGGCTAGTTTTTGAAAATCGAAGAATGGTCAAACGAAACTACACTACTCTAACGGATAGGTTAAAATGCTTCCAACAGCTATCTTAACTCATCTATAAATATGTGAACATTCAACGAAGAGAAATACCAATGAGAACACTACAATGCAAACATACTTATATCATGAATCATCTACTTTGACCCAACTACTCTCTGTTATTATCTATTTTCTATATCATGTATATTGGAGAGAGTTATTTGTATTGTACTTCAGTGAGAATTATATCCACCCTGTGAGAGAGTTTGTAAATACTTTCAACTGTATTTCTGAGTTGATCTCAGGGTAGAGGGACCTTGAGTGGGTTGATTTCCTTATGGGGGAAGCTGTAAAGAGAATTGTCGGTAAGACTTTTTACTCGTAACACTTACAAGGTGCAAGCAGTAGAGAACATTGTTACTCATAAGACTTACAGAGGTGTAAGGAAGAGAGAATATTGCTGCTCGTAAGACTTACACTTGTTAGCAAGAGAGAAAGGTCTTCGGGATTGCTCTACTCGTAAGACTTGTCGTAAGAGAGAGTATCTTGGTGAGAGATTTTTTAAAGACTTCACAAGCACCCGACTAAAACTTGTAGGTTTGTAAAGGCTTTTCTTGTGCCCAGATTAAACAAGAAGATAGTGGATTTGAAAATCTCAGGAAGAGCCTGGGGACTGGATGTACGCCATCACGCATTAGACCGAACCAGGATAAAGCATAGTTTGTATATTCTCTTCCCTAAGCTCTTATATTTCCAGCATATATCATTTATCTAACTATTGATTTATGATTCATTAGTTTCATACTTATTTTTTTCATTAAGATATGAATAGTTTTCCAAAGTTCTTAAATTTTTATCTTATACCCAATTCACCTCCCTCTTGGGTGTCAGTCAGTTCTAACATTATCAACAAACTTACTACTAGCCTTATTAGCGATGTTTTGCTCCAAAGAAGTAACATGATAGGTTGCTCCCAAATCTAGATACCAACCAACATCTACAAGGCATTCAGTTGTAGCAACATAGGCACTCTGATCCTTCTTACATTTCTTATCACCTATTGAGAGGCCTTGGAAAGATTCACTAAAATGATTGTTGAATTTGTTTTTATTGATATTTTGGTAAATGTGCAAAAATACCTATCTACATATCCTGCATGTGTCTCTGGCACCATGTACAATCCATAGGTGCAAAAATACCTATTATCATTAAAAAAAAAGGAGATAAAAATGTTAACTCTGTCAATTAAGGAAAATGTCCATTAATTTTTTATTTGTAGGCCACACTCTAATTATTTTTAAATAATTATTTAACAAAACTTTCACCCTCTCTCTCTTCTAGCACCCCTCTCCCTCCCTGGCAAGGAGTGTCTCCACTAATTGTTTTCTCCACTTCACCTCCATTCAGTCAAAACACAACATTTTACTTGTGATACAAAATCAGGCTTGGCACCTTCTCCCTCTTCTCCTTCGTTACTTTACCCTCTTCTTCCTCTACAACATGCCAATACATTCTACAGCTTCACGAAACCCATTTATTTTAGTGTGTCGTGTTCCTCAAGAAGAGCAAAGAGTTCATCCTTTTGCCTCTAAAAACATTGTTGGTTTTTATTACTTGTATTTACTGGTTGCACCTTCATTGGTTTTATATATCTATTTTTTCAATCTTTTTTAAGGGACAATGAAACTTGATATGCGATGTTGAAAATGTCAGAGATGAATAACCACAAATTAGCCAAATGAAAGAGGTGAATGATGAGTTCGGAAGGAGGACACCATCACAATAAGTGGATCAACATAAAGGAGGTTGGCTTGAGGGAAGTATAGGTTTCAAACCATCTCTGGTGTAATAGTTAGGGAAGAATCTCTAGGAGATAATCATTAGGTTTCCATGAAATTATGGAATGTGTTGTACTGGAAGAAGGAAAGGTCCTTACAGAAGAAGGATTGAGATAGAAGAAGAAAGTAAAAGGAAGAGAAAGAGAGAGGTTAGTCAAAAAAATAGAGAGAGAATGTGTTGAGATAGGTAGACTATAGAGAGTAAAGACTAGAATAAAGAGATCGATTTATTTTACATTTAATATGTTGTGTTTTGACTAAGTGGAGGTGAAGTGGAGAGAATATTCAGCAGAGACACCCCTTGCCTCTCCCCCTTACCCTCCTCTCTCTTGCCCCTCCAAACCATTAGGCCACTAAGTAGCATGCATCCTCCACCCCCAAGGCACAAAATCCTTTACTCATTAAAATCTTCTTCACAAGGCAATGCATATCTCCACTTCCACTAGAATCCACTCTCCTTCCAAAAGCTCACTCTCATCAACAACTTAATTTAGATGGCCATGAAGAGGCTTAAACATGAGTTCTACAAATTTTGTCCATCAATCGAGCCTTCTTAGACCCTAAATCACTCTCCACCGTCAATAGATGCTCCATCTCTATCAACTCCACTGTTTCCAATTTTGATGTTGAAGATGTTACTATGCCAAAGGAAAACATCCAAGCTACTGGTGATTCTATCTCTGATTTGGAACAGGTCTCTTCGCTTGCCACTATGGATCTTAGGTCTATAGCCAAGTGTATGATCTCTTGCATTTATGCTAAAGAATGTTTTCAGGTCTATAGAACCATTCAGAAATCCATCATCAATAAGGGCATTTATTATTTAAACTTGAATGAATTGAAGCCTTTCCATGTTCATAAGATGGACTAGCAGGGTCTTGATTTGAAAATCAACATGTAGTTGGAGGCTATGAAGGTTGCGATGAGAATGCTCTTCACCAAACAGAAATATGGTTGGAGTTTTTTTAAATAATTATTTTAAACTAATTAGTGTGGGATCACTATCCAGAAAATAATGGACATTTGCCTTGATTAATGAAGCTGACATTTTTCTCTCCCTTTTTAATGATCATAGGTATTTTTACACCCAAGAATTGCTAGACACACATCAAGATATATCTCTAATTCAGAACAGGTCTCTGCGCTTGACACCAAGGATCTTAGGTCTATAGCCGAGTGTATGATGATAGATACCCAAGCACCTTAGAGAACCACACCCCAAAAGCTAGCTATTGAGGTGGGAGAGCCAAGGCACTTAAGTACCCCATCAAGTGACCCATACTATTTAATGTGGGACTTTGGCAAACCATACTACCTTAGTCCCTATCAATACACCCTCCCCAAAAAATTGATGTCTTAGCGGCTCCACTCTTCAGTACTTCACTCCGCGCTTCACTCAGCCACTTGCTGCTCAACCCCTCTGGTCAAAACCGTTGTAGGTAGCCCTCTCCAGTCCACCAACTATCAGCTCCGATACCAAATGATAGGCACCTAAGCACCTTGGAGAACCACACCCCAAAAGCTAGCTGTTGAGGTAGGAGAGACAAGGCACTTAAGTACCCCATCAAATAGCCTATACTACTTGATTGGGACTTTGTCAGCCCATACAACCTTGGTCCCTATCATATGATCTCTTACAGTTATGCTAAAGAATGTTTGCAGGTCTATAGAACCATTCAGAAATCCATCATCGACGAAGGCATTTATCAGTTAAACTTGGATAAATTGAAGCCTTCCCATGTTCATAAGATAGACTAGCAGGTTCTTGATTTGAAAATCAACATATAGTTGGCGGCTATGAAGGTTGTGGTAAGGATGCTCTTCACTAGAGAGAGAGGGAGGGAGAAAGTTTTTTAAATAATTATTTAAAAATAATTAGTGTGGGCTCACAATCAAGAAATTAATGGGTCTTTTCCTTGATTAATGAAGCTGGCTTTTTGTCTCCCTTTTTAATGATCATGGTATTTTTGCACCTAAGAATTGCCAAACAAACATGTAGGATATATCTCATATTTGGAATATGTCTCTTCGCTTGATGTAATATCCCTAATTTGAGGACTATAGGCTTGAGAATGAGCATGAATTAAAGGGACTATTAAGCCCCAGTTTAGCAAGAGTCCCAGAAAGGCATAAGAAATAGAATGGCTTGTAGAAACCGCACCCGGAATAGAATATGAATTTTGGTGTGCATTAGTTAAAAGAAAGTACCCGATTCCTTTATTGCCATAATCAAGGGCAAAAGAGACAATTATCACTTGATCTTGAGGTCAAAATTAGAAGACAAGATGAAGGACTAGGATTTGCTCTTGAAAAGCAAGAGTAATTATAAGGGTTGAAAAGCAAATCACCTCCCTCCCCCTTAAGTACTAAAAGATGTCCAAAAGGGCAAAAGGGGAAAAAAAGAGGAGTTGGTCAAAGTTTCAATTCACTTTTACAAGAAGACTTTTGTCAAAGTAGAAACTTGCACCAATAGGCTTTTAAGCAACATTCTTCCTTCCTTTTTGAAGAGAAAATCCGGTCAAGCAAAGGAGATCAGGAAAGAGAAAAGATCAAATTAATTTAACGACACCTCACTTGGTTAATTAACCCTTTAACTTTTCAAGAAGCCATAACTTTGAAACACATGGCACCCTTTTGAACCAAGCATTTGGATATTTGTCTAATTATTCTGAACACTCCCTCACCGTATTAAATTTTGGCTAGCATAAGGAAAAGGAAGAAAAATAGAGAAAATTAAGAGGAAAAATAAAAAGGAAAGAGAAAGGATGAATAGTGAAAGTTTTGGAGCCAATTTCACCTCCAATTTGGTGTTTCCATCTTCCAAAGTCTTCTCTAATGTTGTTTCTCTCAGTGAGAGCAACATTTCTATAGTTTTGGATTCTTGATCAGAGGTGTTTGGAGCTATCTACCTAGGGGATGTGTTGCCAAAATCAAGAACTGGTTGTAGAATCGAGTAGAGGTATCTATGAGCTCCAATTTGAATCGATTGTTTTGCTATTTTGTTAAACTTTAAGCATTTCTTGGGCTGCCTTATGATTTCATCCAAACTAGGATTTTAGGTATATATGTTGTTTTAATCATGAAAATGATGATATATGAGGGTTAGTGATGATATTAGATTAGTTTGATAGTGAAATTGTAAAATTGTTGATTATTGGGTTGAAGTTTCTGGAAGGCAGTTTGCCTATGGCGTGTTTTTAATTAGTCAAATGTTGTCCAATGGCCATGAAACTTTCCAGAATAAAAGTAGACATGTTAAGCTTTAATTTGATATGTCATTTGGATCTATATATTAAGAGTTATGAATGCTTTTTTTTAAGTTAGGCATTAAAATCTGGAATGATATTGGTGGCAGTGTGCATTGAATTGTGATTATGGAATTGTAAGCATATAATTGGTAGTATGGGGTATTTTCCCCTTAAAGTAGACTTAAAGAGGGTTACATAGAACTTTGAACCACTCTATTTGGAATTTTATAGATTATGATTTTTGGAAGTTGAGCCAAGAAATAGGGGAAATCTAGAAATCCAGATTTTGGCTGCTGCCAAGCACCTAAGTTGCTTCTTGGCCATGGTCAGAGGATTTCTAGGCCGCATCCTAAAAACTTCTGACCTCTTTTTGGATCTGGTCAAAGAATTATTAGCTGCGGACAAAACCCCCAATTCCAATATTTCATATTTTTCCAAAAGACATCAACTTGTTTAGCCTTTCCTAACTTCTTGGACCTTAATATACACTTCCAATGACTTTCTTTCATGGCTCTAATGATGTGATTGGGTATCTAGGGCCATGAGAGGTCAAGGAAGAGGAAATTGAAGGCTTTTCAAGGAACTACAATGGTTGGAAGAAAAGGGAACAACAGAAGGACTTAAAGACATAAGATAGTGAAACTTTACTGACTTGCATTCACTTGATAAGTATGCTTATGTATTGATATGTTTACTTGCTTTGATGAATGGTATGAAGCATGCATGAATAATTGAAGCTCTGTTTTCACTTATGCTATGGCCATTGGTGTAATGTGTAAAGCATTGAGTATGCAAGTATGTCATTATGCTAGCATGAATTTATGTAAGTAAGCATGTCATGCATTAAGCTTGTATCTTGTATAGATAGTTAGCAAAGTTTGCAACTAGGGTTCCTTTGAATCTCACTCTCCCTCACCAATCATATAGGTAGGTAAGCTCAGAAGAGGAATGCAGGAAGATGTGCAAGAAGAAAATGTGATGGCAAATTGAAGATTAGTATGTGATAATTAGTTATGTGTAAATTATCACTATATGAGAATACTTGTATAAACATGGCTAGTTGAATAGTGTTGTGGAATATGTAATGAATGACTTAAGATTGAGCAGAGAAATGAACAGCAAATCACTCTAATTGAAAATTAAATGAAGATAAGAATCGATTAGTAATAACAAAGTTGCGAACCACTAGAATATGCTTCTGCATGATTTTGAAATTTGCAGAAAAACCCACTCAACTACAGGTTTGAATCCTATCTTGAGGTTGGGAATTGAAAGAGTTTTGAAAAAGAATTAATAGTTCGAATTCATTGCATAAAACTCATCAGATCGATTACAGAAATAAGGTGTTACACTTGCCACCAAGGATCTTAGGTCTATAGCCAAGTGTATGATCTCTTGTAGTTATGCCAAAGAATGTGTGCAGGTCTATAGAACCATTCAGAAATCCATCATCAATTAGGGCATTTATCAGTTGAACTTAGATAAATTGAAGCCTTCCCATGTTCATAAGATGGGCTGGCAAGTTCTTGATTTGAAAATCAACATGTGGTTGGCGGCTATGAAGGTTGCAGTGAGGATGCTCTTCACCAAAGAGAGAGAGGGTGAGAGTTTTTTTAAATAATTATTTAAAAATAATTAGTGTGGGTTCACAATCCAGAAATTAACGGACCTTTGCCTTGATTAATGAAGCTAGCATTCTTGTCTCCCTTTTTAATGATCATAGGTATTTTTGCACCCAAGAATTGCCAGACACATATGCAAGATATATCTCTGACTTGGAACAGGTCTCTTCGCTTGCCACTAAGGATCTTAGGTCTATAGCCAAGTGTATGATCTCATGTAGTTATGCCAAAGAATGTTTGTAGGTCTATAGAAGCATTCAGAAATCCATCATCAATTAGGGCATTTATTAGTTGAACTTGGACAAATTGAAGCCTTCCCATGTTCATAAGATGGACTGGCAGGTTATTGATTTGAAAATCAACATGTACTTGGAGGCTATGAAAGTTGAGGTGAGGATGCTCTTCACTATAGAGAGAGGGTGAGAGTTTCTTTAAATAATTATTTAAAAATAATTAGTGTAGGCTCACAATCCAGAAATTAATGGACGTTTGCCTTGATTAATGAAGCTGGCTTTTTTGTCTCCCTTTTTAATGATCATAGGTATTTTTGCTTTCAAGAATTGCCAGACACACATGCAGGATATATAGATGGGTATTTTTGCACCTTCGCCTTTGGCATTTTATAAATTATTGGCAGTTTTGCATATCTAATATACACATTTAGAGGAGAAAAAAGAGAAAGGGGTGAATAGCATGTTATATTGTAAGCAAAATTATTGACATTTTGATGCCCATTTGAAATATACTTTTTTTGGTCATAAATATAATCATATTTATCTATGTTTAGGAGATTAAGGAAACTAAGTAAATTACTTAATTATATATTAGCATAAGTAACATTATCTGTCCAAAATTCTTCTGTTGATTGTTATATTATATATCAGTTTATAAGTAGAGAAAATGGTTTGGAAAAAAATAATGAATGCAATTAGAAAAGTTCACTTCGAAACTATTGTTTATTTTAGGATTAGAGAGCGTATATTAATATGGTATAATGGTATAATTCAATAATAAATTTAAAAGTGCTAACTGTAAGTAGATATGTCAATTCAATAATATTTTGTCATTAAGAAACCTAAATGCCATTCTTCCAAAATCAAGCAGATATATCCATTCAATAATATTTTTTATAAAGAAACCCCAATGTCATTCTCCCTAAATCACCATGGCAGCCAGCTTTGCGTATCAGAGATAATGTGGGGCAGATTCCTTGGAAACGGTTTCATTAGGGTTTCTTCCATAAACAGAGACATTGATGTAGGCTTTTAAACCAAAAATGTCAGCAAGTTTCATTTTCATTTCATAACTTAATCAGTTACATCGACACTAGAAGCGATGCTGTAATAATGAAAAAAAATTTGATATTTATAGAAAAATAACCCGATTATAAGTCTAATTATCAGCATAATAACATTATAACACCATACAGGAAAATATAATGACTTTTTTGAGAGGATCAATCTTTTAAAAATAAAAAATTCTATTATGTTTTTTAATTTTTATTCAGGATTTTTCGTCAAGCTCAAAATCCATTCGATTTTCCAAAAGAAATTCCTGTCCCGGTCTAATTCCAAGTTTTAGCTCAACAACAGTTCAGTTCCAGTCTAACCTTGTTCAACCATAAAAATGATTTTTTAGTCCAAATTGAGCCACTAGTAAATTCGTTAACAATCGGTTAGGTACTTCAATCCGTGATTAACAAGGAAGCGTTCCACCAGCACCCAAGCCGAAGAAGTAATTGAATTAGATATTTTTGGAAAATTATGTTTTTATTGGTTGATGTCAAACTCTGACACGTCCACACACTTTACTCCCTACCCACCCCAAGAAACGTGAAAAAGCATGTTCCTGATGTAACAGAAGCCAGCTTTATTAAATTGTCTCTATCCATCACAATAAACGGGACCAAAAGCACAAAGATGTTAACCAATGATGAGGGCAAACCATCTTCTTGATTGCCCAGCAGCAACAGCAAATTCTCTCACCGAAGTGGAGAAAAAAAGAACAAACTGTCTTTAAGGGGGTGATGGAACAACTTTGCCACAGCAAGTCCCAAACCCAACTTTGTAACCGTTCCCCTGCAAACAAAGGAAGTTCAGATATTTTCATGGCCAATTTTGATAATCCCTAGAGCGATGTTAGACACTAGAATGACAAGATCATAAGCAGATGGACCATTATGTGTGATGCATCAAACATTTCAATACAAAGGGTGGCATCAAGTAGAATTTTGACACTGGATTCACAAAATAGTCCAAGAGATTTTGATTCAAATGGTGTACTTCCACTAGACATAAGTATCAAGAGATTTAATGCAAGTGGGCTTCAAATCCTACCCCACCCTTTTATCTATTCCTTGTGACTCCTTGTAACCGGAAAAATATTTTATTATGAACTTCCCAGAATATCATTGTTAAAGTGTTAGTCAGGAGAACATTGTTGAGGATCCTAAGGTTCAAGATCATATCATGATTAGGTTGCGGAGGATCCTAAGACAAAATAGGATGACTTTTAAACTAAGAAAAATACAGAATTAAATTTGCTGCGAAGAGTGAAACAAATCCTCTGCAAGAGGAACTGCCAATAATCAAGTTCTTTCCCATAGAATACGCTAAGCAGTATTCAACAAATATAAATCAGCTCTCTAGGGTAAGCTGAGCAAAAGCAGTTGTAAATGAAATGTTTACAAGAATCTAGTCATAAGGGTACGAGTTCTAAAGCAATAAAAAACATACTAGCAGTCAATTAGCTATAAGTTAACCTATCATAGTCTCTGTTTGCCCGAGAGGATGGTGCTGGTGCATGAGTTTAAAACTAAATCATGCATGAATTCAAGAGAGAAAAACAAAAAGAATGATTTAAGTATCTGATTGATTGTAACCTGGCAATATCCAGTAAATATGACTTCATCTCCATCTTCAAGGAATTTCCGAGTTGCTCCATTCAATGATAGTTCCTTTTGTCCATTCATGGTTAACTCAAGCAAGCATCCAAGGGAGTCAGGCTCCTATTGTGAAAAATGAGAAAATCAATTCAAAAATATATACTTACTGATCAGTAACGGATGATGAATAACTCTCCAAAAGTTAAAATAAAAGCATGGATCGAGTATTTAAACTAAGTCTTTTATAAAAAGAAAATAATCTTACAGGTCCACTAATTGTCCCAGTTCCAAGGAGATCCCCTGGCCTTAGGTTGCAGCCATTGACTGTATGGTGAGCAAGCTGCTGAGTCAGGGTCCAGTATCTGCACAACAACAGAGACAGGTAGAATATCAGTAAAATATGAACTTCATTATTGGCTATTAAGGATGAACAATTCAAAACAAGAGACATGTCCATGTTAGACACTCATACCAAACAGGATGCAATGTTTTATTTCACATGGATAATAGATATTGTACCCATGACATGGTGTCCATATCTGTCAATACAACCGTGCTTCTTAGGAAAAGGATAAGCAATGTCATAAGCAAGACAAAGTATGGATAGAGGAGATTTTGTGTTACGGTATCCAACACATTCCAGACTTTATATTACAATCAAATCACAATCAACCATCAAAATAGATTTCAAGACTAGTTAAAAATAACTAGAGAAACTCCTTACAAGTGCTTCAAATTACTCCGTGTCACCAATGATAAGTCGTCGTGCTCAGCTGGTTTAATTTGAACCTTGCAGCAAGAAAGAAGATTTAATCATTCAGGAAAAAGAAAGAACATAAGATACTATCAATCGCGATTCTGGCATACAAAAGTAAAGAAGACTATTGAATGAATCTGTAAAAAGGTGCCAGCCATATCAGTATTACCTCCAATGAGATATCGTAGTTTTTGGATGCTTTTTCAGCCAAGTATGGCAGTGGAGGAGGATCCTGCTTTACAGGGATAGATCAGATAGAATGCCACAAAGTTTTTATTAAACTAAGATGCATGATGGCAAATTGCAAAATGACTACTCCCTCCGGTCCCTTAATATAAGACGTATTACCTAATTTGATTAGATTAAGGAAATTATTAAATTTAGTTAATATAACATGTATTTTCTAAAACACTCTAATCATCTTCCTTAATTCCCTCATTCCTTTTTCTCCTTGATTATTGTTGAGGGAGTATCAATAGGGGTAAATTAGGAAAAGTTTGACAAATAAAAAACTATGTCTTATATTTAAGATCAAGATTAACTCTCTAAATATGTTTTATATTAAGAATCGAATAATTATAATATTAGTCTTCAAAGAAGGGACCGAGATACCTGTTTTGGGGCATCAGTAGCAAAAGGTTCTAATGCTTCTAAGGTCACAATCCAAGGTGATATCGTGGTACCTGATCAATTAGGCATCAAAACGTAAGGCCACCTCTGAAATGAACAACTTAAACCTGATAGTTTCTCACTAGAGATGTACAAAATGCAACTACCCATGTTCTAACTTTTACAGCATAACAAGAACAAGATCTAGCTTCTCCTATAGGGCTTAAAAATATGAAGCAAGTACTCTTAATTCCTTACCAAAATTCTTGCCGAGGAAAGGGCCAAGAGGAACGTACTCCCACGCTTGAATATCTCGAGCTGCCAAGACCAGTACAATGAACATCACAAACAGAGGAGGAAGTTGAATCAAAACAAAATTTTGAATTGGATAATTACCACTCCAGTCATTCATCAGAACAAGTCCAAAGATATGGTCTGCAGCCTCATTAATATCCACAGGTTTTCCCAATTCATTTCCGGGTCCAACAACAGAAGCCTGTAAAATATTAGAATTTACCAGAAGAATGTGAACTTTGAGTTTCATTTTTCAAAAATGTACTTTTATATGTATTACTGAGTCAAATGGTCAATTATGCTCTGCATAGAGAAATAGCTAACCATTTCTAACTCAAAGTCCAGCTTTAATGATGGACCAAAATAAGGTGTAGAGCTACCAGCTGGAGGACCCTGACCTCTGAATAAGCAAACATGACATAAAATTGTCAGATTAGAAAGCATAGCAACTGAATTCATAGTAGTTAGGAGTTAGGACCATAACCTAGTAATGCCGATGTAGATGATTTCATTTCACTTATAATGCATCAGACAAAAGAATCTGCGTACTTATTTTCAACAATTACACATATCCATAAAGGGATGAATTAAAAAGGCTCTTGCATAAATGGAGAAAAGCTATGATTCAATATATCATAGGTTCATAACCAACAAGACTCAGAAACATATAGATTTGAAAACCCCTTAAGCAACTGAACTCAAGAACAGCAACAGTTCATAGTCAGCAATAAACTGCTAACCTTGGCCGGACAATATCAGTCCCAGAAATAACAATGGAAGAAGCTCGTCCATGATAGGCAACAGGCAAGCGGAACCTATGACATAGGAGACACTTTTCAAGTCAATCCTGAAATTCACTCTATTTTTTTAGGTAATGATATTCACTCAAGGTTTGCTAAACCTTCTACATGAACACACCAATTTTCAAGAACAGGATTCTGCGGCCCACGAAATAAGATCCCACAATTTCTAGTATGATGAAGTGATGAAAAGAAGTCAGTATAGTCCCCGATGGCAACAGGAAGAAGCAATTCTACCCTGTTCTGCATATGTAGAGAAAACAACGTTAATTAGGAGGGAAACGACAATGCATTATCAGGTCAACCAATTAAAAAAACTATTGATGTGCAATACCATTGGCACGAGGCATTTCTGCTTCAAAGCTGTGTTGTCCCTCAAAGTTGGTTCATTAGCTGCATCAATTATCAAACAACAACAGTTTTACCAAAGAAATCTAATCAATCGCCAAAGTGTCATCCTGCGTAGTACAAATTGCACAGTTGTCCCGAAGAAAAGGGGCAGAAATGAAGCTCTCACAAAATTAAACTTCAAAATACACAGATGTTTAGTCATTTACAATTTCTTTGCTTATAATTTACTTAAGAGGTGAGCATTTATTAAGGAAGAGCATGAAGTCTGGTTCAACCTGATAATAGCTTTTGAAGTGTAGCACGAGCTTCCTTCCAAGCTGGCCGTCCCAGGGATACAAACTTATTCAGATTAGGCTGTAACCATTCAAAATAAAAGCAATCTGTATGAATGCTCGGAGAAAATCTATCAGGAAAACAAAAGATGACACTATCTTCGGAAACAGTGACAAATAATGTAAACAATTACTCAAAATGAAATGCCATGCTCAGAAATCATCTCTAATTGGCAATATCTAAGTCCAAAGCATGTGCTAATCTTAATAATTCGGTATTGACTTTCACTTCGCCCTATTTCTTAGGGAAAGAAAAACACCATGACAGCTCAATGAATCACGATGTCTATGACGAAACTTAGCAAAACAACCCAAACTAACAAAGGTTTCTGAGATCACCCAAAAACATCTTAGGATTTTAATTCATTGATCATCATCAAGATAGAAACTAACAAAAACACAAAATAGAGTGCGGATGAGGGACAGGAATGAGGAACCTGGAGGAAGCAATCGGAGTTGCTGAGGAGAGGACCGTCAAAATGACCGGCAGAGGCGAGCTCAGAGAGGTCCAAAACGTAGTCGCCGATGGCGGCTCCGGGTCGAGGAGACGAACCGGGTTCGGGCTTGAAGACGCCATAGGGAAGGTTTTGTAGAGGGAAGTGAGAATCAGGGTGAACTTCAACGAAAGATCGCAGAGCCATTGACCAAAACGGCGTCGTAGACGGCGGTGGTGGTTGATGAGGAGGAGGAGGAGGAAGCAGAGACTGGGGTAGGAAGGGTGATCTGGGAAGTGGATTTATTACGAAATGGATATTTCTCTTCAGCTCTGTCGGCTCTTGACTCTGTCTTTGCATGCATAATTAATAAATTTTATTTATTTATTTTAATCTAGTTAATATAATGTCCTATAATAATTATTGATCGACCTAATTCTTTTACTTTTGGTATTTGGTACAAATAATAGCCCTCTCTTAGCTAGCTTGCTCTGCATCTACTATGGTTGAGATCCAAATCATAGTCATTTTATTTGTTTAAATGACGAAAGTCATTACACTCCCGGTAATTTTAGTTGGCTTTATATATGAATTATTAATTTTTTTCTATTTCGGGAATTCTGATAAATTCTTATACTAATTGTAAGAGATAGCTAATTGAGAGACTTTAGTTATCAATCTAATAACTCAATTTACTTTATCTCTTAAATTAATAATTTTTTTTTCAAACCTACCCTTATTGATTATACATGTCAACAAAGAGTTTTGAATAATTTCTATTGCAAATGACAAAAGGGACATTGTAGAAAAAAAGTCAACACATATTTAGAAAAGTTAAGATGTAAATTTGTCTCAAAAATATTTGTGGAGCAATAATATTATTTTATAAGTTTTTTTAAGTTTAATATCACCTCAAAAATTTCAAAGCGTAATAATCTTGCCCCACATACCGTTAAAAAACTAACATTGACTATTAAAAAATTAACGTTAACCTTTAACTTTTTAATGATAAAGGATAACATTATTCCATTTTTTTACTTCATGGGTAACATTGAATCTAAAAAATCTTTCAGGTCAATATTATTCTCCAGTGAAAACTTTCGAGATAAATTTATACTTTACCCTATTTATAACAAACCATATTGAGTATATATATAAAAGTAAGCATATTAATCTTTTTTTAAGCGAGCATATACATGTATATATATGTGTGTGTGTGTCTTACTGATGATTTATATCGATTTTAATTTTTTTATGAAAAATATAGGTTTTAGCCGATGATGTAGCTATATTTAGCGGTCTGTTTAAACTTGATACCTCTGTTAATTAAATCATTGGGCCACCCAAGATATGATGTAATTAATGTATAAAGAAATATATATATATATATATATATATATATATATATATATATATATATATATATATATAGTTTGTTGCGAATGGGCAGACGAAATTGAGGCAATCAGATACGCCACCTACCCTCCACGAGGCGCCAGCATCCGCTTCGATGAGGTAGGTGGTGATAGTACTGTATTTACTGGGAAAATCTCAGTTCAAGCCCATAGGACTAAATTTATTGCAATCAACCCCCATAATATTTTAAAAATTCACTACACACCCAAAGACCAAAATGAAAATAAGTTGTATGGGCAAAAAGAAAATAATGCCCCTGACTTTATTTTTTTTTAAAGGATTGATCGTCATCAGAGCTTGGACTACCAATCACCAGTTAGAGCTGCCTTCGACAATCGACCATTGAAGCTCCGGCCCCCACATGAGCTACAACCACCAAAAATTAATTTGTATTGTTCACTTAAGGATTTCACTTGTTCATAAAGAGTTGCACACTTATAAGTGAGACTTGTTGATCTACGTTGTTCATTTGCAAGTGTCAAACTCCTCTTGAACAAGTGAAATAGGCAAATGAATAATACAAATTAATAAGTTAATAAGAAAACATAGGATCATGAACAAGTCATATTTGCAATTGTCCAGCTCTTCATGAATAAGTAAATTATACATATGAATAATACAAATTGAACCGGTTTCATCTACAAGTATTCTACTCCTTATGAACAAGCGGAACAAGCATCTGAACAACATATTAATTTTCGGTAGCCGCTCCAGTCAGCTGGGTGCCGATGACGGGTCACCGGAGCTCCAGCAATGATCAAACCTTTTTTAAAAAAAAAATAAAGTAAGGGGTATTATTACATTTTTATCCACAAAGCTTATTTTCATTTTAGTCCTTAGTTGTGCGGTGAAATTTCAAAATATTATGGGGGTTGACTGAAACAAATTTGGTCCTGTGGGACTTAACTATAATTGTCCCATATTTATGACTCTTGTAGTAATTTAATATAAGACGTTTTTAATTGTTGGCAAAAAAATTGAAGACATTTTTAATTACTTCATAAAAATTTAATTTTTAGAATGTGTAACATCCTGGTTTTTATTTTTAGAATTTAAAATTTTAAGACATCTTTTATTTTTAAAATTAACTTATCATGACAAAGACAGAAAAAACAACGGAACAAAGATACAAGAGAAGTGATCAAGATCAAGATTAGAAATAAAAATATTTTAATAATATATACAAGAGACGTGATCATAATATATTTTTCATGCTGCCTGATCAAGGTAGCATCAGTACATAGATTAAAAATATTTTAAATAATAAAAAAAACCTTTAATCTTCCTTCTCATCGTTGGAGGTAGAGTGTAAAATCATTTCCTTAAAACGATAAATAAATAAGGGTTTGATTAAATCATTTATCAAAATATTATCATGCACACAGTTGGACTTTGGACTTCACAAGGCTAAAAATAACTATTCACTATCAAGCCCACAGTTTTTAACTGAATAATAACCCATCATATATTAAAATATCCATATCAAACCAAATTGTTGATCCACAAGTTCAAAACAAGTCAAAAGGCCTATAGGCCACACAAAATCATCAAGAGTAATCAAAAGTATATAGTTAATACTCCAAAATAAATCAGAGTATGCAAGATGAGCTATAACATGGCAATATACAATAATCCAACATATACTAAAAAGATGGAAGCACTACTGTTAGCAGAAGTAGCTTAAGTTTGTGAAGTTTTCCTTAATGTGAAGTTTTCCTTAATGGACTCGCACAAGAACTATCACCTGGAAAAATGTTAAATTGACGAGGTGAGACAAAAGTCTCAACAATCAACAATCAACAATCAACAATCTATCTCATTGGGCATACAAGTAAGTGCCTATGAGGTGTTAAAGGGGACAGTTATAAAATCATAGCATTATAAAAACAATGTCACATGGCTACATATTTGTATATAAATCAATTCACAATTTCATAAACCATTCTCATATTTATCACATAAATGCACAAAAATCAATATACAAGACTTTATTCTTTGTCCCCCTTATTTCCTCTGACTGAATCTATAGGCTAGTACTCACCCATATGACTAATAGTTAAACTCAACAAGCTCACCGATCAAGTGATATGGACCGGCCAAAATCCACAGAGCACAAGATGGGACCATGGGTTCCCCCTCTACTACATTAGTGGGGTGTCAAGGCTCTGCTAAACACAAATGGGCCAAATCCAATGTACACCTGAAAGTTCATCACCTTATTTCCTCCTTTTGTACAAGAATTCACCCCCTTATCTCCTCCTTGAATAACCTCATGTCAAATCCACATCCACCATCCCCTCTCATATCAATAATACTCAATAGATATAATGACAATGGATTATCACATATTATTAACAATTCACAATTATCAAAAGAATCTTTCCAATATCATAAATAAATAGCAATTCATATCATATAATATCACTAGCCATTTCTCAATAAAAATAAGTCCCACAAAACAATTTCATTAACAACATATTTTCAAAGTCCACATCACATACCAATAGCAAAATTTACAGTTCTATATAGTTAAAAATCATTCACAAACATCATACAAGTATGCACAATAAGAGGAAAGTGGTTATATCTCACCAAAGCAAATTATAACCACACTGCTCCTGATCCAAGAGCTCAAACACATGCCAAAATCAATTTACAACAATCAATTTACTATACATTAATAACTCTTTGAATTATTAGAATAATTAACTCACTTAAATTAATTCTATAATTTTAAAGTTTTAAATTAATTACTCTAAGATTCCAATTTCCCACTACAATCCCAATTATTTAATTTAACATTGCTTCGAATATTTTTCTTAACTCAAACAACCTATTTTAGTCATTGATTATCATCAATTTCATTCCATTATATAAAATCCCCAATTTTAAGTTTAGGGCATAAAATAGCTAACTTATGAATCTTCACTTTAATAACAAAAATTTAAACTGATTAAAACTTTAATAATACCTCCAATAATCCAAATAAATCATTTCACCCAAATTTAATCAATTAAAAAGTTCAATATGAAATTATTTATAGGCAAATTATATAGAAAATTCATCATAAAATCTTATAACAATTAAATAACAAAAGTAAACTGATTAAAATAAACTATTAATTATCCTCTTCATTCCTATAGTCATATATTGAAAAAAAAAAATCAAAACTTGCCTAAAACCCTATCCCCAAAATATTCTCTAACTAGCAGAAAATTACTATCATGAGAAAGAGAAAATTATTTAGAACAGTTTTCGATTAGATGTGATTTTGAGTACTTTATTAATCTCGAAAGTTTAAACCTAGGCTAAGAAAATGAAAACGGTGACCGTGTGCTTTGTCTTACCTCCCGAAATAATAGTGAAGAAGGGATAGGTGGGGGTATTTATACTATTCCCTCCCTCCTATGGCAGCTAAAGGGGCTACATGAGCCCTTTAGCTACTATATATATAATATTATTTTAATCTTTTTTTTATATTTTTAATTAATTTTTTAATTTTTATTCTATTTTTTTTCAAAGTCTTCTTCTTTTTTTTACTTCCCATTACTATTTTTTATAATATTAACAATAACAATAATAATAAAATATTATTATTTTTACATATTTATTCCACTAATTTCTTTTACTATCATAAATCATAATTTAAATAAAAACCTTTACTTCGATAATTACATGATATATTCATTTATCATGATTAATTCTTTCTTAATTGTAATTAAATCCTAATATAAAAATTAGGATGTTACATAGAGCTGGAAGAAAGGGAAGCGGAAGAGGTGGGGTCATCCAAAATATTATACTCAATGTAATTGGCGTTGAATACAAGGTTGAGCTTGCTGTTGACAATGTGGAGCAACGCGAAGAGTCTTCCGAGGTGTCTGTCTATATGATCCACTCTCACATAGAGATGCTAAAGAAGCTACTTCGTTGAAGGTGGCGGAGGAGGCGGTGGAGTTGGTTGTAGAGGAGAAGGAGGAAAAGAAAGACGAATAGAATTAGCCCTAACGCATACCATATTGATATTCTAGAGATGAGAGGAAGAGGACCTGAATCAATAGACATGAAAGCAATGAGGAGTTTAAATAGACAAAACATATAAAGCTTACATTTATTGAAGTGGTCTCATGTTTCGAAGAGAAGTGTAGTTGGGAAGTTTACCTTGGAAGCTGAAGAATATCTAAAACATTTAAGACTAAGTATAAAAAAACAACGATATCTTAAATGATATTTACACTGGATGTATAAGCATTCGATGTAAAAAGAATTTAAATTTTTAAATTTTCTTAATATTTAATACACATCAACACCGCTTTACATTACAACTGGTCTAGAAAATACTTCCTGAGGTATCTTTGGTAAGCATTTTATGAAGGAGTGGTGCACCTAGATACTTCTTGAGTTATGCCATCAAGCTTATACCCAACATTGACTAAGTTCACTGGCTTTATTAAAGTGGATGTTCTTGGAACAAAATATCTTAGATTTATTGTAATATCCCAATTTTTGATTAAGGGCTAATCATGATTATTATGGATAATTATGAATTTAATTGGAATTATAATGTTTATTTTTGACAATATTAATTAATATGTCATAATTGGTGGAAATTGATAGAATGGAAATATTGGTCTTAAGTTGGTGATTAATGGGAAAAATTAATTGCTAACTAAGAAGAAATGAGAAGTGTAATTAAAATGACTAATGGAGAGATTAGATAAGCTAATTGGATGCTTATTGTATGTGAGCCAATGAGGAGTAGACACTTGGCAAGCTCACATGTATAGGGATAAGTGGGAAAAGTCAAATGTAATTTTAAAGTATTTTCTTCTCTTTCTTCCTCCCTCTTTTCGACTGACATGGGCTAGTGAGGGGAGTATGATCATTTCCTCATCTCTCTCTTCTCCCTCTCTTCGTCAGCCATTAAAGACCAAAGGGAAGGAAGAAAAGTTTGAAAAGGTAAGGAAGACGATCTCAAATGCTTAAACTTCATTCATTAATGTTGTTCCTTGCATTAAGAGCTTTATCTTGATGGTTGTAGTGTGTCCATTGGTATTGGTTTGTGATCCCAAAGGATTTTGAAAGTTGGAGAATCAACAAGTTGCTTTTAGAAAGTTGTTAAGGTAAGTTAAAGGAACCTATCTATCTAAGTTATGTGCCATTTGGATTAGTTTTGAATTTCTGGGATTTATTGGCCATTTTTGAAAAATGATGATCATTGGTCATTTGGTGTGTTATTGGTATGAAAATGGTATATTTGGAATGTATATGGATAGATAGGATTAATTGTAGAGTGAATGATTGAGTTTGGAAATATTGGAAAGTTAGTGTTTATTGTTACCCAAGACCAAAACATGATAATGGAGTAGGAATTTGGATATTCTGATGGTTTTATTGGATTCCTTGAGTGATTTCATGTGGGGATAGCTTTGGTTGAGGTTTTGGGTTCATTGGTAGCTTGTGGTAGAAATTCTGGAAAACTGTCATTTTGTCTGCGTTTTTTGGTTCAAATAGGATCACTCGAGTGATGCGGGATTCACTCGAGTGAGGGATGAACATCACTCGGGTGAGGTTGAGTATTGCTTGAGTGCTGTGCGTATATTCTGTTTTCTCTTCAGTTTTTCTGTTGAGCTTTCTAGAAAATTCAAAAGTGTATGGTCTTACTTGCGAGTGTGGCGGGACATCACTCAAGTGAGCCTCCTCATGCTTGAGTGACTGGTGTATTTGACACCAAGGATTGCCTCTCGGGTTGTCACTCACGGGCATGGTTTAAGAGTGTGCCTTCTTACTCGCAGGTATAAGGTATTCACTCGGGTAAGGTCCAGTGTGCTTGGGTGTTGTAGCCTCTGAAAAGTACTTGTGCTCTCGGGTGTTCACTCGCTATTCTTCGCTCTCTAACACCTGAGTGCAGACTGTACCATCACTCGAGTGAGGCCTTCTTCACTCAAGTATCCGTACAATCTCACTCGAGTGAGGTCATCTTCACTCAAGTGTCATAGTGAAAAATGTCAGTTTTATGTTTTCAAAAGGGAATCTTTGGTATAATTCTTCCAACCCCTTAGGGCTATTGTTAGAGGTATTCTTGAGTACTAAAAGAGTAATAATGATAACCAATTAAGTATTAAGAAATCATTGAGGATTAGAATAGAGAATTGACTCTTCGTCCCTAATTCTGAATATAGGATTTGACATTTGCCCTACTCGAGAGAGACCGACGCTAGGACACGCACGGAAGGATCAAGGTAGTGACTTTTCTCTCATGTTGTGTATGATACTTGGTATGCATGTTTATCATTGTGAATGTGTTATCGACCATAGGGCATTACAGAGCAAGCAGTTCAATGTGAGCCGTCATAGGGGGCAATGCTAATGATACCTACCCCGGCCGTTGTATCTGCTGCTGTAAGTGTCGAGGCTGCATTACGGAATCGTGGATTCCTATTTGAGATCCATCCCGTGGGGTTGGTGTTATGTTAAGTATCCAGCCCGTAAGGCTGTGTGTTGTGAAATATTTTATATAAATCCCAACTGTGGTGATATATGTGATATGTTCATGTGGATGTGCAATACAGCAAGCAGTTCAGCATGAGCTGTCGTAGGGGGGCGATGCCCATGATACCTATCTCGACCGTTGCAACTGTTGTTGTGATTACTGTGTGTTGTGGATGATTTACTTTCATGCTTTTATGTTGTGCATATTATGAGTGTTTTGTTACTACAGGGATTCTTTAGAATCTCACTCTCCTAAAAATATAAATTTTTAGACAAGGTTGAAGGATCCAAGGGAAAGCGGGCGATGAAGAGCGGGTAGAGCTCTGTGTTAGGAGTTTATTTTGGTTAATGGTTATCAATGTAAAAATTCATTGGATATCTTGTGGTAAATAGTTGTATATTTTAGAAGTATAGTGTAGAGTTGTGTAATCCCCAAGTAAAGGGTATAAATTGTGGGTTTTATGCATTTGTGTAAACCCTTATTTAATTAAATTGTCATTAAATAAGAGGTGGGAGATATGAGGTCTATTACTAGCCAACTTCAATGGCATCCATCTTTTAGCCATACATTCGGCCTTTATAAGCTAAGTAAATCTTTCCATGCACAGAATAAATATATACAGACTTAGAGGATCGCCCTGTCTAACTCCCCATATAGGATGAAAGAAGGCGTCTCCTCACCATTCCAGAGTACTTGCATAGAATAGTTGAAATACATGCCATAATGAGTTGGATGATATGGGTATCCAAACCTAGGCATAGTAAAGTATCTTGAACAAACTTCCAATCCAATCATTATAGGCTTTTTCCATATCCATCTTAATAGCCATGTATCCCCTACACTTTCCCTTCTTACGCATAGTGTTTGTAGCCTCTTATGTAATGATGATATTGTTGCAATTCGATCAATTCGATATGAAGCTCATTGTTCTGACTAACCAACTTTCCCACCACCCTCTTAAAGCGTTCTACAATTAGTGTAGTGATAATCTTGAAGCTTACATTACACAACAAAATTAGTCGTAGATCCTTCAAGGTCTTAAGGTAATCAACTTTAGGTATAAGTACAACTCTGGTCTGATTGATGTCTTTTACTCTCTGGGGGTCCATGTGATTTAATTAAATCCTTGACTTAATTAACTTAATTTTATTTTTTTATTTATTTAAGAGTGCCTATAAAACCCCAAACACCCTCAAAAACCGTGCCTTTCATTCAAGGAGACATGGCTAGCATTTAACAACTAATCTATTAAATACAATCACTTGGACTTTCAGCAAATAATGAGTGCATATGAGAGCAACTTGAGGACAGTAGCATGCAATCTGTGGAATATTAGAGGGTACTACAATAAGGGAAGCTGGTGATCATGTAGTTAGGGTATTAAGAGTAAGGAAAGTGCAGTGTTGTGTGTAATGTGATGACTTTTATACATTGAAGCTTCCACTGGAGTCAACAAAGATTATATGGGGTCTTTTGGATGAGGGTGAAGATACCCTCATGCTACACAATATATGGATATTACTTGGCACAGATGGCCAATATCGTTTTTCACTACCAATCGAAGATGATGTGTCTTGGCCCTTCCTACTGACTCTTGACGATGTTGCTTTTAATCGTGAAGATTGGGAGATTTGGTTAGTTAAGAGGCGCTTCGGCGGAGCCCTTAAGGGCATTATGGTTATGCCCTCATCCCTCCCACTATAAGGATGAGGATGAGGATGCTGCTAAGGATGAGAATGTGGAGTTTGATGGTGCTGAGGATAAGGATGAAAAGAGGCATCTACTGATAATGATGCCACCGGTGATGAAGAACCCTCCAGCGATGAAGAGTGACAACTAGAGTTTTAATCTAATCATATTTTTATAATTTGGTTTAGTGTTCTATCAGTGTGTGTTATCAATGTGTTAACAGCATATGTTTTTATGTTTTTGGTTTATTGTTCTGCTAGTATTTGTTATCAGTGTGTTAACGGCAAAACAAAATATCAGTATGTTTTTTCCCTTATCCGTCATATCCTCTGTTAGTGTAATTGTCAGTTATTATTAAGACTAGGGATGGAAATAGACAAGGCTCCTAACAGGGGCCTACGGCCTAGCCTACATAAAGCCTAGCCTAGCTTATTTAGTAAATAGGGCAAGCTCAAGTTCAGGCCTATTACCAGGCATATTTAGATAAACAGCCATGTCTATTTTCATAAGGCCTAACCTAGAAGCTTATAGACCTAGCCTAATTAACTTTTTTTAATTTTTGCCATTATATAAGTATATAATATCATATAAATAATTTTATAAATTTACTAACTCAGCCTTAATCCTAATTTTTACATCCCATTGGCATTCACATACACTCAAACCTTGCATTCATATTAATCATTCACTCCTACCTCTCTTTTCTTCGATTGCTCGATATGGCAATGATAACTCATTCCCTCTCCCTTGATTTGTGTCGTCCACTAAAGCATAATACTTGCTATGAGTTTATTTTAATACTAAATGAAATAGTATAATCCTAGTAGGAGGAGTTTGTCCCCATTTACATGGAAAAATTAAAAGGTAAGATCCAGTTTTACCTATTGCTTGTTATGCTTAGTCGACGTTAGAAAATATCTTATTAGGAAGAACACGATTAGTTTTTCTTACTTCTACTTGCTCAAACAACTATTCACTAGGCATTCTTTTCTTTTCCTTACTAAGCCCTTATATTACGAAGAGAATGGATGTTAGGATTTTAAGATATAATGTATAATTAAAAATAAGCATGAAAGGTTATATATAAATTTAGAAGCATAGGTTTTAAAGGCCTACATTTTAATTAGGCCTTTGAAAAGGTTTCAGGCTTTGTCAGGCTTTTTAAAGAGCCATGCTCAGGCCTTAAGAAAAACCTATATACAAGCTCAGGCACAGGCACAAGCACAGGCTTTAAATCTCTATTACAGGTCTAGGCCTATTTAGGTAAGGCCTAACCTATTTTCACCCCTAATTAAGACTTAAGAGGTTGATAATATATATTATTAGTGTTTCTAAGCCTCGTTGTAGACTTTTTTTAATTTGGCAAAATAATTATCTTTAATGTGGTATATTATCTTTGGCCAGATCTGGAATATATATCTATATATATATATTTTACCCTTCTTTTTTGTATAGTTAACTTAAGGTCTATTTGGTTCAAATCAGGGGAGGGGAGGCAAGGTCAGGGATTTTAATGGAGAGGAGGGGAGCAAAGAGAAGAGGAGAGATTTTAATATTATATCATTTGGATTAATTAGAAGAGAAGGGAGGGGAGGGGAAGGATTTTAATGTTACCTTGTTTGGTTTAAGAGGGGAGGGGAGGAAAATATTTTATATGGACAACTTTGCCCTTATTTTATTTAAACTATTTTAAAATTATCAAAATGGATTAAATATGCTTATGATGCATTGTTCTTGACTAAGCAGCTTTCCCATCACCCTCTTAAAGTATTTTGCAATTAGTTTGGTGATAATCTTGAAGCTTACATTACACAATGAAGTCAGTCATAGATCTTTCAAGGTCTCAGGAAATCAATTTTAGGTATAAGTACCTCTCTTGTTTAATTCATGTCTTTTAACACTAACGATTCTACTATAGTGGCAAAGAAGTAATTACATCAGCACTCATTAGCGGCAATAAATTATTATTATAACTCCACCGTTGATATGAAAATAGCATACATTGAAGGGGTATTTATAATCCAACAAATTGACTCCAAATAGAACTCTTAACTCCTAAGGATATTCTAAAAATATTAATTTAATTTAAAAATCCCAAAAGGATGGGGATAGATAATAATGTATATGATTAAAGGATAAATGAAAATATTGGGATATTTTAATTACTCATTAGAATAATCTAATTTATAAATGTACAAGGCTCAATGGATAATAAATATATTTTAAAATGGGGTAAATCTGACTATACATGACAATATGATTATAGGATTCTAGAATCAGATTGTAAAAGACAATCTGATTTATGGAGATAATATTATGAACTTTTAAATTAAAATATTAATGACCTAATAATAATAAATAAATCCTAATAAGTAATTAATGATTAAATGACACCTAAAATACTAGTTAATGACTATTAGCTCATATCCTTTTTAAAAAAAATACAAAATAAATAGAAAAAATGATAACTTAAACAAACTAAATATACTCTAGTTGGACTGATCTTTAAGTAATAACCTTTTGACTAATCTCATGCAAAGCAATAGAATTGCCCTCTGAAAGAGGCAAGCTTCACCCAATAGGGGGTGAATTAGGTGATGTGATAAATGTAACCCCCTCCGTAATTATATCCGAAATACGTGATTAAAATGAAAAAGAGACCAGTAATAATCAAATAACATTTACTAACCCATCACATGACGGGGTTTTCACGAATACTTTTTGAAATCATTTATAAGCTTGGTCTCATATTCACATTTCGAATACAATTACTACGCGAAGATAAATCACATTCATATAAATATCAGAGTGCACAACTTAATCATCCCGGCAATCCCGGGTACATACCTTCGCTAAAGATACACAGGGTACAATTGCCCATTACAGTTCTTCAAATGGGGATTACACAATCTCATCTCGGAGGAGTCCTAGCCGCTCCCTCCACGAGCCACTTGCCCTGTCTAAATTGTTGGTAGGGGAGAGTGAGATTCGAGAGAATCTCAGTAGGAAACAGATACCATAATGCATGCATGGTAGATGCTATGTGTATGACATGTTAGCTTTATCTAGATGCATGCCCCATAATGACATTTTTGCATACTCAATGTTTCATGTAACAAAACTATGGCCACAGCAAAACAGAAACAGAGCTTCATTTATTCAAATATGCTCTACACAATCAAGTAAAGCAATCACATACATCACTACACAAGCAAAGATATCAAATACATGCAAGTAAGGTAAGTCCCCTACCTCCAGTCTTTTCTCCTCGATTTGCGTGCCAGCAACTCGGGTCTTTACATTCGATCCTACAATGTCAAATATACCATTTAGACACTTCCATAGTGTTTCTGGGGGTTATATGAGGCTATATTGAAAATTTACTAAAATACCCTCGGGGACCCGGCCCGGCCCCGCCGTACCCGGTCCGGCTGTACTTTTCTTGAAATTTTGACATGGGCTATTCTGATATATTTTCGCCCAAGGAATCCATTTCCTGACTCGGAATTATCAAATTCAATGTCAAATTACGAAATTGCCCTTGGCAGCCCTACTTTTAGGGTTTTAGGGGCGTTTCCGTAATTATGCTTTCTGGGCCTTTTCCGAAAAAGTGACCAACTGTAACCCCACCTAATTTTCACTCCTGAACTCAATGGAATCATCAAATCATTGAAAATCCATCTCTAACCCCTCCAAACCAGGCCTGGCCGAAATTCTCAATTCCCCGAGAAAAATTGGGGTTTTTCGGTTTCGGCTCCGTAAACGCGTTCCTTTCTACTCCTAACCACTTTATTGACTATTCCATTAGGTTACAACTACCATTTAGTATCAATTTGGGCAGCATAACAGCCCCTACAACCCATTTCCATAAATTAAAACCAACGGCAATCCGGCGGAATTTCACCGATTAAATTGCCCACAGCAGCTAGAATAGTCAATATACAAGAGTTTGGAAGTTACCTCAAGCTCCCACTTGATTTTCCTTGACTTGGCTGAAAAACCTAACTTCAAAACACCAAAAGAAGAGCTTCCAAACCTTAAAGAACATAAAGGAGTAGCTTAGGATCGGAGTTATACGCGTTAGGAGCTAGATCGTCGGAGAAATCGGCTTACCTTACGAGTTCTCTTCTCCTTTTCTCTCTCTAAGAGCTCTCAACTTTCTCTCACTATCTTCAGCTGAAAATGGCGTGAATGGCTGAAGAAGATGATCAATGTGATTAATAATCCATGCTGACATCATCTTTTAATGAGATGATGTCATAATTCCCATTTTCGGATTTTCTGGCAGATTTTCTGCCCAAACTTTGAAAAATCATAACTAATTCTAGAAAAATCGAAATGAGGTGATCCCAAAGCCAAATGAAAGGTATTTAAGTCCTATTCATTGGAAAAATATGATCCATTACTAGAAATCACCACACGATTCCAGAATTACACAAATTTCATCACTGCCCCAAAACAGAGTCCATTTTCGACCTCAAACTTTGGACAGCTATAACTCCCAGTTCCCAAAACGAAATGGCACAAGTTATATGTCCATTTTGAAGCTTGGGATGTGAACTTTAAGACTGGAAAGTTTCATAATTTTCTGACATCATTTGCCTATTAAAAATGTCCACACGAGAAGACTGCCCAGACAGAATTCACACTGGACAACATTTCTAGTTTTGCAACCAATGTGTCCAATCCAATTTAAATCAATTCCAATGATTAAATACCACAACATGACACCATTTCCATCACAATACCCCATTCAATTATTCCCTCTATTCTAAGTCAATTTGGATGTTAATCCACAATTGAACTCAAATACAGGGTTTTGGCGTTGTTCATAACACAAGTGACTACAATCCACTTTATATTCTCTAAAAGGGTTCATTGATCACTAACCACGTCCACTTTTGTAGTCATTAACCCCCAATCACAATTTGGGATCTTGCTAAACCGGGGCTTAGCAATCCACTAATCTTAGGCTTATTCTCTAGCCTCGAGTCTCGAAATTCGGGATATTACATTTCTCCCCCCGTTCAATAAATTTCGTCCTCGAAATTTGTCGAACCACTTAATCCACAACCTACGGATGCTTCTTCACGACAGCTTCCGTTTCACAATTCATGTCACATTGGATGGTCTCCTCTAGATCACCCACACACAACCGATAATCCACAAATCTGATTCTCGCAAGAATCTCAAACAATGAATGCAACTCAGTTGCCACAAATTGCAATCGGCCCATTTCACGATTGCCGCACAAACACCATCACCACATGGTGTCAAACAAATACAATCGCCTCCACGCACGATTGCCACAAAACCATAATCACATAATCACAATCGTCGCAAGCCCTCCAATTCATGAGTGGCTAGTGCATCTCAATATCCGGAGGCTCTAAATCAGGAGCCATATCATAAGATCTCGGCAGTTAGGCAACATAGGTCACCACTCTGCTTAACTCAATCTAGTTACCCCTTCCGGGAGTAACCCCAAAACACCACAACCTCAATACATCAAACGACAGCCTCAGCTGTATACACAAACATTTTAGCTTTCGCTATATCCACTTTCACAACTTTACCCTCACCCGTACACCCACCAGTAACTCCACTAGTGGTGACCAGGATTCTTTGGGTATTCACAACAATCACATTGCCGTATCAAGTTTCACGGCATTATCCTCACCCATCCGGGACTTTTGGGTATTACACAATGTCTACGACAGATTCACATTAATAAGTGACTTTTCACAAAATGACAGCACCCACGGCTATATACACAATGATACGTAGCTTTCGCCACTTGCACACATATCACATTACAAGAATGCCTCGGCTTCCGGCGCTTGCACAAATACGACAGCTTCTCACTGTCTCATAAATACAAATTGCCCTTCCGGCATTCACTTCACAGTTCACATTCACAATAACACACATCGCAGATTCTAATTTTACGCGCCGCCTTTCGGCCTGGGGTTAACACCGGTGCAACCAACGTGGTGGCTAGCCAGGTTGGCCATGCCAGGGTAGTGCCCTCAGAATAGAGAACCCCCGATCATGTAGTCGAGTTAGCCATCAGCTGAATTAGCTCTGCTCTACTAAACAACTATACCTCAGTCCCAGCTTATCCACAATTGTCACAGATTCACAATCACACTCCACTCTCATCCCCTTTCTCCGCCAGGAAGACACACAGTCTTTACCCGAACCGTTGTTAGCTACTCAGGGACTATTGACGTGGCAGTGCACACATATAGCCATTCTGGCTCACAATAGTAGATCCATAATCACACCCTACCCTCATCCCCTTTCTCCGCCGGGAAGACACACTGTCCTAACCCGAACCGTTATTAGCTACTCAGGGACTATTGGCGTAGCGGTGCTCACACATAGCCTTTCAGCTTCCACATCACTAACGCATTGCACTTTCTGCAAATTCGAGCTTCCGCTCAACACAATTCTCAAACATCACATTCACACGCTTCCGCTGCACACTCTGAGGTCTTTCTCCTCATTTGTGCTTTCACAATGTCAAGTTGATTTAACAAGAGTCCCATAAGAATCTCCCACCACAACTGACAACATTCATAACATATATTTATCTGTGTCAGACCTTGGCCCGACTCAACTTGAATCATCCAAAGCCACAACCAGCACTTCGTTGAGATCCCATACTCCCAACATTCCCAAAGCTCTATTCTACGATTCAACGTCACGGCTATTGCTCTCCATGGTTCGTTATCACGGCAGCTGCACACTAGGGTTTGTCGTCATGGAGGCTTTCACAAATATAGTCACACCCCGGTTTTACCCCCCTCAAGGGATGCCCCGCGCCGGTGCCCACCCCGCTCACGTACATGGGGCTGCCAGGTGGCTGAGCTGGCTGGTCTCACCCCTCATGGGCTAACCCACCACCCAGGACTCACACATATCCCCCGTATTTCCACCGCCCCGAAGGCACGGTCCTCCCACTGTGTGCCATACACACCCCCAGTGGGCCGCAGGTGATAAATTCACAAACAGCCGCTCCGGTCAGACGTCACCGTAGGTAGCCCTCTCCGATCAAAACTCCCCGTAGGTTGCCTTTTCCGCTCCGAATCCTCGTAGGTAACTCTTTCAAATTCAAACTCTCTGTAGAATCACTTTTCCCTGTGCTAGATTAACACTAGCAACCTCAGGATACCTGATACACATTTCAATTCCAATCTAATACCACATCTTGGTACCACAGACCATATAGGTCATATCAACCTCCTAAGGACCAGCTTGACTATTGAGTCTGATCCTTGAATCACAATTCATCTTTCAAACCTTTAACCTCAGTTGAACCGGGAAATCACTTCCCTCCAATCCACGGAGCATCATCCACTTCAGCATAAACCCAAATATCTCTGCCAGCCTAAGGCACCTAAGCCCCCTAGGTCTTAAGGCCTTTAAACATACAAGCTCAGTATGACATCACTACATGTAACATCATACCACCTAGGGTTTCTCACCCAATATCTAGGTTAGACATAACACCTAGAAGCTCAATATCACATTCCTGGGAAATCATTTTCCTCCACCTCTGAGCTTACACCTAAGATTCTCAGGTGAACCACACTGATTCACCACATCCACAACACAATTAATGTATACACATGGCCTTTCAACTCACATATCCAAAAATAGCAGGGACCTTAATGTGTATACCACAACAAACAAAGCCATTATCTATGACTTAAGGCAGCAACTACTACCATTATCCTAGCAAATCCTTTACTTGCCAGGAACTGCAGCTCTGATACCAAAATGTAACCCCCTCCGTAATTATATCCGAAATACGCGATTAAAATGAAATAGAGACCAATAATAATCAAATAACATTTACTAACCCATCACATGATGGGGTTTTCACGAATACTTTTTGAAATCATTTATAAGCTTGGTCTCATATTCACATTTCGAATACAATTACTACGCGAAGATAAATCACATTCATATAAATATCAGAGTGCACAACTTAATCATCCCGGCAATCCCGGGTACATACCTTCGCTAAAGATACACAGGGTACAATTGCCCATTACAGTTCTTCAAATGGGGATTACACAATCTCATCTCGGAGGAGTCCTAGCCGCTCCCTCCACGAGCCACTTGCCCTGTCTAAATTGTTGGTAGGGGAGAGTGAGATTCGAGAGAATCTCAGTAGGAAACAGATACCATAATGCATGCATGGTAGATGCTATGTGTATGACATGTTAGCTTTATCTAGATGCATGCCCCATAATGACATTTTTGCATACTCAATGTTTCATGTAACAAAACTATGGCCACAGCAAAACAGAAACAGAGCTTCATTTATTCAAATATGCTCTACACAATCAAGTAAAGCAATCACATACATCACTACACAAGCAAAGATATCAAATACATGCAAGTAAGGTAAGTCCCCTACCTCCAGTCTTTTCTCCTCGATTTGCGTGCCAGCAACTCGGGTCTTTACATTCGATCCTACAATGTCAAATATACCATTTAGACACTTCCATAGTGTTTCTGGGGGTTATATGAGGCTATATTGAAAATTTACTAAAATACCCTCGGGGACCCGGCCCGGCCCCGCCGTACCCGGTCCGGCTGTACTTTTCTTGAAATTTTGACATGGGCTATTCTGATATATTTTCGCCCAAGGAATCCATTTCCTGACTCGGAATTATCAAATTCAATGTCAAATTACGAAATTTCCCTTGGCAGCCCTACTTTTAGGGTTTTAGGGGCGTTTCCGTAATTATGCTTTCTGGGCCTTTTCCGAAAAAGTGACCAACTGTAACCCCACCTAATTTTCACTCCTGAACTCAATGGAATCATCAAATCATTGAAAATCCATCTCTAACCCCTCCAAACCAGGCCTGGCCGAAATTCTCAATTCCCCGAGAAAAATTGGGGTTTTTCGGTTTCGGCTCCGTAAACGCGTTCCTTTCTACTCCTAACCACTTTATTGACTATTCCATTAGGTTACAACTACCATTTAGTATCAATTTGGGCAGCATAACAGCCCCTACAACCCATTTCCATAAATTAAAACCAACGGCAATCCGGCGGAATTTCACCGATTAAATTGCCCACAGCAGCTAGAATAGTCAATATACAAGAGTTTGGAAGTTACCTCAAGCTCCCACTTGATTTTCCTTGACTTGGCTGAAAACCCTAACTTCAAAACACCAAAAGAAGAGCTTCCAAACCTTAAAGAACATAAAGGAGTAGCTTAGGATCGGAGTTATACGCGTTAGGAGCTAGATCGTCGGAGAAATCGGCTTACCTTACGAGTTCTCTTCTCCTTTTCTCTCTCTAAGAGCTCTCAACTTTCTCTCACTATCTTCAGCTGAAAATGGCGTGAATGGCTGAAGAAGATGATCAATGTGATTAATAATCCATGCTGACATCATCTTTTAATGAGATGATGTCATAATTCCCATTTTCGGATTTTCTGGCAGATTTTCTGCCCAAACTTTGAAAAATCATAACTAATTCTAGAAAAATCGAAATGAGGTGATCCCAAAGCCAAATGAAAGGTATTTAAGTCCTATTCATTGGAAAAATATGATCCATTACTAGAAATCACCACACGATTCCAGAATTACACAAATTTCATCACTGCCCCAAAACAGAGTCCATTTTCGACCTCAAACTTTGGACAGCTATAACTCCCAGTTCCCAAAACGAAATGGCACAAGTTATATGTCCATTTTGAAGCTTGGGATGTGAACTTTAAGACTGGAAATTTTCATAATTTTCTGACATCATTTGCCTATTAAAAATGTCCACACGAGAAGACTGCCCAGACAGAATTCACACTGGACAACATTTCTAGTTTTGCAACCAATGTGTCCAATCCAATTTAAATCAATTCCAATGATTAAATACCACAACATGACACCATTTCCATCACAATACCCCATTCAATTATTCCCTCTATTCTAAGTCAATTTGGATGTTAATCCACAATTGAACTCAAATACAGGGTTTTGGCGTTGTTCATAACACAAGTGACTACAATCCACTTTATATTCTCTAAAAGGGTTCATTGATCACTAACCACGTCCACTTTTGTAGTCATTAACCCCCAATCACAATTTGGGATCTTGCTAAACCGGGGCTTAGCAATCCACTAATCTTAGGCTTATTCTCTAGCCTCGAGTCTCGAAATTCGGGATATTACAATAAATTTTTCGGTTAATACGGTGATATGACAATAACTATAGATAGAGTACAGATGAAAAGATTAGCACAAAGAGAGTTATACTGGTTCGGCCCAAAACCCAGGCCTACGTCCAGTCCTTAGAGATCAAGACCTACTGAGATTTTCACTATTCTTCCAAGATTCAATGGGCTCTCGGAACGCCGCAAAACAACAATAGTCCTTAAATGGACTACGAGAAGAAATATTCTAACACTTAGTAATTTCTCTACCCCTTACGACAAGTCTTATGTGCAGAAAAACAAACCTATGGCATTTCTCTCTTGCTTACGTATACAAGTCTTATGAGCAGCAATGTTCTCTCCTGCTTATACCTTGTAAGTCTTACGAGTAGCAACCTTCTCTATTGCTTGTACCTTGTAAGTCTTATGAGCAGAAAGTCCTACTAGGAATTCTCTCAACTACTTCTCTCGTAAGGATATCTACCCTCTCAAGGTCCCTGTATCTTGAGATCAAATGAAAATAGAATTTGAAGTGTATACAAACTCTCTCACAGAGCAAATATAAAAAACACTGAAGAACAATATGAATACAGAGAAAATATGAATAACAGAGACTCGTGAATTTGCTTGTGTGAATTCTTGTTTTGAGTTCTTGTTTTTGATAGTCCCTGAAGCTCTGCATTTATAGTCAATTGATTTTGTCCATTGAATAATAGTCGTTGTGGAGCGAAGCATTTTACTGTGGAACAACATGTGTACGTTTGAAATCTTTGAACAAGGTATAGTGGTAGGAACATGCTTGGTTGGTCATAAGATTCTGTCTGCTGTCATTTGACTTCATCTGTGCCTTTCTAATTCAAACAATCAACCTTCTATTTCACACTTGAAATATATGTTAAATGATGTTAAATAATAATAACAAGTGAAAATAGAATGAATAAATAATATTAAACCATGTTTGGATTGATCGATGTAAGTCTGTTGTAACCCCCTGCCTTGATAACCTTAATTATGATCCAAAAATGTGTAATTTAAATGGATTAGAGACCATTGGATAACTAAAACTCATTCCAATCCCTTCCATACGATAGGGTTTTCACAAAATTTTTCAAAAAAATCCTTTCCCTATCCTGGTCTCTATTTCAAATTCAAATATAATTACCCTGTGCAGTTAAATCGCATTTATATATATCAGAGTGTATAACAAAAATCCCGAAACCCCCGGGTTTCATTCATTCACTAAGGGTTTATAATTTCCCATATGGGGGATTACACAACTATATCCAAAATAGTATTTACATCCCAAATCAAAATGGATAACCAACAACCAAAATCAAATATCTCCAAGGATTCATAACCACTCTTGGTTGTCCACTTCCTTGTGAAACCACCTGCCCTATCTGTAGGTTTAACAATGGAAAGAATGAGATTCAAAAAAATCCCAGTAGTAACAAACACTCATACAATATATAAACACAAAACATATAAGCAACCATCAATAGCAGCAACAGCAACACAATGATACATAGCTTTCACACAAACGACAGCACTCACGGCTATATACATAATCATGACAACTTACGCTGTATAACGATAACTTTCGCTGTATAACAATAGCTTTCATTGTATAACGCTAGCTTGCGCTGGATAATGATAGCCATCACTAGCTATATAGGCGGAAGCATCAGAAATAATCAAAAAACAATGATACACATACATATAATACATTTACACATAGCATAAGAGAAGAGTCACTACCTGGTTCTTTCCAAATGTGCTCTAGCACGGGTCGTTCACGATTAAGGCAAATGTTGAACCCTATAAATCAAAATCAAGAACGGTGGATTAATTCTCTACTCCAAATTCTTACTTTCCTCACACTTAAAGTCGGTTATCATTTGGTCTCTTTAGGTGGCTATTAGAAGCCCAAACATATGCCTAAAATGTTGGCAAAGATCATACCAAAAATCACCTTTCAAAAGTGAAAAATACTGATTTTTGGGGGTTCGCTGCAGCCCAAAAATCTATTGGCCACGGGCAAAAATAGGTCAGAAACATTTGGGCCATGGCCTAGATTCGGCTGGCTGCGGCCAAGAAAATCCTGTTTCTTAACTGAACTTCCAAAAATCATAACTAATTCTAGAAAATTTGAAATGAGGTGATTCTAAAGCTGAATGAAAGATATTTAAGTCCTCTTCATAAGGAAAATATGAACCATTACCATCAATCACCACAAAATTGTATAATTACAAAAAATCTAACATTGCTCCAAAACAGAGTCTAGTTTCAACATCAAAATTTGGACAGTCATTACTCCAAGCACATAAAATGAAATGACATAAATTATATGTCCATTTTGAAGCTTGAATGTGAAATTTAAGACCAGAAAGTTTCAGAATTTTTAGACACCATTTGCCTATTCAAAACGTCCACACAACTTGACTACCCTGTACAGAGTTTTAAGGAACAGAATTTTAGTTTTTGTGCAATTGCTTCCACTGGTTCCAAATTCACAACAAATACCATTCCTACACCAATTTCACAAGGAATCCATTGGAAACACCAAAATGACCAAATTCAACTCACCTTGACATGTTCCATAAGAAACACAACATATCACACAATAATCCAATTCAAAACTCACAATGCAACTCCTTTCCATTCAAGGTTCCAAACCAATTCTAATGGCACAAAAACACAATATGACACCTATTCCAATACCAAATCACCATGCAATCCACAAGACCCTAATAACATGAAAAATAGGGCCAAAATCCAAAAATTCCAAGTTCAACCAATAGCCACAACGAATATGTCAAAATGTGCCAAATTCTTACCTCTTCCTCTTTCGAAGGCTAGTTTCTTGATTTCTCTTCTTTCAAAATTCTGAAACCATAGCAATAAAGCCCTCAACACCATGAACAAAATTAATGAAAGAAATTTGAGCTTCCAAAGTCATTTACAAGGCCAAAACCCTACCTTTGCTTTTCTCTTTCTTGCTTGGTTTTAAATGGAGGAGAGGAGAGAGATCAAATGATGATGAATGAAGCATATTTTTGGCATGGAAAGGGCCTATTAGGCTGACCTTGGAGAGGGAAGGGAGAGGGAAAGAGGGTTGAAAGTTTGACTTAATCCACTTGCTCACCTCTTGACACTTGGCAAGATCTTGTTCTCTCTTCCATAAACTCACATAAGCATGCAAACATGTGATTATAACCTTTTGACAAATGAATCACAACCATTGATCTTTAAGTTACCCATGAGTTGTTAGAAATTGTGCCCAAAGGGCCAATCATTGTACTTTGAACATTATTAATTTAATCAAATTTCTCCATTCTGTTATCATATTATTTGCATGTTAACTGTGATAATTGTATCCTTGGATAATTCATAAAGATTGTCTTAAAATGTCCCTGGTCGGTCATCTATGCGGGAGCAAAGATGAAACAATATCAGTATGACTTTGATAAGATATGGAGATACGAATCAAATTTTTAGGCACTTGTAAGAGTACAAGGTGTTGGACCGACCCACTATGAGAAAGTTACATGGATCAAGTCATAAGCTTTTCTCATGTATAACCACGTCACAATGCCCTTTGACCTGAGGTCATCATGGATTCCTACATGTCAAAAACACAATATTATATACATTTCACACTCAAGACTCTAAACCAATTCCATTGTCCAAAACACAACATAAGACACCATTCCAAAAATCAAAGCATCATGAAATCTCTAAAACCCTAATTACACACAAAAAATAGGGCAAAAATCCAAAAATCAAAAGTCTCAACCAATGATCACAACAGCTATACCAAAAGGTTGCTTTTGCTCACCTCTTTCACTATCTCTCGTTTGTTCTTCAATTCTCCATTCACTAGCTTTTCTTGAATACTCCAAACACCTCCTATAGACAATCTAAAAACATAGGATTAAAGCTCTTGTCAAGATGAACAAGATTAAAGAAGAGGTTTTTGGCATTTACGGTCATTCAAAAGGTCAAAAAGCAAGAAGAATATCTTGATTTCTTCTTTCTCTTTCCCCCTCCTTCTTGGAAAAAAATAAGAGCTGAAGAGAGAGAGAGTGTGTGTGTGTGTGTGTGTGTGTGTATGTGTGTATAAATGATAAATGATCAACTTTTTGCACTCCCTCCATGCCCCTAGCCGACTTAAGGAGAGAAGGAAGAGAAAATGAGTTAAAACTTTGACTTCCATCCAATGGTCCAAGTAATGCCAAGTGTCCTCATCTTGTAGCTTCTAACAAATGCATGCAACCATGTGATTATTCCTTCTAATTTCATTAACCATTTAGTGTCACCTCTTGATCTTTTAGTTGATAATAAATTCCCTTATTCTTGTTTTGCTCTTGACTATGGCAATTTCTATAGAATTACCACTTAACACATTATATAAACCCATTAACTCATGCCATGTGCCCTCCCCTCTCTTTTAATTCCATTTAGGCTTTAACAACATAATTGAACTTAAATATAGGGTTTGGGCATTATCTACTACTAATATGAGTCATTTGGTAATGATTCATATTCTATTCTCCAAAAGCGTTTGTCTAACATTAATTACATTCACTTTTGGAGTCATGAGCCCTTATACATAATTTGGGGCATTTCATACCTTGCGTTTTTAGAATGGATGCCGATGTGTAGTGCTAGGCGAGGACTATACACATATACTCTAACCTGCCATTATTGGGCGGGCCTCGATATACATGAAGCAATTTCGATTAAGTTCTGAGTAAAATCCCAAGTAGACACCGATAAACTAACTTTATTAAAGTAGCTTTAATAAAGTAAGTCATGATCGCTAATGATGACACAACTTTTGTGTTAGCACCACAAGAAATTGACAAGTGTCCCCCTTATCATGACACAGTACAAGATCACTTTTGTGTTGGATGAATGAGAAGGTGACAAGTGTCCCTCATGATGGCACTTACTTTTTGCCTTTTGTGTTGGCATCTCTTGGACACACCACCTAGCACCTAAGTCCAAGGAATCCACTGATCTCCGGTCTAATCATGTACTTAACTTCCCAAACATCGAACTCGAAAGTCTAAGGAAACTGTTAGGCCTCCCCTTCCCTTGACACATGCAAGGACACCTAAAGAAAGAGGAAAGAGAAAAGATGTGTCAAGGACACATGTCAGTTTATGATCTAATCCTTTGGCACATGGCACAACAAGATGCAATCAAAGGCAAGATTAAATCTCATCCCTCCCTTATCCTTCAAAGTGGACGTCTAACATGGGAAAGGGAAGAGAAAATAGAGAAAAAGTAAGGAAAAAAGAAAGAAGAGAGAAGGTGGATGAATAGTTAAATTTCTTGAGCTTTAGAGCTGATTCTTACTCTAAATCGCTGTTATCGTCTGATAAGTCCCTCAGGAAACTTCTTCTACTCACTGTAAGCTTTAATTCTATGGCCTCAGATTTCTCATCTGAGGTGTTTTGTGCCACCGGAATATAGAACTGGTTATAGCAATGCGAAGAAGTAAGCATAGGCTTCGCTTTGAACTGATTAAGTTGTGATTTTGTCGAGTTTTTTAGGATTGTTGGAAGGCCTAAAATTTTGGCCAAGAGTTGTTTTTGAGGTTATAAATGGATTGTCCATGAAAAATGGTGTGGGAATAGCCCCTGGTTATAATCTTGAATGAGTTGGAATGAAAAACCAAAAGTTTGGATTTTTGTACAAGCCCTGCCAGATTTCGTTTTTCTGGAGGCAGTCTGCTTGTGATGAGTTTATGAATGATTAAATCATGTCCAATGGCCATGAAGCTTTTCAAGATTAAAGTAGATATTTAGGGCTTTAATTTGATAGGTATTATGTGTCATTTAGGTGTGTAGATTGTGAGATATGAATTTTTGAAGCTAGGCATTAAATCTGGAACATTTTCTGGACTAGTTGTGTTGTTCAATAATTCTGGGAAATTTAGCCCTATTATTGGCAGTGGCTAATATTTTTCCCTTAAAGAAGACTTAATGAGGGTTACATATAACTTTAAACCACTGCAATTGGATTTTTCTAGAATTAGTTATGATTTTTCAAAGTTAAGGGAAAAATCTGCCAACTTTATAGCATAGTGTGAAAATAAGAAAGTAAGGGTAATTGAAAATTAATTTTAACTTCAATGGTTAAGTAAAGCCCACAAAATGTTCACATTAAAGTTAAACAATCAAAATATTTTGAGTTATTAAAATTGGGACAAGTATAGGCTTAAATATAAGAGACATGTCCTAATGGCTAAAGTAGTCCATTAGACATTCAATTGTCATGGCTATAATAATGTGGTTATATATATCTAGGGCCATGAGGTGACGAAGAAGAAGCAACTGCAATGGTTGGAAGAAAAGGTACAGGAGGAGGACACAAAGACCAAAGATAGTGAACTTACTTACTTGTGTATATGTGATGTTTATGCTGGGCATTGATTTGCTATATTGCTTTACTTGATTATGTGAAGCATGTATGAATGAATGAAGCTCTGTTTCTGTTTTTGTTGTGGCCATAAGTATGTTGCACGAAATATTGAGCATGCAGAATATCATTATATAAACATGAGCCTATGTAAGGCATGCATATCATACACTAGCATTCATCTTACAAGCATTGTATGTAATGTTTGCTATTGAAATTAATCTCACCCTCCCCTACCAACCATATAGGCAGTTGAGCACAGAAGAAGTACAGGACACTGCTCCAGGAAAGAAGTTGCAATGCAAAAGAGAAGAATTATTTACGCACTAGTCCATTATATAAATTAATATATTTGCAATGGATAACTATATAACCCGCATGACGAATGAATTAATTATCCAAGCGCGATAATTAAATTAGAAGTAGGTAATCGCACAATACGAACCCATTAGTTAAGAAACTTTCGTACATAAAAATGAGCAAAGAATCAGTCTGAGTAAGATAATAAAGAGAATTAAGGAAAGATGAGTCGCAATGAGTAGGGAACCACGGTGAATAATCTTCGAAAAATTTTGAGTTATTCAGAAAACCCCCTTAAAGTGCAGGTTCGAATCATGTTTTTGGAGTTGGAATTTGAAATTATTTACCCAGAAATATCACTTAGTAGTTTAGATTCACTAAGAAAGACTCATTAGAACGATAATATAACTAGGGTGTTACACCCTAAGTTGGTGTAATATGGATTCATGTTTATGAATCATGGGTTGCCGTTTTTACCCTTTGGATATTGCTCGAGCCTTAAGGTCTATTTGGCATGAGGGATTTGGAGGAAAGGGGAGGGGAAAGAAAATTTTTATGAGCTCAAATTAAAAAATATAAGTGAAATGGGGTTTTAAAATTTTAATGAAGATAAGATGCAAAATAAAAAAGTAAGGAAAATTAATTAAAAAAATTTCAACTCCACTTCCCCAATTTTTTAAAATCCAAGTCATAAAATTTTTCCCTGCCTTCCAAATCACTCATACCAAACAACCTTGTTTGGTTTGGAGTTTTTCTAGATTAGGTGAGAATTGAAGATTAAAAAACCTTATTTGGTTGGAAGGAGGTGAGATGAGGGGAGGTGAAAATTTTTTGTCTTGTAGTGCTCCCTCCCCATCTTTCTCAAACCTCCAAATTTAGGGGTTTTCTTATATGAGAGAAAATTTATGACTCATTTTAACTAAATTACCCATAATAATTTTTTGTTATTCCACATCTATCCCTATAATAAAAAATCCTTTTTTGCTCACAAAGGTACTCGCTGTTCTTCTCTTCTTTTTAGCCTTCTCTTAATCATTCTCTTGTGTTCTCATTGTTATTTCAAATAATTCCTTTTGTTCTTTCCAATTTAGTTATAAGAAATAATTGCATATCATTAATGCATGTGGGAATCAGAACTAATGAGCAATTTAACTGAGAATTTAGATTAAGCTTCATGAAGAATTCTATTAATAAATTGAAAAATAATTATTTTATTAAAAAAAATTGTAAAAAAAGAAGAAAAATGTATAGATAAAGAGAAGAGGGTATATTTATCAACTTATAATTAACTCTCCTCACTTACCATTTTAAACCAAACATACCGTAAGCAGTATATTTGGCTCTTTTATTACTCTCGATGTATCCGGTTTAGAGCTACAAGGTGGATTTAGAATCAGGGTTGCTTTATCAAGCGATTTAGCGTTCTTATTGGGCTTTAGTGTGAATGTATGTCTTTGTTTTGCTTTTAATAGATTGGGACTCGCTATTGTATTGGGCTTATTTTCTTATGTGAGGACGAATTTTGTGTCTATCAGTTTACTTTGTTTGATGTACAAATTGTCCTTTATATATATATATAAAAAAAAAAAAAAAGAGCAAGTTATCGTAGAAAACAACTAAAGCCCTGTGCATTGGAAAAAACCCACACAAGTCATGGCTGTAAGGACAATGTTATTTTCCTTATAATTTATATATAGATTAAAGAGTAATTAGGACGACTTTTTTGTGTATCATTTTACTTTGATTGATTAATAAATTGTCGTTATATATAAAAAAAACAAAGATAAGTTATAGTAGTAAATAGCTAAAGCCCTGTGCATTGTAAAAAACCCACACAAGTCATGGCTGTAAGGACAAAGTTATTTTCCTTATAATTTATATATACATTAAAGAGTAACTAACTTGGCTTATTTACACAAATCCATTATGCTAGGGGACATTGTACCCCAAAAAAAAAAGGTTTTAAACAACAAAAATACTCAAATTTCCTACCAAACAAAGCTATAAATTATTTGACTTCTTTCTTGTTATCAATTTATTTTAAATTTCTTGTTGAGCAATTGATAAGCGACTTTTTTTTTTATGATCATTGCGGAGAGATGTCTTCCTGCACATACATACTTCAAGGAAAAAAATAAAGAAAAAAAAATCCATATCAAAGACATAATAATAATATGATATATCTCATATTTGTGGATGTACAGTCACTTTGCGGCAAGCCCGTCGCCTTAATTTTTGACATTAAAATAGGAATCTTTTGGACTTTAAAGCTTAAAGGTTAAACCGAACAAAAAATGTCTCATTATTTTTTGTAGTGTTGATGCTTTAGCTTTTTTATTTTATCCTGTTCAATAATAATTGTTATCATAAACATTATATTATATATAAACATTACATAATATATATACACGTGCGTAGATATGTACAGTTTGGTTTAGCAGTGGTCCTAGAAATAATGAACATAAAATGAATCAAAAAAGCAAGAATATTTCTTTTGTTCAAGAAAATACCAAATCTGGCATGAATTTCAAATTTTATGTCACATCTTTCAAGCTATAAAGTTGAAACCATTTTTTTCATTTTTATGACGTGATATTTGTTAAACTTATGGGGCGGTGCGTTGGGATATTGAACCAACAACCGAGTTTTAACCAAGGTATTAAAGACCGGACCGGGTATTGAACCGGTCGGGGTACTGGGTTAAGGGTCAGTGGGTCAAACCGGGGCTAAACCGGAGCCAAACCGGGACCAAACCGGTGAGTAATTGAAAATTTTAGACTTATAGTATGATTTTCTAAAGGAAAAAGTAAAAAAAATTTTTTTTTTTTTTTTAATTTGGGACCCGGACCGGACCGGGAACCGGACCGGTCTAGTGACCGGTCCGGCGGGTTCCGGGCCGGACCGGCCGGTCCGGTCCGGGTCCCACAACCCTGGTTTTAACTTGTTAAGAGAAAAAAACTGAAACAATAAAAATAATAAATATAACGCTACACAAGGATGCCACATATAGATTTTTTTTTACCTTTGAGATCAGTATAAATTATAAAATTAAGAAGTTTCCAAAAAAACAAAAAGTATAATATAGATAAGTAATACTATTGTTTGGAATTTAATTTTAGTTTTTGAAATATTGCAATTCTAATAATGACCGTCGCCACAAATAGTAAGTGTTGATGCTTTAGCCTTTTTTCTGTCCAATAATAATTGTTATGAACTTATCATAAACATTATACACCCCGTACAGAGACTAAAATGTTTAGAATATTTGAACTGATTTTTATATTTATTGAATTGATTTATTAATTACAAAGACAAACAATTATAAATATACGTATAGTTATTGCATTGTATTCAATTATTCAATATGCAAACTGATGCTTATCGTATGTTTTAATGCTAACTATACTACTATAGTGGCAAAGAAGTGATTTCATCAGCACTCAATAATAGCAATTACATAAATCTCCAAACAGTAATAAACCTGAAGTTTAGCAGTTTCCCAATAACAAGAAGAGACCAAAATCCTCTCGTCCTCTTAAGTCTAACTAGAAGTTTATACAAACCCCACATATAATCAGAATAACTTTACTCTCAGGCTCGAATGGAGCTGTTCTTCTAGAAGCAGCTATCGTATCAAGACGTAAAATAAAGAGGCTTTATTGGTAAAAAAAAATAAAAATAAAGACGCTTTATTGATCAAATCAATAAGCGAAGCCCATAGTGACATAAAGCATCAGAGCCAGCAACATCAGAAGAGAGCTCGTACCGTAATGGGCTGATCCAGAAGGTGAAGAGGGCGCATCAGCTACGGCTCTTTTTGGAACCGTAGAGGTGGTGGTGGGTGCTGGGGGACTCTCGAAGGCCCTTGGAAGAACGTCCACATGGAGCTTCAGCCCGTTCTTGCAGTTCTTGATATCAGTGCTTGCGAAGTACTTGATCCCTTCCTTTTCAAGCGGGATGGTGTGTAAACCGTCCGTGTACATCTTGATAGGGTTTGTAATATTGCATGACTCATATTCTTCGTTGCCTTGCAGCTCAGCTACTAAACCTTGCGCCACAGAGTAGGTGAACCCTGCCCAATTTGGCAGTCACCCACGGGTCCAGGAAACGAGATCCTCGGGTTAACATTCGTCAATGATATATTCAACAGAAAAACATTATCAGGTACATATTAGTTTTTTTTCCTAACTTTAGTGTTCTTTATCCCAAAATGAAAAAACAATGGGCATCTCATTGGAGAATCTCCAATGGAGATAAAGGAGTTATGATTTTTATTCATTTAATTTAATTCTGGTGAAGGCGATATTAGTTTTTTTTTTTTATTTTGCTTTTTAACTTTTCTGTTTATTTTCTTTATATAATAAAGAAAAATAAGATTTCAACGAGCAAGACTCAATATAGAGAGACATTGTCCGCCGGTGATGTTTCACACTTTCCAAGGAAGGGGATGTCGGGAATAGTATAGCTGGGAAAATCGGCTACATCTACCATGCAGGGCTAGCCTATCACAAGCTCAAGCCTACTAAACAAACCGACCCGTTTGAACCTGACTCCAAAAAAGGGCCTCATTTATGAGGTCCGGCCCGTTTAACAAAAGCCCGCACCCTTTTGTTGCTTTTTCAAATTTTAAGTTTTTGAAGACTAAAATACTTAATTTTAAAAAAAGAAATATTTATCAAATCTAACTTAAAACATCAATAATTATCCATATTTAACAAAACACAAACACTAAATCTAAAAAGTCAAAAACTAATGTCCACTACCCATGGTTTAAGAACCGGACCGGACGGTCCGACCAGTTAGATCGTCAGCCGGTCAAGAGGGCAGGTCGGGTTACTACGTTGAGCCATTTTCATTATGGGACCGTTTTGGACCGTTTTTGAACTGGGAACCGTTATTGGGCCGGAACCCGGAACGGGTTTTTAAGAACCGGCCAGCCCAATAACTCACTTTACAAAAAAAAACCTCATAATTTTTTTTTTAGTTTTGATGATAGAAATTAGAAAGTTTGCAAAGAAAAAAGAAGAAGCTTAATATAGAAAAACACAGGTTTATATTGTTTAATCTCATATCTGTATTATATGCATCTTTTTATTTTTAAATGATAAATATGTTCTCATTCTTCTCAAATGGCTCATGGCTCATAAATCTACATCATCTTGTTTGTTATTTTAAAAAGGTTAATATATTTCATATATATATATATATATATATATTTGTTAGGCAGTAGGATATGTGCTTCAAATCTATCTTAGAGTTAGATGTACAGATTTAGAATTGTTTAAAAAAAGAACATATTAATTGAGTTATTTTATTTTAATAATTTTATACCAGAAGAACATATTAACATAATCAGATTTGTATAACCGTTGAATGGTGGATATTTTAAGCATTTATCCTAATAGGTGACAATTGATGAGGTTTTTAAATGGTGTTTTGTGACTTTACTAACTTCATATGAAGTTAGACTAATTACTAATTATTGTATATGAAGTTAGACTAATGACTAATTATTGTAATATATATATATATATATATATATATATATATATATATAATATTTTTAAATTTAATTATTACGTTACCGGTCCGACTAAACGGCTCAACCGGTTGAACCTTGACCCGCTGACCTTTCCGGCTCGACTTTCAGTCTAGCTTTTAAAACATTGCCACTACCACAATCAAGTAAATAACTAAATAAAGTCATAATCATAAACTAAACACTAAGCAATATTTCAAAGAAGTTATTAGGTTAACATTATTTAAGCTTAAGAATTACAATTTATCTCAAGTTATAAACTATGTTTGGTAGTAAAGATATTGAAGATGAAGTGGTGAAGAATAAGAGAATTTGTTGTGTCAGGAAAAAAAGATAATCCCCCAAATTAAAATCATATACATATAACATATGACTGTGCGGTGCAATAATATACAAATTTATTAAAAAAAATTAAACGGGCTTAAACGGGCCGTCGTTGTAGGCCGCTTAGGCCCACCTCTTACTGAAGGCTCTAAATGATAAGGCTGGCCCTTAACGAAGTCGGGCCTAAATGGGTCAGCTTGACGGGCTCGGCCCGATTTCCCGACTCTACGAAATAGGATGATAAAACATAGAAAATTATATTCCATTTATAAATAATTTTCCCCCGGAAGATATACATAATGAAAGTTACGTTTAAACATTTGAAGATTATAAATGTCTTTGACGTTTTAAGCATGAAAATGGTTATCACATTTTAAGAATTTATAATAAAAATGCTGACACAAAATTAAAAAATTAAGAAATTCTGAAAAATTTTATTATAAATTTCCTAAAATTGATAAATAACTTAAAATTTTTCATATATTCTGATGTACTTGTTACCTAGTTTTGGCCTTTTGGGTTTAATAATTGTATTTTCCCTGGAGAAAATACCGAGGCGGCATCTTGCCTGATTAAAGTTTAATATGTAACCTGAATTTGATACTACCTCCGGTCCTAAATATAGAACATAATTTGTAGTACAAGTTGCACTACAAACTATGTCCTATATTTAGGATCGGAGGGAGTATAAGACTTGTAATAATAATACTATGCAACCCTAAATCATAAACATAAGACTTAATTGATTTGTTTATAAATATTAAAAAAGTTAATTAAATTATTTTAAAATATTTATATTTATCATTTTTTTAATTATTTAGTCTAACTTATAATATATCATTTTATAATATATAATTAAGTAATTTTTTTATTTTGTTTAATCTTTTTAAAAAGATAAGTGGGTCTTACATTCAAGACAGGGAGTATTCTAATTCTAAAACTCTAAAATTTGAAAATGGTAGCTGTGGGTTAATAATATCATTGAAACAAGCCAATAACGATGAAGACAGTTTTTCTATACAACCAAACACGAAATTGAAAAGTGGCGATATATTGCTCTCCTTTGCGCTCTCTCTCTGTTGGTCTTTGATTTGCAAACTACCAGTAGTCAACTGCCACCGAAAAGCTTGTAAGAATGAAAGCTAGTGAGAGACAGAGTGCTAATCCTGTTCATTCGAACACCATCGGAAATACTGGAACTACACCCGATGGAGTAGAAGAAAACTCTAAAGAAGACGACGATTTGTTGGGAAGAAATATAAAGAAAATGGACACAGGAATGGAGACCGAGAAGAGAAGAAGCATTGATGTGGAGAGAACACAAAACCATGATGAACCGATGGAGGACATATCTGACCAAGAAACACAACAAAAACAAAGTATGAAACAAGCCATTAAGAGCCAGATTTCCTACAAAGCTAAACTCTTGGGGGAGGTGGAGAAAAGTCTAGATAAGAGTTTTGATGAACAAATGATGGAATGGCTTAAAGAAGAGGAAGAAATTTCTCCAGAGTTAATAGAGGAACAAAGAGAGAAACTAGGATCAATTCCTTTGCTGAATATACCAATGAGAAATTAAAAGAGTTATGTAGGACATGGAAAGACGCCTTCATCATAACTATTCCGGGAAGGAGAACTAACTTATATATGATGAAGGACAGAGTCAGGAAGCTTCTTCGATAAGATAATTTTGAGCTAATTGACCTGCCAAACAATTATTTTGTGTTCAGAATAGTGGAGAAAGCTTTGTGTTTGAAACTACTATTTGATGGCCCTTGGCTAATCCAAGGTCATTACCTAGCAGTTCAACGTTAGAGTCCAAACTTCAATCCCTACTGTAACAAAGTGAGAAAAGTTGTTGTTTGGATAAGGGTTCCTACCCTTCCGATGCATATTTATTAAGAGGACTGCATGTTTGAGATAGGGAATTTAATAGGCAAAACTCTTAAAGTTGATATGAATACTCTAGCTAATCAAGAAAATAACAAGCAGGCTATGGAAAGGGGGAAATATGCTAGAGTTAGTGTTGAGGTTGATCTCAACAAAAAGCTGCAATCAAGATTTATTCTTAGAAACCGAGTTTACACAGTGGAGTATGAATGTCTCAATGCAATATGCTTTAGATGTGGGTTGTATGGACACAAAGTGGAAACATGCTCAATCCAGTTACCGATGACACAAGCGTCGAAGACGTCGGAAAAAGCACAGGCTAAGGAAGAAGGAAAAGAGCTCACCGTGAAACACCCTGTAGTCTCTATATCGGGCATATCAGTTGACGATGAATACAGATCTTGGATGCAAGTGAAATCTTCAGTCAGATCGCGCCCCCAGAACACCGTTTCAGATAGAAGTCAACAAGCCAGAACGGCTGGTTCAGCTTGGAAAAATAGGAAAGAGGCTAACCGAAGTTCTAGATTGAGGTTTGCTATCTTGCAAGGGCTGGATTCACTTGTCATGTCAAAGGATCCACCAAAATTAAATACGAAGAATAAGGGGATTGAGGTTCAGTGGAGGAAGAAAAAAATGTCAGAACCTAGCTACATCTATCGGCGATAGAAGAAAGACAAAGAAAATGGAAAATTTAATTTCAGTTTTCGAGGCAAGGAGCAGCAGTAGCGTGACTTATGCAGAAATGGAGAGAGAAGAGATATGGAAGAAGGAGATGACTGATCGGGTGTGTGAGGACGTCTTGGGGCCGATAGTTTTGAGGAAGGAAGAGGTGAATAATGCTTTAGTGTAAGGGGAAGTTAGGCCGAACCAAGCCCAAACATTAGTGATCTCAAGACAAGAGATAAAGCAAAGGAAGGGGCCTTTTTAGGAGAAGCTGAAATGCCGAAAAAACTTAAATAGGGATGGGCCAAAAACTGCTTCTCCACAACAAAAAAGAAAACAAATAGGGAGCAGCCACACGTTGGTTTTTGGTTCTACAACAAACAATGGGCCTATTCAATTGGATCTATCTAGTCAAAATATATATAATAAAACCATTCCCATAGAACTAGAGCACATAAATTCTCCTCCGTGCAAAGAAGCATCTGCAAATTATAATGGTAGTATACAACAAAGTGAGAATTTCTTGTTGCATTCTGCGAAACCACCATATCAAATATTAACACAGGAAGCACCAAACATCATCAATAGTGAGGAGGTTGAAATGGGGGTTGAGGGTGAAGCACCTATTGACGTGGGCGAGAGTGCTCTTGTTGATGTGGAAATAATGCAAATATCTGAACTGGATCAGTAGCAATATTATTCCAGGTAAGTTTTCTTAGTTTAAAATTTTTTTTATGGATTCTATAAATAAATTATCTTGGAACTGCCGGGGTGCAGCTTCTAAAACTTTTCCTAGTAGAATTAGAGATGTGCTTAAGGATAATGATGTTAAAATTATGATTCTTATGGAAACTCGGGTTAGCGGTGTGAAGGCTAATAGGATTATTAAGAGGCTGGGGTTTAATACTTGGTTTCGGTTGGAAGCTACTGGATTTGCTGCAGGCATTTGGCTATTATGGAATATAGAGGATCTTTCTATTCATTATATTTTTTCTTCAACCCAGGCCATTCATGCAAAAGTTATGATCACTAAAGACTCTAAGGAGTTTATGCTGAACCAAATCATAGTCTCCGTGAAACTCTATAGAATGATTTGATTGATTTGAGTGGCTCGGTCAATATGCCGTAGATTGTCATAGGGGATTTCAATGCTTACTTGTATAGTGACAATAAATGTGATGGTTCTGAGTTGAATGTTAGATCCATGAGGCAGTTCCAAGATTGTATCTCTAACTACCAACTATTTGAAACCGAAACTATTGGAGATAGATTCACCTGGGAACGGGGTTTGCTTAAAGAAAAAATTGATTGGGCTTTTATGAACTCAGAATGGAATAGCTCTTATCCGCTCACTAAGGTTTATCATTTGCCCAAATTTGGTTCTGACCATCAGCCAATCTTGTTAAAATCTTGTCCTTCAAATTACCGATGACCTAAATCCATTTTCAGATGCCAAGCTGCCTGGTTTTTAGAAGAAGGTTTTTGTGATATGGTTGAGGATGCTTGGAGTGGGACTCACTAGAATGAAAAAGTTGATAACTTTACCAACAAGGCGAGGGAATGGAATAAAAGAAGAGTGGGTAATCTTAATGAAAGAAAACAGAAGACTCTTCAAAGAATTGGAGGTATTGAGAGAGCTAGAGCCAAGCGAGATAACCAATATTTGATCCAAACTGAAAATGAGTTATTGAAAGAGTATAACAAACTACTAGCTGAGGAAGAATTGTTATGGTGCTAGAAATCGAGATGTAAATGGTTGAAGTGGGGGGATCTTAATATTAAATTCTTCCATACTGCAGCAATTGTTAGGAGACGTCGAAACAGGATTGAGGGTTTGAAAAAAAGTAACGATGAATGGACTTTTGACCAAGAGAAACTCAAAAACCTTGTTGTTGATATAAAGACCTGTTTCAATGTGAACTCCAAAATTTCAACAGCATTGTTACCCAAACCAAATTTAAAAGCCTGAGTGATATTGAATTGACTAAGATAAATGCAGCAGTATCTCAAGAAGAGATTAAAAGAGCTACATTCGATATTAGGGCTTTCAAGGCTTCGAGGCTAGATGGCATTCAAGCGATCTTTTATCAAGAATACTGGCCAATAGTTGGGAAGCATATTGTTGACTTAGTGACTGATATATTCTAAGAACCAGGCCGGATTAGAGACATCAATAATACAAATATTGTGCTTATCCCGAAATTGGATAATCTAGAGACCATTACGGACTTCAGGCCCATTTCGCTATGTAATGTAAGATATAAAATAATTACCAAGATTCTAAGTTGTCGTCTCCGGGAGGTAATGGGGAAAATTGTCGGGCAGCATCAATATAGCTTCATTGTAGGGCGCCAGAGAAGTGATAATATAATTATTACTCAAGAAGTCATTCATTCGATAAGGGTGAAGACCGGAAAAAAAAGTTGGATGGCGGTAAAGGTGGATCTTGAGAAGGTATATGACCGTCTGGAATGGTCATTCATACATGATACGCTTCAAGCTGTCAGCATAGAAGGAAAAATCTGTGATTTTATTATGGCTTGTATCTCAAGCCCATCTTTTCAAGTGCTGTAGAATTGAGAAACTACTAATACTTTCATTTCTTCTCGTGGAGTCAGACAGGGGGACCTGCTTTCCCTATATATCTTCACTCTATGATGAAGTGTTTAAGTCATATTATTCAGGATGCAATCAATGCTGGCTTATGGAAATCAATTCGTCTTAATAGAGCCGGTCCTCCCATTTCTCACATCTTCTTTGCAAATGATCTAATTTTATTTGGAGAGGCATCGGAGAACCAAATTGATCAAATGTTGTGTTGTCGTCAGAAATTTTGTGAAGTGTCAGGACAGAAAGTTAACAAAAGGAAGACTAGAGTTTGCTTCTCTAAAAATGTCCATTTGAATAAGGCCTATAGGCTTAGTAGAGCTATGGGAGTTCCTTAAACAGGTGATTTGGGTAAATACCTTGGTATCCCTTTAATTCATAAGAGGGTCTCTAAGGTTATTTTTAACCCCATTCTTGAGAAGACGCAAAAGAGATTAACAGGCTGGAAAAAAGGATGTTTGAATATAGTAGGGATAATTACTCTTATTAAATCAGTTCTACCTGCTCTCTCGGCTTATCATATGCAGACCATGTTGCTCCCAAAAGGAATTCTAAAGAATCTTGAAAGGAAGAGCAGAAGCTTTTTATGGGATGAGAAGGAGGATCAAAGGAAGATGCATCTTGTCTTATGGGATCAGATTAAGAAGGATAAGAAAGAATGTGGGCTAGGCATTCAGGATATGTGCAAACAAAATGAAGCTTTTATTATGAAGTTATGCTAGCATCTTCTTACTAATAAGGATGCTTTATGGACAAGTGTGCTTATGAGCAAATACAAATGGGATCAAATGAATAGACCAAGACCTCGGCAGAATGCGTCTTATACTTATAGAGGAGTTTGCTCTGTATGGGAAAAATTCCAGGCAGGGGTGAAGATTAAAGTCGGTAATGGTGCGTTGGCCTTGTTCTGGTATGATAACTAGTCGGAATTAAATAGACCATTGATAGATCTTTTCCTTGGTTCGAAGGCCTTTATGGACATCAATGAGAACGTTCAAGACTACGTCAATCCGGGGGGAGTGGGACATAAGAAAGTTAAGTAGGTAGTTCCAGTGGCCTATTATCGAGCAAATTACGAGCGCTCATCCACCTGTAAGGAGGGAGGAGAGGATAGATATTTTTGGAAACCTGCTGTTGATGGCTGTTTTTGTTAGTTCTGCATATCATTTTTGTTTTGTAGGTTACCAGAATCAGAATCAATCTTTTTAGAGGTTGTTGTGGAGATGGGCAGTACCTAAGAAGATTAAGTCTTTTATGTGGCTTGCGGCTCAAGAGAGGGTCCATACGGCGAAGCTGTGGGAACAAAGGGGCTTGATAGAATATATAGGATGCTCTTTTGGATGCAATGCTGAGGAGGACCTGATGCACTTATTAAGAGATTTTGTTAAGGCAAGGGAGAGGTGGATTTCCTTAATTAATCATGTTCTGTGGGATAAATTCTCTACCCTACAAGGAATAGAGTGGATACAATGGAATCTCAGGAACGAAGCAGGGTGCAATTTCACTAGTAAAGTTAGCTGGCCAATTTTGTTCGGGTATGTTTGCTGGGATATCTGGGTAGCTCGTTGTTTGAAGCTATTTGGGAATGAACAAGAGATGACCCACCATAATGGTCCCTCTAGTTTATTCAGAGCTGTTTGGGATATGGACTTAACCAAAAATTGTCGCTTCTACAATTGTAATACTATCGAGGAAGGAGTCAGTATGAGGGGAAGACCTAGGTTTGCTACTTTGGAGACAGATGGCTCGGTTCTAGAATCGGGCATGACGGGCTACGCTGGAGTTATCAAACACAAAGATGGAAGCTGGATTTGTGGATATATCAGTCGGCTTATTCAAGTGCCTTCTGTGGTGGCAAGATCATTGCAATTATACAAGGGCATCAGATCTGTTGGAGCAAGAATTTAAAGAATATCATTGTTTTCAAAGATTGTCTGGAGACTGTGAACTTATTTACAAGAGGCTCCCATAGGGACCACCCGTTCAGGGAAGTGATTGAAGATGCGAGACTTTGGATATCGAAAGACTGACAGGTTCTACTTACATATGTGTCTAGGGAGGTTAATACTCTTACCGATTATTTGGTGGGGTTAGCTCATAGTAGTACTCATAATTTTATTACCCTTGATCACCCACCACTTTCTTTTCCGGAGGCGGTTGTTGATCATGGTTGATTGTATTTTGGCGTTCCTCTGGCAAACGTGTTTCAGTGTAACCTTTTCTTTTCATAGGTTAATGTACTACAGTTTTCATTCAAAAAAAAAAAAAGTGGGAATATAAGTCAAAAACAAAAACAAAATAGCAAAATGTCGATTCCGAATTAATTCGATAGAGACTCCACAAACAATGGAGCATCAGAGATATGGAGTGCTAAATTCTTGTTTTCTGAAGATTATGAACAAAAATTGAACGATAAAACCATCGTAGTGAATCCCCGCAGTTCACATCCCGTGGCCAAAAATTAGACAAAGAGGATGATGTTTTTTTATTTCAGTGAATCAAGGCTACCAAAAGACTATGCGTAGTAAAGCCTGAAAATCAGTAGGAGTTGAATCGAAGAATCTGTTTATAACAAATAACAGAAGCGAATGATAGATGAATAGATAACTAAAGTGGATTTACTAAATTCTCACTTTCATCCGTCGATAACGAAAAAAACATGTGGTACTAAGGCCTGAAGATAACCAGTGGTTGAATTGAAAAATCTCCTTATAACATGACAAAGAAGAAATTAAGAGAATCGATGAATAGATAACTACAGTAGATTTTCGAAATTCTCACTTTAATCTGTTGATTAAAAAAATATATGTTCTAGGGAAGCCTGAAAATCAGTAATAGTTAAATTGAAGAATCTCCTTATAACATATAGCAGAGTAGAAGAAAAGAATCGACGAATAGATAAATATAGCAGATTTACGAAATTTATATGTACTGCAGAAGCCTGAAAATCAGTAACAGTTAAACTGAAGAATCTCCTTCTAACAAATAGCACAGTAGAAGAAAAGAATCGATGAATAGATAACTAAAGTAAATATTCGAAATCCTCACACTAATTTGTGGATTAAAAAGAAACGAAGCACTCACAGATTTCGTCGCCGACTCTGAATGTTTTGCCGGAAGACCAGGAGGCGATGTTGGAAGACGGATCCCAGCCACGGTCACCTCCAACGACATGGCGAACCTGAGCTCCGACCGGTTTGCCACCGAGGCTCACCGTCGCTGAGATAATAGCCAGAACAACGATTATAATGCCTTGTAGCCTAGCCATTTTCAGCTTCTCGACCTTGCAACGCCACAAAGGCTAAACGAAGGATCTCTCTCTCTCTCTCTCTGCTCTCGTAGTGCCTGGGTGTCTGAGGACTGAGCAGAGTGGAGTGCGACTGTGCGAGGGAAGAAAAAGGCGATTTTATTTGGTACCGTGTGGCATATTCGTCATTTGAAAACTTTACAGATATTAACTGACCGGTAGGTGAGTATGGCTCCCTCCTTCACGCGCCTCTCGTTTGGCTTTAACTGTACTTCTCGCCTCTGTATTACCAATTTTACTGTAATGCCCTTAAGATCGCGTTTCATACCTGGAATTCCAGAGGAAACAAGAAGTGGAACGGAATTAGTTTAAATAAGGTATGTATAATTTTTGTAATTTTAAGTTTATATTTATTTTAATTTTGATTTATTAAATTTTAAATCATATGTTTTCATTTCTTAAATTTTATTTTATTTAAAATACTAGTCCTAATAACTTAATAAAAACATGATCTATTTTACCCCTAAGATTTAAAAAGATCAAAACTAATTATTTAAAATTTAAGAGACCAAAATTAAAATTAAAATAAATGTGGTACTCTACGCGGCGCACTGCCCTAAATGTAAGAAAAGTGAAAAAGCTGTGTTTTGGTTTTAATTTATAGATTTTAAGTTTATAATTTTTTTAAAATGTTCCTATTAATTACATATATTATTGAAGTTTTCATGGGATTAATACTATTTAATGCAAATTATTAAAAGGGTACTGAATGAAAATTTACATATTTTTTATAAATAATTAATTTAACTAATTTTTTATTTATGTAAATTAACAATCTAACTCATATATTTAGACTTAGAGGGTTTATCTTATATAAAAAAAGGACTTGAAGAAAAAGTAAATTCGGATCTTCTAGATTTTTTTAAAACAATTTAAATGGTTTAGATTAAGATTAGTGTTTGCGGCATTAGATAAAAAAATTAAATTGAGCAATTTGAATTTAGGAACATTTTATTTTTATATTTTTAATAAATATAGAGTTAAAAATAAATATAATTTTCTGTCACTGTGTACATAGTGAATTTATTATTTAAAAATTATTAATTAAAAAATTTAAATAGATAAAATTAAATTTGAATGGGTCATTCCTTCTCACTTTTCACAGCAATAAATAATGACTAGACTTAACTGAATTGAGCATGAAATTGAATATGCAGCAGGAAAATATTTGGTACTATAAAGTAGAGGTGGTAATATGGTCCGGCCCGGTGGGTTCGGGCCAACCCACCACGGGTTGGGACCATATGGGTTCGGTCCTAAAAGGACCGCATTAATATGGGTTGGCATTTAGCCAACCCAACCCATAACCGCTGGGTTGGCGGGTTGGGCGGGCCAACCCATATTTTTTTTTTCAATTTTTTTTAATAATATACTAAGATTGTTTTTTTAAATATAATAAGATTGTTTTCTCTACACACTTAAACATAACAAAATTAAAATACATTATAAATTAAATATTCATCACAGGTCCATACACAACAAAATAAATATAAATCTACAAGTCATCAGTATAACTTAACAATAATCAATAATTAGTTAATATTAAAGGTGTTTTAATTTGAAACACGCTGAGGAGAGTAGGGATTAAGGAGAAATGGGTTGGACTTTGGACTTTGGAGTTACGGTTTTGGACACTTGAACTGTTGGCTAATGGCTCTTCATTTTCCCTCTTAGTTTAAAAAAAAAAATGGGCCAACCCGCCAACCCAGTGGTCCAACCCGTGACGGGTTGGGACCATATGGGTTTGGGCCAAAAAGGACCGCATCAATATGGTCCCAATTTTGTAGAACCCAAACCGCCCATTTTGTCGGGTTGGGCGGGCTCGACCCACGGTCCCAACCCATATTACCACCTCTACTATAAAGGATGAACATTCCTTCCCTACGCCAGCTCCAAACAAACCACTACATCAATTTCTTAAAAGAATCTGACCGTGCTGAGTGCTCCATGTGAAAAGCATTATGGAATTCCGAAATTGCCCATATTTAGTTGAAGCAACTTTTTGTCTCTCAGCAAAATACATTGACTAGCCATCTATTTTACCTAAATTACACAAACATTCTATCTATTTTTAAAATGTATATAGACCTTTTTTAAAATTAAAATACATATTACAGAAACCTCCCTTATATATTTAAAATTTCATTTTCACTTACCCAACTATTAGTTGATTGTTAAGTTTGACTATTAAACATTTACTTTAACCAAAATAGCCTCTTTTAAAAAATGAATAAACATTTATGTTTATCTATAAATAATTTTTATGCAAAAAGAATAATTCTAATACATATATGTTCACAAATTCCAAAATATTATAAAATTTAAAATTTTAAAACTTTTTATCATATTTAATTTATTGAAACTTATTTATTTAGTATTCTTTTAAATGACTAAAAACATATTTCTTTCTTTATTTTCTTACCATGACACTATGATTGAAATCATATTTGAAAGTATGGGTGTTCTCGGGACGGGACAGGATTGGGAAATCTCATTCCCGATCCCGATCTAAAAAAGGGTTCAAAAATGATTTTTATTCCCGATCCCGAACCCAAAAATGTCGGAAAGGGAAATTTTTTGGATTGGGATCAGGAATTTCCCTATTCTGGATTTTCATTTTTTTAAAAAAAAATCCCCTATATTAAATTTTTAGTTGTGTTTCCTTTAATCTAAGACAAATATATAATTTATCTAATATTATATGGTACCAAATTAGTCCAATAGATGCCTAAAGTTGTCGATTCAGGCATTCAGCTGTAAATAGCACAAAGACAAGAACAAAAAATTAGAATTATTTAATAAATAATAAATAAAATTAGCAAAATAAACTAAAATAATAGAATTACCTTGAGGGTATTAGGGATTTTCACATTTTTTTTTTACATTTGGTCTTGTTTTCTTAAATATTTTAAAAAAATGTACATATACATATATATATACATATATATACATATATATATACATATATATACATATATATATACATATATATACATATATATATACATATATATATACATATATATATATATATATATAATCAAGATCAGGAAGTCTCATTCCCAATCTCGAATTTTTCTTGTCCCGAAATTTTCGGGATGGGAAAATCCTGTAATAAGGACAGGATAGGAAAATGTTACACAACCCTATTTAAACGGCATATTTTTTTACCATATGTTATTAATAATATAAATTTGAGATATTATATAACTTATATTTATTTAGAATTTTTATTTTTTCAATACATTTCTTGCAAAACATTTATCAACATGTTTACTTAAGCAGAGTACAAAAAACCGGACCGGACCGGCCGGTTCGACCGGTTGAACCTGGAACTGGTCCCTGGTCCGGTCCAATTTGATCAATAAACCGGTCAGACCGGTTGGACCGGTCAAAACCGGTTAAAACCGATAAAACCGGTGGTCCAACCGGTTGACCCGGTTTCTTTCTTTTCTTTTTTTTAAAATTTTCCAAATTTTTATTTTGTGTTTTTTGAGGGCAAAATGGAAAGTTGAAGACTGAAATGAAGAGAAAAATAGATAAAGAAAGAACAAATCTAAAGAAATGAAGAAAATAATGAAAAAAATTATTTAAAAAGATATAATAGTTATAGGAAATGAGATATCTTTGCATAAGTATAGGTATTATAACTAATACTAATAGATTTTAAACATTTTTTTTCTAAAAATCTTTATTTTTCTCTATAGAAGTTTAAAAATATATTAATATATATTATCACTAATAAATTATAATATTTTAATATGACCGGTTATGATCGGTTCAACTACCGGTTAGACCCCGGTTGACCCATTAACCCTTGAACCTATATTATGACCGATTCATTGCCCGGTTCGATTTTTCGTTCATTGTACTTAAGTATTCATCTATTAAAAGAATTAATCACAATTTTAATTAATTTTTTTATATCTGCATTAATTAAATTAATTAATTTTTAATCTCAATATGAAAAAAAATCAACAGATAATTATTTGCAAAAGTAAAAACAAATTAAGAAAAAGGAAAAACTCTTGAATTACTTAAATAATTTTAACAAAAACTAGAGAATTAGTAATGATCAAGGGTGAATTAGTAAATAAAATTTATTTTAATATTAATTTAAATTTAAAAGTAAAAATCTTTAACGGAGTTAACAGTTTAGACTAAAATGTATCCTTTCAAAATAGAAAGGAGATCCATGTAATTAAGGCAAAACATAAAGGAGGTTAGAAAATTTTACTCTAGTTTTTTTTTCTACTCTATGATTTTTATCAGCGGTTTTTGAGTCTTGTCATCATTTATTTGATAATCCATACTTTCATTTTCTTTTTATCATTAAAAATACGATTTTAAAAAATTATTTTCATTTTTATTACATATGTGGCCAAACTTTTTCTTACCAAACATTTCTTTTAAAACAAATATACCTATTTTTCTCCCATTCCCAATCTTTGTTTTAAACCAACCATCCAGGGTTTACTCACTTCTATTATTCATTCAAACTTCTCTGTTTCTTGCCATGTTTTGGTGATCTTTTAAATTTATTTTGGGAAAAAGATATATAAATACCATTTTAGCTTTCAAAATTCAAAAAAAAATCTATTAATACATGCAAATGACAGAAAAGGGGATGAGGGTGGGAATCTAGATTTTTCATGTTTGGGAAAAAAAGACTAAAAAGCCTCATTACTCAATCATTTTATATATATTATCAATACTTATTGATTTTATCAAAACCATTACTCTTTTAATAAATTTCATTATTCAATTGATCACAATCTAAAACTATTTATAAATCAGTTTACACATATTGTCAGTACTTACAGATTTTATTAACATCATTACTCTTTTAATTAATTTCATTACTCAATTAGTTACAACACAAAACTCTTTATCAATCTTTTTATACATATTGTCAGTACTTACAAATTTTGTTAAAACCATTATCTTTTTAGTCAATTTCATTATTCAATTTGTCACAACCCAAAACTCTTTGTCAATCCTTTTACATATATTACTAATATTTACTAATTTTATTAAAACCATTACTTTTTAGTCAATTTCATTACTCAATTAAATTACAACCCAAAATTCTTTGTCAATCTCTTTATAAGATGGGTCAATACCTAAGACAGAATCGTTAATGGTTATACAAAAGAAAGCCAAACTTTAGTTTCATTGAACATTGCATAATATGATTAACCCCAATTTCAATGAGTTTGACGACTAAATTGACGACATTTAAGAAAAGTTAAAATGCCCATGACAGTAATTACACTTTCCATGACAGCAATAAAAAGAGAAAAAATAAATAATAATCAGATGAAAAGGAGCCTGAAATCTCACTAGGTTGGCACCAGATTAAAAACAAAAAATTCCAAACTTGCTAATATATTCTTCAACCATCAAAGGGGAAAGCAAGGAACAAATTCGATTACAGAGAATTTGATTTTTTAATTAGAAGCAAACAATGACAGCCTACTCTTCCTGTTTCTTTGATCGGAGTGGGAAGAGGTTGGCTCTATCATTTGAGAGAGACACAGCGTAGAGAGAGAATGGAGTCAAGATGGAAAGGAGTGGAGGTATCTCCGAGAGGCGTGCTAGAGATGACGGGGGAGTAAGATCACGTGGCAGCAGATGCAATTGATGTTTAAGGGTGTTTTTGGTTCAACGGAAATGTGGTTAGGTGTGGTCACTAAAATTAAATTAGGGGATGTATGAGGTTTGTTTGGTTCAAGAAGAGGGAAAGTGAGGTTTGCTTTTTTATTTTATTTAGGAGAGTAAGTGAGAAGAGCTAATTATAAATGGATAAATATATCATTTTCTTTTTATTTATATATTTTCTTCCTTCTTTTATAATTTATTTATTAATAATAATTATTTATTAAATTATTAATAGAATTCTAACTCACTAATTATGAAAAATAGAAGTAGCATAAACAAGATTACAAAATCTTTACCTGGTGAAGAACATTAATTTTTTGTAATGCAGCTCATTTCCCATTGTTACCATATTTAACTTCATTGTGAGATAGTAAAATCAAGATCATTATATCATGTTATGTTTCATTTCTTCTCTTGAATTCTTATGAGAGCAGCCATCTTTTACATAATAATTAAAGTCGTTTAAAAGATACTATTGGAAATGATCATTAAAACTGAAGGAAAGCCAATAATTGGAACTAAAACTTACCCAATTAAGAAGTAATGGCTCCAAAAAGAAAGAAGAAACGTTGCCACAAATACATGATATTATTTCCTAAAAAAGCAATGCATAACCATGTTCCTCATAGCATTACACAATTAACCAAAAAAAAAAAAAACAGGAAACTAGTAAACAATTAAACTAAATCGGTAGAAAGTGGAAACTAGTAAACAAAAAACGATCCTCCCAGAGCAAATACCCGAGGGGGAAACCAAGTAAGGGAAGAATAGGAACTCAGCAAGCACAGTAAGAACCTTCAAACTAAAACCATCAGTTTCCCCTATCACTTATTCAATGAACAAGCAACTAAATACTGAAATCCAACTTCATCCAAAAGGAACCAAGACCAAAACCAAAGAAATCTAGGGGCATTTTTGAAAGTTTTTCTGGTTTCAGTTCTCTCTTGTAGTTCTGATTCTTATAGCAAATGTACATATATAGCATTTTTTAATGAATTAATTCCCATTTCACTCAAAAAGAGAGAGAGAGAGAGAGAACAGAATAATAGGAGGCCAAAAGGATGAATTAATTCCCATTTCACTCACAGAGAGAGAGAGAGAGAGAGAGAGAACAGAATAATAGGAGGCCAAAAGGACGTGAAGAATAGTGAGTACCTCTGATAAAAAAAAGGGTTTTATATTATAGGGATAGATGTGGAATAACAAAATATTATTATGGGCAATTTGGTCAAAATGAGTTATAAAATTTATTTCACCTAGAAAAACTCCTAAATTTGGAGGTTTGAGAAAGGAGGAGAGGGAGTACTACAAGATAAAAAATTTTCACCTCCCCTCAGCTCACTTCCCTCTAACCAAACAAGATTTTTTAGTCTTTAAACCTCATCTAACTTAAGAAAACCCCCAACCAAACACACCCTAAGAGGTTGCGGGCAATGGGGCGGAGAGTTCACCTATGAGGAAAAAGGCATATCTATCAGCAACAGGGTAGGGAGAGAATGATGGATGGAGTGCTTTCTCCCATTTATTTTTCCTTTTTTGTCGAGAACAATACTGGCTCCCATATTTTTTATAAGATACAAATAACTCAATCATGTAGATAAAAATTAATTAAAATTGGTTAAAGACAATAAATATGTAAAAATAGAACTTATTTTTTTTTAAAAAAAATACTCTTATTTATGGAGAGAAATAGAGGGAGTGGATAATTAATGTAGTAAGACTAACCAATATTAATAGTAAATGGATTTACTTTGATTCTAAATGTAAAATCTTAATTTATTTTATTTTTTAAAATTATATTTTTTTAAATAAATTATTCATATTAATTGCATATATTAATGTGGTTTCTATCGAAAAATAGTTCCAATGGAGTAAATAATTAAATAGAGTGTGGTATACAAATTAACATATGTTTTTTGTCAAATAACTAACTAAAATAATATGTTTAATCTCTAAATTAAATATCTAGATGTTACATTAAAGAATGAAGGAATTACTAAAATTTTAAAAGGCTATTAGTTTCTTATAAATAGAAAACATTAATAAACCATTTTAGCCAATAAAAGATCTAGAAAACCTTTTATGCATATAAAAGGCTGAAAAGAGTACAAAACATTAATAAGCCAAATGCTCTGTCCGTTAGTAATGTGCGCGCTACACTCGTTTCTCAGGTACGGTGCTCGAGTTTCACCTCAGAGAATCGTGCAAAAGACGCTGTCCCTGCCTTCTCTTTCCAAAGGAAAACAGCATAAACGACTTTCTGGCCGTTGCCCGTCCACGATGATGCAATATTCTCCATCATCTTAGATCTGATTCTTCAGTGTTCGTGTTTCTCATATGATCTTCTCTGTTCGACGGATCTGCGTTGTGGTTGCCATTTTACCTGAACAATTCTTCGTCGATCTGCTGCAACGTCTTTGATTCAGACATTGCTTCGACGGATCTGTTCATTCCAATCAACCTGCTTCTTTTCCCACTGTGCAGTTTCCATTGAGGGGCTGTCCAAGAGCGGTAAGAAAAGGAGAGTTTTTTTTTCTTTTCTCTCTTTTTTTCCTCATTTTTTTGTTGTTTTTTATTTTTATTTTTGTTTTTTTTGGTTTTTGGGTTTTTTTTGTTTTTAAAATATTTGTGCAAGATTGTACTTTTTCATTGTCTAGACGGCTTTGGAGCTGCTAGACATGATTGAACGTGAGAGGGAACGTAGTCCTGAAAGAATGGTTTCAATGCCAATGATGAAGAAGAGTGATGCCTTGGAGCGTAATTCAAAGAAAATTCGAGATGATGATGAAGAGTTCACAGGTAAGCAATCATTAGCTCCACGGGTTGAGGACTAGATGAGGGATGGGGATATTGAAGAGGAAACAATTATACCGGAAGCACCAAAAAGATCATACAAGGAGGCATGTGTCGAAGATCAGACAAGAGAGGAATGTTCAGATGAAGAAGAAGAATGGTGGAAAGGGGACGGATGGAAGTCCAAAATTGAGGTGGAGATAACAAAGAAGGGTCCAAATATCATTGTGTCTCCGGGGTTTAGAATGAAGCTAGCACGGAAATTGTCAACGTCGTTGTTCGTTAGATTACTTGGCAGAATGGTGCGGGAGGATCAATTGGGTCAAAAACTGCAACAGTTATGGGGACGTAGAGTGCAGGTTGAAACTATTGAGATAAGGTCCGGGTATTTTCTGGTTCGTATGAGCAATAAGGAGGACTATGATTTTGTGTTAACAAGACGCCCTTGGTTATACATGGATCATTACCTAGCAGTGCAGCCATGGAAGTCAGAGTTTGATCCCGATTCTGGTGAGGTTTCCAAAATTGCAGTATGGGTAAGAATTCCTAAATTCCCTGTTGATTTTTATGATAAGGGTATTTTATATGTGGTGGGTAACCAAATTGAAAGGGTTCTAAAAGTAGATAATAATACCCTTATGCAAACCAAAGGGCGTTTTGCCTGTATATGTGTTGAGATTGATTTGAATGCACCTTTGCTTCCATCCATGATGATTAATGGGAAAGAAAAGAAGATTGTTTATGAGGGTCTGCATTTGATTTGCTTCTCATGTGGGTGGTATGGTCATGATACTGAACATTGCCCAAATAATCAAGTAAAAAATATGTCAAAGTCAGCATGCACGGATAACACATCGAATTCTACAGCTATAACACCATCGTCCACATCCTCCAAAATAACTGTTGGAATGTATGGGGAGTGGATGGTGGCGCCAAGTCGGAGAAGGGGGCAATGGAACTCGAATGCAAGGAATGGCAATTATAGTCGTAAGCCTAGGCGTGATTTACCTTCTATAAATATGGGAGGAGGATCTCGATTTGAGGCTTTGAATGTTGAAGACATGACAATTATTGATGGCGGTTCTGGTGATAACGCATATCAGGGGAAGATTCGTGTTAGTTCAAAGCCAGAAGATAGGTCACGGGATACGAAAAAAAAAACTGGTCATCTACCTGTTCTAAATAAAGGGAGCAAGGGTAATAATAGATCAGATATTTCAAATGTAAGAAAAAAGGAGATTAGTGGTGATGCTGTGAATAATGTTGGGCATTTTAATAATTTGAATAAAACATGTGGGATCCAAGTAGCTAAAAAGAAAGGAATTGAGGAGGGAGCTTCCCAAGAAATATTGAGTATGGAGAAAACACAAGAAGCTGGAACGTCTTGTAATTTAAGTGGGGAAGTGGGGTCAGGAAGAAAGAAGAATGTTATGAAATTAGATTCCAATTCCCCTGCTATTCGTCTAGAAGCCTCCAATCCTATTGACCCAGGTGCAGAAGGAGGAGAGACCGTTGTACCTCGACTTAATCCACTTGGAGGTGTTGATGATGTGGTGATGCATGGGATTGAGGATGTTCAGGAGGGACATTTGTCTCAATAATGCCTGGGTTGTTTGTGTTCTTCTCTTATTTTATTAATTTTTTAATGATTATTATGACTTGGAATACTCGAGGTGCCGATGGTGCCTCCTTTCGAAGGTTACTTAATGATGTTGTTGCCAGACATGGAGTTAATTTATTTGCGCTGTTGGAGCCTAGATAGCTAGGGGTTAAAGCTAAGCTCATTGCTAGGAAGTTGGGATGGATGAATATGCACGTGGTTGAAGCTCATGGTTTTAGTGGAGGTATGTGGTTGTTTTGGGATTCTACTTTAAATTTCTCTGTTACTTTTTTAGGGGATCAATTTGTTCATGGGGTGGTTAATAAAGATACTAGGGATGAGTGGTCTCTAACTGTGGTGTATGGCACCCAAATATGGTTATTAGACGTCAACTGTGGCAGACTCTTAAGGGTATTCGGCAATTGACTATGGGAGGCTGGGTTGTGATTGGTGATTTTAATGTTGTTTCTCATCCCGAGGAACGCTGGAGTAAGAATCACAGGAAGACTAATTGTATTGATAGGTCTTTTTGGAATTGGCTTCTGAGTAGCGAGTTACTTGATATTGGTTTTAATGGACCTCAATTTACTTAGGGGAATCTGAATAGCCAGAGCAGAATAGACAGAGCCTTGGTTAATAACTACTGGTTTAGAAATAATCCTAATGCCATAGTGACACATTTGCCAAAATATAAATCCGATCATTGTCCGGTGTTGGTTGATACTGAATCTCATATTCTTACGGTAAAGAATCGAAGGCCTTTTAGATTTTTTGCTCCCTGGGTTATGCATGATGATTTCAAGAATTTTGTTCATTCACACTGGGGGGTGGAGGATGACTGGTGCGGATTTGTTAAACAATTTACTGAGGATCTGAGGTTATGGAATAAAGAGGTTTTCGGCAATATATCCTATATGAAAGACAAATTATATCGAAGATTAGATGGGATTAATGCAAAGATGGCTTCGGTAGGTATCTTGGAGCACCTTGAGAAGTTACGAGGGGAGCCATGGGGAGAGCTTGAAAAGCTTTTGGCACAGGAAGAAGTCATGTGGCTTCAATACTCTCAAGCTAATTGGTATGTGGATGGAGATTGTAATACTAGATACTTTCATTCTGTGGCTAATGGCAAACGAAGAAGGAATAAAATTGAAGCATTAAAGCTTGAATCTGGGGAATGGACATATAATGCAGCGGAAATTATGAGATTGGGAAGCCAATTCTTCGAAACTTTGTATACAGAAACCCATAATTATAATGGATCTTTGGAATTCGGATGCACTTATCCTGAGATTGACGATGTAAATTTGCATATTCTGGGGAGATCGATTGAAGAGCAAGAGATTAAAAGAGCTTTGTTTAATATGGGCCGGTTGGGAGCACCAGGGCCAGACGGATTCAATCAGCTATTTTACCAAAGCCAATGGGAAACTGTAAGACCGTCAGTGATTGAATTAGTGAAAAGAGTTTTCAATGATCCGATGTGGATACGACAAATCAATGGGACTCAGATTGTTCTCATTCCGAAGGTGGAACATCCAGAGATGTTTCATGATTGTTGTCCTATAAGTCTTTGCAATGTTGTTTACAAGATTGTTACGAAGGTTATATCTAACAGACTCAAGGCAATTATGCCTTTGGTGATAGCCTCGAATTAGTGTAGTTTTGTTAAAGGGCGTCAGAGTTCAGATAATGTTATACTTGTGTAGGAGATCATTCACTCTATGAAGTTTTTAAAAAGGAAAAAGGGTTTCATGGCCATTAAGATTGATTTAGAGAAGGCTTATGATCGGGCGAGATGGAATTTTGTCTACGAATGTCTAAAAGAACTCAAGATTCCTGAATATCTTAGTAAAGTTATTCAAGCTTGTATGTCGATGTCTCATTTGCAATTGCTTTAGAATGGAGAGGCTACTAACATGTTTTGCCCTTTCAAAGGGGTTAGACAAGGTGACCAAATATCGCCTTATCTTTTTGTTATCATGATGGAAAGATTGGGGCATCTTATCCAAATGACAGTGGAAGAGGGTGTTTGGCAGCCGTTTAGGCTATCCAAACGAGGTACTCCTGTCTCTCATATTTTTTTTGCTGATGATATCTTTTTGTTTGCAGAAGCAGATCTAGATAACGCAGGGGTTATTAAGGCTATCCTGGATGACTTCTGTGACATTTCGGGATAGAAAGTAAATGCCGGAAAATCAAGAGTTTACTTCTCTAAGAATGTAAACCATATAAAATGCAAAGAAATCAGCGATTTTTTAAATTTTACTCCGATATCGAATCTGGGGAAATATCTGGGTATGCCTATTTTACATGAACGAAGATCAAAGGCTACGTATAGTTTTCTTCAGGATAAGATGGATGCTCGCCTGGCCAATTAGAAGTCTAACATGTTATCGATGGCTGCCAGGCATACTCTTGTGTCGTTTGTTATGTCGACTATGCCAACTTATGCTATGCAGACAGCGCCTCTTCCTTTAGGGATTTGTGATGAAATTGATAAATGTTGTCCTAACTTCCTCTGGGGTAGTAGCTTAGCTAGCAGAAAACCTCATCTAGTATCCTGGGACCTTGTATATGCACGTAAGGAGGATGGAGGCCTAGGTCTTAGGTTGGCACGTCAACAGAACCAGGCTTTCATGATGAAACTTGGATGGAATATGATTAATAGAAGAGATTCGCTCTGGGTCAGGATTTTGTGAGAAAAATATAAAGCCGGCAATGATATTATTCCTAAAGTTGAGAAGCGCCGGTCAGAGTCTAGTACGTAGAAGGGTATTCGTAACTGTCGGGATAAGATCAAAGATAGCTTAACATGGAGAGTTACTGATGGACAGAACACTTCTTTCTGGAATGACATATAGGTACCGCATTTTGACAAGCTTCAGAGTTTGGTAATCAGAGAACTGCCGAGAGATGTTACTGAATAGAGAGTAGCTGATTGTATCACTTCATCCGGACAATGGGATATAAGTAAGTTTAATCACCTACTTCCAAGACAAGTTTGTACAGCTATTGAACGTGTTAATATTAATCAGCTAAATGAGGAGGATTTTCCGGTATGGAGGTGGTCGTCAAATGGAATTTTCACCATCAGATCTGCTTACAAATACCTGGTGGGAACACAACAACCTATCAGTAATAACTGGAAGAGATGTGTTTGGAAATTGAAAGTTCCTCAAAGAGACCGTATTTTCTTGTAGCTGTGCTTTCATGGTCGACCAATGACAAACATGATGCGTTATCATCGTGGTAGTCATCCGACGGGTATTTGTGATATATGCCATAACTCAAGTGAGTCAGTACTCCACGTTTTACAGGATTGTCCATTCACTTCTGAATTATGGAAAGGATTCTTACCGTCGGATTGGCGTGATCGATTTTTTGGCATGTTTGGGAGAAATGACTGGCTTACATGGTATGCGAGGAGAAAAGACGTAATACAGGGATTTTCTTGTAGCTGTGCTTTCATGGTCGACCAATGACAAACATGATGCGTTATCATCGTGGTAGTCATTCGACTGGTATTTGTGATATATGCCATAACTCAAGTGAGTCAGTATTCCATGTTTTACGGGATTATCCATTAACTTCTGAATTATGGAAAGGATTCTTACCGCCGGATTGGCGTGATCGATTTTTTGGCATGTTTGGGAGAAATGACTGGCTTACATGGTATGCGAGGAGAAAAGACGTAATACAGGGATTCGAGTTTCGTCTTTGGTTTACGGTACTATGTCGGTATATCTGGTTGGCTCGTAATGATAGATGTTTTAATAATAATACTTGGAGTACACAAGCTATTTTAGCTCATGCTCGTGTCTGCTTAACATGGGGTAATACAAGCTTACTTTAAAATAGGAGTGCAGAAAGGAATTAACACCAATGGATGCCACCACCGCTTGGGTGGGTGAAGATTAATACCGACGGATCTAGGAATGACAACTTAGGGACTTGCACGTGTGGAGGTATGTTGAGAGATCACAATGGGGACTTTTTGATAGGGTTTATGTACCAGATTTGGCAAGGAACGATAGTAACTGCGGAAGCTTGGGGTGTTTTGTGGGGACTTAAATTGGCATGGGATAGAGGATACAGACAAATTATGATTGAGTTTGATTGTAGTGAGGTAATGGATCTTGTTCAGGGTAAGGTATCTCGGGAACACCCAGATTTACAGCTTATGGTGGAGATTCAAACGCTGCTTGATAGAGATTGGGAAGTCGAAATTTCACATTGCACCCAGGATGTTAACACAGTTGCAGACGCTATGGCAAAAGAAGCTTGGAAGATGGCGATTGACCTTCATATCACAGAATCGCCCCCTGATACTATTACCAACTTTTTAATTAATGATGTAAACAGAATGAGATTGCATGTTGACTCAGGAGGATAGCTTTTGATGTATTTGTAGAATATCATTTATTATCAAAATAAAAAATAAGCCAATATTAGCCAAGTAGCAAACCCCTTAGTTAAGCTAGCGTACTTGTCATTGGCAGTAATAATTAATTTCACATCTGAGGGGGGTTGGAAGCGAAACTTCCTATTCAACGGACATAACTCATGCTTGGACATTTTTGTAAGTTAATAAATATAAAATCGATTTAAACTTATGTTTTTAATAGAAAAAAAATTTATGTGATGTTTAAAACTTTAAATAATTCTAAAGTCCCTAGAGGCCTGCTGGTGAGTAATTTAAAATGTATAAATACCAAATTGCCCTCTTTATAAAAAATTTAGGAAGGAAGGACAGTTCGTCCTGACTGCTGGAAGAGCAATGGTTTGCTGAATGGGTTTGTCAATAGTGGAATTGGGGACTCCAAGGAGCAAACCCCAGAAAAGTTGGGCTTTTGAGTCAGGTTAGCTTTTCTCCTCTACTTTTTCCTCCTTTACCCTCTAATCACCGTTTATTATAACTTTATCGGTTTCAATATAGTATTTTATTAAAGGGAAAATTTCAAAAAAATACTTAGGAAAATGGGAAAGGATGATTCAGTGTTCTGAAATTGGGAAAGGATGAGTCAGTTCACTGTTAGACGGGAGGAGAAATCTAGGATTTTGAAATCTTGACGAAAAGATGAAAATGCCATTCAGCCCTTCCTCTCTCCATGCTCGGAATAACAGCACCGGATTCTACATTAACAACACCAAAATCCCACAAAGAGTCCGTACTTCCATGCGCTTCACCTTCGTTCTAATAACAACACCTTCATTCTACATTAACAACATATTCATTCTACATTAACAACTTCACTTTCTTCTTTCACAATTAATAATTTTAGGGCCGATAACAACACCTCTCTCTTTATTAACAACATCGTATTCTACATTAACAACTCCACTTTCTTCTTTCACAGTTAACAAGTTTCAGGGCCAATAACACTCATTTCTCTTTATTAACACCACCATATTCTACAATAACAACTCCACTTTCTTCTTTCATAGTTAACAAGTTTCAGAGCTAATAACAACTACTTTCTCTTTATTAACAACACCGTATTCTACATTAACAATTCAACTTTCTTCCTGTGGGTGGGACGCAGCTGTCAGTGTCATTTTTCCGTCGTCGGGCAAATGGGAGTAGGTGACTCTCTTGGGAGCGTGTCGATGGGCGTTTTTGGTGGTGGAAGGAGATGATTGGAGATTAGCACCGATTGCTGGGAGGGAGGTGTTGGGTGGTGGTTAGATCTGGAATCGATCGGCACCCATGGGTGAGATCTCATTCAAAGAGGATCGACGGGGCTATAATCATAAGGTTGCAATAGATCTTCGGTGGGTTCCTCAAGGAGATTTGAATCGGTTGTATGATTTGAAACTGAGATGGCTGAGATCTGTGATGAGGTGTTATTAATAAAGAGAGAGGTGTTGTTATTGACCCTAAACTTGTTAATTGTGAAAGAAAAAAAATGGAGTTATTAATATAGAATACAATATTATTAAGAAAGAGAGAGGTGTTGTTATTAGCCCAAAACTTGTTAATTGAGAAAGAAGAAAATGGAGTTGTTATTAGAATGAAGGTGAAGCATATAGAAATACGAACTCTTTGTGGGATTTTGGTGTTATTAATGTAGATTACGGTATTGTTAATTAAGAGGCCGGTGTTGTTATTTCAAAGTGGAGAAAGGAGGGCTAAAGGGCATTTTCATATTTTCGCCGAGATTTCAAAATTTCAGATTCCTCCTCTCGTTTGCAGCTAACTGACTCGTCTATTCCCAATTTCTTAGCACCGAATCATCCTTTCCCATTTTTCAAAGTATTTTTTTTGGAATTTTCCCTTCATTAAAATATTATAATAAAATATAAATAAATTTAAATAGTAAAATTTAATCTAATAAGCTATTAAAATTGTTACTTATTTATATATTTTCATGTAATATTATAAAATATTTTGATAAAATATTAAACCTAGACTGTTAAAATTATAACCAATGATAATGATATGAGTAAAAAAGAGGAAAAACATAGAAAAGCAAAGGAAAGAAGTCAAACACTTTGGACTTATGTTGGGTTCGTTAACTTTTAATATTAATAAAAAAAGGGGTGAAGGTGTAAATTTAGCAATCAACAATTGTGTTAGGAGTATCCATAAGACTTATTTATTGTCGGGTGCAAAAGTAGCAATAAACTATTTTTTTAGGAGCAGATTTAGCAACGCCGTTAAATCTTCTTAACTGCCGTTACTTTTTGAAATGTAGGTCCCAACAGGCTTCTCCCTCTATATTATTTTAATATTTTTTTAATGGGAAAATATCACTTAGGCCATATAGAAAAAATTTCAATTAAGTTAATGTCCAAAAGATTTTGAAATCTCACTGCAAAACTTAATTTATTTTTACTGACAGAGCTTAATTTCATTTTAAACTAAGGGGTGCAGTGATATTTTATAAACTTTTGGGGGTTATCTGAAATGAAATTTTTTCCATGTGGCCTAAGTGATATTTTCCCATTAAAAAAATATTAAAATAATACACAGCCAGAAGCCTGTTGGGACCCACATTTCAAAAAGTAACAGCAGTTAAGTGTTTTTTAACAGCGTTGCTAAATCTGCTCCCAAAAAATAGTTTATTGCTATTTTTGTATCCGACAATAGATAAATCTTATGGATGCTCCTAACGCAATTGTTGATTGCTAAATTTACACCTTCACCCTAAAAAAAATTGGGTTCATTTTCTGGTACACAACTAGGGACAAGGACTTGTGGAGATATCAAATTTAATTGATTGAAACTTTAAAGGAGATTGAAAACATTACAGAGAATGTAGTGGAGGAAAAACGAAGAGTCAATCATGTCGAGGATCGCAACAGAAATGATACAGAGAACACCATGGAGAGACGACCCACACACGATCTGCAACTCAAACTTGATGAACAAATCAATCAAAGATCTGGGAAGTTCTGGGAAGTCCGGCGCCTAGAGAGATTCTCTGGATTGGGGAAAAAATTGCCAATCGGGATTTCAAGATTACATCGGGTCAAAAAGCTGGACCATAAACCATGGGCTCTGATGCCATGTTAAACTAGCAGGCCTACACAAAAAGAAGAGAATTACACTGGATATATTATTAGTGAAGAGTTAAAATCAAATATACATAGAGTGGGTCTTGGATATATATAGACACCACAAACACCTAATATCTAGAAAAATAATAATAACCTAACTACTCATACAACAATATTACTGTTATAAAAGTATAAATGATAAGAGAGCAAGAGAGAATTTGATAGAATTTCTAGAGAGAAGTTCTCATTCAGTTCATTTGAAACAATCGATTACAAGTCTTTATATAGGGTCAGGAATATAACCCTAGTTACATGACTATGGTTACTTTATTAACCCTGGTTATATAACTATGGTTACTTTATATCCTCTTTATATACTTGCCTTTTTTTACTTTTACTTTTACTTTATGTCAAGTCTTCTTTTCTCTTTTATATCAAGTTGACTTGAAGAGTAAGTTGGTCTAGAAATGAGTCAATGGACATCCACATCTTTAATATTCATGACACTCTCCTTTGGATGTCCATTATGAATGTACCTCATTAAAAACTTTAAGTATGAAAAACCTAGTAGGATAAAAACCTAACCAAAGAAAAGAGTACATCATTCATTGATACACCATCGAGTACTGCCTCATTAAAAACCTTTCTAGGAAAACCTAGTGGGACAAAACCTAGATAAGGGAAAAAGAGTACAGCATGTATCGACTCCCCCTCTTGACATCATCAGTTGAGATCTTTGAGTCTCCAAAGACCAATGTCATGAACAAGTTTTTCAAAGATTATACCTGGAAGTGACTTGGTGAATAAATCTGCTAGATTTTCACTTGAACTGATTTGCTAGATATCTATTTCACCATCCTTTTGAAGGTCACGAGTGAAGAAGAATTTTGGTGAAATATGCTTCGTCCTATCACCCTTGATATAGCCTTCTTTAAGTTGAGCGATACATGCAGCATTATCCTCATATAGGATTTTTGGGATCATTTTGCAGGAAGATAAATGACAAGTTGTACGTATATAATGTATTATAGATCTCAACCATACACATTCTCGACTTACTTCATGTATTGCTAGAATTTCTGCATGGTTAGATTATGTGGCTAGTATATTCTGTTTCATCGACTGCCATGAAATAGCTGCACCTTCACATGTAAATAGATAGCCCGTTTGTGCTTTACTATCATGTGGATTAGACAAAAATCCAACATCTGCACAACCAACCAGTTCATGCTTGGATACATTTGAGTAGTATAACCCCATGTCTATAATACCTCTGATATAATGAAGAATATGCTTTATTCCATTCCAATGCCTTCGTGTTGGTGAAGAACTATATCTTGCTAATAAATTAACTGCAAATGATATATCAGGACGTGTGTGATTAGCAAGATACATTAGTGTTCCAATAGCACTAAGATATGGTACTTCTGGACCAAGTAGTTCTTCATCACCTTCTTTACTAATTTCTCGGGGTCGGAATGGGTCTTTATCCACCTTCAAAGACCTTACAACCATTAGGGTACATAATAGATGGGATTTATCTATGTAAAATCGCTCTAGAGCCTTCTTGGTATAAGTTTCTTGATGTACTCAATTTGTAATCCAAGACAGAATTTTGTTCTTCCTAAGTCTTTTATTTCAAATTCTTTTTTTAAACAATTAATTGCCTTTTGAAGCTCTTCACGAGTTTCAATGATGTTGATATCATCAACATAAACAGCAATTATAGCAAACTCACTTTTAGATCTTTTCATAAAGATGCATGGGCATATCGGATCATTTTTATATCCTTCTTTCAACAGATATTCATTAAGACGATTATACCACATGCACCCTGATTGCTTCAGGCCATACATAGACTTATTTAATTTAACTGAGTATTATTCTCGAGAACTTGAATTGGATGCTTCTGGCATCTTAAGTCTTTCAAGGACTTTTATATAAATATCATTGTTAAGTGAACCGTATAAATAAGCAGTCACAACATCCATTAGATGTAAATCAATTCCTTCATTTACTGCTAGACTAATTAAATAACGAAAAGTAGTTACGTCCACCACTGGTGAATACGTTTCTTCAAAATCAATACTAGGTCTTTGTGTAAAATCTTAGGCTACAAGATGTGCCTTATATCTTGTTATTTCGCCCTTTTCATTTTTCTTTCGTACAAAAACCCATTTGCATCCAACTGGTTTTACATCTTTAGGTGTAAGGACTACATATCCAAATACTTTTTGTTTTACCAATTATTTTAGTTCTGCATTAATGGCATCTTTCCATAGGGGCTAATCTTTTCTTTGTTGACACTCGCTAATGGATTTTGGCTCATGATTCTCATTATCATTCATTACATCATATGCTACATGATAAGCAAAGATGTCGTTAATGTTAACTTCATTTCAATCCCATCGGATTCCATTCATAATATAATTTATTGAGATCTTATTATTTTCACATATGTCAGGTACCTGAGTTTCTTCTGAAATTATAACAGTCTCTTCTGGAGATAATAACTCTTCTGGAACTACTAATTTTTCTTCATTATCCTTGACTTGAACATCTATATTCTTTACTTCTTTTCTTTTTCGAGGATTTTTATCTTTGGAACCAATGGGCCTGCTAGGCTTCATGCATGCTTTAGATTCATTCATAGCAGGTTGTCCTTCAGGGACATCAATTTTGATAGGAGCATTAGCAGCTGGGATATGTGACTTTGTCATTTTCTTTGGGTCAGTAAATGCTTCTGGCATTTGATTAGCTAAATTCTGTAAATGAATTATCTTTTGAACTTCCAGTTCATACTGTTTTGTACGAGGATCAAAATGAGCCAATGATAATTCATTCCAACTAACTTCTTTACCCAGCTGTTTGTTTTCTCCCCCTAATGTTAGGAAAAATGATTCATCAAAATGACAATAGGCTAATCGTGCCGTAAATAAATCTCCTATAGATGGTTTTAAACATTTTATAATTGACAGAGATTCATACCCAACATATATTCTCATCCTTCTTTGAGGACCCATTTTAGTGCGTTGTGGTGGTGCTACAAGCACATATACCGCACAACCAAAAGTTCTTATGTGGGAAATATTAGGTTCCTGACCAAAAATCATTTGTAAGGGGAAACATTTAGGTAACTTGTTGGCCTAATGCAAATTAACATTGCTGCATGCAAAATGGCATGGCCCCAAGCAAAAATTGGGAGATTAGATTTCATAAGTAAAGGTCTTGCAATTAGTTGCAACCTTTTAACCAATGATTCTACAAGTCCATTTTGCGTATGAACATAAGCTAGAGGATGTTCAACATCAATTCCAAGGGACATACAATATTCATTAAAAGCTTGTGAAGTAAATTCACCAGCATTATCAAGACATATTTTCTTGATAGGATAATCAGGGTAATGTGCTCTTAATTTAATCAATTGAGCAAGTAATCTCGCAAATGCCAGGTTGCGAGAAGATAATAAGCAAACATGCGACCATTTAATTGATACATCAATTAAAACCATATGGTACCTAAATGGTTCACATGGTGGGTGTATTAGCCCATAAATATCTCCCTATATCCGTTCTAGAAATGTGAGAGACTCGCTTTCTACTTTGCTTGGTGATGGGCGAATAATTAACTTTCCCATGGAACATGCAGCACATGAAAAATCATGGGATTATGGTATTTGTTTACACTTCAGGGTATGTCCACATGAATTCCAATTATTTGTCCCATCATGATTGAATCGGGATGGCCTAACTAATCATGCCAAACATTAAATCCATTAGTAAACTTCTGATTTACATTAGCAAACTGCTGGTTTGCATTGCCAGACTTCTGGTTTGTATTGATGAACTTCTGGTTCTCAATAGTATGTGTTTCAATTGTACTTATTCAAGTGTAATACAAGCCTGAAGAAAAAATAGGAAAAATTTCTAATATACTTTTTCTACTAGCAATTATATTTGTGATGACAAGATATTCTTGATTATTTTTAGTTGTTTCTAAATGATATCCATTTCTATGGATATCTTTGAAATAAAATGCATTATCAATGCATAATTTTGTTCCTTCAGGTAAGAAAACATTAGCTCTTCGAAGCTTTCAATTAAATTTATACTACTAAATATAGTTTGAACATTGGCTTCTCATATTACCAAGGAAGAAAAATATTTATCATGTCTGAGTATGGTGTGAGTTGTTGCACTATCAACGAGACAAAAATCTTCACAATTGATGCCAATAAGATTCATTTTTCATTAAAAGAAACATAAAAACATAATTAAGATTAATACATATGATAAAAGCAACTTTAAGTACAATAAAACATAACATTTCAAATTAAAAACTCTACAACATCCAAATATGTATTATCCATATTGCCATACTCAAAATTCTCTGCCTGATCAACATGATTTATTTTAACATTTGATCCTTTACCATTATTTTTTAATTGATTCTTGATAAAGATCAACTGGGTGCCTTGGTGTACGACAGGTATGAGACCAATGACTCTTACATCCACATCGATAACATGGATTATCAGCATATTTATGATGTTTATTACTTTCCTCTTTTTGGTTCTTATCAATCTTTTCCCACTTCTGATAGGAATTTGAACCACCATGATATCAATCACGACCACGATCACGCCCATGGCTGTAGCTAAGCCCACGTCCACAACCACGGCCACGACCAGAATTAAATTCATTTGTTACAGCATTCACTTCAGGGAATGGAGTTGAGCCTGTTAGATGGGATTCATGATTTTTTTAATAAAAGCTCATTATTTTGTTCAGCCACAAGGAGACTAGAAATTTCAGCATATTTCTTGAAACCTTTTTCATGATATTGCTGCTGCAGTAGCAAATTGGATGCATGAAATATGGAGAATGTCTTTTCTAGCATATCATCATAAGTAACATTTTCTCCACATAATTTCAATTTAGAAGTAATCCTGAACATAGCTGAGTCATATTCGTTTATAGATTTAAAATCTTGCAGGCGCAAATATATCCAGTCATAATAAGCTTTTGGAAGAATGACCATCTTCTGGTGATCATACCTTTCTTTTAAATTGTTCTAAAGAATAAGTAGGTCCACTATTGTCAAATATTCAATTTTTAAATCCTCATGCAAATGGTGGTGAAGAAAAATCATGGATTTGACTTTGTCTTGGTTAGATGCATGATTCCCTTCTTTGATTGTATCTTCCAGACCTTTAGTATTCAGGTAAATTCCCACATCCAATTTCCAAGATAAATAATTTTTCCCAATAATATCAAAAGCCACAATTTCAAGTTTTGCTAGGTTTACCATAGTTCAAAATAATGAAAGAAATAAATGAAAATAATTAAAAAGTAAACATGCAATATAATATCTTAAACAAAAATAACTGTAAATTCATAAGGACAATAAATAATTCATAATGTAAGATAAGAAAAATAAAACTTATATGGTTTCAGGCCATTTAATCTCATGGCTTCAGGCCAATTAATCTCAAGATGATAAATTAAATTATTATCTTCATGATAAATAAAAGTTGTACATGACTTCTGACCATATAATAAGATAAAAAATGAAAAATGTATATAGCTTCTGACCATATAATAAGATAAAAAATATATATAGCTTCTAGCCATATAATAGAAAATCAAATGGATATGGCTTCTGGCCATATTATAAGGAATTAAAATAGTATGACTTCTAGTCATAATTTCAAGAATCAGATGTGTATGGCTTCTGACCATAATAATAATAATAATATAATAAAAGAACTTGTAAATGATATATAAATGATATAAAAACAATAACGATCTCCAATCTTTGCCATAGAACCCAATGTTATATAACAATCGGTTGAAGTATCTCTCTAATTCTATATAGTGGCTCAAATTATCCCATATCTATTAAATAAGATAAATGAAATCTTCAAAGAAACAATAAGAAGATCATACCTTTGTTAGAGCTTCGTGCTGATAACGTGTTATAAAAGTATAAATGATAAGAGAGCAAGAGAGAATTTGATAGAATTTCTAGAGAAAAGTTTTCATTCAGTTCATTTGAAACAATCGATTACAAGCCTTTATATAGAGTCAGGAATCTAACCCTAGTTACATGACTATGATTACTTTATTAACCCTGGTTACATAACTATGGTTACTTTATATCCTCTTTATGTCCTTATCTTCTTTTACTTTTACTTTATATCAAGTCTTCTTTTCTCCTTTATGTCAAGTTAACTTGAAGAGTAGTTGATCTAGATATGAGTCAATGGACATCCACATCTTTAATATTCATAACAATTACAATATTTAACAATATTACAAATATATTCAAGTGGTTACAACATATAACTGTAAAGAACTTAATTGATATGAATTTTTTGTTTATAGAAAACTTATATCAGCGTTTTGTGTTCCATTTTTCACTAACCAGCACCAACTAGCTTTCGTCGAAGCAGCATCAACATTAAGGACGATCTTGGCTTCTGGACGAATTGCTTCGATTTCTCCCATTTTCTCAGCCTGTGATCGATTTCAGAACAGATTTCAGGAGCCCACAAATTTCTTCTTATTTCTTGAATTTCATAACGTATTTGGCTGAATCTTTCCCACCTCTTCTTGTGTCACTAATAGGGACATTAATCTTTCAGAGATATCAACTGGTTTTCCGCAGCATCGATCACATATTTCCTTCTTGTTCTTGAGTCATTTCAGAGATATCAACATCTTGTGCCCACGCCATGTCAAAATCCGTCTCCCAGACTATGGATTTCAATCATCCCTTATATCTCTACCCTGCATACACAGGCTTCAGCTCTTGTTTCTCAAGCATTGACAAGGGCCGAAAATTACTCCACATGGAGTAGAGGCATGAAACTGGCCCTCCATGGGGAGAATAAATTGGGCTTCACTGACGGTACGTGCCTCCGTGACAAACAACCTGAACATCTGAAATCAATGTGGGATAGATGTAATTCTGTTGTGCTTTCCTAGTTAGTGAATTCAGTTGATAGGCAGATTGCTAATGGATTAGTTTTTTCCCACAATTCTCATCTTGTGTGGCTTGATCTGAAAGAAAGTTTTGATAAGAGTGATGGAGCCAAGGTATATTCTATGCATTGTGCTATTAATTGTTTAAGCCAAGGAAGTTCCTTGTTTCTGTTTACTATACCAAGTTAAAAGAATTATGGGATGAATATGCCACTCTTGTCCCAATTCCATCCTGCCAATGTGAATCTGCTGTAGAGTATTCAAAAATTGTTCAAGAACAGAGGTTGTTCCAGTTTTTTATGGGTTTAAATGAATCTTTTCAACTTAATAGAAGTCAAATACTCCTCATGAGCCCACTACCTTCCTCTAGCCAAGTCTATTCAATGGTGGTTCAAGAACTGACACAACGCCAACTTTCCCTCTCATCTCCTCTTCCTATTACTGATACATCCCTGTTAACTAGTACTTCTACCAGAGGGGGCAAAAACTGTGGAAGGGGTAGAGGCAGGGAAAATCGCTCTCCAATAATCTGTACTTATTGTAATAAGAAAGGGCACCAAAGGGATAGCTGTTACCAATTGATTGGTTTCCCTAGTAGTTCTACACCATACACAAGGACTAGAGGAGTAGAGGACAACAAGAAGACCAAGTTAATCCAACAGTCACTAAATACTCTGCTGGTCATGATCCCTCTACTCCTCAGGCTCCTCTCTTTACTCAAGAATAGTACAAGCATATTTTAGAGCTTCTCAAACATGATCTCAATCCCAAGGAAGTTTGCTGTTAATGTCCAGGCAACCACTCCAGGTTTGTTTAGTAACATATTAAGAACATCATTGGATTTTAGATTCTGGAGCTAGTTGTCACATAGTAATATGACATATTTGGCTAATTGCAGACCTTATTTAGGTGTTAAAAAATGGGTAAAAATTCCTAATGGAAACATAATTAAAGTAACCATATAGGAGACGTCCAAATCACTAAGCACATCTGGCTAAAGAATGTTTATTATGCCAAAGAATTATGTTATAACCTAATCTCTGTTGGTAAACTAACCTTAGAAAATTCATGTATGGCTTGTTTCTTCCCTAAACTCTGTGTCTTGCAAGATATGATGACTGGAATAAACAAAGGGATTGGTAGATTGACAAATGGACTATACATGATCAAAAGAGAAATTCACTCTAGCTCTATTAATGTTTCCAGTTTGGTTAGTTCAATTGATAAAAGTAATGACATAAAGAGACTTATATGGCATCATAGACTGACATGCTCCTCATGATGTTTTGAATCATTTATCTGATGTAAAGCATGCTATACCTGCTATTGATGATAATAAATGTGAAGTTTGCATTCAAGCAAAGCATCCCAAGTTATCTTTCCCTTCCAGCACTTATAAAAGTACTCATTACTTTCAATTACTACACATGGATGTGTGGGGACCTTATAGGACTCCTACACACCAAAGATATAGATATTTTTTTACTATAGTTAATGACTACTCTAGGGGGACTTGGACTTTCTTAATGACTTATAAATTTGATGTTTTTAAATTCATATGAACTTTCATTGCTTATGCTGAAAATCATTTTTCTACTAAAATTAAAACTATAAGAACTGATAAAGAAAAAGAATTTGTCAATCAGGAAGCTCAAGGTTTTTTTAGTAAGGGAATTTTGCATCAAAAATCATGTCCATTCACACCCCAACAAAATGGGGTGGTAGAAAGAAAGCATCGCCATCTTTTAGAAATAGCTAGGACCATCATGTTTCATGCACATGTGCCTATTAAGTTTTGGGGTGAGGCAATTAGAACTATTGCATATATGATAAATAGAATTCCTTCAAGAATATTGAAATACTTGACCCTTTATGAGTTGTTATATGGACAACCACTTGACTTGAATCATTTGAGGATATTTGCTTGTCTTTCTTTTGCTGTTAAACTGAATTGTAGTGACAAATTTGCAAGCAGGTCTGAACAATGTGTGTTCTTAAGCTATCCTTCAGCTCAAAAGGGATACATATTGTACAACATTAAGACTAAGTCATTAATTGTTAGTTGGCACGTTACTTTCCTAAAGGATAGGTTTCCTTTTAAAGATGAAGTGATTAGTAATCATAATATAATCCTTGATAGACGAATAGATCCCTTTATCTTGGAAAATGATACTCGGTCCATTCCCTTGCACAATTCACAACATAATCCTAAACCTATGTTAGGAGACAACAATCAGGATTCTATACAACCCACTGACCTTTCATTAGGAAGAGACAATGAGAATTCCTCTTTAGCCCCAAATGACACCCGACTACAGCCTATTAGAGATAGGCGACCTCCAGCACATTTACAAGATTACCATTGTGAACATCTTCCTTCTTCCAACACCCAATTGGAAGAGTATACAGATTTGATTAACAGTTCTACCCTTCTTGGTTCAATTTCCTATGCTGATCTATCTACACCTTGTAAGTGTTTTCTTGTAGCTATTGATAGGGAGATCGAACATGCTACGTATGAGGAGGCAGCTAAAAACCCTAGATGGATCACGGCCATGGAAAATGAAATTAAGGCCCTTGAGGCTAACCAAACTTAGAAAATAATGACATTGCCCAAGGGTAAGAAACCTATAGGGTGTGAGTGGGTGTTTAAAGCCAAGTATAAAGTTGATGGCACTTTAGATAAATTAAAGGCTCGTCCAGTTGCTAAAATGTATTCCTAAAGAGAGGGAATAGATTTTTATGAGACTTTCTCTCCAGTAGTTAAGATAATAACCATTTGAACTATTCTTATATTGGCCGTTGTAAATAATTGGATAATTTGTCAAATAGATATAGATAATGCTTTTTTGCAAGGAGATCTACATGAGGAGGTATATATGATGATGCCTCAAGGTTTTGAACAAAGGGGGAGAATAGAGGTAAAGTGTGCAAGCTGGAAAAATCATTATATGGCCTTAAACAGGCCTCTAGACAATGGAATGAGAAGCTAACTCATTCCTTAATAGGAGGGGGTTTCCACAAAGTAAGTATGACTATATTTTATTTCAAAAGAGGACAAAACAAGACATTGTTTTTATACTCGCCCATGTTGATGATTTAATGATAACAGGAACTAGCATTAAGGCTTTAAATAATGTGAAGGAATATTTGCACAACAAATTTAAAATTAAGGACCTTGGAACTTTAAAATATTTTCTTGGATTGGAAGTGATGAGGTCTAACCATGACATACTTCTTAACCAAAGGAAATATGCTACTAAACTTGTTGATCAAGCAGGTTTAGATGATACAGAGGTTGTCCTAACTCCTTTTCAACAAAATCTCAAGCTCATGATGGAGGAGACTAAGGATGACTACTTCATCCAAGAAGCAGGGACTTATAGAAGACTCATTGGTAAATAATTATATTCGACTCTTATTACTAGGCCTGACATTTCATTTATTGTGTAGGTATTAAGCCAATTTATGCAAGCCCCAAAAGAATCACATATGAAAGAAACATTAAGACTGGTAAGATATCTCAAATGCACACCAGGACGTGGAATTTTCCTATTAGCCACAAGTACTATGACTTAGAATGCTTCTACGATTCAGACCATGCAGAAGCTGAATACAAAGCTTGACGTATAGCTGTTGCTGAACTTACTTGGTTGGTCGGTCTACTAAAAGAATTACATATCCAGAATATTGAACCAGTAAAGGTTTATTGTGACAATAAAGCTGCATTGCACATTGCATCAAATCTGGTATTTCATAAGCGTACCAAATACATTGAAGTGGATTGTCACTTTGTTCAAGAAAAGCTCTTGCAAGGGATGATTAGCTTCCAATATTTGAAGTCATCGGAACAACTTGCAGACATTTTAACAAAAGGATTAGGAGTTCCACAAGATTAGTATATTATGAGCAAGTTAGGAACTTGTCAATATGGGGTTCCAAACTTGAGGGGCAATATTGTAACCACTTGAATATATTTGTAATATTGTTAAATATTGTAATATTGTTGTATGGGTAGTTAGGTTGTTAGTATCTGGAGTTATTATTATTTTTCCAGATATCAGGTGTCTGTGGTGTCTATATATATCCAGAACCCACTCTATGTATATTTGATTTTAACTCTTCAGTAATAATATATCCAGTGTAATTCTCTCCTTTCTGTGTGGGCCTGCTAGTTTAACATTATAAATAAATATAAAAAACTAAGACCCACAAAAACTGAAGACCAATATAACTCTCATCATTCCTCTGTGTGGCCGTGTGGGTGGCATATTCAGAGGATAAGACGCACAAAAGCCCAAGACCAATAAACAATAAAAAATTGAGAATTCGCCCCCATCAAGCAAGATGTTAAGATCCACAAGCTAAGATGATTAGACAAAGCTATCTTTAGATGAATCGTGTGAGTTTTGCATGAAATCTGAAATTCCGGATGCCAAATGAATGAAGATTTTTTTTTTTTTAAAATAAACAAAGATAAAAGATCATACTCCGGCCAAATTCTCAGATATTAAATGAAGATGCCAATAACTTAAAAATTAGAGTCAAAACATGCAGCTGCATGAACAGGGAAGAAACGTTGAGCAAGGAATATACAGGGAAGAAAACATCGGGTAAGGAACTAAAGTATATCCACATGCAGATGAAGAAAGCTTACCAGGGTCAAGCACGAAAAGAGCGAGCGAAGAGCAGAGGAAGAAAGTGCTGGGCGAGACACTTCTGAACTTGTGAGGAAGAAGCGTCTGCATCTGACCTTCATTCTATTTTCACGGAGGGCATTGATGGGAATATCATAAAATTGATGGGGGTAATTTAGTTGGGATATTTGGCTTCCTTCTTAAAAAACCACAATTTGGAGGGAATCAAAATATTGAGAGGGAAGGAACGGCAACATTTTGGCTTCCCTCCACCAAAATTTCAATCCAAACAAGGGGAAGGGGGAATCTACCCTATCGAAACACAACCTTAATTGGGTGATCACCATGACAAGGTCAAACTGCGCATTCAAAAATCTAATCTAATTAGTTAAAATGCTGCGAAGCTAAAATCACCAACACAAATTTGTACAGTAAAATAAACTAATAAAATCATTTACATTTATCAACGCTGTATGTATTCATGAACTATTTCATAGGACTTGGCATCCCATCCTTCACAATTGAATCCTTCTTATAGTCCTACCAAAGCACAAGCCAAAAAAAAAAAAAAAAACTAAAATTATGATGAAAAAGGATATAATTAATCCCAGCTTCTCACCTACAGCAAGTTAGATGGTAAGCATCTGTACATAATGATATCCTCTCCACAATTATAGGTTAGTATGTGGTGACCACATAATCAATTTCATATTACATTAAGAACGCAACAGCACCATAGGTTGTGTGCTGGTAGTGATAAATTTCTGAGACGAACAATTCCTGATCAAATTCTAAGGGAATCACCATGCATATATGGTCAAGGGGATAATTCAATGGGATCTAGAGAACAATCTCTTTGAGCTCGTGCAGGGAATAGGGACCTCAGCCTTCTTAAAAGTAACCATGCATCACATGGTGGACAGCCTTCGCTCATCTCTATGGCCATTGGAAGAGAAGACTTTGCATTAAACTCCACAAGCATCACTCCCTAAATACAAAATACAAGGAGACCATGAATAAAGTCATAAACGGACTGGGAAAGTGATCGAGCCATCCTTGCTGGACAAACTTATAAGAGGAAAAGAAAGCCACTTATGCAGGTCAGAATGTCGACCTGTAGAGTCCTACTGTTTTGGAGAACATATATAGAACTAGGCTCTTATAGGGTGGATGAGGCGGGGATGGGGGTTACGTTGGGGATTGTGGGAGTTGCTTTTTGGCTCTTATTTAGCTATTGCTGTGAGCTGGGAGAGAGGACTAGTTTTGTTCTTCATCATTTTATCTTTCTTAGTTAGTAAACTTCAATGCTATTGAGAGTGATTGTGTTGTATTATATCCTTTGTGTGTGTTATCCGTGCGATATCTCGTGTTGTAACCTTGTGTTCTTGAGGAGGGTGCGTTTTGTGTATTAATATCAATTTAGACTTCAGAGTGAGGTGAGGAGAGTCTGGCCTCTCGGAAGCAAGTTGAGGGTGGAGAAAGATATCATCTTTCTTCATCATTTTATCTTTCTTAGTTAGTGAACTTCAATGTTAGTGATGGTGATTGTGATGTCTTGTATCCTTTGTGTTATCAGTGTGCCTCGTGTTTTAACCTTCTGGTCTTGGAGAGGGTGTTTTGTTTATTAATATCAACTTACTATTGTTTTATCTACTATTCTTCCTTGGGCTCTATCAGAAAAAATGACCGAGCAAATCTTCAGACAAGAAAAGTCATATCACCTCAAAGTTAGCTAAGTAATATTGAAATTTTCGCATAGTCTCCTTCATTTCTTGTACTATTTTCTTGTCTTCAGAAGAAAGAGCAACAGTGACCTCCTCCGGAGAATAGCCAATCCCTTTTTGAACAATCTAAAAACAAAAATAAATGATCAAATTATTACCATGACAAAGGTAAAGCCAATATCATCAAAGATTAAATAATTGAGCAGACTCACATTATGATCTATAAGGATCTCAGAAATAAGGCTACCATCATCAATATATGCCTGAAGATCATAAGTTTTCCTCCTCTTATACTGGAATCCCTTTACACCAGTCAAAAAGCCCTACAAAAAATGTGTTTAAAATAAAATATAGTAAAATCTTGGATAACATTCATATATTAAGAAACTTGCTCTACAGAAAATTCATCCAAGAAAGAACATTATACCTTAATTTTTCCCTGAACAAAAGGAGCTTTCTCCTTCATTGTCTCCCACTTGGCTGACAAACTAGCCAAGTACGTGAAAGGAATTTCCTGATCCCCAGACAGCATCAGCGGGTGATCAGCTGTCTCAACCATATCGACATCATTTGCCTCAACCATATGGATATCATCAATATTTGATATCCTGGAGGAGGCTCCGCCAAGAGCTTCCTCAGTGATTATAGGGATTCTATCCCTGTTTCTCTCCTCAACATTCTGAGCAATAGGAGAGCATAGGGTAGCCACAGAATTCTGTCTTCTTATATGAATGGCATCATTATTATGTTCCTCCACGACAATTGAAACTGCATGAGAAGATAGGTTGCCTGCAGCATTTGCCCCAGTTGTATTCACAGTATTTATATTCATTTTTTTTGTCAAAGCAATGGTAGAAGAGAGTTGCGTAGAATCTGCATGTGTATCCACATGAATGGGTTCCGCAGTTGAAACCATGTCAGGTACTAAATTGGAAGCAGCATTTTGACCACTAATGGTTAGGGTATCTTCGGCTCTTAAGCTGTTAGCAGCACTAGATATTCTCAGGCTAGCATCTGTAGTTTCACAAGCATGGAAAATGTATCAGATGACAAAAAATTTCAATAATACAAACAAAAAGCTCAGTTGTTTGTAAAACCACAACATACGCTGATTGTTTGTCTGAATAGAAGGAGTAGTTTGCGCTGAAGAATTAGTGCGTGAGATATCATCAGCTCCCCTTGAAGGCCATGCAGCAAGAGTTGCTCTAGCTGCCAAGGGAGGAAGCACTCCATTCTTAGTTCTGCATTTCAGGATCATAGAGATAGTTTAATCAACTAGAAAATTTAGATTTGAGAAAACCCTTTGAATCCCATAATAATCATGGTCATCGGACCTATCAACAGCAATTACCAACATAAAGATCAATACAATTAAAGGATGCTACAGCGATGGATCTGCAAGTTTTTAGATGAGTCTTTATGTTAAAGTAAATTCACTTGTTAAAATTGTCCAGCAATTGTCTACACTAAACATAGCGTTAATAACATGCAAGATTCCAGTTTACACTAGGGCAGCATTCATTTTTATTATGTAACTTTACGCTACATACCTTTGTCTAAATCATTTGATATAACATATTTTACCTTTTCCCTCGAGGAGGCTTGTTCAGTTCATCAACAAGACGCTTTCGTGCTGCATCCAGCTGCTCAACCAATCCCCCCAAGATTTCTATGGTTTCAGGGACCAGCATTAGAAGTCCATGGCGTATGTGAACATTACAGATGGCAACCTGAGTATAATAAAGATCCCTCAGTGTCACCCTTACTAGCAAGGAAAAAGAAGCAATTAAATCCTCCGTGTTTTATAAATGACATAGGAATTGATAAAGTAATGGGAAAGGCATAAAAGAGAGAGAACCAAGAATGAACCACAACCAATTTAAACCAGCCAATATTACATTAAAAAAAAACCAAAAAAAATTATGACAGTCACATATATGATGGATAAGCATTACTTTGAGTTCGGCTTGAACAGTTACAACATTAAAATACCTCCAGCTAAATTATGACAGCCATGCATATTGTGCTATACAATAGTTGAACCTTAACATTCTCAACCTCGATAAGTAAGCCTCACTCAAGGAGAATTCAGAAAATTCCTTTTCCCCTTTCAGGGACGACAAGTCTATGTACTCAAATTAGAAAAGAAGCGTGTCACCAAACAAAACAAAAACCTTTAAACCGGCAGGAGCATAGACTTCAAGAGCTTGAATGGGTCTGTATTCCATTCCAAAAACCCTCTGAATACCATCAGTCATAGACAACTTCAAGCACCTTTTAAGTCCAGAGGGCGCTAGTTGATATCTTCCTCGAAGCGGACAGCTAATATTAATTATTTCATCAACCTACCAAATGAATTAGCAGATAAGTATACTGTTTACACATCTGAGTTTGATAGATATCATCAGAAAATAGATAAAGTCATTAGTGAGTGCTCTAGCAACCATCTAAACAAGAATACTTAAAACACCGTGCATCACTGCAAATTACAATTTGGATTACAGTCACCCACAATGCGGTGGAAGTTTTCACTTTTGAGAAAGGTCGATCTCCTATGTAGGAATAAGAAATGAAAATTAAGCCAGAAAATAACCAGGAAATCATGTTAGCTTCTAAGCATTTGCGCCAGCATCAAACTTACAGTTACTTCACTTGAAACTACAACCTGATAAGTAGTAGATACAATGGCAATATTAATTAATAAATAATAAGTGAATAAACATGACTTGAAACGCACATAGCATAGTTTTTTTCCCTAATTTCGATGCAAATTGCAATAATTTGGATGTTGATAGCAATAAGCAATTGGTTCTGTTTTGTAAGAAATTAAAAATAGAAAAAGATGCCCCGCGATGACAAAGCCTCACCTGTAATACATAGGGTCCAGGAAGATCAACCAGATGCATGGAATCCACATTTGCAGGAAGCACGCCGATTCCACAGTAGTTCATATCAGAAAATAGGAATTGTTCAAAACACAATTTCGCCTTTGTAGTAACATCAAACCCAGGAAAGCCCCTAACGGAGGTTTCTAGTTCACGAACACAAGCATCAAGCCATTCTCGTCTTAAGCTCAACCCAAGGCGTCGAAGAGAATCGCTAATGGGACAACCAGGATCGGCACCGGAATTTGAACTGGAAGATGGTGGGATCTCTTGAGGCCCGGGATTCTGATACCGCGGAGGAGACGTTGGCATGGGACCATCTGAAACGTCGATGAAATCGTCGTCAGATATTTCAAGAGGCTCAGCATTACTGCTCCGGGGCAAATCAGAGGCAGTCTGCTGCTGTGTAGGTAAATCAGTTTCTGTTTCAAGATGAGGCGGCGTCGGCGCTAGTACGGCGTCGTCTTCGTCATCGTCAGACCCATTCAGCCGAAGTCGGCGTATCACCATTATTCTGCTTTTCGGAAATTTGCCTCCTCACTTTCCCTCCATTTTCACAAATAAAGAGGGAACCTTGGTTCTCAGTTCAAATCCGCGAAGCAGGGCGGGGCTTTTTTATGTTTTTGTGATTTTTTTTTGTTTCAAAGGCTTGCAATTATTAGAGTTTTTTTTATAAGGAAAATTTTTGGAAAGGGATTGGGTTGTTTACCCACAATTCAAGGGTAGGGCGAAATCTCCTTTCTTCTTAAGTCATACCAATGTTGGGTAAGGCAAGCCGTTAATTACTCTCAGGCGTTTACTTAGACACCCAATAGCTAGAATGCCTCCTCAAGTGCCATGACTGGAAACACAACTAAGTGATACTCCCCAGAGATCAAACAAGCTCCAAATGATCGCATGTCTTAGCTCTTCGCTAGCTGAACCCACGGATGATGGGTGATTATTAGAGTTTTTTTGTTCAATGGGTTAAGGAGCAAATTTACTAACGAAGTTTTAAGGAAGGAGTGTCTGGCACAATTATGTTTTAGAGGGAGCAAAAATACATATAATGTTTTAAAAGTAGAGCATCCAGCACAAAATAGTTAAATTTTATATAATGCAGTTAGTGGTTTTCTTCTCTAATAATTTAACGCCGTTAGGTCAAATTTAATGGTTTTGTGCTGAATATTCCACTTTTAAATCTTATGTGTATTTTTGCCCCCTTTAAAATATAATTGCACCAGACGCTTCTTCCTTAAAAATTCATTAATAAATTTACTCCTTAATCATTGTTCAATAAGGTTGAATACTTTTCTCCAATAAAAGCCCATATGGGATCTGCATGCAACCCAATTAAAACGTTAAAAAAAATATTCTTCAAAGAAGGAAAACCGAGGAAGTAGTCAGAACACTGATAAGAAATGCTTTAAAAGAAATTTTTTTTGGTATGTATATTAGATTAAAGATTGGAAATATCAAAGCAACATCAACATTCCCTAATAAATTAAACAAAATCCCATACAAAAAATTAATCATAGTCGCCAAACAATCATAGAAACATTGACTATTGTCGCCAATTAGTCAAAGCTTTTCTAGCATACCAATTACCAAGTGTAAGCAAAACCCACATCTCCACATTACTCATCTTTCCTAACATCCAGAAATTTAGTCTCGAGGTTTTTAGTTAAATAAGCTTGATTAATGAGAAAGATTGAGGTATTGGGTGATTGATTTGGATTTTTGACCGTTCTAGGAGTTTGGTAGAATAACGTAGTAGACTGGCTTGCTAAACACTCGGCTCTGATAAAAAGATGTACATGTCTTCTTGGGATTTTAATCTCCGACCTCTTTTGTTGTTATTATCTGTACTGATATGTTCGGGTTAGTTATATATCAATTTTATTCATGCAAAAAGGCTGAATAATGAAGTTCAATTCATGTCATCAGTTTAAATTATATATCTGAGGGCTGGTTTGACCAATACAGAGGATAAGGCTTGATAGTATAAAGTATGATAAAACAAGACCTAAATAAAATTCCAATATGGTAAGTACCTAAACTGAGGAAAATAGGAAACTGCGAAGGAAGATAGCAGGAATCTCACTGACACTCTCTAACAGACCAATGAAGAATCTCCAAATATAAGAGTACTCACTGAAATATGTCATGATTTATTGCTGAGGCCAATAGCCTATATATGGTAGAAATTTATAGAGACTAAATCAAATAAATAAAATAACAACTATCAAACCAGCAAAATATCTAAACTGATCCTAGACGTGCTAGTGGGTGCTCCCACGTATTTTTCAACAATAAAAATAAAAATAAAAATAAAACAACAAACAAATTGCAACCAAACTAGCCGTTGAGCTCTTAATGTTCTCTGGCATGTTTACCCTTTCTAGAATAGGTCAACAAGGGATAATTTGGGACATTATCACTATTGTTAAAATCTATCAGAATCTATTAGAATTTGATATAATTAAATCCCTTCAAATCTTCTGATTATTATGATTGTAATCTCATTTAATATTCCTGATTTTTAGGTCTTTATTTTTGGTGATATTTCCTAGATTGTAATCCCTAAAGTCTCTCCCCTAATGGCTCTCTCAAAGACTATATGTTGTAGTCTCTTTTCTCTGAATAATTCTTTGACTTTAAACATGGCACCGAAGCTAGGAGTTCTATCTGGACTATGAGAGAGAGAGAGAGAGAGAGAGGGATGGATTGACACACCTAGGGCTTAGTGAGCATACACTACCCCCACATCTGTGATCAAAACCTATCGATCGGCTCTTCCCCAGAGTATGATGGCAAATAGAGCAATGTGTGAGTCCAATGTGCCTCCATAGCATCAGTGCGTCAATCCCACCTGCCGTCAACAACAATGATTTTTGGCTATTGTTTCGCCTAGAATGATGAATTCCTCCTTTATTCGGCTCCTTTCCTTGAAATTCAACCAGCACAAGAGTCATTCCATAAGCTTTCATGTAGGGTACAAATCCTTAAACTCAAAGTTCTTCCTCTTCGTCTTCTTCCTCTTCCATCAGTACTACAATACCTTCTAAAACCTTAGAGATGGCACCAAAATTCTCAAAAAACCAAATTATGGTTATTAACCATAAACTTCATAGGGAGAACTACCTCTGATGGTCCTAGAGTGTGCTATGATATTTATATGGCAAGAGAAAGGAGAAGTATATTAATAGAGAAGCTCCTCAACCAGCCCACAATGATCCAAACTTTGACACTTGGTTCGTTGAGAACAACCAACTAATTAGTTGGTTGTGTAACTTAATGACTCTGGATATGAGTGAAGGTTATCTTCTTGTGAATAAGGCAAAAAAATCTGGGCTACAGCCAATAAGACTTGTTTAAGGTTCATCCATGGAAAAATGTCAACCCTCTTTAAATATGACAAACGATATGTTCCAATTCTCGAGTTCTTTAGTTCTTTGCTCTTACCTTGTGAACCCGATTGACTATTTCTAGTTCTTTATTACTTTAAGCAATTACCATATGGTAGCATTTAACAAATTAATTAAAACTTTCACTGCGCATAGTGTTCTTTCTCTACTACTAATGCTATAAGTATGGGTTCTACTATATTCTTAGCTATTTATACAACGTGTGTAGCCATATAAGACTACTCAACTATCTTACTACATATCAAAAATATATACAGATAGTCAGTAAAATGAATTTAGCACTTTATATTCTCCTTTCAATCATCAACACTTACCTCTTTGCCCTTTATGCCACTCGTCTTTGCTATATAATGAATTTCGAAAAGGATGAGATTCGGGAGAATCTCAGTAGTAACAAACATTCAATCATATAAAATGCAAATGTACAAAGCATGTTAAATAAACCACCACAATACAATGAGCATTTCAAGAGCATTTAACACTTTATTATACAACACAACATACACATAACACATAACCACATCACTTAGTCACAAACATGGGCATCCACCCATTATATGCTCAAATGCCACGGGCGTCCACCCAGCATACTCATATGCTCAACACAATCACATTGATGGTAAAACACACATGCAAAGCATTACATAGTATATGAGAGAAAGAGTTACTACCTATACACCTTTTCAATCACTTGTCCTTACTTATCAATCACTTGGTTGGCTTGAGGAAAGATTGAATCCTACAAGTTAAAATTCATAACGAATGCATTATAACTTGATTAGGCATCTTCTAAATTTAATACATTAAGTCAAATAGACAATATATGGGATCAATACTAGCTTCTAGTACATGCTTTTATCCTTTGGAATCAAACTTAACTCAATTGACCTTCAACACTTCAAATCCGTAGGTCATCCTAACTTGGCAGATTTGACACCCAATTTTGAAAATCCATAACTTAATCTAGAAAATTCCAAATGGGTTGGTTTCAAAATCCTATGAAAATCTCTTTAAGTCCTTTTTCAAGGACAAATACCACTTAATGCTAATTATAGGGTTACAACCTCAAGAATCCATGACCAACATTACTACCTCAAAATAAATTCCAGTGTTTCTGTATCAATTTCAACAGGGCATAACTCACAATTGACAAGGCCAAATGATACATATTATGTATCATTGGAAAGCTTAAGATGTATACTACAACCCTGTAAAATATCATACCAATTGGATAAGGTTTGGCCATTCAAAAACAACTTACAAGCAGACTGACTTGAATCTGGCATATTTAACATCAACACTTTGAATTCCAAAATTAGGTTTGTCTAACCAATCACCTAAAGATCACATCCACATGCCACTCTTACACAATTTTAGCCATATAATCTATTTCTAAACTCAAATTGATTAAAATCCAGCTCTAACCCCAAGAATTGGATCAAAATCCAGGTCTAACCCCAAGAATCCATTTCTAATATCATACCCATTGGATAAGGTTTGGCCATTCAAAAACAACTTACAAGCAGACTGACTTGAATTTGGCATATTTAACATCAACACTTTGAATTCCAAAATTAGGTTTGTCTAACCAATCACCCAAAGATCACATCCACATGCCACTCTTACACAATTTTAGCCATAGAATCCATTTCTAAACTCAAATTGATTAAAATCCAGCTCTAACCCCAAGAATTGGATCAAAATCCAGCTCTAACCCCAAGAATCCATTTCTAATATCATACCCATTGGATAAGGTTTGGCCATTCAAAAACAACTTACAAGCAGACTGACTTGAATCTGGCATATTTAACATCAACACTTTGAATTCCAAAATTAGGTTTGTCTAACCAATCACCCAAAGATCACATCCACATGCCACTCTTACACAATTTTAGCCATAGAATCCATTTCTAAACTCAAATTGATCAAAATCCAGCTTTAACCCCAAGAATTGGGCTTGGCTGAATCTGACCCTTAAGGACACAAGTTATGTTCTTGCAAATTTCAACCTCTAAACATGTTTTTAACTATTATAAATCCTCATCTAACATTATGTTCATCATCAAACACCCCTTAAAGCTCAAATTCAGCTCCTTGCCTGAAACACTAAGGGGTCTATAACTTCAAAAATACTCATCAAAACAACAAGATGTTATACTCAAATTGAAGCTTATGATTAACTCTACTTGTTTCTCTGATCGGTTATCGATTCCAACAGTACTTATACCGATAAGGTGTCACCAAATACCTCAAATCAGAAATCCAAAATGTAGAAATGTCACCAAATACTTCGATGAGGCTTGGGAGGCTGGAAAAGCAGTCTCGGGCTTGAAATCTGCTAGTGAGCTCAAGAACAAGAAAACTTCTCTCTTCTTTCTTTTTCTCTTGAATTTTTCTTATTATCCTCTATTTTTAGGGTTCTGCACGAATTTAGTAAAGTATGGAGGTGTTGGAAGATCTTTCAATTACATGTGTCATGTACTTAAAAAAATCAGGGTGCTGGGTGCTCTTTTTAGAAATTACAGGGTATCCGGCTATCCTATGTACCAGATACTCTTTCTTAACATACAGGGTACCAGGTACACCTATTAAAATCTACCTTTCCTTCCCCTCTCTCATGGTTGGATGAATCCATTGGTCAAGGGAGAGGGAGTCTGATGAATTAATATGGCTTCTAGTAAGGTAGTCGGGAAAATCAAGTATGTAGTTGGACCGGAGATCGGTGAATTGGACTGGATTTTCAACATATGTCTAGTGTGCAACTATAAATGGCGCCATATGATTGTCTAATCAGGGTAAAATGTCAAAACTTACTTTAATAAAGCTACTTGTTAATATAGGGACGCTTGGTTTCGTGACACGTGTCACTCCTTTAGCTTGATTGTTGCCATATGCTCCTGATGCCTCATGATTTTGCCATATACATGCCTGGGTGTCCTAGACAAATAACATCAAGCCAATATTTCTTCAAAAACGCAGGGTACATGTACCTACCCTAACAATGTCATGTGCACTCCTACACCAGCATATTTTATCCAACTAATTAGTCACATATGTCTATATATTCAGGAATGCGCCACATATGTGCCTGTGTGGCATAAAATGTCACCACACACCTCAAAAACTACCACGTGTTAGCCTGTGTGTCTTACAGCGCATCGAGTGTACATAGACACCAATAACTTTCATCCGACTTCCAACACATACAGTGTAATATCCTGAATTTTAGGCCTAAAGACTTGAGGATATGCCTACATCAGACAGACGACTAAGCCTAATTTGGGAAGAGTCCCAAGAATATTGAGAGATAGAAAGACTCGAGGGGACTATGTGATCCAGCCTTACTAGACAGAGGGCCCAGTACATGTTCGTAATAGGATCAAAGTGATGGTGTAGATATGCACATGATAGATATACGGTGCCATCGGGTCGGTAGAAGATACCATCCAGTTATGTCATGAGGTAAGGGACGGATTAGTCAGACAAAATAGGTTGGTGTAGGTGTGCATATGGCATTTTCAAGGTAGACAAGTGTACCCTGCGTTTTCAAAGTAGACACCAGTATGTAGCGCATGTGAGGCCCATACACACATACTCTGACCTGGTGTCATCTTTTGTGGCTCGTTATACGTGTCATGGTCCTGACTCCTGAGTATGCACCGATAAAGCAACTTTATTAAAGTAATTTTAATAAAATAAGCAGTTATGACTAATGATGGCATAACTTTTGTGTTGGCTAGTTAAGAGCTTGACATGTGTCCCTTAATGATGACAAAGTACAAAACCCCATTTGTGTTGGCCAAATGAGGAGGTGACAAATGTCCCTAATCATTACACTTGCTTTATGCCTTTTATGTTAGCATCTTCGGAGAGCGCAACCTAGCGCCTGGCCTAGGGAATCCATCGATCCTCGATTTGTCAAGTACTAGGCTTTCTCAAACATCACGCTGGGAGTCCAAGGAAATTGTTAGGCTCCTTCCTTCCTTTGACCATTATGGCGGCACCTAAGAGAGAAAGAGAGAGGATGTGATAGGTAGATGACACATGGCAATCTAGGGCTTTAACCTTGTGACACTTGGCAAGCTAAGATGAAAGCACTTTACAAGATTTAATCACAACCATCCAACCTCCTTTAAGGGGCCTAAATTTGGCCAAATGAAGAGAGAGGGAGAGAAAATCTGATTTAATCACAAAAAATTGTTAGAGGAGAGAGGAGGTATGAATAATGATTTTTCCTGAGTACTGGAGCGGATTTCGACCCTGAAACGTCGTTATCGTCCAGTAAGTCCTTCAGGAAACTTCCTTTGCTCACTGTAAGCTTCAATTCTATGATCTCAAATTTCTCGTCTGAGGTGCTTTGTGTCAGTTAGTCAGCCGGAGTGCTACGAAAATATGAAACCATTTGTAGAAATGTGAAGAGATAAGCATAGGATTCCTTTTGAACCGATTACCTTGTGTAATGCCCCAAAATATGATTAAGGGCTCATTGTCTCTAAAAGTGAATGTAATTAATGTTAAACAAATACTTTTAGAGAATACAATGTGAATTATGATCCGAATAAGCAATAGTCAGTGCCCAAACCATGTGCTTGAGCTTAATTATGGTGCTAATGCCTAAATTGAATCAAAATGAGGGGGAGGGTGCATGACATATAATAATGGGGCTATATAATATGCTCAATGGTGATTCAATAGAAATTGACATGCCAGGGGCAAAATGAGAAGAAAGAAATTATCGGCCAATTAGTCAGCAATGAAAGAAGCAATTGACTATCAACCAAAAGAGTAAGTGATGTGACTAAATGACTAAGTGAAATAGTTAGTGTGACCATGTAATTACATGCTTTATGAGAGGGCACAAAAGTTTGATACATGGCACCATAAGAGTGAGTCAAAAAGTCTAAGCAATTATTTTATTCAACTCTTCCCTTTCCCTTTTTCTTTCATAGTCAGCCAAAGAGCATGGGAGGCAAGGAAAAGTGATCCATCTTCATCTCATACACTCTCTCTCCAGCTCTCTCAAGTCGTCCATGGTGGGGAGGAAAGAGAAAGGAAATTCTTGAGAAGGTAAGATTTCTTCTTAAGTTTTGGCTATGTAGATGACCTCAAATACCAAAAACCTCTTCTCTAATCTTAATCATCTTGATAAGAGCTTTATTTGTATAGTTTTAGATTTTCAATAGGAGGTTTTTTAGTGCTAAAAAAATTGGTGGTTGGAGAATAGAAGAAAAAACTAGAGGAAGAGGAAGAGGTGAGCAAAGGCTATCTTTTGATATATTTGTTGTGGGCATTGGTTGAGACTTTGAATTTCTAGGTTTTGCCCTAATTTTTTGTGTGTATTACCATTTTAAAGGGTCATGGTGTTTTGATTGTTAAAATGGTGTCTTGTGTTGTGTTTTGGACAATGGAAGTGGTTTGGAGTCTTGAATGTAGAGTTTGGCAATTTTGTGGTCTTGTGTTGAAATGTGCCAAAACAAAACATGTTAAAGGAATGAGAATTTGGTTGTTTTGATTATTCCATTAGATTCCATGTGAAAAATTGTATAGGAATGGTGTTGGTTGTGAAAATTGGACCATTGGGTTTTGCCATAATTTTTGTGTGTATTACCATTATTGTATATATTATAAATGTTGTAAATTTAGATAGTGTGATGTAATCCTCGATATAGGAAACTGAAATGGATGAATATGCCCTGTATACCCTTGGGTAAATAGATGAAACCTGAGAGTCATTGGGAATTTTGCTATACACTTTGATATTTATGAATGGAGCCAAATTGCACAGGCCAAATATATTCGAAGGTTAAATGTGAGACCGTATTGAACTGGTTTTGGAAAAGTTTTTGAAAACCCACTTTTTCACAAGACTGAACCCTATCATAGAGTTAGGACTTTCAATAAGTTTTGAATTATCCGTTGGTCTCTAATTTAACATAATGACTCATTTTTGAACTATATTTACGGCTATTAAGGTTGGGGGTTACACCTTGTGTTTTCGTTGAGTTTTCTTGGCTTTTGATCTACCCTAATATTTTAGTGAGAGGGGTGTTTTCGAAGAATAAAGATGTTTCTAATCATATATAAGGTGATATATGATGCTTGTTGCTGTATTAGACTTGTTGGTGGTTAAAAACAGAAACTTGGATTTTTGTTGTTTTTGGGGAGCAGTTTTAGTCAGGGGAAAAATTTGGTAGAGGGAGTGTGATTTTTGTATTTATGAGGTTTCCATTGGATTCTACTCAAAAACAGTGTGGGAATAGCTCCTAGTTATGATCTTTAATGATTTAGAAAGATAAATTAAAAGGTTGAAACTTTGTTGGTGTTGTTGCAAGTATTGCGTGTTTTTGGCAGATTTGTTATGGTGAAAATTTCACTGTTCAAACTTCATTTGATGATGATGATATTTTCCATACTTAAAGTACACATAAAGACCTTTAATTCGATGGGTATTATGAAGGATTTGGATTATTACACTAGGAGTTATGAGTGTTTGAAGTTAGACCATTAAAATTGGTCAGATTTTCTAGTAGTCGGGGGAAAAAGGGAAATTGGGAAGTGTGCATGGTTAGGTGGCTGCTGGAAGCATTTTTTCCTTAAAATAGACTTAATAAGTGATACAAAGGATTTGGAATCACCTTAATTGGATTTTTCTAGCTCAAGTTATGAATTTTCAAAGATTAATGAAAACTCTGCCAGCTTTTATCATAATTGTGCAAAAATTTAAGGTAAAGTATTTTTGTAATAAAATTGGACCTTAAGGGTTAAATTAAGCATTTGGGGTTAGCTTGGGCCCATTAGCTACACATTGGGCCTAATGTAGTGACCCTAGTGGAAACCAACATAAGAGAATGATTTATGAAAGAATTGGACTAAGTAATAACTTGTTGCCCGTAAATTATAATTTATAGGATTTGACATTTGCCCAGGACCCGAAGCACATCAATCAAGGTCAAGATTTGGAAAAATTGTCAAGTAGTAAACTTAGTTAATTGACAAGTATTTGATGTGTTTCTTGTGTATTGATTTCCAGTATTGCTTTGCTTGATTATGTGAAGTATGTATTAATGAATGAAGCTTTGTTTCTGTCTTTACTGTGGCCATACGTATATTGCATGAAATATTGAGCATGCAAAATATTATTATGTTAACATGAGCCTATGTAAGGCAAGCATTTTATGCACTTGCATTAATTTTGCATGTATAGTTAGTATTGTTTGCTACTGAGATTCCCCTGAATCTCACCCCTCACCAACCATATAGGTATGGGAACTTGAACGAAGAGAATGTTTGAAGGTGAACCAAAAGGAAGAATGACGAAGAACATAAGAAAGAGATTTGTATTTATTTTACTATGTGTAAATTATTTACACTCAATAAAGAATCGAATGAATACGCGTATCATCAAATTAAGCCGTAATTGGATATATCACTACATAATGGGCAAGTCAAATTTCCTAAGCACAGTAATTGAACTAGGAATGAGTAATCACACAGTACAAGCCCATTAGTTAAGAAACCTTCTGCCCATAAAAATGAGCAAAGAATCACTCTGATTAAGATAATAAAGAGAATGAAGGAAAGATGAGTCATAATGAGTAGGGAACCATGATGAATAATCTTTGAAAAATTTTAAGTTATGCAGAAAACCCCCTTCAAGTGCAGGTTCGAATCCTGTATTTGAGTTGGGATTTGAAATTGTTTACCAATAAATATCACTTAGTGACTCAGATTCACTAAGAAAGACTCATCTGAACGATAAGGTAACTAGGGTGTTACACACGACAACTTCTCATTGCGCCAACTCATAACCTTCTTCATACATGTGAGACCCAAATAGAACCACACATGCCTTTAGGTGCCACCAAAATTGTACCCAGTATGCCAAAGTGCCCATACATTGGCATTTTTTATCTAACTACTTGTACACACTGAGCCTCATGTAATCAGGAGACTCGTTCTCAAATCAGACGACTGAATCATATAGTCCCATAAAACCCATTCTACCTTTGGGACTCTTACCAAATTGGGCTTAGTAGTCTTCTTGGCTTAGGCTTATTCACAAGCTTCTAGGCCCAAAATTCAGAATATTACAAAAAATGTTTAGGATGCTCAATTATACAAGAAGATAGTGGAAGAAGGAAGGATACATGACTTTCTCCTCAGCCTAACTGACCCTTTCTAGGGGATAAGCGGTAGAATTATGGGATTGAAACCCTTACCACATCTATTTGATGTTGTCAACTTTATACAATTCAAAGAGAGTAGAAAACTACTGAATCAAAGTGGCCCAAGTCAAACTAAGCGCTAAACTCTTACTGTGAAAGGACTACAAGGTGAACGAAGGTCTAACAAGGGGTGCAATCATTGCAACAAGAAGGGCCATGCCAGAGAAGAATGTTGGAAGCTATATGGAAAGCCATCAAATAGGAAGAAACAATTCCAATACAGCCACCTCACCACAGTTAAACAAAAGGCAGAAGATAATGATTGCCTAAGCAAGGAAGAATTGCAGGTGCTTCGTAGGATACTTGAAAATTAAAATAATTCAAACCACGTGCCTAATGTCAATCTAGTGCAATCAAGTATTTCTATTATAGCTCTCAATGCTGCGATAACTAGTGAAGACACATGGATTGTTGACTCTGGAGCTATAGATCACATAACTGGTAATAAAACATTGATGACAACTCTTAAGTTATGTCATGAAAACCTCAAAGTCAAAGTAGCTAATAAAGTATTCACAAAAGTTGAGGGCATTGGCATGATTACACTATCTAATCACTTGAGAATACATAATGTTATGTTTGTACGTACACTTGCGTGTAACCTAATATCTATGAGCAAATTGACAAAAGGGAAAATATGCCAAGTAATATTTGATGATGACTTATGTAGTTTTTAGGATTTAAACTTGAGGAAGAAGTATAGTCTATTGCTACATAAAATAGGGATGTTAGGTGCTCAACCTGAGGGAACACTAATGGAAGAAGGATGTCACTTAGAGATCAAGCTAGGGAGTGTTCCAGTTGACTCAGAAAGATATCGAAGACTTGAGGGAAAATTGATATACTTGACTTATACTAGTGCAAATATCACCTATGTAGTTCGAGTCGAGAGCTAGTTTATGCACCAACCTCAAGAAGAACACATGGAGGCAATATACAGGATTTTGAGCTACTTAAAGCTCCATCCAGGTAGAGGTATCTTCTTTAAGAAAGGAACAACAAGAAATATCAAAATCTACAACCACATGGTATTGCACATATATATGGAGAAACCTGGTTATATAGAGAAGTAAGAAAAATATTGTGGTGTCAAGAAGTAGTGTAGAAGCTAAGTTAAGAGCAATTGCTTTTGGAGTATGTGAAGGAATCTTGGTCATCAAATTATTGATAGAATTGAGAATTCCATATGAGGGACTCATGCAATTCTAGTGTGACAATAAAGCCAATATCGAAAAGACAGATAATCCTATTTATCATGATCGAACGAAGCATTTTGACATGGATAGACACTTCATTAAAGAAAAGGTTGAAGTAGGCATCATGAATTTGTCATACATACGATTCATAGATCAGATTGCAGATATTATGACAAAACCACTGGGCAGAGCTAAGTTTGAAGGGCTTTTAAGTAAGCTAGAAATGACTGACATCTATTCTCTATCTTGAGGGGGAGCATTAGGATCTATTAGAATCTATCATTGTAATATCCCAAAATAAATCCAAGGGATAAATATAATGGACAGTGAAATAAAAGGATTAATGGCACCCTAATTAATTTTGCCATGATCAAGAGTTTATTGCTACTTGATCTTGAGGATACATTTAGGAAACAAAATGAAGGGACAAGATTTGCTCTTACAAAGTAGAAGTAATGATGAAGATAATTAAAGCAATTTCCTTATCTTTTCATCTTATTTGGACACAAGGCACATGCAAGACCAAGTAAACACACTCTTTTCCCTTTTTCTACAAGAAAACCATCCCCTCCTAGCTCTATTTTCATGCAAGATTAAAATACCATATATGTATCCCTTTACTCCAATATTTCATCTAAACATCAAAGAGCAAATGAGAGGAAGAGTTTAATGAATATATTCCTTCCTTATCTAGTCAACAAAATTGGCCCAGACCAAGAAGAGAAAGAGAGAGAATTGAATCAAATATATTCCTCACCTTTTTGTTTAATCAAGTTGACAAACATGTAATATTGTAAGAAGGGAATTGGTCAACAAATTTGGTTCCTTTTGGAGGAGAATTTTGGCTGCCATAAAGAGAGGAAGGAAAGAGAAAACTTGTAGCAACTACACTTAGTTAAGTTACCATAAATGTATGACCAAAGGATTAATATTAGCCACAACTTTTACCACTGTTTAGACCATATTTTTGAATGGACTTTAAGGGATTAGAGGGGTAAAAAATATGATTATGAAATCACACATTTTGTCTCTCCTCAAGTCGGTTTGCAGCTGCTATACGAAGAGCTTGAAGAATCAAGTTTAGGTGAGCTCTTTGATCTTTATTTTCACTTTCTTAACCTCATCTATGGCCAAAACACTCTTCATAAAAATTGTTCCTCTTAATGAGGGCTTTATTTCTATGGTTTTAGAATTTCAAGAGGAGGTGTTTTGAGCCATTATCCAAGAGCAAAAGTTTTAGAACCAAAGAAAGAACCTAAGGATGAGTAAGGGGTGAGTATTAGCTTCAATTTGAGCTATTGGTTGTGTTGGTTAAATGAGTAGTAGTTTGGCATGTAGAAATTTGCAAATAAGGGTTTGGATAATTCATGGTGTTTCGGTTTTGTTATTGGTGTTTTATGATGATTAGAAACCATATGACACAAGTTTGATGTTGAAATTAGAAGTTGGTAATAGTTGGAATTTATTTTGAATTTTTCTGCTAAAATAGGATGTGGGGAATGAGTGGGTATTTGTTCATTTTGATGTTACTATTGTGTTCTACATGAAAAATTGTGTGGGAATAGTCCCAGGTTGTAAATTTTGGGTTATTGAAACTCAAAATATAAAACTGGATTTCCTGACTGAACAGGATTGCAGCGAAGTACCCTGATTGTATGGTATTTTTAGATAACCAAATGATGTCCAGTAAATGTGAAAATTTTTAGAATAAAAACATACATATCAAACTTTAATTTGATAGGTCAATTGCATTATTTTGATTTGTATACTAGGAGTTATGAATTTTTGCATTTAGGTCATGAAAACTGGGTTGAATTATGGCAATGTGCAATAAATGACAATCTGGGAATGTTTTGTGTCCAACTGGCTGTGGGTGATATTTTTCCTTGAAAATAGACTAAATAAGGGTCATATAGTCTTTAGGATCACTGCAATTAGATATTTGTACATAAAGATATGATTTTTCAAATTTGATGAAAAATTCTGGTAGATTTGGTCACTTGTGCAAAAATTCAAAGGTAATGGCATATAGTAATAACTATGAACTCTAAGGTTAGAAAATTGGTCTTTTAGGTTAATTGACCCCTTTAACTCCTTAGTTGACTTGATTAAATATCCCTAATGATAACCAACTTGAGTGTTTAAATTAAAGAAGAATTGGATTAAGTAATAAACTGTCATCTGTAATTCTAATTATATGATTCGATATCTGCCTTGAGCGCAAGAAATCTGTGCAGGAGCAAGACTGTAAAGACTAAGGTAGTGACTTTTTCTCTTATATCATGTATAATGCTTTGTATGAATGTGCATCTCTTCAATTGTTACGAATATCAAGAATTGTTACGAATGTTATGAATGCCAAGAATTGGTATGAATGTTAAAAATGTTATGAATGTCAATAATGTGTTGCTAATGTGAATGCTGTTAATTTCTTACATGCTTTGTGAAATTGTATATCATATAAGTGAATTGTTACTACTGAGATTTATATGAATCTCACTCTTTCCAATAACCAATCTACAGCCAAGGCAAGTGGATCAAAGGACAAGTAGGTAAACAAGGGTGGCGAGGGCGCACCGATAGAAAATTGGGGGTTTTGTTTGTTGGTTATCACACTTTTGAAGAATTTTTATATGTTGTATTTGATGTAAATATAAGTACACTATAGTCAAGGTGGATGGACCGAATATAGACTCAAGTTTTGGTATGTAACAATGTTAAGGGAACTAAGTATGGGCTATCAAACCCTATTGACCCTATTAGTCATTGAATATAACTCAAAAGTTCATTAGGAAATTTTGTTAGGTGCTTTGATATTAATGAACGGAACAAAACCGAATAAGCTGAATAGTTGTGAAAAGTGGAAATGAGACCTCATCAAACATGTTATAAAAAGCTTTCTGAAAACCCACTTTAGTACAGGTCCGAACCCTGTCTTAAAGTCGGGACCTCAATTAAGTTATAAATTATTTCTTTGGTCACCAGATTAACTATACGACATGTTTTCAAATTGTTTGCAAGGCTTCTCAATAAGGGGGTTACAATCATAATCTATTAGAATTTGAGATAATCAAATCCCTTAAATTTCTTTGATATATTATGATTGTAATCTAATTTGATATTCTTGATTTTTAGGCCATTATTTCTAGTGATATTTCCTAGATTGTAATTCCAAGAATCTCTCCCCTGATGGCTCTCTCAAAGCCTATATATTCTAGTCTATTTTCTTTGAATAAAACAATTTTTTAGAGTGAATAATTCTCTAATTTAAAACAACAATCCCATTCAATATTTGATTTGATACTGTATGACATATAATATTGCGGAAGATAACACTATTCTATGTTCAATAACATAAAATATAATATTAGATAGAATAAAAATTATTTTCTTTGACACAAAATTTGAGCTAATAAATAGAAAGGTCTCCTTCCATACAACAAATCGATCACAATATGTAAAGAGGAAATTTAAATAATCTAGGGACCAATTGGTTGGTGCGTAATTATAGCACAGGAAATGAAAACTAGCCAGGCTTGGTTGCACAAAAGGAGACAACAATCCCAAAGTTAGGGAAAAATGATTCCTTCAAATGATGTAGAGATTTTTCCAGCTAGGAGGAGAGAGGGAGATAAATTTTTCCAACAATAAAAAGATTGACAAACAGGAATTTGTGTCGGATTTTCCCAAAGGGTCGGAAAAGAATGAAAATTTAAATGTATACATTGAACATTAAAATAATTGCATAGATTGATAAAGAGAACTTAAATATTCTCATCATTTTCATAAACAAAATTTAGTGTTGGTAATACAGGCCAATCTGCAGGTTGTGAACCTGCCTGCCACAACCTGCTAACTAAACAGGGTGAGCCAGTGTAGTGCATATAGCAATATATATTGATATGTATTTTGAAAAACAAAACTGTCATTGCCTTTATTATTATGCAATTCAATTAATAGGGGCCTCCAACAATTCATTGCCTTTGTACTATAAATAAAATTAATTCTATAAATATAATTAATAATAAATGATGCTGAAATTCATCATTCATGAATACAATCTCATTATATTGAGGAGAGAAAACAATCTCAAACATTAAGGTATTTATGTAATTATGCTCATGTCAGCCTTCATCAAAACATTATTAACACGAAAAAGATAAAAATCTCTTATCTTAAAAGAAAATGATAGATTCATGTTTGCCAAATTTGTGGTTCAAAAATTTGTCAATCAAATCCCTCTCATTTTGGCTAACCCCTACCCCAAAATTGATGAAATCCATACAGAAGTCAGCCTCATTCCATTCAATATGTAATTACTTATAGAAGTTAGAAACGTACCTGCAGTGGCTCAGTGAGTGAGAGACTAAGACAATGAGAATTTGAGAGACTGGAGGTAGAAGCAACCAACAGAGAGAGGAGTTAGGAGATAAAAGGAAGGCAAGATGAAGAAAGAATGAAAGCCAAGAGGACTGTAGAACAACAAGAATAGAGAGTAGCAAAGTTAAGCAAATTGAGTGACAATGAAAGAGGATGCCGGGTAGAGAGGGAAAGTGGTGAGGGTGAATTAACTTTTGTAGCTAGCAGTGGACTGGTGGGATATAGCTTCCGTCCCATGCGGCTCCCGTCCTTGGTCTCTCCCTTACCCAAAACTACACCTTTTTTTTTGTGATTGGAAGGGTGTTCCACTCTTTTTTGGCAAAATAACATTAAACCCCTTAAGTATTTTTTAAGTAGCACCCAATATTCTAAAATAGTTTTTTGTGCACTATGTAGTATAAAATAATTTTTTAGGAGCACACAGTATCTAGTAAGATATATCCTAAACTATTTTTCACTGATACTTTGTATCTTAAATTAATATTTATTGCATTCAGCATCCTAAATTATTTTTCTAGTTGCAATGAGTACTCTAAATTTAGGATATTGAGTGTTGGATTCACTAAAATTTAGTTTAAGATATGGAATGTTACTGGAAAAATACTTCAGGGTATAGCTTATTAGATTCTAGGTGCTGCTAAAAATTATTTTATGGTACATAGTTGATTTTAGAATGTTGGGTATTACTAAAAAAATATTTCAAGGGCTTCAATGTTATTTTGAAAAAAAGGTGGATCAACCTCCCAATTTACACCTAAAACAGTGTATTTTTCAGTAAGGGAGAGGCTAAGGACAGGAGCTATATGGGAGGGAAGTTGTATCCAGACTAGTGGTTGAACTTGAGATTGAGGGTGAGTGAGACCAATAGGTGAGAGAGCAAGTAGACTAGTAGAAAGTGAATTGTTTGATCAGCGATTCTATGACTCAGCAAAAGCCGAGAAAGAAAGGAAATTAGATCACACTATTATATAAAACATGTTATCTATTTGTTGAGCAAAAAAGAAAAATGCACAACTAGCTGAATAATATGTTTATTGAAATTATAATCAAAAATCAATATTGCAGTGATTCAACAGATATATTTATAAGACACTATCATGTACTAAATGAGCTCATGGATACAGATTGGGCTTCAAGCCCATATACAAAATAGTTTCTCTTTCCTATACTCCCCCTTAAGTTTAGGGTGATAAATATAAATAACACCTAACTTACTAAGAATTTTATCCTATAAATCCTTTTCTACTACTTTTGTTAGAATGTCAGCTTCTTATTCACCATATTTCACATATTGTAATGTAGGCAGCTTGTCCTGTAGCTTTTCTCTAACAAAATGCATATCTATTTCTATACAGGTTGCCACCTTGATGTCACAATGGACTCTCACTGGTGTTGGGTCCCTAATATTCAACACTTTCATTAATCCCACAGCCCATATGATCTCAATTATGACAAATCCTAGTGTCCTATTTCTACCTCTATAAACGATCTAGATATAGCAGGCTGTTTCTTTACCTTCCACAAAATAAGAGATCCTTGGAGCTTAAGCAAGTACCCAGTCATAGACTTCCGTGTGGTCTCACATGTTAACCAATCAAAGTCATAAAAGCATTCAAGAGTCAGGCGTCCTATGGAGCTAATAAGAATCCCAAATCTGGGACTTTGTTTCAGGTATCTGACAACATCAAGCCCTACTACCATATAACTCTTCATGGGATTTTGCATGAATTGACTAAGTATTGGCATAGAGAATGAAATGTCAGGTCACGTTACTAGTAAATAAACCAATTGACCTATAAATCATCTATATCTTTCAGGATCTCTTAATAGATCTTCCTCTTTGTTTCTTCGTTCCTCGAATGCTAAGAGCTTCAGTCTTTGAGCCATTAGTATATTTAGTAGCTTACAACCACTCATTCTTATATCAGAAAGTAAGTCAGGTACATATTTTCTTTGGGATAAAATATTCCCTTTCTTGGACCTTGATATTTCTATTCCAAGGAAGTATTTCATTAATTTGAAGTCCTTAATTTTGAATCTGTTATGTACATTTCCTCATGCAAATCTCCTTGCAAAAACATGTTATGAACATCTATATGATGTAAATTCCAGTCACTAACAATAGCTAATTTTAGTATCATTCCAATGGTTATCATATTAATCACAGAGGAAAATGTTTCATGGTAATCTTCCCCCTCTTTTTGGGTATATCCCTTTGCAACTAGCCTAGCCTTATACTTATCCACCTTTCCATCAGCTTTATATTTAATCCTATAAACCCATTTACATCCTATGTGTAATGCCCCAAATGTGATTAAGGGCTAATGACTTCAAAAGTGAATGTAATTATTGTTAAATAAATACTTTTGGAGAATATGATGTGAATTGCCACCTGAATGTGTTATAATCAGTACATAAACCCTGTATTTAAGTTTAATTATGAATTAATACCTAAATTGAATTAAATTAGAGGGAGGGCATATGGTAAGGTATAATGGAAAGATATAACATGTTAAATGGTGATCAATAGGAATTGCCATGGTCAGGGGCAAAATAGGGAAAAAAAAGTTACCAACCAATTAGTCAGTTTCCGTAAAGGGAGCTTGTTAATTACTTGGACCTATTGTGGAGTGTTTAATTGCTTAAGAGATTATGAGAAAGTGATCCTATGCTAAGTTGGGAGGAGAAACAAGATCGTGACATTTGGCATTATGTGGAGCATTGGATAGAAATCAAACTTTCAACACATTTTCTCTTCCCTCCCACTTGTAAAGTTGGCCAAGAGGCCTTCTTTCCCCAAAAAATCTGACCTCATCCTCTTTATTTCATCCTCTCTCTCAATTCTCCATTTTCGTCTAGCTCAAGGAAGAAAGAGAAAGCAAAAGGTGAGAGTTTGGCTTTGTAGATTACCCCTTTAGCTCAAATGCTCTTCTTTAACTTTGATCATGTTGATGAGAGTTTCATCTCTATGGTTTTATATTTTTAAAAGAAAGTGTTTGAGAGCTTGAGAAAAATGAAAGTGGTGGAATCAAAGAACAAGCTTTGGAAAGTGAAAGAGGTGAGAAATAACTATCATTTGGTATTTGTAATGTGGTCATTGGTTAAGTTTTGGAATTTGTGAATTTTACCCTGATTTTAGTGTGATTTTGGAATGAATGAATTTTCTAGTGTGTTCTGGTGGAATTGGTATCATGTTGTGTCATTGGAATAATGGAATTAGTTTGGAACTTGGAATGGAAAGGATTGCAATGTTGAGACTTGTGTATGATATTGTGTTGATATGATTGCAATGTTAAGACTTGTGTATGATATTGTGTTGATAGGTTGTGACCAATGTAGAACATGTCAATATGATGTGAATTTGGTTTTTTTTTAGTGATTCCAATGGTTTCCTTGTGAAAAATTGTGTGGGAATAGATTTGGTTGTTGATTTTGGAGCCACTAGACACATTGGTTGAAAATTGGAAATTCTATCCATTGAAACTTTGTGTTAGGCAGTTGGGTTGCATGGACGTTTTGAATGAGCAAATGGTGTCTACAAATTCTGAAACTTTCTAGTCTTAAATTTCACATACCAAGCTTAAAATGGACATATAATGCATGTCATTTCGATTTGAGCTAGGAGTTATGATTTTCCAAATTTTAGGTTGAAATTGGAAGCTATTCTAGAGCAGTATGGGATTTCAAGTATTTCTGTATTTTTGTGGTTATTAATAGCATTGATTCATATTTTTCCTGTAAATAGGACTTAAATATCTTTCCATTAGCTTTAGAATCACCCCATTTCAAGTTTTCTAGAATTAGTTATGATTTTTTGAAGTTTCCTTGGCTGTAGCCCAAAAGTTTCAGCCCAATCTTTGGCCGCAGCCAGAAAAACTTGGTTATAGCAAAAACTCTCTATGCAGTTTTTTGCCGCAGCTAGAAGATCTTGGTTACGGCAAAAAACTTTTAGTGCTATTGTTGGTCGCAGCCAGAGATTTCTTAGCTGTAGCCAACCCTTGTTTTCAGCACTTTGTGATTTTGAAAAGTGGTTTCTAACCTAGTACTTCCTAATCCTTTTAGGCTTTCGTTGAGCTTATCATAGCCACCTAAGGGACTCAAATGACAACCAACCTTAAGTGTTGTAAAATTAAGAAATTGGAAAAGGGAATAATACTATGTCCTTGATTTTGATTGATAGGATTCAATATTTGCCTTGAACGTGAGCAACTTGTGCCAGGGCACACCCAGAAAGAATAAGGTAGTGATGCTTATCCTTATACTATGTGTAATGCATTATATGTTTATTTTATCATTGTTTTGTGATGATTTCGAATCTTGCAAAGCTTGTGGATTTGAAAGCCAAAAGGCTATGTGATAGCAGTAAAGGCTATTTGAAAGTCGCAAGGCTATGTGTAAGCCTTAAGGCTGTGTATTACAATGTGCGCATTTCAGCATGAGCAGTCGTAGGGATCGACTCAGGTTATCTCTACCCCTGTCGTTGATATGTCGTTGTAAATGTGTAAACCGTTAAGGCAATGTGTATGCTGTGAAGACCATGTAAATGCCGTGAAGGCAATGTGTATATTGTGATAGTTTTGTGTATGCTGTGTTCATTACTGCTGTGCTACTTGATGATTTACTTGCATGCTATGTGATTATATGTGGTATAAGTGATTTGTTACTACTAGGATTCTCTTGAATCTCATTCTTTCTATTAACTAACCTACAGACAGGGCAAGTGGCTCAAAGGGGAAGTAAACCACCAAGGGCAGCTAGGACTCCTGTAGGGATGTGATTTTGGTTGTTGGTTGTCAAATTTTGGTTGGAATTACTGTACATATTTTGGATGTAAATTTTTGTATGATGTTATGTAATCCCCCAGTTGGGAAATTGTTGGGGTAGTAATGCCCGTAAACCCTTAAGTTATTATATGGAAACCCAGGGGTTACCGGGAATTTTGGTTTACACTCTGATATGTATAAATGCAATTGAACTGCACAAGTTAATTATATTCAAAATGTAAACATGAGGCCGAATCAAACATATTTTGAAAGAAATTTTTGAAAACCCTATCCTATGGATGGGATTGGAAATAAGTTTTTTAACATCCTATGGTCTCTAATTCATCTTAATTACACATTTTTGAATTATAATTACAGTTTATAAGGCAGGGGGTTACACTATAGGCTTTTTAACATTTGGCAATGGGACTATCTCCTAGGTCTTATTATTTTCTAATGCTTCAAATTCCAAATTCATGGCTTTAATCCATTCCTTTTCTTTAACAACTTCTTCATAACATTTAGGTTCTTCAACAGAGTCCATGTTAGTCAATATACACATATGAAATGTAGTCCTTTATAGGATATAGACAATTACTTTTGTGACCATCAGATTTATCCAAACCAATTAGGTTATAGGCATAATTTTTTGCCCAAATAGGAGGTTTTCTATCCCTTATAGTCCTTACATTATGACCAGCCAAAGCAAGATCTTCTGTTTGTGGTCTTCATCCACAACATTGGGTTTATCCAGCTCATTTGTAGCTTTATGTTGATGCACGTGCTACTATTCTTGTCTAGAAATAAACTTATCAAAATCAAATGCAGCTAATTAGATTTAGAATCTGAATCATCAAATAAAAATAGTTGCTTTATTTCAAGTGGCACTCCCCCTTGATTAGTAGGATGCTTTCTTTGAAGGGAAATTTATTCTCTATAAAGGTAACATGCTTGCTGATCAAAATATTTTTATGAGTCAAGTTGAGCAAAAGAAATCCCTTTCAATTTGGGGGGTAACTTAAAAACACTTAAGGAATAGATCGAGGTTGGAATTTATAAATGACAATTAAATAGTAATGTAAGAAGGAGAACCAAAAACTTTCAAATTAGTATAATTAGGCTCGCAACATAAACATTCTCATAAAGAGTTTTATAGTCTAGGATTTTAGATGGAATTCAATTTACTAGGTAGGTAGACATTTTAATACATTCACCCCAATATTTTTTGGGTACCCTAGACTAAAATATCAAACTTCTTTACTATATGCATTAATGTTTTATGCTTTTTCTCAACAATTCCATTATGCTTAGGGGTATATGCACAACTAGTTTTGTGTAATATGCCATTTTCCAACAAATAATGTTTCAGATCATGCTTTGAAAACTCAGTACCATTGTCATTACGCACTCATTTGACAATAGCATAAAACTAAGTGGTAGTATTATAGGCAATAAAACAACATTTAATATGTTGCCATGTTTCAGATTTGTGTTTCATTGAAAAAACCTAAGTTGAACGTGAAAAATCATCTACAATAGTAAGAAAATAGCAATGACCTTGGTGTGCAGTTGTGCGATAAGGTCCCCACACATTTATGTGCAACAATTGAAAGCATGATTTGGTTTTAATGCTACTAGAGGAAAGGGCAATTTGATTTGCTTAGATTGAGAGAAAATATCATAGTTTTTATTTATCAACAAATCTTTGTGATTTACAACAAGCAAATGCCTAAAAATAGAAGGAGGGGCATGTCCCAACCTATGATGTAACAACAAAGCATAATTGCATGCATTAGTCCTATGATCATTACTAGTAAAAGAAATAGTATGAGTAAGTTGATTTTTGCCGTATTGCAGAATGCATAGACCATGGACAAGTCTACCAGTCACCTTTATCTTGCTACCCGAAAGGCCTTGTATCAAAAAATAATCAAGAAAGAATACAACCATGCATTGTTGTTCTTTAGTTAGCCGAGACACAAATATAAGGTTAAACTAAAGTTGAAGAGTATATAAAACATTTTCAAGAGTAAAATTATTAAAGAACGTAACACTGCCCACATGAGTGACTAGAATCCCATCTCTAGTTGGAATTTTGATGTATTTAATTGGTCCTGTATATGTGTGGTAAGTATGTAAAATTGACAAGTCCCTTACTAAGTGGGTGGTCGCTCCAGATTCAATAGCCCAACTAATGTACGTGTGTGTGTTACAGAAGGGTTCCAAACCTATACCGATTAATGCATGGACAGTGCGACTGGTCTTTGCATCTTTCTTTAAGAATTTAAGGAACTGTTCATATTACTTAGGGGTAAAGCTTGGAATAATCATATTGTTGGCTTGTGCTGGAGTTTCTGGCTTACATGATGTAGTCCTTGTTTAAACAGTATTGGCCTCTTCGTGTGATCAAGTTTTGCTACATTTATAGTCAGGAGGAAATTCGATGAGGAACCAACAACCCTCTTTTGTATGTCCTTTCTTATTGTAGTAGTTGCATTCATGTAGGGTTCGTGTAATGTCATTATTTCCATAGGCTTTAGATGAGTTTGAATGTATAATGCTTTTAAACCTGAGACTAATATTCTTTGGTAAACAATTTAAATCCCAATTTCAATACAAGGTTTGTACTTGTACTTGAGTGTATTTTTTGAAAAATTTTGAAAATATATTACGTACGGTCTTAAAATGGTCTATAATTTCATTATAATTCAACAGTTCTTTATTCCTTTTTTTAAAATCAAACGATCTTTGTCAAAAACCTCTATAGTGTTTGTTAGTTAATAGGCTCTTAGCGTATAGTTGCCCGATTCTAGTTCATTTATTGTGTTAAAGCACTAACATACGGGGTTGGGCTATTGCATCTATTGTTACAACTAGTACTAGTTTTACTATTGTTTTATACAACATATACAAATTTCAAAAATAGATAATCAATAGAAACTTTAGTCTTTTCAATCATTCGCTTTACTCATTCGAGATTACCTTCTTTCCCTTTGAACTGCTTGCCTTTACTATAGATTGGTTGTTTGAAGGGTGAGATTCATAGGAATCTCAGTAGTAACAAATATCACTCATATGATATGTAAATTTACAAAGCATGTAAAGCAATCTCACATAAGCATCAATCATAACAAACAACAAACAAAGAACCCACTGGTCTATTACCATAGTACTATAGTGCTTGGCAATCTTGGTCTTACATCCTAAGGCCTCTACCCCATACAACGTGCACTCACGAGTTATATGCCTTAAGCCTACTCAGCTCAAGTCTTGCAGCCCAAGGTAACTCCCCATGCTGCATCCCAGGGTAACTCCTGATGCAACTTGTACTCACAGGTCTTATTGCCTTGGGACTAACTGTTCCTCATAAATCTGGATGATAAGGATGAACATACAAGGCAATACATATAATATAAGAGAAAAGTTACTACCTGGCAGCCTTTCCAATGTCCTATCTTTGTTTATCGATTTCTAAATTGTCCCGGGCAAAAATCAAATCCTATAAGTTAGAATTCATGAGCGGACGAGATATTACTTATCCAAATTCTTTGATAACTTAAAACACTTAGGTTGGTTATCTTTAAAACTAGTGCATTATGCCATGTGAGTATTTAATGTGACTATACTAGCCTCTAGTACATAACTCTACCCTTGGAATCAAACATATTACAATTCTCTCCAAGTGTCTCAAATTTGCATGTCAAACCTAATCTGCCAGAATTGTCACTTTATTTTGAAAATTCACAACTTAATCTAGAGATTTCCAATTGAGGTGGTTCAAAGTTCTATAAGAAGCTCTTTAAGTTTATTTTAAAGGAAAAATATCTCCTATTGCCAATTTTAAGCACATAATTGCAAAACTTCAACCAAATCCCCACCACCACAAAAATCATTCCAAATTCAATGCCTAACTTTGACAAATCATATCTTATCATTTACTAACCCAAATAACACATATTATATATCAATTTAAATCAGAATTTTGAAAGGTGGTAGTTTAAGTGTTGGAGCAATTTGAAAGTTGAAGAATCAAGGTTTTGACTTTGGCAAGTTGAAGAGGTAAGGATTTGATGCTTTTTGGTATATTTATTGTGATTTTTGGTTAAGGTTGATAAATTCTGGAATTTGCCCTGGTTTTATGCCAATTTTGAATGTATGGATTATATAATGAATGATGTTGGAATTGGTTTATTGTGGAGTTATTTGACTGTTGGATGTGGTTTGGAATTTTGGAAGTGAGTTGATTAGATTTGGCTATTGTGTGTGTTATAGAGACCCAAGAGTATGAATTGTTGTTAGGATGAGTTTTGATTGTTTTGGAGGTTACCAATGGGTTCCTTATGCAATTTTAAGTGGGATTGAGCTTTGTGTTAAGTTTGGAAACCATTGGGATTAGTTTTGGTAAATATGGGAATTTCTGTCAGTTGCTACCATCTGGCAATCTGATAAGCATCACTCGAGTGAGGAGGGTCTCACTCTAGTGCATCAGTCTGATCTTTCCTTTTCCTTCGTGTTTTGCCTGAGTTTTCATGAAGGAAGCTCGAGTGCACTTCTTAACTCGTGAGTGATATTGATGATCACTCGAGTGAGCATGGGTTCACTCGAGTAAAGTTATGAGTTCATGTTTAGGGCTGCGTCTTGGGTTGTCACTCGCTGGCCAATTTTCAAGAGTGTGCTTTGACACTCACAAGTGTAGTATTCTCACCCGAGTGCTAAGGGTTGTACTCGAGTGAGGCTTTTACTCTGAAGTTGTCTGTGCTCTCAGGTAAGCGCTTTCTGTGTTGCACTTTCGGGGACTCGAGTGAAATTGGAGCTATCACTCGAGTGCAATCCCTCATGCTCGAGTGTTGTGAGCACTTTCTGGCCATTGTTGTTGCTCACTGTCAAACACTCGCGAGTGAGAGTCATTCTCACTCGAGTGCAAGTCTCTCATCACTCGAGTGAGGTCATCGTCACTCGAGTGAGTCAGCCAAAAATCAGTGTTTTGCTTCCGAAAAAGGGGTCTTCAGGGTAGCTTCTTCCAACCCTTTTAGCATGTGTTTAGGCCTCTAATGCTCATCCTAAAAAGTTTAAATGGTAACCAATATAGAGTATTATGGAAATAAGTATTTGGAAAAGAAATTGATTGGTTGTCCCTAATTTGGTTATAGGATTTGACATTTGTCAGACTCGGAGCCCACTGTGCTAAGGAATGTCAGGAAAGAACTAGGTAGTGACTCTTTCTCTTATACTGTGTGTGAATCATTGTATGTATGTTTGCCATGCATTGTGTTGCTGCTGCTGCTTTATGATGCTTTGTGTCTTATGATGCTGCTGCATAGTGTTTACCGCGAAAACTGTTGCATAGTGATTACAGCGAAAGCTGGCATAGTGTTTACTGCGAAAGCGGGCATTGAGATTATAGCGAAAGCTATTGCATTGTGATTACAGCCGTGAGTGCTGTCGTTCGTAGCGCAAGCCATGAATCATTAAGTTGCTGCTGAACATGATAAACTTACATGCTATGTGTTTATATACTGTATGAATGATTTGTTACTACTGAGATTCTTTAGAATCTCATTATTTCCAATGACAAACATTTCAGACAGGGCATGTGGCTCAAAAAGGAATAGACAACCCGGAGTGGTTAGGATCTCTTAGGGACATTTTAATTTTGGATTGTTGGTTATCTGCTATGGTTTGGGATTACTGTATGTATATGGGATGTAAATATAATTTTTGGATATGTAATCCCCATTTTGGGAAACTTTAAACCCAATATATATATACATGTAACCCGAGGTTGCCGGGATTTTTGTTACGCACTCTGATATTTATGAATGTGATTTAACTGCACAGGTAATTATATCCAAAAGTGAAAGTGAGACCAGATTAATTATGTTTTTGAACTGTTTTTCGTGATACCCTATCTTATAGATGTGGGATTATAAATGTTGTTTTTGTCTTATTGGTCTCTATTTTATTGGAATTTCATAATCCGGGTATAATTATGGTCATGGGGTTACACCTTAATCCCACACAATTTTGGATGGAGAATCCATATTTAACCTCAAATTTACAAAATCAGATTCATTCCTAAGGTTCTTGGCCTGGTTGAATAGAAACCCTAAATCACCACCATAAGTTGGTTTCTTGCAATTTCAACCACAATACTCATCAAATATCATCATTAAACCTTATTTATTATCATATTCATAGTCTTAAAATCATCAAAAGCCTAAGGTTACTACTTCCATAAAATAGGGCAGCATAACAATATCTTAAAAATCTAACCAAATCTCAAGGTACTAGGCTTAAATCATAGTTAAGCTTACCTCTTTCCTTTGCTATGGCTCTTTATTGGTTCCTCTAACTTCAACACTTTCTTGGCAGTACTAAACACCTTTCCTTAAGAAACTAAAACCATAGAAATGTTGCTCTTAGTGAAAAGAACAAAGTTTATGAAGACACAATGAGCTAGGAAGGTGATCTTGGAGATGAAAATGGATTAAGAACACTTACCTCTTCTTCTTGCTCTTCAAAATCACCCTTTATGTTTCCTTTTTATTTTTTTCCTTTCTTGGCTGACTTTAAGTGTGTGTGGATGAGGGAGTATGTTCATTAAATATTGATCCCCATACTCTTGGTGTGTTGGTTGAAATTTAGCCTGAGTTGGGAGAGTAAGATGAGGTGTCAACCTCTTGTGGCTTCTTACAAAAAAGCAAGTTGATTAATTAACTAAAGGGTTGTTTGGTCACATGGAAATGCACTCTTCCCTTCTTTCTTTTTTATCTTGACTGAATTTAGAGAATTAGAGAGTATTGAGAATTAATTGATTTCATGTGTGTAAGAGTGCATGGGTAGAAAGATGGCCATGTGTCCCAATGTAAAATAAGTTGAATGTTTGACCAACTTCTTCCTTTCTTCGTCATAACCATCCCTTCTTGAACAAAAGGTGAAGGAATATGTTAATTGAACTCTCTTTCTTCTTCCTTGTGCCTTGACCGAATTGCCTAATTAAGGAGGAGGAAAGTATGTTGACAAAATAATTATAAATGTATAAGTTTATGTTTGACCATGGTCTTCTTGAAAATTTATTTGAATCTTTGACCAACTCTTTTTCTTCTCCCTTTTATGCCCTCGGTTGAATTGATCATCATAAGGGGAGGAGTTGGTTGTTTTAATCATTTTTATCATTACTTTTACTTTTTAATGGCAAATCTTGACTCTTCATTTTTGTTTCCCAACCTATCCTTGAGATCAAATTATAAACGTTATTTTTACCCATGCTTATGGCAACATTAATTAATTTACCATTAGGTCTTTTCTTTTATTTAATTCCCTTCTTCCAAGTGCCATTGCCTCCCTATTTTGGATCTATGTTAGGCTTAATACCATATTTGACTTTAGATAAAGGGTTTGGGTACTTTCCTTTAATTAATTGGAATTAAATCCCATCCTTAACTCCCAAAGTAGTCTTTAACACTGTTTATGCTTTCTTTTTGGGACATTTAACCCTTTGCATAATTTTGGGATATTATAGTTCGCCCCTACCTCTCCTACCGCTACACCAATAGCCTCAAATTGCATTACAATACCCTCTGTAGAATATATCTTAGATGTATTGGCAAGAGATTTTGTGCTTCATCTTCAATAATCATGGAAAAGGTGTGATTGATGCTACAGAAAGGATGTATCCTCAGTATTTGACTTTGGGCAAGTGCATACGACTCATTGAGGCCCATAAGGAACTGCAACAATTTCTACTGCTAGGCATGCTCTATGTGGATCATAGAAGTCACATATTGACAAGTAATCAGAGGTAATAATAAAGACTGCTCCTTCGATAACTCTTTGAATTTTGTATAATATGTGGGAATAAAAGAAAGACCTTGATGAAACAAACAAAGCTCATGGTATATGGAAAAGATACATGAACCAGATACCTTATCGAATTGTTCTCACAAGTTTGTCCACACCAAATATAGATCTTGGAAGAAAATCATGCTACTGGCCAAGTCCTTCGAGACGAAGGTCAAAATCCAAGATAGAACAATCACATTACAACATTCCTAGTGTCCTCAAAGGTGTTCTTCTTGAGAATCTTTCATACAACAATCATCAATAAAACAATCTTATGTTTCCCCAAGAGATCAATTCCCATAGCACATCTCCATACTGTATATTTGTCGTTGCCCGTTAGTATATGTGGAATAATGGAGGTTCCTTGTGTCACACCCCTTACTTATTCCGATATTAACCAGGGTAGCAATGCGCAATTTAGTCGACACACAGGAATAACATAAATATAATGATAATATATACATAATTGTATTATAGGAATTCCCTATAAGGATTGTACATAATGCTTATAGACTTAAAAAATAATAAAAGCATATAGATAACCAACCGCTTCTCCTAGACTGAACCAACACCTTTTGTATTTTCCTCATGTAGTCCTCTTCTCTGCTTTCACTACACCACCTTTGCCTACCTGCTTAAATGGTTGGTTGGGGGAGGGTGAGACTTGAGAGAATCTTAATAGTAAACAATTACCATAACACATGCTATTAGCTCATAGAGCTCAATATTTATTCATATATCAAATGGAAATTACATGCAGACTTATATAGGAAAAAATAGAGTAGGTAAAATAGAGTAATTAATGGAGAGACAAAAGGGAAATGAGGAAGGAAGTCAACAATGTTATGCTGAACAAAGACTTCCCACCGAAAAACATATCTGACTTTTAACACTCCCCCCAAACTGGAGAATATATGTTAATCATTACCAACTTGCACCGAAATCCTTCAAATTTAGTTCTGTTTAGTGATTTTGTCATAGCATCCACAATTTGGTCTTTAGATTTGATGTAGGATAGATTCATGATACCTGCTTTAATCTTTTCTTTAATGAAGTGTGTAATACCTTGAATTTTGAGACTCGAGGTTAGAGAATAAGCCTGAGATTAGTGCATTGCTTATCCCCGGTTTAGCAAGATCCTAAATTGTGATTAGGGGTTAATGACTACAAAAGTGGACTTGGTTAGTGATTAATGTACCCTTTTAGAGAATATAAAGTGGATTGTAGTCACTTGTGTTATGAGCAACGCCAAAACCCTGTATTTGAGTTCAATTGTGGATTAACATTCAAATTGACTTAGAATAGAGGGAAGAATTGAATGGGGTATTGTGATGGAAATAGTGTCATGTTGTGGTATTTAATCATTGGAATTGATTTAAATTGAATTGGACACATTGGTTGCAAAACTGGAAATGCTGTCCAGTGTGAATTCTGTATGGCCAGTCTTCTCGTGTCGATGTTTTGACTAGGCAAATGATGTCAGAAAATTATGAAACTTTCCAGTCTTAAATGTCACATCCCAAGCTTCAAAATGGACATATAATTTAATCATTGGAATTGATTTAAATTGAATTGGACACATTGGTTGCAAAACTGGAAATGCTGTCCAGTGTGAATTCTGTATGGCCAGTCTTCTCGTGTCGATGTTTTGACTAGGCAAATGATGTCAGAAAATTATGAAACTTTCCAGTCTTAAATGTCTGATGAACCCATGTCGTGTGAGTTCACAAAATAAAACTAGGTTAGAAAATGTAGCATAGTAGCTCAACCTAGGTCGTTCTTGTGAGGAGATTAATTTCCAATTTTCTAAGTAGGAAAGTGATAAAAAGCCTTAAAGTTGTGAGAAATCATTTTTGAGAAATTGCATTTGTAAACTAATGAACTAAACTAAGCTAAAGCAATATTTTTGTACTTTTCGGTTTTCAAAACAAAGAAGCAAAAGGAATTGAAATTAACACTAACAACAAGGTAAATTTAATAAACTAGAATAATGATGGAATGTGATTCCCTTGAATTGGGGTTTTAGTCTTCTTTGCTTGCTAATGATATGAATTCCACAATATGAGTCAAGAGGATGGAACTAAGTTACCACTAGCTCCATACTTGCAATAATCATTTAATTCATTCTACCGAAGCAATTAAATGAATACCACCAAATAATTCAAACTCAAGGAGATGAATAATCAACTTCCAATTCTAGCTTGTAATTACCATTACAACAATTCAAAACATTCAGTTTAATCATTTAAATCCACTTAACCAAGTTGGAATAAACAATTCAACCTACTCATAATATGAATCATACAAAGCTTGATTAATCAACTCCTAGCTCAACAACCAAGTTTATTCACTTGGCATAACAATCTAGACCACAATTACATACTTAACCAAGCTATATAATTATGAACTAAAAAGAGAGCTTAAAGGAATTCCATTGAAGTTTAGAAGCTCAAACCATTACCCAACTCAAGGAAATCACCAAAGCTTAGCTACACATGGAAGAGGAGAATGAAGCTTGATGGAAAAATGAGCAGTTAGCCATTGAGAATAAAGACAAAGCACCGAACAAATCTCTAATTAAAACACCGAACAGCTCCTTCCTTTCTTTTGTCCAAACATGCTTTCTTCAATTCCCATTTCTTCAATTCAATTCGGTGCCTCTTTCCCTCTCATACACAGCCACCGAACCTCCCTCATTCGCTGCTGCTCTTCATGCTTTTTCTCCCTTTCACACACGCACACAGCCTCATCCTCTCCATTCCATGCATCCTAGCCCACAATGTCGGCTGCCTCCCTTTTATCCAGCGGCATTTAATCCTCTAACCCCAGCCGCCACTATGGACTTTTCCTCTCCTCTATTCCATTCTTATTCTCCGTGTTTTCTCTCCCTCACGGTCAGCTCCCATTTCTCCATTAAACCATTTCGGTCCACTCCCTTCTTGGTCAATTATTTCGGCTGGTTTCCTTTCCTCATTCAATCCGATTCTGCTCCTTCATATATTCGGTCCAGCAAGCTCCCACACGGTCCAATTCTTCTTCAATCTATTCAACAATTTCGGCTGGGTTATTTTTCTCTTAATTGATCTCTTCTCCAACTCGGTTCAGCTTCTCACTTCGGCTTGCTTTTCTTCATCCCCAATTCAGCCGCCACCTCTCTTCACTTCCCTTATGCTCTAGGTTAAAAGTGAGTTGTGCCTTGTTTGGATGAGGAGGTGAAAATATGTTTTAGCATATGTACAAAATTGCAATAACCAAACAAGGCCCTTACTCATTTAACCTCCTTTTAGAAAAAATGTAAAAATAAATTCTGCACTTGTGATATTCCACTTTTGTCCTTCATTAAGCTCCAAAATAACATCTTTTACCTTTACCACTCAAGTTGTGCCACATCAACACCTACAAAATTATATTCACAAAGGTAATATCTTTTGTTCACAATTAAGAATAATGGGAATAACAAATATTAATTAAAAATATAACAATTTAACCACTTTAATTCCCAAATTATTCTTCCATTAAAGTCTCACATTAACACTTGATTATGCCCAAAATATTCAATTAAGTCCCACAAAAGCCTAAGATTAATTAATAAAAAGATATAAATATTGAGCTCTATCAATTCCCCCACACTTAAGCTTTTGCACTCCTGAGCAAAACATTAAACTCACAATAGGAAGAGAAGGATGAAACTTGGAAGGATAAGTAAGATCAAGCTTCAAGAATTACACTTAGTCAAAAAAAAACAAGGTATCCTCTTATCCAAATTCAATGAACATGCCAAAAATTGAAGTAGCTAAAGCAATGCAAAGTTTAATTACAATGAGCTTAATTGGAAACCTTAACTATGACAAGTGTTTGCACTCTTCTCTCATAGAGGGTAGTTTTTCACTCACATCCACTTTGACCATACTCTACCATAGGCTTGTAGAATTTCTAGGCTCTCCACTACTTACAACAATGGCATAAATAAATCAAAAGGACTTGTAGGGTTGTAATGTTGAATAGGCCAAATGATGGAAAATGTAACAAACACTATGGTTGCACCAAATAATTTTCTAGATCTCTTAGCACTATGAAACTAAACTTAATTCACATATTTCACCATTGTAACTTTATCTCTTTCTTTGATTTTTTTTTTCTACACTTTTTCTCTTCTTTTTTTCTTTTCTATTTTCTTTCTTTTGACTATTCACATGGTATTTTTTTTTTCTTTTCTAATATATAATAATTTTTTTTTCAATAGTGCTAATAAGAACTTGATAAAGAATACAAACATAGCATTTTTATAATGAAATGGAAATGAAAGTGAAGGGCTCAAAGGGGTAAACAAATGTAAATGATGAATGGTTTGTGTTTGGGTAAATGGGTGATGAATGGAATGCCAATGTCATCTCTATCTATACCATTGCAAAATGTAGCCTCAAGCAAGAAATAGAACAAGTTCTAGAGAGCAATAATCTAAGTAGATGAATCACACAATGAAATGAACAATTAGGCCCAAAATACCTTCCAACTAGGCTTTTTAATTGACATTGAATTTAATAATTCCGAGTCCGGAAATGGATTCCTTGGGCAAAAATATGTTAGAATAGCCCATGTCAAAATTTCAGGAAAAGTACAGTCGGACTGGGTACGGTGGGGCCGGACCGGGTCCCCGGGGGCATTTTAGCAAATTTTCAATATAGCTTCATATGACCCTCAGAAACACTATGGAAGTATCTAAATAGTACATTTGACATTGTAGGATCGAATGTGAAGCCCCGAGTTGTTGGCACATAAATCGAGGAGAAAAGACTGGAGGTAGGGAACTTATCTCTCCTGCATGCTCTGATAACTGTATTAATGTGTTGATGCATGTTATTGCTTTGCTTGATTATGTGGAACATGTATGAATGATTTGAAGCTATGTTTCAATATATGCTATGGCCATATGTGTATCGTTCGAAGCATTGAGCTTATAGATTTGTCATTGTATGTGTGCATGAGTTATGTGATGCAAGCATGTCATGCATTAAACACTTATCTTGCCTGCATATTGATAATGTTTCCCTACTGAGATTCTCTCGAATCTCACTCTCCCCTACCAACAATTTAGACAGGGCAAGTGGCTCGTGGAGGGAGCGGCTAGGACTCCTCCGAGATGAGATTGTGTAATCCCCATTTGAAGAACTGTAATGGGCAATTGTACCCTATGTATCTTTAGCGAAGGTATGTACCCGGGATTGTCGGGATGATTAAGTTGTGCACTCTGATATTTTATGAATGTGATTTATCTTCGCATAGTAATTGTATTCGAAATGTGAATATGAGACCAAGTTTATAAATGATTTCGAAAGGTATTTTTGAAAACCCCATCATGTGATGGGTTAGTAAATGCTATTTGATTATTATTGGTCTCTATTTCATTTTAATCGTGTATTTCGGATATAATTACTGAGGGGGTTACAAAGTGTTTGTCTATCTCAACATGTTTTGTCCTATCATGATAAACTGGGTTGTTGACTATTTTAATGTTGGCCTTGTTGTCACACCAAACTTGTATTGGTCCCTTATATGGAATCCTCAACTCCTTCAGTAATCTGATAACCCAAATTCCTTCACATACTCCATTGTTAACAGCTCTCAGTTCGGCTTCCACACTACTTGTTGACACCACAGTTTGTTTCTTGCTTCTCCATGTAACCAGAGATCACCACACATATGTGCAGTACCTTGAGACTGACCTTCTAGTTTCCTCATCTTTTGTATGGTCTGAATCAGTATAGATCTCAATATTTCTGATAGTGCCTTTCTTAAAAAAGATCCCTCTTCCATGATTAAACTTCAAATAGCTTAGGATTCTATACACAGCCGCCATGTGTTCTTCTTGTGGCTAGTGCATGAATTGACTTGCTATTCTGACTGTATAGCTAATGTTTGAACGTGTGTGGGTCAAGATATGAGTTTCCCGACAAGTCTTCTGTACCGTTCTGGGTTGATTGGGACACCATTTGATTTGATTTCTAAGTAACAACCTTCTTCCATTAGTGTTCCTTCAGGTTGTACCCCTAACATTCCTGTTTCATGCAACAGATCTAGTGTATACTTCCGCTGGGATACGTTGATTCCCTTTTGAGTTCTTCCCACTTCCATGCCCAGGAAATATCTCATTTGTCCAAGATCTTTCACTTGGAATTCAGTTGACAAGTCCTGTTTTAGTTGAGTAATGGATTGTTCATCATTTCCTGTAATGACTATGTCATCAACATAGACCATCAAGATGGTAACTTTGCCATTAACATGTTTGATGAACAATGTGTCATATGCTTGTCCCTAAGTATACCCAAGTCCTTTCGCTATTTTGGTGAATCTACCAAACCACGCTCTAAGAGATTGCTTAAGTCCATACAATGACTTGTTGAGTTTACATACAGAGTTGTTAGGAGCTAGAATTCCATCCAGAATCTCCATGTAAACTTATTCTTCCAAGTTTCCATTCAAAAAAGCATTCTTCACATCCAGTTAGCGCAACGACCAATCTAAGTTGGCTGCGATTGATAGTAGCACTTGGATGGTATTAAGCTTGGCTACTGGAGCAAATGTCTCCTAGTAATCAACTCCGTATGTCTGGGTATATCCTTTTGTAACAAGTCTTGCCTTGTATTTGTTGATACTGCCATTAGGATTGAATTTTGGGTTGAAGATCCACCTACATCCTATTGCTTTCTTTCCATTGAGAAGAGTTGTAATCTCCCACGTTTTATTATCATTGAGTGCCCTTAACTCATCGTTTATAGCTTGCTTCCAATTCAAATCAACTATAGCTTGTTGAAACGTGTTTGGGATTTTAATCTATGCACTGTTTACAACAAAGCTTTGCATCTTTGCAGATAGGTTACTATATAAGATAAAACGTTGAATTGGATGCTGAGTACAAGATCTTACTCCTTTTTTCAATGCAATAAGCTAACCTAGTTCTTTAGGATTTAATCTCAAATTGGAGTCATGGTTGTTCCTTTAAATGGGAGAGATAGTTCTACCAGTGTTTGATTCATCTTGAATTTATAGTCCAGACTCTTTATCTCGTTGCTGTTTGGTATCCATCCCTAAATTGATCTTAACATTTGCTTCCAGTTTATTATGTGTTAGTTCAGGTTGAGGTGGAAGATATTCGGATTCATGATCAAGTTGGGTAAGACTAGGTTGGCTTATGGAAGGTAGTGAGTCAATGATGGTTATAAGATTAGGTTGTAGTAGTGATGGTTCAGGTTTTTTCAGGATTAGCCATTCAATATCAGTGTGCTCCCCCTGAATGGATAATTTGGGGTAATATGCTTCGTCTTCTGAGAATACTATATCCCGGGAGACAATAAGTTTCCTGGAAATAGGACAATAGCATTTATACCCTTTTTGAGTCGAGGAGTAACCAAGAAAGAATTAGCTCAAGCAGCAAATTTGTTGCCATCATTTTTGTGAACAAAGACAACACAACCAAACACCTTTAGTGGTAATGAATTGATTAGTGGGCACTGTGGAAAGTGTTCAAGGAGTTTTTGGATGGGAGTGTCGTAATTGAGAACTTTGGATGGCATGCGATTAATGAGATATGCTACGGTTAGTATAGCATAACCCCAAAAGATGGTAGGAACATTTCGTTCCATTAGTATGGGTCGGGTTACTTCTAACAGATGACGGTTCTTTCGTTTGACTACTCTATTTTGTTGAGGGGTGTAAGGGCAGGAAGTTTGGTGATGAATTCCTTACTGATCAAGAAATTCTTTAAAGGTGTTGCTCATGTATTCCTTGGCATTATCACTTCACAATACCTTAATGTGAGCGTTGAATTAGGTTCGCACAAAGGTTAGAAGTTTTGAAATACTTTGGCTACTTCGGATTTATCTTTCATTAAATAAACCCATGTGGTTCTGCTGTGATCATCTATGATAGTAACAAACCATCTAGCATTAGTGAGGGTTTTTGTTCGTGTAGGACCCCAAATGTCACTATGAATTAGTGTGAATGGTGAGGAAGGTGTATAAGGCTATTTGGGATATGAAGATCTAGTTTGTTTGTCAAGTTGGCAAGTCTCACAATGAAAAGGAACTGAATTTTTATTGAATAAATTTAGAAACACATGTTTCATATAATCAAAACTAGGGTGGCCTGAGTGACAGTGCCACAAGTAGGCTTCATGATTTTGAGAGTTGGAGCTAACCAGTGCCCTTCTTGCCTTCCATGTGTTTTTAAAGTTCAATCCTTCAAGGTAGAACAGTTCATCCCATTTTCTAGAAGTTCCAATCATCCTCCTCATTTTTAAATCCTGAAAAATGAAAAGATTATCATCAAAGATAACTCGGCATATTTGACCTCTAGTTAATTTGCTAATAGATATGAGATTACAAGTGAGTGCAGACACAAATAAAACATTTTGTATTTTCAAGTGATCGGATAATGTGATCATGCCAATGCCCTCAACCTTGGTGAATACTCTATTAACTACTTTTACTTTAAGGTGTTCATTACAGAATTTAAGGTTGTGGACTAAAGTTTTGTTACCGGTCATGTGATCTATAGCTCCGGAGTCAATAATCCAAGTATCTTCACTAGGCACTACAGTTTTAAGGGGTACAACGGAATTACCTGATTGTACTAGATTCATACCAGGAACAGAGTTTAACTTATTTTGATTGTTAAGCATCTGGCGAAGATCTGTAATTCTTCTTGGCTTAGGTAGTCATCATCTATCACTTTCTGTTCAGTAGTAGTAAGGTGACTTTATTGGGCATGTTGTTTTCCAGTTGAAGGCTTGCCATGGAGTTTCCAACATTCTTCCTTTATATGGCCCTTCTTCTTGTAGTAATTGCACCATTTAGTGTTTTTCCTTTCATCTTCTGGCCCTTTCATCGCCAGAGCTGAGCCCTCAATGTACTTCTGGCTGCTTTGACTGAGGAGTTTTCTGCTTTCTTCAAACTACACATGATTAACTACATCAAATAGATGTGGTAGGGGTTTTAAATCCATAATTCATCCTCTTATTTCCTCAAAGGAATTATTGGGTCCAAGAAGAAAATCATTAATTTTTCCTTCTTCTAGTATTTTCTGATACAATTGATCATCCTTGATGACTTCCCATGGATGTACCTCAAATAGATCCTGTTGTTGCCAAAGTTTCAGCAAAGCATTATAGTTCTCGGTCACCGACATATTTCCCTGTCTCAAGTCTCGGAGTTGACGCTTCAAATGAATCAAGGCTGTGGTATGGTCAAGTGATGAGTATGTCCTTTTTGTTGCATCCCATATCTCCTTTGCCATGTTAGCTAGGAGATATCCTTCGCTAATATCCATGGTCATAGAGTTGGATAACCAAGTCATAACTTGATTATTTTCTGCAAACCATGTGTTGAAACTTGGATCATCAGGAGCTAGTTGAGGGGCTTCTCTATTAATATATTTTTCTTTTCTCCTTTCACGAATGTATCTCAACACACTTTGAGACCATTGAAGGTAGTTTTTCCTATTGAGTTTATGGTTAATGACCATAATCTGTTTTTCTAGGAATTCTGGTCTAGTAGTGTTTATGGAAGGTATAGGAGAAGACATAGGGGAAGTAGAAGTACTGGAAGTGGAGGTTGTGGTTTGATTTTGACCATTGGTTCTTGACATAAAGCCTGTTGGAATGGACCCAAACAAGGGAGGAAATTGCAAGGGATCCATCAATTTTGGTGAAAAATTGATCTGGAGTCATCGGAGGGTTCTGGAGAAGCCGGTGCAGGGGGTTCACTCGTGGCCAGAATCTGTGATGTTGTCAGTGTAACCCCCATCACGATCAAGGCCGAGATTAGTTCGTAAAAACATAATTAAGTTTGAATTAGAGATCATGTATGATTTGGGTACTTAGACAAAATAAAATTTCCCAAAATCAGGGCTTTTAAAAACTTTTACAACACATGTTCCACCATGGTCTTATACTCATATTTCAAACATAAATAGCCTGTACGCGTTGATTCCATTCATATATATAAGAGTATAATGCAAATTCCCGATACACTCGGGTTCCATTCAGTAAATAAAGGTTCTACAAAGGCACAAAGCCTATAGACTTTTTTCCTTTTTACTTGGGAATTACACAAAACTATACTACGAATCCCAATATACACAATTGTTTCCCAAAAACATCCAAATAATTTTACATGATAACCAATATCCAAAATAATTTCCTATACTGGAGCTCTATCCACACTTCGTTGCCCGCTTTCCCTTAGATCCTTCGGCCCTGTCTAAAAATTTGTTTTTGGGAGAATGAGATTCTAAAGAATCCTCGTAGTAACAAATCACTCATAATATGCACAACATCAAAGCATGAAAGTAAATCATCTATACAACACATATCAATCACAACAACAGTTGCAACGGCCGGGATAGGTATCATAGGCATCGCCCCCCTCCCCCTGACGACTCACGCTGAACTGCTTGCTGTATCGCACATCCACAAGAACATATCACCACAGCTGGGATCTATATAAAATATTTCACAACACGCAGCCCCAAGGGCTGGATACTCAAACAGGAATCCATGATTTCATAATGCAGCCTCGGCACTTACAACGGCAGATACAACGGCTGGGGTAGATATCATGAGCATTGCCCCCTACAATGGCTCACGTTGAACTGCTCGCGCTGTAATGTCCTATGGCCGATAACACATTCACAATGATAAACATGCATACCAAGTATCATACACAACATGAGAGAAGAGTCACTACCTGGTTCGTTCCATGCGTACTCTGTCACTGGTCTCTCCCAAGCATAGCAAATATTGAATCCTATAATCCACAATTAGGGACGAAGAGTTATTCTCTATTCCAAGACTCAATTAACTTCACAACACTTAGATTTGGTTATCATTTATGTCTATTAGGAGGCTACTAAAAGCTCAAACATATGCCTAAAGGGTTGGGAAACAATTATACCAAAAACCATTTTCGGAAGTCCAAAATGTCATTTTTGGATGTTGGCCGTGGCCCACAAATCCATTGGCCACAGCCAAAAATAGGTCCAAAACATTTGGGCCGCGGCCTAGAATCCGTTGGCCGCGGCCAAGAAAAATCATATTTCTTGGCTGAACTTTCAAAAATTATAACTAATTCTAGAAAACTCAAAATGAGGTGATTCCAAATCCAAATGAAATTTATTTAAGTCCTATTCATATTAAAAATATGGACCATAACTAGAAATCACCACAAAATTCCAGAATTACACAAAACACAACACTGCTCCAAAACAGAGTCTAGTTTTTGTCCCAAACTTTGGTAAAGCATAACTCTCAGTTCACAAAATGAAATGACATGAATTATGTGTCTATTTTGAAGCTTGGGATGTGAAATTTAAGACTAGAAAGTTTCATAATTTCTCAACGCCATTTGATCATTCAAAATTTTTGTGCAAACTGACTGCCCAGAACAATGTTCACACTTAGCAGATTTCCAATTTTCTACCAAAGTGTCCATGACTCCAAAATCAATAACCAAACCTATTCCCATACAATTTCTCACAAGGAACACAATGGCAACCTCAAAATGACCAAAATCACAACCCATTACCATGCCCTATTTTGACCAATACACAAAACTAAACACAAAGTTACCAAACTTTACTTTTAAGCTTCAATTCAATTCTTTTCATTAAAACACTAAACAAATCACCATTTCCATGACAACAACATGACAACAACACAATGACCCTCATTTTCGAAATTCAAGGCAAAATTTTCAGAAAATTCAAACTCAACTAATGGCTACAAAACCTATATGAAAAGGTTTGTCTTACTCACCTCTACAACTTTCCCTAAAGGAGTTCCTTGATTCACCCAAGTCCAAAATTTCATGAGAGCTCAAACACCACTAAATGACACATCTAAAACCATGAAATTGAAGCTCTCAACACGAGGAACAATTTTATAGAAGAGAGTTTTTCCATTAGATGTCACTAAGAGGGTCAAATGGCTTACTTTAAGCAAGAACTTCTTCCTCCTCCTTCTTGCTCCAATGGCCGCACAAGAGAGAGAAAATGAGAGATAGGAGTGTGGAGGAAGGTGAATTGATGATACTTGCCCATGCCTCCATGCTCTAGCCAAAAATGAGGGGGAGGGGGAGAGAGAGAAAATGATAAACAAATAAGATTTGACTTTCCAATAGCCTCTCTCTTCCTAACCACATGCCACATGTCAGAATTTGATTTGCTCTCATAAAGTAAGCCACCAATTAATCACCTTAATCCTTTCATTAGCCAAATTAATTACATTTCCCATTCCTCTCATAGTTTGTAATTAATTTCTTCCATTAATTACTAATTTATGGCCAATAATTTCATTCTTCCATTGATTATGGCACATTTACTTAAATTGCCACATAACACATAATCAATTTCTTTTCCTGTTCTTTATGCGCCATTTACCCCTATTTTAGCCCAAATAATTATTTCATCACATAATTATGCTAAAACACTAGGTGTTGGCCATTTCCAGTAATAATTCGAATGTCAAATCCATTTTGATTTACAAAATCATTCACAGTAATTATCATTAGCCTTTAATAGAAATTTGGGGCATTACAGTCGGCACGTGGGTTCACTTGCAAGACCATGGAGGCATGTGTTCTTCACTCACAGGTCGGATGGTGGCTGGACTCCTGGGAAACACCGATCGATGTGTTTCGGTCACCCTAGAGTAGGCGATGTAATCCCACGCTCCCCTTTCAGTAGCCTAAGAGCACGCTGCTGTGCTCTCTCTCTCTCTCAGCCTCACCATCGTGACTAGTTCTGCCTCATTTTCTGGCAGAGGACTGAAGCTCAATCCGTAAGCTTTGATACCATATTAGCTCGTAGAGCTCAATATTTATTCATATATCAAATGGAGATTACATGCATACTTATATAGGGGGAAAACAGAGTAATTAATGGAGAGACAGAAGGGAAATGAGGGAGGAAGTCAATAATGTTATGCTAAACAAAGACTTCCCACCGAAAAACATATCTGACTTTTAACACATGCATAATATATGCTAAGTGCATGATATGTTAGCCTTAACTAGATGCATGCCACATAATGACATTTCTACGTGCTCAATGTCTCATGTATCATGCTTATGGCCATGGCATAAACAGAAGCTGAGCTTCATCATTCAAATATGCTTTACAAAATCAAGTAAAGCAATCACATGCACCCTACATAAGCATAACTATCAAATACATGCAAGTAGGGTAAGTTCACTATGTGAATCGTCCTTTACCTGGCTGTCTATCAGTCTAATACTCTGTGTCTAGCTCGAGCTACTGTTCGATCCTAAAATCCTAAATTTACCATAAATGAGTTATTACCCATTCATGTATTATTCTAAACTCATTGTGTTGGTTATCTTTGCTTAAAACTGTAAAATTACCAAAATGCCCCTAATGAACCCGATCTACACCTCTTTGTACCTGATCTAACTGTACTTTACCAAAAATTATGACCCGGGCTAATCCTACATAATTTTGCTTAAAATTGTAAAATTACCAAAATGCCCCTAAGGAACCCGATCTACACCTCTTTGTACATGATATAACTGTACTTTACCAAAAATTAAGACCCCGGCTAATCCTACATAATTTCGAGTCTAAAATCTTTTTTTGAACCTGGATTTGGCAAATTCAAGCTCAAATTACAGAATTGCCCTTGGCAGCCACTATGTTAGGGTTTTAAGGGTAAAATTGTCATTTCACACTCTAAAGCCTTTACACTTCATATTATACATGTTCCCTACACAATTTGCCATTCTAAACCCAATGGAATCATCAAAAACACCAAAATCTAGTCCAAACATAGTGAAAACAGCTGCTGGGTGAAAATCACAATAAATTAGGAAAATTGAAGTTTCTTGATTTCATTCCATGAATCACCTTCCTTTCACCTTTAATTACTTGTTTAACCTCTTAAACACCTATTGAACATGATTAATGGAAATTTGGATAGCATCTCTCCTTAGGGTTTATGCATCCCAATCACCAAAACAAGTCAAGACAAGCCACCAAACCAACAGCAACATCAACAACAAGCATAAATCATCAAGATAAGACAAGCTCTCAAGCTTACCTTGATTTCTTCTTCTTTCTCTGTCTAAACCGTCCCCTCTCTCCTTCTTGTTTCTCTTGTTTTTGCTTGCTACACATGGGATTCATGAAGGATATGAAGATTAAAGAGAGTTTACAAGAGTTTGAAGTTAAGAACAAGTGATTCCAACCACAACTTACCTAGTTTTTGCTTCTTGAACTCTCTTGCTTCCTTCTTGTCTTGCTTTATCCAAATACACACTCTCTCTCTTGAGCTCTTGTCTTGGCCGAAAATATGACCTCTTGAAGGAGATAAGAGCTTTTAAATTATCATGTCTCCTCCTCCTCAAATAATATTTTTAATTGCAATTAAACACATGATTCTTGACTTTTGGCTTCGTTTATGGCTTCAAAAAGTCATCATTTATCTTCAAATATGTATTTTCTCTTTCCTTCCTCATGTTGGACGAAATGTGTGAGGATTTGGAAGAGATTAATAGCCTTTAAAATATCTTCTTCCACCTCCTTAGAATACTGGTATTTAATTGCCAATTCACACATGCCAACTTTTTTTACTTTTCAACATCTTTTTACTTGGTCACAACAAATACTCCCTCCTTGGTCTCTTCAATCTTGAAGTAAACGTGGTCTTGATGGAACCAAATGAGCGTCTTTTATATCCTTCATCCACCTTTTGCAATTACAATGTAATGTCTCTTTAATTACAACTTTATTTTTGACTTTTCAAACTTCATTTACCTACCCAAAGTTGCTCCCTCTTGATTAAATGTGAGCCAAGTGTTAATTTTTCCTTGCTTTTATTCATGTTAGACGTCCCACACACAAGAAAAAGGAAAAAATATGAGCTTTGGATTAAATCTGGCTAAATGCTTATTTTACCCATACATTTTTGTCAATAGATTAAAAGCTGGCAGAATTTTCATCAAACTTTGAAAATTCATATATTTATTTATAGATGTTTAATTGGTATGGTTCCAAAAGCTATATAACCCTTATTTAGTCTATTTTTAAGGAAAAATATTGCCTTTAGCCAAATGGATGCACAGCATTCCGGAATTGTTATTTATTTTACACTGCCACATAAACTTGTCAGTTTCACTTGGCTAACTTAAAAAATACATAGCTCTTAATGTACAGGTCCAAATGACTTATATGACCTATCAAATTTTTTTTTTTTTATAAAAAATGACCTATCAAATTAAAGCTTGATATATATACTTTTATTTTGGAAAGTTTCTCATCTAGTGGACATCATTTGATTATTTAAAAACACATGACAACTTCACTGCCTTGTAGGAAATCATACTAGTAGCAAATTCCAACTTTTACAATTTGTATTCCAAACTTAATCATGTTGTGTGTGAGCACTAATTGTACTATTTGGCCATTTCAAATGAGCCAAAATTCATCATATGTTCCTTTTGATGCCACAAAGGTGGAAGGAATTTTAGTGATTAAAATTTGGGATGTTACACCTTAGGTATCTAATAGATGTAGATACAGAGGATGAGTGAATGGAAGAAGGGCCTCAACGGCATTATCAACTTTCTTTGCAGCCATCGTTGCAAGCGTGAGAGGTCTTTGCAGAAATTATCATGGTGGAAAAAGGAATATAGAAGTTGATGCTAGAGGTCTTCGTCACCTATCTGAAGCTTGTGGTGGCACGATTTACAGTCGACGGCAACGCTAGTATATCCTGTTCCTTCATAGCTTCCTTAGACTCTCTTACCATTCCCACCAACCTTTCCCAAGCCTTGGCCCATCCTGGTTGGCGTGCTGCGATGGACGAGGAAATGATGGCCCTTGATAAGGTTGGTACCTGGACTCTCGTTGATTTACCTCCTGGGAAGAAGGCTATTGGGTGTAAGTGGGTGTTTCCCGTTAAGACGAAAGCTAATGGTACCTTGGAATGATTGAAAGCTCAATTGGTTGTTAAGGGTTATGCTCAGACGTATGGTGTTGACTATTCTGAAACCTTCTCTCCTGTGGCCAAATTGTCCTCTGTTCATCTCTTTATCTCTATGGCAGCTACCCATGGTTGGGATCTTCATCGGCTAGATGTTAAGAATGCTTTTTTAAATGGCGACCTTCTTGAGGAAGTTTACATGGAGCAACCGCCTGGCTTTGTTACTTAGGGGGAGCATGGCAAGGTATGCCACCTTCAGAAGTCTTTATATGGTTTGAAACAGAGCCCTCGTGCTTAGTTTGACAGATTCAGTTCTGTGGTTAAGAAGTTTGGTCTGAATCAAAGCAAATGTGATCATTTTATATTTTTACAGCGGACAGACGCTGGTATGATTCTCTTAGTAGTCTATGTCGATGACATTGTTATTGCAGGTGGTGATACGACAAGGATCTCGTCACTTAAGGTCTTTCTTAATTCCCATTTCCAAACAAAGGATTTGGGTCCGTTAAAGTACTTTCTTGGGATCGAAGTAATGAGAAGCAAGAAAGGCATTCTCCTAACCCAGCGGAAATATGTCCTTGATCTACTGAAAGATACCGGGAAACTTGGAGCAACACCCAGTAACTGTCCCATGATTCCTAATCCCTTTTTGGACATTGATGATAGTGTACTATTTGATGAGCTACCCGAGGATGTGAGAAAAAAGATTGATCCTGAGAAGGTTAAACCATTTGCCTACCCTGAGCGATACCGAAGGCTGATTGGAAAATTGAATTATCTCACGGTAACTCGCCCGGATGTAACATTTCCTGTCAGTAGGCTTAGCCAATTCATGGTAGCACCGACCATTGCTCAGTGGGAAGCTTTGGAGCATGTCTTACATTATTTGAAGGGCTCACCTGGTCATGGTATACTCTATACGAATCATGGCCATACAAAGATTGAGTGTTTTTGTGATGTAGATCATGCGGGGTTAAAGACGACTAGGAGGTCTACTACAGGCTATTGTGTTCTTGTAGGTGGAAACTTGGTATCTTGGAAGAGCAAGAAGCAGGATGTGGTGGCAAAGTTTAGTGCAGAAGCTGAATATCGAGCCATGTCTCAGTCTGTACAGGAGATTATGTGGATTCAGCAGTTAATAAAGGAGGTTGGTCTTGCCACGTCATTACCTGCGAAGCTGTGGTGTGATAATAAAGCTGCCTTACACATAGCCTCCAACTCTGTGTTCCATGAGCGTACGAAACATATTGAGATTGATTGTCACTTTAAACGCGATAAGATCAAGGAGAACTTTATCTCTACAGGACATGTACCGTCTAGTGATCAGTTGGGTGATTTTTTGACTAAGGCCTTGGATGGAACTCGGGTTGACTATCTTTGTAACAAGTTGGGCATGATTAACATCTATGCTCCAACTTGAGGGGGAGTGTTAGGAAATTAGTATGTTAGTATCCCATATAATTAGGGATAATTAGGATTCCTCATAATTAGGGATTGTGATTGATATCAATCACCATAATGAGCCATTAATGTAGAGGCTCCTCTCTTGTATATAAATACCCTACATCTATACATGAAATATACACTTTTCATAACGTCGGATCCCAAAATGTAGCTAGGGTAAGTGTGTAACCCCCTCCGTAATTATATCCAAAATACGCGATTAAAATGAAATAGAGACCAATAATAATCAAATAACATTTACTAACCCATCATATGACGGGGTTTTCACGAATACTTTTTGAAATTATTTATAAACTTGGTCTCATATTCACATTTCGAATACAATTACTACGCGAAGATAAATCACATTCATATAAATATCAGAGTGCACAACATAATCATCCCGGCAATCCCGGGTACATACCTTCGCTAAAGATACACAGGGTATAATTGCCCATTACAGTTCTTCAAATGGGGATTACGCAATCTCATCTCGGAGGAGTCCTAGCCGCTCCCTCCATGAGCCACTTGCCCTGTCTAAATTGTTGGTAGGGGAGAGTGAGATTCGAGAGAATCTCAGTAGGAAACAGATACCATAATGCATGCATGATAGATGCTAGGTGTATGACATGTTAGCTTTATCTAGATGCATACCCCATAATGATATTTCTGCATGCTCAATGTTTCATGTAACAAAACTATGGCCACAGCAAAACAGAAACAGATCTTCATTTATTCAAATATACTCTACACAATCAAGTAAAGCAATCACATACATCACTACACAAGCAAAAATATCAAATACATGCAAGTAAGGTAAGTCCCCTACCTCCAGTCTTTTCTCCTCGATTTGCGTGCCAGCAACTCGGGGCTTCACATTCGATCCTACAATGTCAAATGTACTATTTAGACACTCCCAAAGTGTTTCTGGGGGTTATATGAGGCTATATTGAAAATTTACTAAAATACCCCCGGGGACCCGGCCCGGCCCGGCCGTACCCGGTCCGGCTGTACTTTTCTTAAAACTTTGACATAGGCTATTCTTGCATATTTTCACCCAAGGAATCCATTTCCCAACTCAGAATTATCAAATTCAATGTCAATTTAACAATTTACCCTTGGCAGCCCTACTTTAAGGGTTTCAGGGGCGTTTTCATAATTATGCTTTTTTGGCCTTTTCTGAAAAAGTGCCCAACTGTAACCCCACCTAATTTTTGCTCCTGAACTCAATGGAATCATCAAATTATTAAAAATCTAACTCTAAGACCCATTTATAGCCTTGGCCGAAATATACATGTACTCCGGGAAAAATTGGGGTTTTTCGGTTTTGGCTCCGTAAATGCGTTCCTTTCTACTCCTAACCACTTTATTGACTATTCCATTAGGTTACAACTACCATTCAGTACCAATTTGGGCAGCATAACAGCCCCACACACCCATTTTCAATTTTTGAAACCATTGACAATCCGGCAAAATTTCACCGATAAAATTGTCCACAATAGCCAGAGTAGTCAATACACAAGAGTTTGGAAGTTACCTCAAGCTCCCACTAGCTTTTCCTTGTCTTGGCTGAAACCCTAGCTATTTTAACACCAAAGGAAGAGCTTCCAAACCTTAAAGAACATAAAGGAGTAGCTTAGGATCGGAGTTATACGCGTTAGGAGCTAGATCGTCGGAGAAATCGGCTTACCTTATGAGATTTCTTCCTCTTTCTCTCTCTAAAGATCCCATATGCTCTCTCTCTATTTCAGCTGTTCTCAGCGTCAGAAATGAGGAGGAAGAAGGAAAAAACCGTTTAAGAACATATCCCATGCTGATGTCATCTTTTATTGAGATGATGTCATAATTCCCATTTTCGGATTTTCTGGCAGATTTTCTGCCCAAACTTTGAAAAATCATAACTAATTCTAGAAATATCTAAATGAGATGATTCTAAAGCCAAATGAAAGGTATTTAAGTCCTCTTCATTGGAAAAATATGATCCATTACCAGAAATCACCACAAAATTCCATAATTACACAAATCTCATCACTGCCCCAAAACAGAGTCCATTTTCAACCTAAACATTTGGACAAACATAAATCCCAGTTCACAAAACGAAATGAAACATATTATATGTCCATTATGAAGCTTAAGATGTGAACTTAAAGACTGGAAAGTTTCATAATTTTTAGAGACCATTTGCCCATTCAAAACGCTCACACAAACTGACTGCCCAGAACAGAACTTCAAAAGACAGAATTCCAGTTTTTGCAATTTGGCTTCCAATGGTTCCATTTTCATATTAAACATCATTCTCACACAAATTTTCACAAGGAATCCATTGGAAACACTAAATCAATCAAATTCACATCTCATTGACATGTGTTCACAACAATCTCAACATGTCAACACAATTCACATTTCAAAACCTAACATTGCAACATTTCCATTCCAAAGTTCCAAACCAATTTCAATGACATCAAAACACACTATGACACCATTTCCAATGTAATATCCTGGATTTTAATCAAGGATTAATAACTTCAAATGATGTAATTAATGTTAATTAAGCATACTTGAAGTATATATATGGTGCAATGTGATATAAAGATGATTAGTGATGGTTTAGAGAGTATTGTGAAAATCAGGGGCGAAACGGTAAATTTACCGATCGATTGGTCAGTTATTGGAGAGGAAACTCTTTAGTAATCATGATCAATGGCTGAGATTGAAAGAACATGGGGTGGAATTTTATGCATGCAAGCTTATGTGAAATCATAGTGGGAGGAATGAGATGATGACAAGTGGCTAAATAAGGACCCTTGGATGAAAGTCAAACTTTCAAACCATTTTCTCTTCCCTCTCTCCTTCCCTAGTCGGTTTGGGTGTGTGTGGAACCAAAAGAAGTGATCATCACTTTCACCAACTCATTTCTCTCTCCATTTTCTCCATTTCCAGCGAGCAAGCAAGAAAGAGAAAGGGGGGTTTGAAATTTGTGAAGGTAAATGGCTTCACAAGCTTAAACACTTTTCATTGATATTGTGCAAGTAGTTAAGAGCTTTACTTCCATGTTTTCAGACTTTGGATTGGTGGTGTGTGGCAAATTGAGGGAATTTGATAGTGGAGGAATCAGAGTTCTGAATTTAGCAAGTATAAGAGGTGAGTTTTTGATGAAGTTTGATGCAAATGTTATTACATTTGGTTTAGTTTAAAGAATTCTGGATTTTTGCCCTGATTTCTGGTAATTTCAGAAAAGATGAATTAAGTGATGTAATGTGTTGGAATAGATGTTAAAAAGTGTGTAAATGTCAGTGGTTTTGGTGGGGATTTGAGAAGAGGAAGTGTGTTAAGTTATGGTTTTGGTGAATTTGTGGTTTAGAGATGAGATTTTGTTATTTGAGTGAAAGTTTGGTTATTTTGGGTTACCAATGGGTTTATGGTGAAGTTTTGGATGAGAATGAGTAATGGTATGAGTTATAGGACCATTGGAATTCAATTGGTGAATTCTGGAAAATCATATCAATTGTTGCGTTTTGGGCATCTGATAGGATCACTCGAGTGAGGGAAGAACTCACTCGAGCACATGATGAACATGCTCGAGTGAGCATGTGTGTGCTCGAGTGAGCATGTGTGTGCTCGAGTGAGGGTGCATGAATCACTGGGGGTGAGCGTTTCAGGTGATCACTCGTGGGTAGATTGCCAAGAGTGCGCATGGCACTCGCGAGCATTGGGAGATCACCCGAGCACTAGGGCTTGTGCTCGAGTGAATCTGTTGCCTGGGAGTTGAGTTGCTCTCGGGAAGTCACTCGCTGGACCTCACTTCTTCATGCTCGAGTGCACTGAGGGTCAGTGCTCGAGCATAGGGGTTGTGCTCGAGTGCACTTGTGGTTGGAGAGTTGGGATCACTCTCGGGTTGTCACTCGCGGGGTCTTACTTCCGTGGTGCTCGGTGTTCATGGGGTCTTGCTCGAGCACAGCCTCTTGTGCTCGAGTGAGAGTGTAGGATTGTAGTGAAGTTTGCTCTCGGGCAAGCACTTCCTGAAGGTCACTCGCATGTGCTCGAGTGCTGGCGGGGGTATCACTCGAGCACAAGATGGTCATGCTTGAGTGAGCCAGCCCAGAATTTAGAAAGTTTCTCCAAGAAATAGGGTCTTTGGGGTAGATTCTCCTAACCCTTTAGGCATATGTTTAGACCCAAAGTAGACACCTAAAGAGTTCAAATGATAACCAACTTAAAGAATTATAGAGATAAGAACTTGGAAAAGTAATTGACGGGTTGTCCCTAATTTGATTACAGGGTTTGATATTTGCCGTCCTCGTGAGCCCATAGTGCCCAGAGACATCAGGAAAGGATCAGGTAGTGACTCTCTCTCTCTCTTATACTGTGTGTAATGCTTTGTATGTGTGTGTTATCATGGTTCTATGATGATTTCTTTGATGCTGCTGCGGTTACAGCTGGTGATAGCTGTCGTTTACAGTGCAAGCTGTCGTTATTGTGATAACAGCGTAAGCTGTCATGATGAAGATTACATCGAGAGCTGTCGTATTGTGTATACAGCCGTGAGTGCTGTCGTTTGTGGTGAAAACCATGTATCTTTGAGATTGATGTTGCTGTTGTTGCTGGTTGTGATTTATATACATGCTTGGTATTTATACATTGTATGAGTGGTTTGTTACTACTGAGATTCTCTCGAATCTCATTCTTTCCTATGACTAACCTTTCAGACAGGGCATGTGGCTCAAAGGAGAAAAGGCCGATGCGGAGCACTTAGGACCCTTAGGGGTATAGTTGATTTTGGAAATGTTGGTTATTTCTTTTGAATTCGGGATTACTGTATATTCTGAAATATGAATAGTATATTCGATTTTGGATGTAACCCCCTAGTGGATACTTAAACCTCAGGTTATATATGTATAGAACCTGGGAGTTGCCGGGGATTTGGTTTTACACTCTGTCATACGTGAATGTAGATAAACTGCATAGGTGATTATATTCGAATTTTGAAATGGAGACCAGGAACAGGAAAGAGATTTTGAATGATTTTGTGAAAACCTTACTACAAAGTAGGAGATTGAAATGAGTTTAAGTTATCCAAAGGTCTCTAATCTACTTTAATTATCTAATATCGAATTATAATTACATGATTAAAGGCAGGGTGTTACATCCAACACAATACTCCATTCAATTCTTCCCTCTATTCTAAGTCAATTTGGATGTTAATCCACAATTGAACTCAAATACAGGATTTTGGCACTGCTCACAACACACACGAATCATATTCGAATGCCAAATCACATCATATTCTCCAAAAGGGTTATTTATCACTAACCACACCCACTTTTGGAGTCATTAACCCTTAATCACAATTTGGGATCTTGCTAAACCGAGGCTTAGCAATCCACTAATCTCAGGCTTATTCTCTAGCCTTGAGTCTCAAAATTCGGGGTATTACAAAGTGTATTGCTCAAATGCATCTTCTTTCTCCCTTCAATCAACAAAAAGCTATATCCTCCAGCATATTATCGCATCTACATCCATATTTGTCATTCTAATCATAATAGCATTGTATCCCCTTACTCCAATCATATTCTTCTACACTAAGAAGTCCATATGAAATTCATAAACAATATATGATCTTAATGATTTTCCTTCATTTTAATTATCATTAATTCAAACCTGCATTTTCCCAAGAATTTTAATATTTTAAGAATAAGTACAAATATTGATAAAAATATATTCTAACTTTTTACAATTGATCATTCATCCACCATAACAGGACATTCAGCTATCCTTATGCTACTAATCAATAAAAAACTCCTGATCGTACTTATTCTAGCATAACCTTACCTATCATTAGCGTTTCATACAGTTATAACACTTTAATTCAAGGACACTTTCCAGCTTTCCACTATAGGAAAAATTATGAACAGTTTTGTTTCATCAAATCAGTCTTTTGAAGTGCTCCTTAATTTTACATTTTTGTTTAAGATAGATAGTAAGTTGGATAAGGCTTGTCTTTTTGTATAGATAATACTACTACAACAACAACAAAGTCTTATCCCACAAGGTGGGGTTGACTACATGGATCACATGATGCCAGCTATTGCACAGGTAATAAGTTGAAAAATCATTGTTAAATTGTTGTAGACTTGAACTGCAAATGCCTAGTAAGAGGATAAAGTCTTACTGGGAATACACATTGAAGACTAAATTTTTCATCTTACTATAAAGACAACATATGCTCATAATTGCCACGTCCAATGGCGAATTACAAACCCGAAGGCGATTCTAATAATATTGAAATAATTGCACAGTTCGCTATGGACATAGCCTAGGGGTACCGGCAATGAACTATATGTTATATTGTAACAAGAATAGAATAAAAACTGATGACAAACATCGTCTGAGTTGTCGTCAATTTATCTGTGACTTCCTAATCTTAAGGATTACAAGTCCTGGAAACCGTGGCCCCTAATCAGGATGATCCACCACCAATTAGATAAACTTAACCCCGCAGAACCTTCTTCCATGTAATAACTGAATATGTCCAATAAATAACCACCCCTGACTTATTACTCCGCGAAATTCAGATTTAGACATGAACTTAAGTCAATATCATTCTAGTTGTTATGCATCACTCCTGACCTCTACACTAAGTTCCCAAATCAAACAAAGCTCTCAAGACTTTCCAGGAACCTAACAAGAATAGGCCTCTGTACATCAATAGCATGCGTACGACATGAGCAAAAATGGAGGAAAATTCTGTTCACTGGCAGATTCTTGAGAAGAAACAACATGTGAAGAAGGAAACTAGATTCAAAATCATACGCACTTTTGTCGTAGTGAAATCTCAAACAAAGGGAAACAACTTGAACCACAGAATAAAAAAAAACATTGAAAGCGCCGACATGAGCATCCTCAAAAGAACTATCTATCAGTAAAAGCAAAACAGAGAGATTGTGAATGTGCAAAACCTTATTTCGTTTAGTTGAATAAAGAAGCGACAGCGCGATACAGAGAAGATGAAGAGGCAGTATTGATTAGTAAAATATTTTTATATTTATTTTTTTCTTATATATGACAATTTTATAGATGATATTTAAGTTTAATATAATAAAGGAAGAATTACATAAGGGTCCCATAGAAGTTAAAATATGAAGAAATAGTCCCGGAAAAATTTGAAATTACTCTCAAATCCCAAAAAATCATTTTATAATAAATTCCATATGAGAAAAGTCACAATTGCCCTTAAAGAGGTGGGAAAAAAGGGAGACAGAGGGAGGTAGCTTTCCATATTCGAAATCAGAGACAGTGAGAGTGTGTTGCTCATTCTGCTACTCTCAAGCCGATAGTGAATGTGTATTGCTTATTTAGCCAAAGCTGTGAAAAGTGATACGTGACGGTGTGCGATGGTGTGTGACGGAGCTCTCCAGTGTAGTTCAAGGGCGGACAGCCGGGTAAAGCAACTCCGATCTTTGTTCTTCCGTGGGTAGGGTCCGACGAGCTTCATTTTTCTTAAAATCGGTAAGCTTCTTCTCTTGTTTCGAGTGGCTTCCCTTATGTTTTGATTGCCTTCCCATTATTCAGTACGCCATTGTTTGAAACCCAAGACTGAGCTTCTTTTCCATTTTTGGCCAAATTTGTGAAACCCGAGACGCGACGGCATGCGACGGAGCTCTCTGGTGTAGTTCAGGGAGTCCTTTTTCTTCCTGTGGATGATATAATCGAAGGGGTAACTGGGAATCTGTTTGATGCATATTTAAAACGTGAGAGCTCCATCATTTTGTTGCTATGTCTTTTTTGTTTACAACTATGGATTTTATGTTGGATACGACATTGATAGTTTTACTCATCCACGTCATTTTGTTGGATTAGACTGCTAAAATGGGAGTATTTCATTGTTTTTTTGGTTAACTTTCTATATTTTTTGGTAATAACTCGCGTTTTAAGAAAAAGAAAAAGTTAATTTGAAATGCATGTCATTTAGAATCTACCTTATTCAGTTGTTGAATTTCAAAAGAGTATTTTGTTCTCTGGACAGTGACCATTTGATCTCTCGAGCATTATTTAGGACTAACACCCTACACCCAAAACAAAAGAAAATATTAAATAAAATTCATACTTGCAAGAAAGAAAATTAAATCATCCCAAGCATAGCATTGGAATTCACTTCCCTTTATAAGTAATGGATTGTTGATACTATAGAAGGATCAATGTGGTATGTATAAGGCATAGATTTATTCACTTGTGCGATTGAAATGTATATCTATCCCTTTTGTTGTTAGATTACATCTAGTTCTTCCTATAGAGAGAGGCAAGCATGTTTGTTCTGGAAATAGTACAATTTAAGATCTCTTATTTTATTTGCTATATGTCAGTGGGGACTGTGTCTAAATCTTGTGTTAATTTTTTTTTCAGAAATTTATTGATTTTGTACCTGGTTCCTTTGTTTCACCTGAAAGTGACATTGGCCATATAAAACAATTGAAAGGTCCGTTATCTTTAAGCAATAAATTTAAGTTTAAATTATATACATCCTTTCCATGTAGAGGCTTTAGTGGCTCTTTTATGGTTGCCGTACTATTGCTATTTCTTGTGGTTTGATTGTTATGCTTGTTTAAAGTGATTAACTTTTTGTTTATGAAGTTTTGCTTTGAAAGCTTGGATGCCTCCAAATTGGGATTAGCTTATTATTCGAGCCAACTATCTTGCTTCTTATGATAACTGTCTTTTAATTAAGCTTGTTTTTCCACTTTGCAAGTTTCTTGAAACTTCAAATTCATTTCTATCTCAGCTCTACAATTTCCTGAGGTTTTTTTATCTCTTATTTGCTTCCTAGTTTCATCCTTTTGTTTTGCTTTTTATTAAGATGAAGAAGAAGCCAATTCCTCTCTTATTATATATATCATACAGTTGTTGATATGGGATGAGACTAATCATTGAACTTGCAACTATTTCATACTTTTACAACTAGTCATAATCAAGCTCCTCTTCTTTGCTCTCTGTGTTGTCCAAATTATGCATTTACTTTTACTTGAGTTTCTTTATATTTTTTTTGCTTGCTAGTCTCTGTTACGTATACACTAATCGCATCATAGAATCTATACGAAATTATTTTTTTATGCAGTGCCTAACTTGAGTAATCATTGGCAAACATATTGCAACAAGAAGAAGGGCTTTGACTTCTCTCCCAAGTGTGTTGGTAGCCGTACAAATCCTATTTGTTGTGCTTTTAAAGCTTGTTTACCCTCTTCTGTTTGGCTGCGGGTTCTCTTCTTCCCCATGGGGCTTGTTAATTTTTTTGCATTTTCTTCTGTAGTCAATTGTAGCTTTGAATTTTGATGCATTAAACTTCACCCTAATGTTATGAGTGTATTTTGGATTGTGTGTTTCCAACTAGTTCATTCCTCTCTACTTTGATAAAAAGTCAACTATTAGTCTTCGATAGTTAGGTGAATATTTTATCTATGATATGCATCCAATTAGTTGGTTGGCAAGTGTTTCATTGAAATTGAACTTTTTGAAATATTAGTTATCAAATCTTTTAACTCTACTCGAGCTTTGACTTGTAATGCATTAAACTTGAGCCTGATGTTTTGCATATTTTTTTTATTAAGTTATCATGATTAGCTCATGCCTCTCTACTCTCTGAATTTGTAGTTTTCTCTTCATCTCCAATTTCAACAATATGAATTTGTTGTCAATGGCTTCTTTTGAGATTTTTATGCTTCCAATTCATTTAGGCATTTAGGAATGGTGCTTGGTTGTTTGTGTTTGTGATAGTGTTTCTGAATAAAAACAGGCTTTAAACTCTTTAGCTTTGAAATCATTTGTTAGGATTTTCAAGTCTGACGTATTAAACTTGACTATGATCTTATGTATATTTTTTATTTACTTTTGGTGGTTAATTCACTCCCCTTTACTGTCTTCATCTCCATCAATGTTGTGTATTGATGTTATTGTGAATGTGTTTCTCTGGCAGTGAGTGATTTATGTTTTTAGCCGTACAATTGCTATTTCTTGAGGTTTGATTGTTGTGCTTGTTTAAAGTGATTAACTTTTTGTTTAAGAAGTTATGCTTCTAAAGCTTACATGCGTCCAAAAGGGGAGGGATTTTTTTTACTCTCTTCTTTTTGGGCGCGGGTGCTCCTCTTCCCCATGGGGCATTTTGTTTTTTGCATTTTCATGTGTAGTCAACTATATCAACTAATATATTGATATGGGTGAGTTTAGAGCTTTATCCATGAAGAAACTTGTATATTAATGATCATATATATGAGATATAGCTAGAGATTACCTGTATGTGATAATAGATGAAGGGAAGGTGTCCTAAACTGAAGTGAAACAGCCCTTTGAAGTTGCTGATATGATTCTTAACTTCTTGTTAAATATGCATTAGATGTAGGCATTTGTACGTGTAAATTAAACACAAATCAAGGTACTTGTGTACACATAACAAATAATGCTCCTTATGGTTCTGTTATTTGCATGTTAAATATTCTCATAGTAATTTAAACCATAAAGTCTTAAATAGAGAAGCTACTGAAGCAACTCTGTGACAATAAATAGTAGTGATCTTTGATCTTGTTGTAACAATGAACAGTAGTGATTTTTTATCTTGATGACAATAATTTTTGTGAAAAGTGCTTTTGCCAAAATCAGATAGCAGAGCAATAAGATAAAAAAACCTGAATAACTAAGAGATTTGAATGAATTAATTCATGGGGTTGATGTTGTTTTATTCCAACTTCAAATGCTTGGCGTCAGAATGTAAAGGGGTGAAGTGCAAAGGTCAGCTCTATCTGTCATAGGTGATTTGCATTAATTAATTGATGGGGTTGATGTTGTTTCTTTTTATGCTATGTTATATTTGAAAGTTTGAGTGATCGTTGTTTTTGGACTGTATTGTGAGTAGCTAGTTCCTCTTAGTTTATTAATTTTTTTTGTTTAAAACAGAAACTATGCATTACCATGCAGAAAATACTTGAAAGTTTGAGTGGTCGTTGTTTTCGGGCATGGATTGATTCAATTCTGCATTTATATTTTTTGGTCTGCCATGTTTGGTCTTGTAAATAAAGTTTTGATTATATGAAGAAGATTTCAGGAAAATCCCGAAATTTTCTTTGGCTATGTCTTTGTGGTTTATGAAAAATTCTGAATATGATGGGCCTCTTTTTGCTGCATATGAAAAATTTTGTGTTAATTTTTTGGGAAGCTATGTTGCTTCTGAAAGTTTTGAAGTTGGGCTTTAAGCCTAAACTAGTATGTTAATTTACAAATTAGGACTGAGAATAATTATTCTTATGCTACTGGATATGAGAACAGAACTAAGAGAAAATTTTTATGTTTTTATTTTTGTCCCGATGAGCTATTAATTCCAATAATCTTAATTTTTGTGGAGGCCTTTTTGCTAAGCATACTTTTGAAAGATGCAAATCTGTATTGTGTTTAAGGAGCTTATGTTGAACAATTTGTTTGCAGGGAATGAAGATGAAAAAGCTGGTTCTGCCAAGAAGCAAAAACGAAGTAACGCCCCACACCAACAAGGGCAGCAAGCTTTTTTTGGTATACCTTATTCATGGAAGAATATTTCAGGCACAAGGATGACAAGCAAAAGGGAAAGGAGAAGGAAAAAGAGAAGAGGAAGGTGAATAAGGTGCACAATTTTCAAGAGGCCAACCTAGAGGTAAAGGAGGCCTGAAATAAGTTGACTGAGAATAAGAGAAAAGAATATGCGAAACGGGCTGAACAATTAAGAGGCCCTGCTAAGGGAAAGACATATGTTGTTCTATTTCTGACTAGATGCTTGCCAAAGTAGTTTATGGCTGTCTACAAGAACGTGCAGGGCAGACGCTATGAAAAGGCTTAAGAAAATTGGGTTTGACAAGCTAGTTCATATATGTTTCCCATAAATAAACCGGCACATATGAGCGGAGTTCATGAGATCGTTTGACCCTCCCACCAACCAATTCTCATTTCGAGGGCACACCCGTGAGTTAAGGGCTAAAGATGTGCAATAATTGCTCAGTTTACCTAATAGTGGGTTAGACATAAAAGTACAAGTAGATGATGAAGATAAGATATTCAAGGACCTTAGGAGTGTGTATAGAAATTTAAAATACCAAGAAATAGGAGAGTTGTTGATGGGTGAAATAGATTAAAATTGAGTTACTTTTTGTCACATTAGCATTAGGAACCTTATTGTCTCCTAGTGCCTGTATTTATGTTAGTGATCGTGTCTTAAAGTTGATGACGCAAACAAAAGACGCACTCGGTCAGTTCAATTGGTCATCCTTCATTTTGAAAGAACTTTGTGTTGCAATTGGGGATTTCTATAAGGAGTTGAGGAAAGGGAACGCTAAAGGCAGAAAAACTATTGGAGGTTGTATATACTTCCTTATAGTATGTGCCTATCTTGTCTTTTTTTGTTGCAATTGGAAATGTTAATGTATAATTGATAATTGTCAAGTACATGTGATGCAGATTTCTTGCCTACAACATTTTCCTTTGGGCAATTTGAAAGCAACTAAAGATGAAGATGCCGTCCTATATTAGGATGGGGAATGGGTGAGGAGTAGAGTTTAACTAGAGAAAGCAAGCAAGAAAGGGCTACTTTATGGTGTCGACCAGGGGGTTGGGCCTTCATCTACAACATTTAATCTTGAAACAATGCTGACACACTCGGTAATGATGAGTACTAAAATTTGTAAACTGTTGTCAATTGCATTTCTGTCAACTTGTTAATGGCTTAACTAGCAAATCTAAGGAATATGTTAATGTTACAGGAATTGCAGCGGACATACATTGGGTTGGTTGGCATGATCGGCAACGAGCTCTTTGCCCTTCAAAATAGGTTGTTGGGTGGGAAAAACAATGATGTAGAGGAAGAGGATGATAGTGAACATGAAGATGCAACAAAGTATAAGCCATCAAGTTCAAAGATTTTGGAGGAGGAGGATGATGACAAGGGAGCTGAAGAGGATAAACCTAAAGATGATAAAGAGGAGGAATCAGACATAAAAGGAGAGGACGGGGCATCATAAAGTGAAGAGAAGGATGTAGAGGATGCAAAGGATGACAAAGACAATGAACACCATGACGCGATCATTGAAATTGAAGCCCAATAAGGCGGTGACTCCTTGGTTGAAGCACAATTCCAGTAGCATCAAAGTGGAGATAACCACCAAAAAGGGAGTGAGGTGGAAGTGAGAAGGTCTAAAAGGGTCATAACTCCCAGCTGGGTTGTCAAATCTCCCTGGATAGATGCAACCAAAAAGTGTAAAGGGAAGAGGAAAGTTGACGAGAAGGATGTCTTATTTAAGTTGTGTACAACCCGGTGTAATGACGCCGATGCCGACGAGTAAGTGAATACTAAAGGCTTTGGTTGGTTGTAATTGTATGACATTGCACTTATAGTATGATTTACATGTTGTGTGTTTGGTGTATTTCAGGGACTTCGTGGAGATGCATGATTACTTCTTCATAAGGAGGGAACTCCAGTGTCTACGACCAAGAGGATGGATCAATGATAGGGTATGTCATTGGTATTGAGTTATGTATCATTGCTTTGCCGTCTTATTTTCATATGGTTAATTGTTTATGTCACTGATGCAATTAATGACGATGGTTGCAAAGACCTTTATTACTAATCAACAAGTAAACGAGGGTAGAGTTAGAAGACACATATTTACTGCTGACTTCACTCATAAACTTGTTGCAAACCCATTTAGATCGTCTTTGGCTGAGAATGAAACACAAATCCTGCCCAAATATGTGGGATATAACATTGGGAATTGTGATTTCATATTTGCTCTATGTGTTTGGAATGATCACTGGTTCTGCTATGTGGTTGACACCAAATCCATGCGATGCTATGCCTTTGACTCTTTAGTTGACATATTGACATATTCTAGGAGGCAGGATGAATTAGAATCTAGGTCAAAACCAATAGAGCCAAAGAAGAAGCCAGTAAAACGTAAAGGACAAATTGACCCAAAGGAACATATGGCACAATCAGTTGTATGGAATATTTGTCACTTGACACCTCACACTCTATTTACATTCATATCCCTTGCTGATGTTGTCCTTCTTTTTTCAGCGAAATTGCTTATTCCAAATTCTACGAAGAGTGAAGCCGTAACTGTTTGTTGATGAGGACAAGATTGAGAAGGGTGTCATATGGGCAAAAGTACATGTACAACACGACACGTGAGTTGCACTTGTGGTTTTTGTTCATAGTTTCACATTGAACATACAACTGACTTGGTTTGTTACTTGTTAACTTGTTTGTGTAGAGATTCTTTTGGTGTGCATGTACTATCCTGGCTTCAGATGTGGGACGACACTGAGCAAGGGCAAGACGGATACACCATGCCGTACTATACCCCAGATGAGCTCAACGAAATCAAGGTCGGGTTCTTGGGGTGGCTCGTTACACATCCCCTCAACAAACATGTAGACAAAGTTATGGCTTTGGTTCAAGGCATGCATAAGAGCAGCAGAACCAATTAGGATGTTGACTTGTACAATATTCTTATGAATAGAGTTGATGTAGTATGCTATGACTTGCATTGACTTATGGTTGTATGGACAACACATTCGGGTTTCGTTATGGTCATGTGCACAGTAATTGTAAATGTGGTATGTTTGTTGACATAATCAAGTGTAGCCGCAACATATGGGTGATATGTTTTTGGGTTTGTCAAACGTCAGACTTGTACTTGAGTTCAAGAAGTAGATATCTTTCTTTGGCTCAAGAAACCAATATGATATTGTTTTACCAGGTTCTTTTCAATATAATTATCTTGAATCACATTATGTTCTTGCTTTGACCTTTGTTTTTTTGCTACTGACTTTGGGTAATATATTGCTAAACCTGCTCTGTACACTTTGCAATTTACTTCAAGCGGCTGTTAATGTTAGGATCGGCAGGCATAGCGGAAGAATTTTAAAATTTTACCAATCCTAATCGAGGATCTATCAACGGCGTTTAAACTAAGTTGGAAGGATTCATACCGTTTATGATTCAGGGTTTTCACGATCTCTAGGAGCCAACACGTCAGGTCTGCTCCCTCTACCGATATCCACACTAATGCTCTCCAACCGAGACTACGTGCTAGCGCCTCTAATGTCTCCTAGGGTTTCCCTTGCGGCTCTCAATTCTAATGTGTATATCAATATATCTGCTCTATCAAGTTTATAACCTATAAGGGCTATTTTCAAATTTCAAAATTAATCATCATTAATTTCGAAATTAATTAACTATTAATTATTTTGATGAGCTAATTAAATAAATTCAGTTTAAATTAAATTTGTCCAACATTTTTAATTTAACCTATTTATTTAATCCAAATAAAGAGCTGTTAGATTTAATTTATCTTCATAAATTAAATCTAAGATACTATATCTCTATCATGTTAGTTATTAAATTTAATATATCTTAATAAATTAAATTTAAAACTAACACAATATAATAATATCATATAATATACACACACACACACACACACACATATATATAAGATATATATATTTCAAAAATATATATCTATATATAATATTATTAATGAATTTTATATTATATATATATAAATATTCGTCCACCCTAAATTAAACATTATCTCGTGTTGGGCCATTCTTGTGTGCGACCCTGTAGGCCTATATGAAATTGGCAGTGGGCCAATAACTATACTAACCCAAAAGTCGCAAGCGGCCTCTAGCAAGACATTACGACTACCCAATTCATATGAGGATCGTTATCACGGTGCAACCTGTCATACAACCATGTCACGTCCCTTTTGTCACACGATATATCGATCAAGGGTAAGGCATGGATAATGTCATCCTCTTGTTCATGACCATTACTTTCTCGATTCCTGAGTAGCCTGATAATAGAGACAGAAACTCCTTTCATCATAGTATGGCCATATATTTCTCAAACTCACTCATCGAGGGGCCCAGTAATATCTCTATACTAATGTGAGGGACAAATTCCATCTTGATCATTCATATTCCTCTGCATGAAAAACCACCAAGCCCGATCGTAGCCTTTATCATCACCCGGTCAAAAGTGATTTTTGACTAGTTCAAAGCCTAGCAACTCTCAAGTAGGAATCCATGATGACCTCAGGTCTAAGGGCATTGTGAGGTGGTTATATATGAGAAAAGCTTATGACTTGATCCATGTAGCTTTCTCATAGTGGGTCGGTCCAGCACCTTGTACTCTTACAAGTGCCTAAGACTTTGATTCGTATCTCCATATCTTATCAAAGTCATACTGATCTTGTTTTATCTCTGCTCCTGCATATATGACCGACCAGGGACATTTTAGGACAATCTTTTTGAATTATCCAAGGATACAATTATCACAGTTAACATGCAAATAATATGATAACAGAATGAAGAAATTTCATTAAAATAATAATGTTCAAAGTATAATGATTGGGCCTTAGGGCACAATTTCCAACATCCTCCCACTTGCCCTAGGTGCAATCATTAATTTGCCTAATTCCCATTGCCCTAACATGACGCTCATACTTTGCCTATACAAGTGGCTTAGTAAGAGGATAAGCAATATTATCTTCTGTTGCTACTTTGCATATCTTCATATCACCTCTATCATTGATTTCTCTAATAAGATGAAATCGCCTGAGTATATGCTTGGTCCTTTGATGTGACCTTAGCTCCTTGGCTTGTGCAATAACACCGCTATTGTCACAGAACAAATCTATTGGATTTGAGATAGTAGGCACCACTCCTAGTTCAGTAATGAATTTTCTGATCCAAACGGCTTCTTTAGCTGCATCTGATGCTGCTATATACTCAGCTTTCTTTTGCAGAATATGCTATAGTGCTTTGGTTGGAGATCTTCCAGCTTACTTCTCCACCATTCAGGAGGAATACATATCTAGATTGCGATTGAAGGTCATCTTGGTCCGTTTGGAAACTTGCATTTGTGTAACCGGTTACGCAGAGCTCATAATCCAATCCACCATAGACAAAAAATAAGCCCTTAGTCCTTCTTAAGTACTTTAGGATATTCTTAACGGTAGTCCAATGACCCTCACCAGGATCTTGTTGGTATCTGCTGGTCATACTTAAGCCAAACGAGACATCCGGTCAAGTACATAACATGGCATACATGATGGATCCAATGGCCAAGGCATATGGAACCTTACTCATGCAATCTCGCTGATCAGGTATACTAGTACACAGATCCTTGCTAAGATGGATGCCATGAGACATGGGCATGTAACCCCTTTTTGAATCCTGCATACTGAACCTATGCAGTATCTTGTCTATGTATGTGCTTTGACTTAGGCCTATTATTCTTTTGGATCTATCCCTATAGATCCTAATCCCTAGGATATAGGTGGCTTCACCTAAGTCTTTTATTGAAAAGGACTTTCCTAACCAAGACTTGACACTCTGCAAGGTAGGAAGATCATTCCTAATGAGTAGGATGTCATCTACATAAAGCACTAGAAATACAACTATGGTCCCACTAACCTTCTTGTAAACACAAGGTTCATGGATGTTTTGAATGAATCCAAACTCTTTGATTGCTTCATCAAAACGATGATTCCAGCTCCGAGATGCTTGCTTCAATCCATAAATGGATCTTTGAAGCTTGCAAATTTTACCAGAGTCCTCTGGACGCACAAAACCTTCAGGTTGTGTCATGTACACATCCTCAAGCAGCTTTCCATTAAGGAAGGGTGTTTTGACATCTATATGCCATATTTCATAGTCATAATATGCTGCAATGGCAAGAAGGATTCTGATTGATTTGGACATTGCAACTGGGGAAAAGGTTTCATCATAGTTTATACCATGAGTTTGAGTGAATCCTTTTGCAACCAGTCGTGCCTTGAAGACATTTACATTCCTATCCATGTCAGTTTTCTCCTTAAAAACCCATTTGCACCCAATGGTTTTTAGACCTTTAGGTGGATCGACTAAGGTCCATACCTGATTGTCGTACATGGATTGCATTCAGACTTCATGGCATTTAGCCATTTCTCAGAGTTTGGTCCCACTGTGGCTTCTCGATAGGTGGTGGGCTCAGTTTGCTCAATGAGCAACACATCACGACCTTCAGCAATCAGAAATCCATATCTCTGAGGCTGATGCTGTGTCCTATCAGATCATCGTGGACCTTATGTTACTTGAGGAGGCTCAGCAACTTGTTGTGAGTTTTCTCTAATTTCTATATGTGGTTCTGTACTATCTTGTGGCTCTCGAATTTCTTCGAGATGTATGTCGCTCCCACTAGTTGTTTTAGAGACAAACTCTCTTTCTAGAAACTTACTATTTCGAATAACAAACACTTTATTATCGGTGGGATTGTAGACATAGTATCCTTTTGTTTCTTTAGGATACCCTACAAAAAGGCACTTTATGGATCTGGGCTCTAATTTATCAGAGGCTTGTTGCTTAACATATACCTTACATCCCTAGATCTTGAGAAAAGATAAACTTGGTTTCTTTCCAGTCGATATCCCATATGGTGTCTTTTCAATTGCCTTAGATGGAACACGATTTAGTGTGAACGCAGCTGTCTCTAGGGCATGTCCCTAAAAGGACGGTGGAAGATCTGTTTGACACATCATAGATCAAACGATATCTAATAGTGTTCGATTCCTCCGTTCAGAAATGCTATTCTATTGTGGTGTTCCTGGAGGAGTCAATTGTGAGATTATCCCACAACTCCTAAGATGGTCAATGAATTCTTGGCTCAAATATTCACTACCTCGATCAGATTGAAGTGCTTTAGTTGTTTTACCAAGTTGGTTTTGTACTTTATTTTGGAATATTTTGAACATTTCAAAAGATTCAGATTTATGTTTCATTAGATAGATATTCTACTAAAGTTATCTATAAATGTAATGAAGTAGACATAACCTCCTCTGGCAGCTATATTTAATCATCCACATACATCTGTATGTATGAGACCCAATAATTCAGTAGCCCTCTCACTGTGCCCAGTGAAAGGTGCCTTCGTCATCTTTCCTAATAAGCAAGATTTGCATGTATCAATGATTCAAAATCAAATGAGTTTAGAAATCCATCTTGATGGAGTTTAGAAATGTGTTTCTCATTTTTATGACCTAGACGACAATGCCATAGTTTGGTCAGATTCAAATCGTTTGATTTTATCCTCTTAGTAGTTACGTTATAGATATTCCCATTATTAGGATGTTCCAAATTTAATATATAATGACCAACATGCAAATCACCATCAGCATAGAAAATGTCATTATGATAAATAGAACATTTACCATTCCTAGTAATGGAAGTATAACCTTCCTTATCCAAATAAGAAAGAGAGACAATGTTACTACTGAAAGCAGGAACATAATAGCAATTATTCAAAACTAACAAAAGCCCACTGGGCAGAACTAATTCATAAATGCCTACGGCTAAAGCAGCAACTCTTGCTCTGTTTCCAACTCGTAGGTCCACCTCGCCCTTCTTCAGCTTTCTACTGTCCTTTAGACCCTGAAGCGATAGCCTCGCTATCCTTCTTATTCTTTTTTAGATCTTCCAGGTAGAGTTTGCAATTCCTCTTCTAATGACCAAGTTTATTGCAGAAGTAGCAGACTCCTTCCTTTGGAGGCTTTGCCTTTTTGGGTGCAGGCTTGGTTTCGGGCTTGTTTAACTCTTTGGTCTTACCACCTGAGCCATTACCCTTCCATTTGCCCTTCCCTTTCTTTTTCATACCCTTTCCTTTCTGAACCATCAAAACTATACTGGGCTTTTTCTTAATGCTTTGCTTAGTGGTTTTAAGTATCCCATGCATCGTAGAAATTGATTTCTCTATGTTGTTCATGTTGTAGTTCATAACAAATTGGTCATAACTCTCTGAGAGTGAGTTGAGGATCAAATCCGTAGCTAACTCCTGGCTCATGGGAAATCCAAGCCTCTCAATGTAATCAATATAGCCTTTAATCTTTAACATATGAGTATTAACTGATGCACTTTCAGCTATCTTGCAGGGATGTAAGGCCTTTATGGTCTCATACCTTTCTTGCCTTGCCTGTTGCTAGAACATTTCCTTAAGATGGACTATCATCTCATGAGCCTCCATGAATTCTAGATCTCTTTGGAGCTCTGGAACCATGGTGGCAAGCATCAAGCAACCTACATCCACAGAGTCATCCTTATGCTTTGTGTAAGCATCTCTCTGAGCTCTTGGAGCAATGGCTGGAGGCTCCTCAGGAATGGGTTAATCTAGGACATAAGCCTTTCTTTCCTGCTTGAGAACAATTCTCAAGTTCCTGAACCAGTTAAGAAGTTTGTCCCGTTGAGTTTGTCCTTCTCAAGGACCGATCACAATGATAGTGTAGCAGTATTACTAGTCGACATGATTCTACAATTAAAATATACAAAGTTAGTTAGTAATCTCCCACTAAATTAACAACCCTCAATATAATAATTAGTGGGCTAAGATCCATATTTGGCTTAAACTTAAGTCCGCTTTGGCAAGACGCTTAAATTCAAGTTATTTTGGTAGGTAACCTATTTACCAATTACATCACATGTAACTCTTAGATCTTTATGGGATTTAATCATCATATGATCCGGCATGTTTAACCCCATCTATTGCCTTGAGATTTAAAACCATTTTGTTAATCTCAATTAAGTCAAAACAATAATGAATATTATGAGTAGCACCATTACTCAAGCTTGTCTCATCAAGATAACTCAAGTGCATCCACTTTGGTGGTTTCCACAATTGAGCGATCTAGGTTTTGACAAGTATTCATTAATTGACGGCATTATGACTTAAGATTTGATTCAGAGGGCTTAATTAATTAGTTTTGTTTATATGGATGCAATCGTGGTCTTATCTCATATAGATAAATACATATAAACGTAAAAGTAATCATGCAATGATCTTATCAAAAGCATAATTTAAACGTGACACAACATGGCTTACCTAACCTAAAATCCTCCCAAGCCAATGAGAGGACTTCTCTAAATAAAAAAAGAAATACATTGAGAGAAACCTCATTTAAACATTCGAGGGGAGTGAGATAAGAAGAGAATGTACATCGAGAGTATTTAGAGAAAGGCACGGCACGTAGGCCGTATTTAAATATTACAACCCTTTGTAAAATTCTAAAGCCATGTTGTTCACCATACCCAAACAAGTATAAATAATAAACCACAACAATAATTCATACAATATGAAAAGCAATAAATGTCGTGATCAGATTATATTGCTCTACGCAGAGGTGGTCACGGCGTCCCGCTAGCCGGTTAGTCCAATTCTCAAGGGACTTGACCCAATTTTTTTTTTCAAAAAATTCATTTAGTTCAATTTTTAAGGGATTTCGACCCAATTTCAAAAACAACGGGCCAGAACGCTTCTGATCCACATTGTCTACCCTAAAGTTTCGAATCCCTAAATCCGATTAGAGACCCTAACGTGTTTGTACGCCATGTTCTTCACCTATTCGAAACCTAAACGATGAATTCTACTGTGGATCGAATCTAGAATAGAAATCGCGATGCCAGTGGCAAAATTGAAACTTAAACATATCGCATATAATCGAAACAATTTCACCAAATCGCATAAACATACATCACTATCTGAAAAATGCACATTAACATGGAACATATTCCTTTTCGATTTAACATATTCAGACATTTTCTTATGAACACACATATATATCCCATATATATCACATGTATAAGAATATAAACTTAGTTTAAACGCATAATTGATCTGGCTCTGATACCACTGTTAGGATCGGCAGGCACAGCGGAAGAATTTTAAATTTTTACCAATCCTAATCGAGGATCTATCAACGGCGTTTAAACCAAGTTGGAAGGATTCATACCGTTTATGATTCAGGGTTTTCACGATCTCTAGGAGCCAACACGTCAGGTCCGCTCTCTCTACCGGTATCTACACGAATGCTCTCCAACCGAGACTGCGTACTAGCGCCTCTAATGTCTCCTAGGGTTTCCCTTGCGGCTCTCAATTCTAATGTGTATATAAATATATCTGCTCTATCAAGTTTATAACCTATGAGGGCTATTTTCAAATTTCAAAATTAATCATCATTAATTTTGAAATTAATTAACTATTAATTATCTTGATGAGCTAATTAAATAAATTCAGTTTAAATTAAATCTGTCCAACAGTTTTAATTTAACCTATTTATTTAATCCAAATAATGAGCCATTAGATTTAATTTATCTTCATAAATTAAATCTGAGATACTATATCTATATCATGTTAGTTATTAAATTTAATATATCTTAATAAATTAAATTTAAAACTAACACAATATAATAATATCATATAATACACACACACACACACACACACATATTTAAGATATATATATTTCAAAAATATATATCTATATATAATATTATTAATGAATTTTATATTATATATATATAAATATTCGTCCACCCTAAATTAAACATTATCTCGTGTTGGGCCATTCTTGTGTGCGACCCTGTAGGCCTATATGAAATTGGCAGTGGGCCAATAACTATACTAACCCAAAAGTCGCAAGCGGCCTCTAGCAAGACATTACGACTACCCAATTCATATGAGGATCGTTATCACGGTGCAACCTGTCATACAACCATGTCACGTCCCTTTTGTCACACGATATATCGATCAAGGGTAAGGCATGGATAATGTCATCCTCTTGTTCATGACCATTACTTTCTCGATTCCTGAGTAGCCTGATAATAGAGACAGAAACTCCTTTCATCATAGTATGGCCATATATTTCTCAGACTCACTCATCGAGGGGCCCAGTAATATCTCTATACTAATGTGAGGGACAAATTCCATCTTGATCATTCATATTCCTCTGCATGAAAAACCACCAAGCCCGATCGTAGCCTTTATCATCACCCGGTCAAAAGTGACTTTTGACTAGTTCAAAGCCTAGCAACTCTCATGTAGGAATCCATGATGACCTCAGGTCTAAGGGCATTGTGACGTGGTTATACATGAGAAAAGCTTATGACTTGATCCATGTAGCTTTCTCATAGTGGGTCGGTCCAGCACCTTGTACTCTTACAAGTGCCTAAGACTTTTTCGTATCTCCATATCTTATCAAAGTCATACTGATCTTGTTTTATCTCTGCTCCCGCATATCTGACCGACCAGGGACATTTTAGGACAATCTTTATGAATTATCCAAGGATACAATTATCACAGTTAACATGCAAATAATATGATAACAGAATGGAGAAATTTCATTAAAATAATAATATTCAAAGTACAATGATTGGCCCTTAGGGCACAATTTCCAACATCGTCCCACTTGCCTTAGGTGCAATAATTAATTTGCCTAATTCCCATTGCCCTAACATGACGCTCATACTTTGCCTATGCAAGTGGCTTAGTAAGAGGATCAGCAACATTATCTTCTGTTGCTACTTTGCATATCTTCATATCACCTCTATCATTGATTTCTCTTATAAGATGAAATCGCCTGAGTATATGCTTGGTCCTTTGATGTAACCTAGGCTCCTTGGCCTATGCAATATTACCGCTATTGTCACAAAACAAATCTATTAGATTTGAGATGGTAGGCACCACCCCTAGTTCAGTAAGAAACTTTCTGATCCAAACGGCTTCTTTAGCTGCATCTGATGCTGCGATATACTCAGCTTCTGTTGTAGAATCTGCTATAGTGCTCTGCTTGGAGCTCTTCCAGCTTACTGCCCCACTATTCAGGAGGAATACATATCCAGATTGTGATTTAAGGTCGTCTTAGTCAGTTTGGAAACTTGCATCTGTGTAACCGGTTATGCAGAGCTCATCATCCAATCCACCATAGACAAAAAATAAGTCCTTAGTCCTTCTTAAGTACTTTAGGATATTCTTGACGGCAGTCCAATGACCCTCACCAGGATCTTGTTGGTATCTGCTAGTCATACTTAAGGCAAACGAGACATTCGGTCAAGTATATAACATAGCATACATGATGGATCCAATGGCCGAGGCATATTGAACCTTACTCATGCAATCTCGCTGATCAGGTGTACTAGGACACAGATCCTTGCTAAGATGGATGCCATGAGACATAGGCATGTGAACCCTTTTTGAATCCTGTATACTGAACCTATACAGTATCTTGTCTATGTATGTGCTCTGACTTAGGCATATAAGTCGTTTGGATCTATCCCTATAGATCCTAATTCTTAGGATATAGGTGGCTTTACCTAAGTCTTTCATTGAAAAGGACTTTCCTAACTAAGACTTGACACTTTGCAAGGTAGGAATATCATTCCCAATGAGTAGGATGTAATCTACATAAAGCACTAGAAATACAACTATGCTCCCACTAACCTTTTTGTAAACACAAGATTCATCGATGTTTTGAATGAATCCAAACTCTTTGATTGCTTCATCAAAATGATGATTCCAGCTCCGAGATGCTTGCTTCAATCCATAAATGGATCTTTGAAGCTTGCAAATTTTACCAGAGTCCTCTGGATGCACAAAACCTTCAGGTTGTGTCATGTACACATCCTCAAGCAGCTTTCTGTTGAGGAAGGCTGTTTTGACATCCATCTGCCATATTTCATAGTCATAATATGCTGCAATGGCAAGAAGGATTCTGATTCATTTGGCCATTGCAACTGGGGAAAAGGTTTCATCATAGTCTACACCATGAGTTTGAGTGAATCCTTTTCCAACTAGTCATGCCTTGAAGACATTTACATTGCCATCCATGTCAGTTTTCTCCTTGAAAACCCATTTGCACCCAATGGTTTTTACACCTTCAGGTGGATCGACTAAGGTCCATACCTGATTGTCGTACATGGATTGCATTTTAGACTTCATGGCATTTAGCCATTTCTCAGAGTTTTATCCCACTGTGGCTTCTCGATCAATGAGCAACACATCACGGCCTTCAATATTCAGAAATCTATATCTCTGAGGCTGATGCCGTGTCCTATCATATCTTCGTGGACCTTGTGTTACTTGAGGAGGCTCAGCAACTTGTTGTGAGTCTTCTCTAATTTCCATCTGTGGTTCTGTACCATCTTGTGGCTCTCAAATTTCTTCGAGATGTACGTCGCTCCCACTGGTTGTTTTAGAGACAAACTCTCTTTCTAGAAACTTACCATTTCGAATAACAAACACTTTGTTATCGGTGGGATTGTAGACATAGTATCGTTTCGTTTCTTTAGGATACCCCATGAAAAGGTACTTTGTGGATCTGGGCGTTAATTTATCAGAGGCTTGTTGCTTAACATATACCTCACATCCCCAGATCTTGAGAAAAGATAAACTTAGTTTCTTTCCAGTCTATATCTCATATGGTGTAATATCCCAAAAAGTGATTAAGGGCTAATGACTTTAAAAGTGGATATAATTATTGTTGAATAAACACTTTTAGAGAATATGTGATGGGAATTTGGATATTTTAATGATTCCAATGGCTTCCTTGTGAAAATTCGTGTGGGGAGAGTGTTTATTGTGAAATTGGAACCATTGGGAACAATCGTGCAAAAGTTGAAAACTCTGTCCATTGAAACTCTGTACAGGGCAGCCAATTTGTATGGACGTTTTAAATAGGTAAATGGTGTCTACAAATTCTGAAATTTTCCAGTATTAAAGTTCACATGTCAAGCTTCAAAATGAACATATAATTTGTATCATTTTGATTTGTGACATAAGAGTTTTGGATTTTTGGAGTTTGCCCAGCGAAATTAATTATTTTCTGGAACAGAATGCAAAGATTGAAATTCTGGGAATTTTGTGGTGATTTTTAGTAATGGCCAATATTTTTCTAGCATTAGTTATGATTTTTCAAAGTTGGGCAGAAAATCTGCCAGAAAATCCGAAAATGTGAAATTAGAAATTATGACATCATCATGTGGTAAGGTGACATCAACATGGAATTAAAAGCAATTCCATCATCTTGATCAGCCATTCCCGACCCATTTCAGAGAAAAAAAAGACGTGAAGAGAGCTTGGAGAAAAGAGAGAAAAAGAGGAAGAAATCTCGCAAAGTAAGCCGATTTCTTCGACGATCTAGCTCCTAACGCGTATAATTCCGACTATAAGCTACTCCTCTTTATTCTTTAAGGTTGTGAAGCTCAAAATTTGGTGTTTCAAAGAGGCTAGGGTTCAGCCAAATTTGGGAAAAGCCAGAGGGAGTTTGAGGTAACTTCCAAACTTTCGTATATTGCTTATTCTGGCTGCTGTGGGCAATTTAATCGGTGAAATTTCGCCGGATTGCCATTGGTTTTAAAGTTTGGAAATTGAGTTTCCTAAGGGTTATGCTACCCAATGTTGGTTCAAATGGTAGTTATAACCTAATGTAATAGTGAATAAAGTGGTTAGGAGTAGAAAGGAACACGTTTACGGAGCCGAAATCGTAAAACCCCAATTTTTCCCGGAGAACATGTATATTTCGGCCAAGGCTGTAAATGGGTCTTAGAGTTGGATTTTCAATGATTTGATGATTCCATTGGATTCAGTGGGCGAAAATAGGTGGGGTTACAGTTGGGCACTTTTTCAAAAAAGGCCGAGAAAGCATAATTACGGAAACACCCCTAAAACCCTAAAAGTAGGGCTGCCAAGGGCAATTTCGTAATTTGACATTGAATTTGATAATTCCGAGTCCGGAAATGGATTCCTTGGGCGAAAATATGTCAGGATAGCCCATGTCAAAATTTCAAGAAAAGTACAGCCGGACCAGGTACGGCGGGCCCGGGCTGGGTCCCTGGTGGTATTTTTGTAAATTTTCATTATAGACTCATATAACCCCAAGTAACACTATGGAAGTGTCTAAATGGTGCATTTGGAATTGCAGGATTCGATATTTGCCGCCCTCGTGAGCCAACTGCGTCGAAGGACATCAGGAAAGGACAAGGTAGTGACTCTCTCTCTTATACTATGTGTAATACTCTGTATGTGTGTGTTATCACTATTCTATGATGAATCTTTGATGCTGCTATGGTTACAGCTGGTGATAGCTGTCGTTTACAGCACAAGCTGTCGTTTACAGCATAAGCTGTCGTTATTGTGATTACAGCGTAAGCTGTCGTGATTATGATTACAGCGAGAGCTGTCGTATTGTGTATACAGCCGTGAGTGCTGTCGTTTGTGGTGAAAACCATGTATCTTTGAGATTGATGCTACTGTTGCTGTTTGTTATTTATGTACATACTTTGTGTTTATGCATTGTGTAAGTGGTTTGTTACTACTGAGATTCTCTCGAATCTCATTCTTTCCTATGACTAACATTTCAGACAGGGCGTGTGGTTCAAAGGAGAAGCGGCCAACCCGGAGCAATTAGGGCCCTTGGGGGTATATAGTTGAGTTGGAAACATTGGTTAAGTATTTTGAACTTGGGATTACTGTATATTCTGAATCAGGAACACTACATTCGATTTTGGTTGTGTAATCCCCTAGTGTATACTTATAAACCTTCAGGTTTTATGCATAGAACCCGGGAGTTGCTGGGGATGCGGTTATACACTCTGATATGATTGAATGTATATTAACTGCACAGGTAATTATATTCGAATATTAAAATTGAGACCTGGATGGGAAAAAGAGTTTTGAAAGTTTTGTAAAAATTTTACTGTGAGACAGAAAGTTTAAAATGAGGTTAAAGCATCCAATGGTCTCTAATCTGATTTAAATATGTGTTATCGAATTATAATTACATGTTTAAAGTCAGGGGGTTACATATGGTGTCTTTTCAATTGCTTCAGATAGAACACGATTGAGTGTGAAGTAGTTGTCTCTAGGGCATGTCCCCAAAAGGACGGTGGAAGATCTGTTTGACTCATCATAGATCGAACCATATCTAATAGTGTTTGATTCCTCTGTTCAAAAACGCCATTCCATTGTGGTCTTCCTGGAGGAGTCAATTGTGAGATTATCCTACAACTCCTAAGATGGTCAATGAATTCTTGGCTCAAATATTCACCGCCTCGATCAGATCGAAGTGCTTTAATTGTTTTACCAAGTTGGTTTTTTACTTCATTTTGGAATATTTTGAACATTTCAAAAGATTCAGATTTATGTTTTATTAGATAGATATAGCCATATCTACTAAAGTCATCTATAAATGTAATGAAGTAGACATAACCTCCTCTGGTAGCTATATTTAATGGTCCACATACATCTGTATGTATGAGGCCCAATAATTTAGTGGCCCTCTCACTGTGCCCAGTGAAAGGTGCCTTCGTCATCTTTCCTAATAAGCAAGATTTGCATGTATCATATGATTCAAAATCAAATGAGTTTAGAAATCCATCTTGATGGAGTTTAGAAATGTGTTTCTCATTTATGTGGCCTAGACGACAATGCCATAGGTAGGTCGGATTCAAATCGTTTGATTTTATTCTCTTAGTAGTTATGTTATAAATATTCCCATTATTAGGATGTTCCAAATTTAATATATAATGACCAACATGCAAATCACCATCAGCATAGAAAATGTCATTACGATAGATAGAACATTTACCATTCTTAGTAATGGAAGTATAACCTTCCTTATCCAAATAAGATAGAGAAACAATGTTACTACTCAAAGTAGGAACATAATAGCAATTGTTCAAAACTAATAAAAGCCCACTGGGCAGAACTAATTCATAAGTGCCTACGGCTAAAGCAGCAACTCTTGCTCTGTTTCCAACTCGTAGGTCCACCTCGCCCTTCTTCAGCTTTCTACTATCCTTTAGACCCTGCATATTTGTACAAATGTGAGAACCACATGCAGTATCTAATACCCATATAGAGGAAGTAGAAAAATGAATGTTTATAACATAAATACCTGAAGCGATAGCGTGGCTATCCTTCTTGTTCTTTTTCAGATCTTCCAGGTAGAGTTTGCAATTCCTCTTCCAATGACCGGGTTCATTGCAGAAGTAGCAGACTCCTTCCTTTGGAGGCTTTGCCTTCTTAGGTACAGGCTTGGTTTCGGGCTTGTTTGACTCTTTGGTCTTACCACCTGAGCCATTACCCTTCCATTTGCCCTTCCCTTTCTTTTTCATACCCTTTCCGTTCTGAACCATCAAAACTGTGCTAGGCTTTTTCTTAATGCTTTGCTCAGTAATGTTGAGCATCGCATGCATCTCAGAAATTGATTTCTCCATGTTGTTCTTGTTGTAGTTCATAACAAACTGGTCATAACTCTCTGGGAGTGAGTTGAGGATCAAATCCGTGGCTAACTCCTGGCTCATGGGAAATCCAAGCCTCTCAAGGTGATCAATATAGCCTTTCATCTTTAACACATGAGTACTAACTGATGGACCTTCAGCCATGTTGCAGGAATGTAAGGCCTTTATGGTCTCATACCTTTCTTGCCTTGCCTGTTGTTGGAACATTTCCTTGAGATGTACAATCATCTCATGAGCCACTATGAGTTCCAGATCTCTTTGGAGCTCTGGAACCATAGTGGCAAGCATCAGGCAACCTACATCTACAGAGTCATCCTTATGCTTTGTGTAGGTATCTCTCTGAGCTCTTGGAGCATTGGCTGGAGGCTCCTCAGGAATGGGTTTATCTAGGACATAAGCCTTTCTTTCCTGCTTGAGAACAATTCTCAAGTTCCTGAACCAGTCAAGAAAGTTTGTCCCATTGAGTTTGTCCTTCTTAAGGACCGATCGCAACGAAAGTGTAGCAGTATTACTAGTCGACATGATTCTACAAGTAAAATGTACAAAGTTAGTTAGTAATCTCCCACTAAATTAACAACCTTCAATATAATAATTAGTGGGCTAAGATCTATATTTGGCTTAAACTTAAGTCCGCTTTGGCAGGACACTTAAATTCAAGTTATTTAGGTAGGTAACCTATTTACCAATTACATCATATGTAACTCTTAGATCTTTATGGGATTTAGTCATCATATGATCCGGCATGTTTAACCCCATCTAATGCCTTGAGATTTAAAACTGTTTTGTTAATCTCAATTAAGTCAAAACAATAATGAATATTATGAGCAGCACCATTACTCAAGCTTGTCTCATCAAGATAACTCAAGTGCATCCACTTTGGTGGTTTCCACAATTGAGCAATCTAGGTTTTGACAAGTATTCATTAATTGACGGCATTATGACTTAAGATTTGATTCAGAGGGCTTAATTAATTAGTTTTGTTTATATGGATGCAATCGTGGTCTTATCTCATACAGATAAATACATATAAACATAAAAGTAATCATGCAATGATCTTATCAAAAGCATAATTTAAACGTGACACAACATGGCTTACTTAACCTAAAATCCTCCTAAGCCAATGAGAGGACTTCTCTAAATAAAAAAAATACATTGAGAGAAACCTCATTTAAACATTCGAGGGGAGTGAGATGAGAAGAGAATGTACATCGAGAGTATTTAGAGAAAGGCACGGCACGCATGCCATATTTAAATATTACAAGCTTTGTAAAATTCTAAAGCCATGTTGTTCACCATACCTAAACAAGGATAAATAATAAACCACAACAAGAATTCATACAATATGAAAAGCAATAAATGTCGTGATCAGATTATATTGCGCTACGTAGAGGTGGTCACGTCAAAACCGAAAATGAAACAATTTCAAGATTCAATTTAAACGAAAATTAAAATCAACGGAATTACAAGATCACATCTTTCTAAATAATTTCATTTCGTATTAACCAAATCACATGCATATTCGAGTGTTTCTTATAAACGTACGTACACATCCCATATATATCACATGTATAAGAATCATAAACTCAATTTAAACGCACAATTGATCTGGCTCTGATACCACTGTTAGGATCGGTAGGCACAGCGGAAGAATTTTAAAAATTTTCACCGATCCTAATCGAGGATCTATCAATGGCGTTTAAACCAAGTTGGAAGGATTCATACCTTTTTGATGATTCAGAGTTTTCACGATCTCTAGGAGCCGACACGTCAGGTCCGCTCTCTCTACGGTATCCACACGAATGCTCTCCAACCGAGACTGCGTGCTATTGCCTCTAATATCTCATAGGGTTTTACTTGCAGCTCTCAATTCTCATGTGCGTATCAATATATCTGCTCTATCAAGTTTATAACCTATGAGGACTATTTTTTAATTTCAAAATTAATCATCATTAATTTTGAAATTAATTAACAATTAGTTATCTTGATGAGCTACTTAAATAAATTTAGTTTAAATTAAATCTGTCCAACAGTTTTAATTTAACCTATTTATTTAATCCAAATAAAGAGCCATTAAATTTAATTTATCTTCATAAATTAAATCTGAGATACTATATCTCTATCATGTTAGTTATTAAATTTAATATATCTTAATAAATTAAATTTAAAACTAACACAATATAATAATATCATAATATATATATATACATATATAAATAAATATATATATATATATATAAGATATATATTTTGAAAAAATATATATCTATATAATATTATTAATGAATTTTATATTATATATATATAAATATAAAATTCGTCCACCCTAAATTAAACATTATCTCGTGTTGGGCCATTCTTATGTGCGACCCTGTAGGCCTATATGAAATTGGCAGTGGGCCAATAACTATACTAACCCAAAAGTCGCAAGCGGCCTTTAGCAAGACATTACGACTACCCAATTCATATGAGGATCGTTATCACGATGCAACCTATCATACAACCATGTCACGTCCCTTTTGTCACACGATATATCGATCAAGGATAAGGCATAGATAATGTCATCCTCTTGTTCCTGACCATTACTTTCGTGATTCCTGAGTAGCCTGATAATAGAGACAGAAACTCCTTTCATCATAGTATGGCCATACATTTCTCAGACTCACTCATCGAGGGGCCCAGTAATATCTCTCTATTAATGTGAGGGACAAATTCCATCTTGATCATTCATATTCCTCTACATGAAAAACCACTAAGCCCGATCATAGCCTTTATCATCACCCGGTCAAAAGTGACTTTTGACTAGTTCAAAGCTTAGTAACTCTCATATAGGAATCCATGATGACCTCAGGTATAAGGGCATTATGACGTGGTTATACATGAGAAAAGCTTATAACTTGATCCATGTAGCTTTCTTATAGTGGGTCGGTCCAGCACCTTATACTCTTACAAGTGCCTAAGACTTTGATTCATATCTCCATATCTTATCAAAGTTATACTGATCTTGTTTCATCTCTGCTCCCGCATAGATGACCGACCAAGGACATTTTAGGACAATCTTTATGAATTATCCAAGGATACAATTATCACAGTTAACATGCAAATAATATGATAACAGAATGGAGAAATTTCATTAAAATAATAATGTTCAACGTATAATGATTGGCCCTTAGGGCACAATTTCCAATATATATCTATTATGGTTATGTGGATATATGTGCTTTGAGAAATTATGTGTATACCATGATTGTTGGATTAATGGGGTAAGTTATTTTTATAATGAAAAAGACAAAAGGTCGCCCCTAAGTACAACAAGAAAATCCTGAGGTGGAGATTGTCAATGAGAATCCACCTGACCCAATGCAAGAGTTAATGGGTCTGATAAGAGATCAGCGAGATATGATAGCTGAGCTTAGAGAAGAGCTCAGAGATGGGAAAGAAAGGAATAATGCGGGCCGAGGCCAGTCTACTCGGGAGGAAACCCAAGAGGAGACTCAGGAAGGGACGCCTAAAGAAGAAACGGCTGAAGGGTTGGCACGGCCACATGAATCATCTCCTCATGCTAGACCAAACCGAGAGTCATATGGAGTCCTAACTAGGGAGGAAAGAGATCTTTAGTTTTGGGTCTCTAGATTTTGTAAGCACTTACCTCCGGCATTCAAGGGGAAATTTGATCCCCAGGCAGCTGAAGATTGGTTAAACCGCCTTGAGAAGATTTTTGAGGTTTTAGTGTGTCCCTCAAAAGTGAAAGCCAAGTTGGCGATGTACAAGCTTGAAGGAGATGCAGACCGTTGGTACATTGCTTTATCTTTGAGGAGTAAGAATATACCATTGACTTGGGAGGTGTTCCAGTAGCACTTCAATGAGAAATATTTTCCCAAGTAGGTGAGGCTCAAAAAGGAGACCGAGTTTCTGAATATTCAGCAAGGGGACATGGAATCTTTTGATGATTTTTTTTCCCGATTCACCCGTTTGTCCTGATATGCCTCTTATCTTCAGAAGATGGATGATGAAGAGTTGAGTATGGACATGCTGATATGGGGTTTGAGGCGTGATATGAGGAAGAGACTCGCCACCCATCAGTTTTCCAAGTTCAACAAGGCCGTTGAAGAATGTCGGATCACAGAGAGCAACCTGAGAGAGTTGTATCCGGCTAAGACTGTTGGTGGTCATAGTGAGCCTAGTAAGGGTGGTGCTTCTCAGAAGCAGAAGGGCTTGGGATCATCTTCGTATAAGGGCAGTAGTAAGAAGCCTTATCAACCCAGAGATCATGTACCTCCAAAATTGGTGACTGAGTGGAAGTGTCATTGCTGTAACTAACCACATTATGGAAAGAATTGTTGGGGTGAAATGATTTGTTTTAATTGTAAGCAACCCGGACATCTTTCTAGAGATTGCCAGCGACCGTAATCGGAGCAGAGGCCGAGGGTCCATGGCCGAGTATTTGCTATGACTCATGAAGAAGCCCGAAAATCCCCAGAGCTGATAAAAGGTATAGTTGTTCTCAATGGATATGCATTACAAGTATTGTTTGACTTGGGTGCAAGTCACTCCTTTATTGCATATGATTGTGTGAAGCGCCTGGGTATGAATGTGCATAAGTTACCATTCGTTCTGATTGTGTCAACACCGATGGGTGTGAAGGCTGTAACTACTGAAGCCTGTTTGAATTATGTTATAACCGTAGAGGGTCGTGAATCTGTGGTAGATCTAATTTGTTTACCGCTCTGCCAATTGGAAGTCATTTTGGGTTTTGATTGGTTGAGAGCCAATAATGTGTTGTTAGATTGTGGGAACAAAAGGATAGTGTATCCTGTTTCTCATAGCATTGAGGACAAGAATGTCGAACTAAATTTCCTTTAAACAGCTAAGGCTGAGAAATATTTACAAAAGGGTTGTCAAGGGTATATGGTTTTCTTTTCTGTGCAAGGAGAAACCAATGAGTCTTTGAGTAGTATACCCGTAGTGAATGAATTCCCTGAGGTTTTTCCAGATGACCTTAGTGGATTACCTCCTAAGAGGGAAGTTCAATATCCAAAGCCCTATATCATATAGCCCCAAATGAGATGACAGAATTGAAGAAGCAGATTGAAGATTTGCTTGAGAAAGGGTTCATTAGACCCAGTGTATCGCCTTGGGAAGCTCCAGTTTTGTTTATGAAAAAGAAAGACGGGAGTCTTCATTTGTGCATTGATTATAGAGAGTTGAATAAGATTACTGTCAAGAACAAGTACCCTTTCCCTAGAATTTATGACCTATTAGATCAATTGTCTGGTTCGAGTATATTTTCGAAGGTTGATTTAAGGTCGGGGTATCATCAGTTGCGAGTGAAAGCGGAAGATATTCCAAAGACTGCTTACCATACTAGGTATGGTCATTATGAATTCTTAGTGATGCCATTTGGGTTAACTAATACGCCTGCGGTTTTCATGGATTACATGAACCGTGTTTTTTGACAATACCTAGATTAATTCGTTGTGGTATTCATTGATGATATTTTGATATACTCTAAGAGTAGAGAAGAGCATGACATTATTTGAGAATTTTGTTGAATACATTACGTAAGAAGCAGCTCTATGCCAAATTGAGTAAGTGCGAGTTTTGGCTATCAGAAGTGAAATTCTTAGGCCATGTGATCTCATAGGAAGGGGTCTCTGTGGATCCCAGTATAGTAGAAGTAGTACTAGACTGGAAGAGGCTAGAATTTGTGGCAGAGGTACGCAGTTTTCTGGGTCTTGCTAGTTATTATTGAAGATTCATATAGAATTTCTCCCGTATTGTGTTGCTGATGAGCAAGCTCGCGGGAAAGGATCAGCCGTTTGTGTGGGATGAGAAATGTGAAAATTGTTTTGTGGAGTTGAAGGAGAGGTTGACTACGGCACCTGTGTTGATTTTGCCTGATCCCAGTTTGACTTACGTTGTGTATTCTGATGCTAGTGGGCAGGGATTAGGGTGTGTCCTAATACAGTAGGGATGTATGGTGGCCTATGCCTCTTGACAGCTCAAACCTTATGAATTGAACTATCCCACTCATGATCTGGACCTTGCGGCCATTATGTTTGCATTGAAGGTTTGGCGTCATTACTTGTACGGTGTGATTGTGGAACTATACTGCGACCACAAGAGTCTTAAGCATCTGTATGATCAAAAATAATTGAATATGAGACAACGGCGCTGGATGGAGTTGCTTAAGGACTACAACCTGAAAATCAAATATCATCCGGGTAAGGTAAATGTAGTCGCTGATGCTCTTAGTCAAAAAACTGTGTTAGTGGCCGTTATGATGATACAGGAGGGGAAGTTGATTGCTAATTTTCTTGATATGAATTTATCGAATCAAGTCATCTGTGCCAACTATACTATTTCCCAAGGTGAAAGTGATTTGAGAGCTGAGATTGAAGAAGCTTAGAGGCAAGATGGCTGGATACAGCATAATCTGGCTAGAATTGAGCGGGGAGAAGCTCAGGGCTATGATTTGTCGCCTGGTGGACTAGTTCGTTATTAGAAGAGAATTTATGTTCTATGTAAGGCAGAGTTGAGACAGAAAATCTTAGATGAGGCGCATAAGAGCCGGTATACTCTTCATCCTGGTATGACCAAGGTGTACCATAATTTGAAATATGTGTATTGGTGGCCGGGAATGAAGAGTGATGTGAGGAAATATGTGGCGAGGTGTCTCACATGCCAGAAGGTAAAGATTGAGCACCAGAAATGGCCTGGTTTGTTGCTAAGTCCTGAAATTCCAGAATGGAAATAGGAAAGTTTGACCATGGACCTAGTTGTGGGACTGCCCAAGATTAGGAACTATGGTGCAATTTGGGTCATTATGGATCAGTTAATGAAGTCAGCGCACTTCTTGCGGATCAATGCTAGTTACTCTCTGGACAAGCTAACAGAGATTTATATTCATGAAATTGTGAAGCTCCATGGCATACCGAAGAATATCATCTCCGATCGTGATCCATATTTCACATCGAGATTCTGGAGGGCATTGCATGAGGTACTGGGTACTCAATTGAGATTTAGTATAGCCTATCATCCTTAGACAGTTGGACAGTCAGAGAGGACTATTCAGACCCTAGAGGATATGTTACAGGTATGTGTTCTCAACTTTAAAGGGAGTTGGGATTGTTTTCTTCCTCTTGCAGAGTTTACCTACAACAATAGCTATCATGCGAGCATTCAGATGGCGCCGTATGAAGTGTTGTATGGAAGAAAATGCCAATCGCCATTGTATTAGAATAAATTGTCTGAGAGGAAGTTGTATAGGCCGGATCTTGTTGATCAAACTACAACCCAAATTCGAATCATTCGCAAGAGGCTTCTTGTAGCTCAGAGTCAGCAAAAAAGTTACACTGACAAGAGGAGAAGGCCTCTAGAGTTTGAAGTTGGTGACCATGTGTTTTTGAGAGTATCTCCTGTCACTGGTATTGGGCGAGCTATCAAGCGAAAGAAATTGAGCCCAAGGTATATAGGTCTTTTTGAGATCCTTGGAAGGATTGGGCCTATTGCATATCGAGTAGCCCTACCCCTAAACTTGAGCTGATTTCATGATGTATTCCATGTCTCCTAACTGAAGAAGTACCAACCGGATCCGTCTCACATCATTGAGTATGAGGAAGTGGAGTTGCAAGATAACTTCACATATGCGGTGGAGCCAGAACATGTTATTGATCGAGAAGAACGGTGGCTTAGACAATGAAGTATTCCTTATGTGAAAGTGATCTGGAAGGGAATGTCACAGAGAAAAGCAACTTGGGAAGTGGAAGAGGCTATGCGAAGGCTATATCCGGAGTTCATGGCTTAAGTGGTGTTGTAAATTTTGAGGACGAAATTTATTGTTTGGGGGGATAATTGTAATGACCCAATTTGGGATTAAGGGCTAATGACTCTAATCTTGATTGCAATTAGTGTAATTAAATACTTGTGTAGAATTATGATGTAAATTTGATATGAGTATATTTGAAGATTAAAGATCAAGGGTTGAGATCTATTGACCATGAGTCAGAATCCTATACTTTGCGCTTGTGTGAGCTCATGGAGGGAATGAGTAGATGGTGACATGTGGCATTGTGTAGTCCATTGGATGGCACAAAAGGACAAAACATCACTTTTTCCTCTCTCTTCTCTCTCCAATGTGGTTTGTGTGTATGGCTAGGGGAGGGAGTGTGCTTCATCATCATCATCTCTTCCATCTCTCATTTTCTCTCTCTTCTTTCCCCATTTTCACTGAGCTCAAGCAAGGAAAGAGAAAGTAAAAGCTTCAACCTTTAGTGAGTAATGATCCTCTTAAGCTTAAATCCTCTTCTCTAATGTTATGCACCTCATTAAGAGCTTCATTGTGGTGATTTTATAATCTTGAATAGTGTTGATTTGGGTGTTGGACGAAATTGGAAGTTTGAGAATCAAGATTCTGACTTTGGCAAAGTGAAGAGGTAAGTATTTGATATATTTTGATCTATTATTTGTGATTTTTGGACAAGTTTGGGAAAAATATGGAAATTAGCCTTGAGTTTGTGTCAATCTTGAGTATATGGATTTTATAGTGGATGATGTTGAAATTAGTCTATTGTGGAGTTATTTGATTGTGGAGTTGATTTGGAAAATTTGAATTGAGTTGAATGAAATTTGGACATTGGATGTGTCATAGAGACCTAAGTGTTTGATTGTGGTTAGAATGACTTTTAGGTGTTTTGGAAGTTACCTATGTGTTCTTTAGGCATGGTGAAGTGTGTATGTGCTTTATGTGAAGTTTGGTAGTCATTGGCATTAGTTTTGGCCATCTGGGAATTTTTTGTTATTTACTGCGTTTTTGGTCTCTGATGCACAACACTCGAGTGAGGGAAGATCATGCTCAAGTGCTGCGTGTATTTTCCCTTTTCTGCTTCGAGTTTTGTATGGGTTCTATGAGTGGAGCTTGAGTGCACTTCTATAACCGTGAGTGAAGTTGGTGATCACTCGAGTGAATAAGGGATTGCTCTAGTGATGGTGTGAGTCTAGAGTCAGGGTTGCTCTCGGGTCCTCACTCGCTGGCCATTTGTTAGGAGTGTGCTCTGACACTCGCAAGCATTGTTGTTTCACCCGAGTGCTAGGGGTCATGCTCGAGTGAGCTTTTCCCTTTGGTGTGGTCTGTGCTCTCGGGTTGTCACTTCTTGTGTTGCACTTTCGGGTACTCGAGTGGATTTGGAGTCTTCACCTAAGTGCAATTTTCATGCTCGAGTAATATGAGCACTTTCGAGTTAGAGTAGTTGCTCACTGTCAAGCACTTGCGAGTAAGAGCCGTTCTCACTCGGGCATGAGTCGCTCATTACTCGAGTGAGGTCATCTTCACTCGAGTGAGCTAGCCTAAAATCACTATGTTACCTTTCGAAAAAGGGGTCTTCAGGGTAGTTCTTCCAACCTTTTAGGCATATGTTTAGGCCTTTATTAGTCATCTAAAGAGTCCTAAATGATAACCAACTTATAGTATTATAGAAATATACCTTTGGAAAAGAGATTGATTGGTTGTCCTTAATTTGGTATAGGATTTGATATCTGTCGCCCTCGTGAGCTTGCGGAACCAAAGATCGTCAGGAAAGATTCAGGTAGTGACTTTTCCTTTATATCTTACATGATGCATTGTATGTGTGTTATATCATTGGTTTGTGATGGATTCATATGCTACAATATTTGTGAAATTGTGTATGCGCCGCTATACCAATTGTCCCTGAGTCGCTAACAATGGTTCAGGTAAGGGCTGTGTGCCTTCCCGGCGGTAAAAGGGGATGAGGTTAGGGTGTAACATTTGTGATTATGTGAGCTGAAAGGCTATTTATGGGCCGAAAGGCTATATGTGAGCCGTAAGGCTATTCTTATGCACTGCCATACCAACAGTCCCTTCGGGTTAGGACGGTGTGCCTTCCTGGCGGTAAAGGGTATGAGCGTGGAGTGTGATTTGTGTTGCTACTATTATGTGATGATTTGCTTACATGCTATGTGATTACGTGTGGTACGAATGATTTGTTACTGCTGAGATTCTTTAGAATCTCACTCTTTTCAAATGACTAACATTTTCAGACAGGGCAAGTGCTTCCAAGGATAAGTGGCCAACCAGGAGTGGTTAGGGCTAGTAGGGACATACTGGAGTTCGGATCGTTGGTTATCTGTTTTGGATTTTTGATTTTTGGATTACTTTGTATATGAGATGTAAATATGAATTTTTGGTTATGTAATCCCCATTTTTGGGAAACCTTTAAACCCAATATATATATATAAGTAACCCGGGGTTGTCGGGATTTTGGTTGCGCACTCTGATATTTATTATGTGATAAAACTGCACAGGTAATTGTATTCGAAAGTGAATGTGAGACTAGATGAATTCTGTTTTAAATGTTTGGTTTGTTAAACCCATTTCTTGGAGATGAGCGATTATAAAAATGATTTTGTCCTATTGGTCTCTATTTCACTTAAATTTCATAGTCCGGATATAATTACCGTGAGGGGATTACATTCATGCTTTACTTATCACCATTTACCTATTTGCCCTTCAAGCCGCTAGCCTTCACTATATGGTAATTATTGGAAAGGGTGAGATTAGTGAGAATCTTAGTAGTAACAGCAATCAATCACATAATATGAAAGTTCACAAAGCATGCTAAATAAACCATCATATAAACAACAATCATTATAAGAGCATTCATCAATCAATGTGCAACATTAATCACAATCACAGACCCACTAGTCTAATACCACAGTGCTTGATCACACATGTCTTATAGCCCAAGGCCTCTTCCCCATACAAGATGCATATTGGGTCTTACAGTCTTGGGTCACTGCCCAGCTTAGGTCTTATAGCCCAGGGTCACTACCCTATGCAAACTTGTACTCTCGGATCTTACTGTCTCAGGCCTTTGCCCATATAATCTGAATGCTTATAAGATCTTACTACCTAGGGCCTCTACCCCATACAAGTATGCATATCGGGGTCTTATTGTCATTATGGTCTTACAGCCCAGGCTCACTGCCCTATGTAGACTTACATTCTTAGTTCTCTGCTTGTCAAGTCTTACTGCCTAAGGACACATTGGTCCAATAGGTCTTACTGCCCACTGTATATTCATTAAACAAATATACTTGATGGTAAAAACATACATGCATAACAATACATAGTATATGAGAGAGAATTACTACCTGAACGCCTTTCCAGTCCTTTACCTTTACCAATAAGCTTCTTCTTCTTTTTTAGGCTCGGGCAAATGTCAAATTCTATAAGTTAGAATTCATAAATAGATCGGTCATCACTTATTCCAATTCCATTGACATAATAAAGATTATGTTATTCTTAATCCATCTCTATCTTGTTCTTTACTTAGCTTTGTTGGTTATCTTTAGGACTCTTTGTATTATGTCTATTGAATGTCTATTCTAAGACATACTCTATGTCTTCTAACCTCATGTTTTGGGTATTAATGTAGTAATATTAGAGTCTATATTATGCTTCTAAGCCTCATGTTCCTACTAACCATAATGCTCTTCAAAAATTGGAAGTTCCAGATTAAACCCTAATTTGCTAGATTTCATTAGTCAACTTTAAAAATTCATAAATTAATCTAGAAAACTCTAAATGAGGTGGTTCAAGTTCCAACGCAAAGCCCTTTAAGTCTTCTGTAAAGGAAAAATATTAATCACTTCTTATTATAGGGCTAAATTCAAGGAATCCTCAACCAACAAGTGTGCCTCAAAATTCTTTCCAGTTTTGATACCTCAACTTCAACAAATCATAACTTACAAATTACTAATCCAACTAATGTATTATATAGCTCATTTTAAAGCTTAAGGTGTATACTATTGACCTATAAAATGGAGCAAACTGACTCCTTGAAAACGAATCTGGCAGTATTTATTCTCAAACAACCTTTAACTTTAATTTTAGGGTTTTCAATCCAACCCTTCTAAAATCATATCCACAAGCTATTTCCACATAATTTTATATGTAGAATCCATTGTGAACCTCAAATTTGGAAAAATTTAATTCTTTCCCAATAAACCAGCTCAGGCCAAAACCTAGGGTTTCCTAGGCTAAAAATTCTGTTTTCGGTTCCAATACATTCGAAATCATTCTCTTACCTTTTTCCCACACAATTTTTCATTCTAAACCCATTGGAAACCTCAAAATCAACAAAATCCCATTCTTTACCTATGCCCTGTTCTAGCCAAAATCAACCTTAGGGTCACCACAAAGTGATTTTGCAATCACAATCTACAAGACTCTTCAAATTTCATTCCTATCATAATCAAACCTTTTCGAACATCATGTTTATATTCATATGATCATTAAAACCCTCATATCACATCTTAAATGAAATTAGGTCAGCATGCTCATCTCATGAAAAAACTCAACCAAATCTTAAGATACTATAATCAAATCAGAGCTTATGCTGACGTCTATCATGTACTATAACCTGTTCTTGATTCTCCTAACTTCTATAACATTTAGATAGCACCAAACTCATCTTTTCAAGAATCTAAAATTGTAGAAATGTTGGTCTTGATGAGAGGAACAAGATTGCTGAAGACTCCGGGAGTTAAAACATGATTTTGGGGGTGAAATCGGCTCAAGAACCTTTTCTCTTTCTCTTGTGTTCTTCAATTTGTCCTCCTTCTTTGTTCTTTCTTTCTATCTCTATTTTTCTTATTTCCCCCTTATTTTCTACCCTAGATGAAATTTAAAGTATTAGGGAGTGTTGGGAATTAATTGGACAAGTGTGCCTAAGTGTCCAGCCTCACAGGATGCCATGTGTCCCTAACTAACTCGACCAATTCTTCTTTCTCCCTCTTAATTGACTTTAATGGTCTAGGGATGGAAGTCTGATGAATTAATCTAACTTTCATGTGTAGTTTCAGGGGAGGATGGACATGTGGCTTGACTAGAGATTAATAAATTGTATAAGCTAATTATGCATGTACATCATGAGGGGTTGGGTAGCGTTCTTTCATTGTGCCAACCCAAAAAGCAAATGTAGGTAAAAAGGAGAGGGGCTTATGTGGCATCTTAACAAGGCACCAATCTAAAAGCTTAAAGTTAGGTAGAAAGGCAAGTAGACCAAGGTGTCATTGTAGTATGGTTCCAACCCAAAAGTTAGGTGAAAAGTTACTTTATGTATGTCTACCATAGTTTTGCACCATATATGCCTATGTACCCTAAGATTGCACCACATGGATGCCTGTATTCCCCAGACAAATGGCTCCAAGTCTGAACAGAGTATGAGGACACCAATGTGCCATCAAAATGGCGCCAAGTGTGCTCATGTGTTAGTACATTTTTATCCGACCAATCACACGCACACTAAGCAACATCTGTTACTAAATTTTCATGATGTTATACCCCAGCAATATTTATGCTACTCTTTTCTTGCTGATATTGCAAGGATATGCCCAATGATATTTGTGTGTTGCTTGGACCACAAAGAAGGTATGCATCCCTCATCCATTTGACATGTAATGGTTTGCTTCCACCACTTATTTTCACTATTTGGATGTGTATTACCTATATATTATTTTCATTTCTCCCTCTAACCTAAGTTTTCTTTATAAAAAGGAAAAAGAAAATTGATTGTAACCTATTTTTATAAATGAAAATTACAAAGAAGCAAGCTTCTTTTTTTTATCAAAACAAATGAAATTGATTTTAAAAGGAATTTCTACCATGTGTGTAACACCTTATGTCCAATAGACTCATATGAGTGTAAAAGAGTAGTGAAATTAGTTATGGAACCATAATTCGGTCACTGATTAGACTTACTTTGAAAAATGTTCACAATTCCCAAACCCATTTCAGGAGGTGAACCTGGGATTGGAAAGGGATTTTTGAGTGGAAGAAAATTTTTCAAAACAGTTTCATAAACATTCACTATCTCACTAAGTCCCATTAGTGTTCAAATCCATTTTATCAGAGTGTGTGAGCATATCTCTGCTTATATCTCATGATGTGCTCATTAGTTAATGTTTCTTCATCAAATAGAAGTGTTATCCCCATATATATGGTCACTATTCTTTTACTAAGCTATCGATACTACTGGTTCTACTACTATACTATTGTCAGGTTTACATAGTTATGTGCATCATATACAGTTCCAAAAATATCCAAAATACTTAAAATAGACATCCAATAACAAATTAAAGTCCTTCAGCTTTATTGTAATATCCTGAAATGTAACCAAGGATTTATAACTTCAAAGTGATGTAATTAATCTTAATTGAGCACTTTTGAATTAAATGATGTGTATGGTGATACGATTGGGATGATGATGTGATTTAGTAAGTATTGTGCTAATCAGGGGTAAAACGGTAAATTTACCGATTGACTGGTAAGTTACTGGAGAGGAAACCCCTTAGTAATCATGATCAATGGCTAAGATTGAATAAGCAAAGGAGTGGGATTGTGTGTGCATGTGCTCATGTGAGTGTTTAGAAGGGGGCTCAAGATGTTGACACTTGTCAACACAAGAACCATGGATTGAGGTCAAAGGGGTCAACAATTGCAACTCTCTTTTCCCTCCTCTATTTCAAGTCGGCCAAGGGCCTAAATGCACCACAAAAATTCTGATTCTTCATCATCTTCTCACCTCTCACCTCTCCTCCATTTTCGCCAAAAACAAGCAAGAAAGAGAAAGAAGGAGCTTGAGTTTTAGGTAAGGTCTTGTCCCTAAATGCTCAACTCACCTTTATTAATGTTGTTCATGAGGTTGAGGGCTATATTTCTATGGTTTCAGAATTTTGGTTGGTGAAGTTTGAGACATTGTGAATTTTGGAAAGTTGAAGAATCAAGAAGTTGGCTTTGGAAGACATAAGAGGTGAGTAGTTGATGCACTTTGGTATGGTTGTTTTGGTTATTGGTTTGGTTTTGGGAATTTTGAATTTTGCCCTGATTTTTGGTCTAATTTGAATGCTTGAATTGGTTAGTGTGTGGTATAGAATTTGGTGTTAAATTGTGTCTTTGAGCCATGGGAGTTGATTTGGAATTTTTGGAATGGAAGGAATTGCATTGTGGTGGATGGTGTGTATATTGTGTTGACATGTTAAGTTTTTGTGGAACATGCCCATGGATAATGAATATGGTCATTTTGATAGCTCCAATGTGTTCCTTGAGCCAAATTGTATGAAAATAGTATGTGATTTGGAATTTGGGAACCATTGGAAGCATTGGTGCAAAAATGGAAATGTTGGCCAATGTAAGTCTGTTCTGGACAGTCAGATGGTGTGGACGTTTTGACTGGGAAAATGATGTTGAAAAATTATGAAACTTTCCAGTCTTAAAGTTCACATCTCAAGCTTCAAAATGGACATAAATTTTGTGTCATTTCGCTTTTTGAGCTGGGAGTTTGAACCGTCCAAAGTTTGGCATCCAAACTGGATCCTGTTTTGGCACAACGTTAGGTTTTTGGTAAATCTGGACTTTTGTGGTGATTCTTGATAATCTTACATATTTTTCCCATAAAGGGGACTTGAATATCTTTCAATGGGCTTTGGAATCACCTTGTTTCAAGTTTTCTAGAGCGAGTTATGAATTTTTGAAGTTCCTTGGCCGCAGCAGAAAATTCTGGCTCCAGCACAAAACTTTCTATGCGTGTCCTGGCCACAGCCAGAAAATTCTTGGCTGCAGCCAAAATGTTTCTGTGACGTTTTTAGCCATTTTTGGCTGCAGCCAGAACCCAATTTTCAGCACTTTGTGAGTTTGCAAAGCAATTTCCAACCTAGAGTTCTCCAATCCTTTTAGGTTCTCTTTGAGCTTGTTATAACCATTTAGGGGACTCATATGGAACCTATTCTAAGTGTTTGAAAGTAGGAATTGGGGGTAGGAAATTAATCCACCATTTTTGATTTTGTTTATAGGCTTTGATATTTGCCGCCCTCGCGAGCCAACTGTGCCACCGAGCGTCAGGAAGGAACGAGGTAGTAACTTTTCTTTCGTACCATATGTGATGCATTGTATGTGTGTATTATCATTGACTTGTGATAAACTTGTATGCTGCGACATTGTGGATATGTGTAAACACCGTCATACCAATAGTCCCTGAGTAGCTAACAACAGATCGGGCAAGGGTTGTATGCCTTCCCGGCGGAGAAAGGGGATGAGGATGAGGTGTGATATATGTGATTATGTGGGCCGAAAGGCTATTTGTGAAGGCCGATGGGCCATTTGTGAAAGCCAGATAGCTATATGAGCTATAAGGCTATGTGTATGCACTGCCACGCCAATAGTCCCTAAGTAGCTAACAACGGTTCGGGTTAGGACAGTATGCCTTCCCGACGGAGAAAGGGGATGAGGGTGGAGTGTGATTTGTGCTGCTGTATGATGATTTGCTTACATGCTGTGTACTTATATGTGGTATAAATGTTTTGTTACTACTGGGATTCTCTTGAATCTCATTCTTTCCTTCGACTAACATTTCAGACAGGGCAAGTGGCTCCAAGGAAAAGCGGATTACTAGGAGCGGATAGAACCCTGTAGGGACGTTTGTTTTGGATATGTTGATTATTCATTTTGGACAGGGTTCTGTAAATTATTTTTGGATTGTAAATATTAGTGGAATACAGTGGTGTAATCCCTTATCTGGGAATTAAAACCCTATAGTGAATAAATGGAACCCGGGGGTTGCCGAGATTTTTGTTACCTACTCTGATATGTTTAAATGTAAATTAACTGCACAGGTGATTATATTCGATAATTGAATTTGAGACCGGAATAAGAAAGAAGTTTTGAAATTTTTGTAAAGTCCCTACTATAAAAGGGAGTTTTAAATAAGTTTTGAACTATTCGACGGTCTCTAAACCAATATAATTAAGTAATATCGAATTATAATTACGCTAATTAAGGCAAGAATCAGCAAGACCCAGAATTTTTTAGACCAAACATAAGATTTGGACTAGGTTTCATAAGATTAAATCTTTATGAAATTAAAGATTTTTGTGTCTAATTTAATTTTGGAAAGTTTCATAAGATTTGGACTAGGTTTGACTAACAAAAATCACATTACAAACAAACTGCTTCCAAAATTCGCCAGTTTTCCAGACCAAACATTGAAAATGCAGAACTCCTAGCACACACATCCAAATGACACAAATTATATATCAATTTAAAGCTTGGAGTGTCTACTTTTAGACTACTAAGTTTAACAATTGTTGGACATCATTTAATTTTTTTTAAAAATGTCATACAAACAGACTGCCTTGTATAGAACACATTGGCAACATTTTTCAGTTTTGCAATATATAGTTCTAATGGTCCAGAATTACAATTAAGAGTTATTCCCCATATAATTTAGCATTTTAAACACAATTTTAATCTCAAAATTATCAAAATCATAATGCTTTAGCCCTTTAAGCCCTAACCGAACAGACCCTTTGCAAGCAAAAATTGCCAAAACAGAATTTTATCCAACAACTTGGTTCAATATCATCATAAATCATCATCTAACCACAAATACATGATTAAACCTCCAAAAACACCCCTGGCTAAAATGTGAATAGTACTATACCCTCAAGAAAACTCATCGAAACAACAATTTAATTGGTTCAAAACGAAGCCTATGCTTACCTCTACGTGTTTTCGCGACTAGATAGGAAATTCGGTAGTATTCTAGCAAGTGAGATGGCACCAAACACCTCTAAATGAAAATCCAAAATTGTAGAAATGAAGCTTGTGATAAGTAGAAGGTTCGTGAAGAGTATTTTGAGAGGAAATGGCAATTCGGTAGATTTTTGGTGGATTGGAATCAAGAACAAGCGCTATTCATGCTATATCTCTCTTCCAACAATTGTTTTTGTGATTTTAGCTATTTTTTTCTGATTTTTGGGGGTGGCTAGCAAAAAATCATAGGCTAGAAAAAGTGTTGAAAAGTCATGCCGTATGTTGAATTCCTGTGGTGCCATTTTGTCTAATGATCCACTGGTTCAGTGACATATGTTACTTGCTTTAATAAAGTGGATCCTGACTCTTTTCTTGGGCTTTTTGCTATCGAACTTTGTAGGAAAAGTATGGGTCTGATGATTTTCCCTAGCTCTTGGGTTCAGTGTCCAGGAAAGTTTGTTGGGTAATCGGATCAGAGAGCGGTGATTTCCTCGACTAGGGGCGAGGTGGCACCCTCTGATGATGACAACTCAAAAGGTAAAGTGTCTTTATCATCATAAGGGGACAAGTGTCATGCTCTCATTTAGTTAAAACATAAAGTAGAAAGTAACTTCATCGTTAGAGGACATGTGTCACTTGGAGATGCACCAATACAAAAGCCAAAAGCACCTTTTTGTCCTTCCACCACAAGATGGCGCTATATGTCCACTTTATGAGGGAAAGGAAAGTTAGGGATTTCCTCGAGTCCACCTATGAGGTGCCATCTTTCATGGTCCCCATATAATGTAAAGTCAATGTATTTAATTATTACTTTATAAATTGACTAATAGAATTTTGTCAAATGTCCATTTTATTAGAAAATGGCGCCACATATGCATATACTTAGTACTGGTGGGCTTTATCTGACTAATTATATTTACAAGCAATACTGGGTGTTCATATTTCAGTAGGTTACAAATCCCCCTAGTACAATACATTTCATCACTAAAATTTGTTACATGTTATAAAACATAAATTTCGGGTAGCGCTTTCTGTAAGTTGTCTTCTGCTTCCTAAGTTGCCTCTCTAGGTGATAACCCTTTCTAGACCACCTTTACAAATGGAATCTTCTATGCCTAAGCCGTCTTTCCTGTCATTCGATGACTTGTTCTAACTCAACCTTATATATGAGATTATCTTGCATATCTACAATCTCATACTTTATAACATGTTCAGGGTCTGGTTGATACTTCTTTGGCTACGAAACATGGAAGAAGTCATGCAATCTACTCAAGTTTGGGGGTAGAGTAATCTGTTATGCTATTAGCCAAATTTTTGATAAGATCTTGAATGGCCCGATTATTGAGGGCTCAACTTCTTCCTCTTTATTGCTCTGCCAATACTAGTGACAGGTGAAACCCTTAAAAATATGTGACCGCTGACCTAGAACTCTAGCCATTTTCTTTAGTTGTCGACATAACTCTTTTGCCTACTCCAGGCTACAAGTAGTCTCTGCTTGATAAGTTTCATCTACTCATTCATTTAATCTACTATATCTAGCCCATATAACCTTCTTTTGGATAAGTCTATCTAGTAGAGAGGGGATTAACACTTTCTTCTGTAAAGTGCTTCATATGGAGCTATCTGAATGCTCGCATGATAGCTATTATTATAGGTGAATTCCGTAGGTGGAAGGTAGTGATCCCAACTTCCTTTGAAGTTTATCATATACACTCTTAGCATATCTTTTAGCGTTTGTATGGTTCTCTCTATTTGTCCATCCATTTAGGGATGATAGGTCATACTGAATTTTAGTTTAGTACCCAGAGCTTTATGTAGAGATCTCCAAAATCCAATAGTAAAGTGAGGATCACTATTAGAAATTATACTCTTTGGCATCCTATTGAGTCTCACTATCTCTTTGATATATATCTCTGCCAGTTTATCAAGAGAATAGCTGGTGTTAATTGGTATGAAATGCTTTAACTTGGTGATACGATAAAAAATAACCCAGATCGTATCATGATTCTAGATTTTGGGTAACCTTACTATAAGATCCATGGTTATGCTCTCTTACTTCCATTTTGGAATCTTGGGACCTTGAAGCAGTCCTGGCGATCTCTGTAATATCCTGGAATGTAATCAAGGATTAATAACTTCAAAGTGATGTAATTAATATTAATTAAGCACTTTTGAAGTATATGTTGTGCAATATGATATAAAGATGCCTAGTGATGGCTTAATGAGTATTGTGACAATCCGGGGCGAAACGGTAAATTTACCTATCGATTGGTTAGCTATCGAAGAGAAAAATCCTTAGTAATCAAGATCAATGGCTAGGATTGAAAGAGCAATAGGTGGAATCAAATGTGTTGGAGAGTATATGAAACCATAGAAGGAAGCTCAAGATGTTAACAAGTGGCATCTTGAGGACCATGGATGAAGTCAACATTTTTAAACTTAATATCTCTCTCTCTCAAGTCGGTTAAGTGTATAGGAGTGAGGAAAATTTGCTTCTTCACCAATATCTCACTTTCTCTCTCCATTCTCTCTATTTTTGGTGCAGTTGAAGCAAGAAAGAGAAAGAAAGGGCTTAAATTTTAGGTGAGTATGTGACTCTAGATGCTCACTTCACCTTTATTGATTTTGTTTAAATGGTCAAGAGCTTTATTTCAATGTTTTCAGACTTTTGATTTGTGGTGTGTGGAAACTTGAGGGAATTTGAAAGAGGAAGAATCAAAGTTTTGAGTTCAGCAAGCTTGAGAGGTGAGTTTTTGATGAAATTTGGTATAATTGTTTTGACCATTGGTTTAGTTTTGTAAATTCTGGATTTTTGCCCTAATTTCTTATGATTTCAGAAGATAGGAATTAAGTGATGTAAGGTAGTGGAATAGATGTCAAATAGTGTATGGGTATCAATGGTTTTGGTTTGGATTTGAAAAGAAGAAGTTGACAAATTATGGTTTTAAGTGGTTTTGTGAGTTAGAGTTTAGATTGTGTTGTTGGAGGGGAAGTTTGGTTGTTTTGGGTTACCAATAGGTTTATTGTGAAGTTTTGGATGAGAATGAGTGTTGGTATAAGTTTAGGAACAATTGGAGCTTAATTGGTCAATTCTGGAAAACTATATCAGTTGCTGCGATTTGGCATTTGATAGACATCACTCGAGTGAGGGAGGAACTCACTCGAGCACGATATGAAATTCTGGGTATCTTGGGAAGGTCTTCAGGCAGAAACCGCATGCACACTTCCTAACTTGTGAGTGAGATATGATTCTGCTCGAGTGAGCATGGGCATGCTCGAGTGAGAGAATCAGTTTAAAACTTGGGAATTTATGGTTGCTCTCAGGTAGTCACTCGCTGGGTCTCACTTCCTGGTGCTTGAGTGCACCTGAGGGTATTGCTCGAGTACAGCCTCTTGTGCTTGAGTGAAAGTGTATGATATAACAGGGTTTGCTCTCAAGCAAACACTCTCTGTGTTTCACTCGCTGGTGCTTGAGTGCTGATAAGGGTGTCACTCGAGTGAGCCAGCCCAAAATTCAGAAATTCTTCCTAGAAGGAGGGTCTTCGGGGTAGTTTCTTCTAACCCTTTAGGCATATGTTTAGACCTACAATAGTCACCTAAAGAATTCAAATGATAACTAACATAAAGTATTACGAAATTTGGAAACTTGGAAAAGAGATTGACCTATTGTCCCTGTTTTGGTTTATAGGATTTGATATCTGCCGTCCTCGTGAGCCCACTGAGCTAGCAAACGTCAAGAAGGAACGAGGTAGTGACTTTTCTTTCGTACCATATATGATGTATTGTATGTGTGTATTATCATTGATTGTGATAAATTCGTATGCTGTGACATTGTGAATATGTGTAAGCACCGTCATTCCGATAGTCCCTGAGTAGCTAACAACTGTTCGGGTAAGGGTTGTGTGCCTTCCCGGTGGAGAAAGGGGATAAGGATGAGTTGTGACTTTGTGATTATGTGAAAAGCCGAAAGGCTACTTGTGAAGGCCGACGAGCCATTTGTGAAAGCCGAATAGCTATATGAGCTATAAGGCTATGTATATGCACTGCCACTCCAATAGTCCCTGAGTAGCTAACAATGGTTCGAGTTAGGACAGTGTCCCTTCCCGGCGGAGAAAGGGGATGATCGTGGAGTGTGACTTGTGCTGATGTTGCTGTATGATTATTTGCTTACATGCTGTGTGCTTATGTGTGGTATAAATGCTTTGTTACTACTTGGATTCTTTTGAATCTCACTCTTTCCTTAAACTAACCTTTCAGACAGGGCGAGTGGCTCCAAGGAGAAACGCACGACTTGGAGTGGTTAGAACCTTGTAGGGACATTTTCTTTCGGAATACTTTGGTTAATCATATCGGATAGAGATCTTGTAAATTATTTTTGAGGTGTAATTATTAGTTGAACATAGCTGTGTAATCCCCTTAATGGGAATTATAACCCCTTTTTACTATGCGTTATCGAATCGTAATTACGTTAATTAAGGCAGGGGGTTATAGTCTCTGGTGTTCAATCTTTTCCTTCGATAGGTAAGACACCGTGTGACATATTTAGTCACATCCTTCTTCAATCTAGGCTACCAATACATAGACTTCAGATCATGGTACATATTTATCATTCTTAGGTTAAGGGTATACTGACTCTTGTAAGCCTCATCTAGGAATTTTTACCTCAAATCAGCATTCCCTAGAACATAGATTATCTTCTTGTATCAAACTAGTCCACTAGGCAAAAGATCATAGTCTTGAGTCTTGCCTCTTTCAATCATAGTCTGAATGGATAGTGCCCATTTATCTTACATTTGAGCTTTTGAAATCTTAGTCTTCATATCACTTCCTCTTGGCTAATGCTATAACCAGTACAGAGTATTTGATTTGATAGGTTTAGATCATGAAAATCTTCTATCAATTTCCTTTCATGTATCATCATAGCTGCCATTTGCACCACCTTTCGACTAAGAGCATCAGCGATGACATTGGCTTTACCAGGTGATACTTGATTTCTATGTTGTAGTCTTTTAGTAACTTCATCCACCTATGCTGTCTGAGTTCTTTCTGATCATATAGGTACTTGAGACTCTTGTGGTTGCAGTACAGTTCTACAATCACACTGTATAGGAGTGCTGCTAGATTTTCAATGCAAACATAATTGCCACCAACTCTAGATCATGTATGGGATAGTTCATCTCATGAGGCTTTAGCTATTGAGAGGCATAGGCCACTACTTTGCCCTATTGCATCAGGATACATCCTAGTTCTTACTTACTAGCATCATGTAGACCACGAAGTTCAACATGGGATCAGGGATAATCAATACGATGCAGTTATCAACCTCTTTTTCAGCTCAATGAAGCTCTTCTCACATCTGTCATCCCACTTAAATAGCTGATCTTTTCTCGTGAGCTTGGTCATCGGTAAGGCAATCCAAGAGATATTTCGAATGAATCTCCGGTAATAGCTAGCAAGACCGAGAAAACTGCGTATCGAGTAATAATTTCTGGCCTCTTACAATCAAGTACTACTTCTACCTTATTGAGATCCACTGCAACCCCTTCTTGTGAGATAACATGACCTAGAAATTTAACTTTTGAAAGTTAAAACTCATACTTGCTCAGTTTGCATAGAGTTGCCTCTATCACAGAATACCCAACATGATCCTCAAGTACTCCTCATACTCTTCTATACTCTTAGAGTATATCAGAATGTTGTCAATGAAGACTACCATGAACTGATCTAAATATTGATGAAAGATACAATTCATTTAGTCCATAAACATGGTAGGTGCATTGGTTACTCCAAAGGGCATCACTAGAAACTAGTGCCTATATCTTGTTTAGAAAACAGTCTTTGGTATATCTTTTGCTTTCACTTGCAGCTGATGATATCCCGACCTTAGATTAATCTTTAAGAACACACTTGATCTGGACAGTTGATTTAGAAGGTTGTCAATATAAGGAAGCAGGTACTTGTTCTTGATGGTCACCTTTTTTAACTCTTTATAATCAATTCATAGCCTCAGGCTTCCGTCCTTCTTTTTAAAAAATAACATTGGAGCTCCCTATAGCGAAACACTAAGTCGAATAAACCATTTCTTAAGTAATTCCTTGATCTGTCTCTTTAGCTTTGCCATCTCATTTAGAGCCATTATGTACAGGGATTTTGATATAGATTTGTTCTAGGCATAATCTCAATCATAAATTCCACTTCCCTTTCCAAAGGTAAACTATTAAGGTCATTCAGAAACACTTTGGGAAATTCTCTTACAACCGGTATACTGATGGTCATCAATTTAAGGAAGTGGGTACATGTTCATGACAGTCACCTTATTCAACTCTCTGTAATTAATTCATGGCCTCAGGCTTCCATCCTTCTTTTTAAAAAATAACACTGGAGCTTCCCACAGTGAAAGACTGGGTCGAATAAACCCTTTCTCAAGTAATTCCTCAATTTATTTCTTTAGCTCTTCCATCTCATTTGGAGCTATTCTGTATGGGGGTTTTGATATAGATCCAGCTGCAGGCATAATCTCAATCATAAATTCTACTTTCCTTTCTGGAGGTAAACCACGAAGGTTATTCAAAAACACTTCAGGAAATTCTCTTACTACCGGTATATCTTCCAGGGTTTTTTCTGTCTCTACCTATATGGAAAAGAACAAGATATACCCCTGGCATCCCCTCCTAAGGCATTTCTCAGTTTGGTAAATGAGAGGAAGTTTAGATTAGCATTTACTTTATCATCCTTTTGTTGGGTGGAATATACTATCTTCTTGTTCCTAAAATCCCGCAACTCATTATTTATCGTCAGCCAAGCAAAACCCAGTATAACCTCAATTTTTTAGATTGGCAAACAAATCAAATCAATTGTAGACTTGTGACCCTCAACATTTACCACATAATTCAGACAAGCATAAGCAGTCGTAGTCTTAACACCTAACAGCATCAACACAATCAAATCAATGGTAGTTTGTGCACATGTAATCCTAGTCGCTAAGCATAGTCATAAGCAATGATGGAATGACTAGCACCCAAATCATATAAAGCTTGCAATGAACTACCATTAAGAAGAATTTTTCCTTGAATCAGCTCTAGCAACTTTTTCACCTCTTCACATGTTAAGGTAAACACTTAGCCTTGATTGGTAAGTCTGGGCTCAACTGCTCACTGGGGATAGTTTACTACAAGGTGGCTTGGCTTATGGCAGATATAACAGATTACCTAGCTCATAGGGACATTGCAAAGTCATCCCAAATACGACTTACTACACCGAGGGCATGTTTGAGACATCAGGGGTTTCTGGTTGCTACAGTTCTTAAACTAAAAGGGCTTTTTGTTGTTCCCCTTTTGTGAGAATCATTATCCCTTACGTTTCTATGAGGTATTACCCTGATTAGATCCTCCTTGATTGTTGGCATTCTTGTTTGAACACATTCTATTCAAGTTACCCTCTCTCTGCTGACAAACTTCTATGGCCTTGTTGGCAAACTATCTGGCAACTAGTTTATCTTTTATCTCAGGCTTTAGTTCAAATCAATGTATCAAAGCTCCACTCCTCATCCTCTTTGAACCTCATATAGGATGAGTAACGAGACAACTGAATGAACTGAGATTGGTAATCATCAAAAGTCTCACCATCACCTTGTTGAATAGCCAGGAATTCTTTCTCCTTCTCGAGCTTTACAGACCTCGGGAAGTACTTTTCTTTAAATTCTTTTTGGAATAACTCCTAGGTCAATGGACTATATCGGCTCCTCAGAACTATTGCTATATTTCTCCACTAGCAATCAACATCTCCCTCCAGTTTATATATTGCCATTTGAGCCTTCACTTGTGATTAACTCTCTAATACTTCAAAGATTTTCTCCAGGCAAACTACCCAGTCCTCCTACAGCTTGTGGATTGAATCTTCTCCTAAATGTCGGAGGCTGGTATTTAATGAATTTAGGCATCCAGTGTCAGAGATTTTCCTCTTCTCGTGCTGGAATAATAGGAATTTCCTTATTGGATTTGAGTGATTACGACTATTCATTATTCTCAGATGGTGCTTCTTCCGAATTCACCTCAGTATCTTTAGATTATAGCCTATCTTCATTATACTTCTCCCTCACTTCTTGGATTTCATCATGAAATTCCTGAATCATAGTTTGCTATTATGTTAGCATTTTGAAAATTTCCTACATAGGGTTGGGTGGGTTTCCTCTTTCCTCAACTTCCGACACTTTAGTTCTTCTTTTTGGGCAAACCATAGTTTCCTTTCATTATTACCAAACAAAAATTGCATCATTAATATGACATTTAACAGATACATATGTATTCCTTAAACTGAAATACCATTACAAAATAGGATATACATATATTAATATCAAAGAGTCATATTTACAATAAAAGCGACTAAAGTGGCTTGATATGTATATACTAAAGTAGCCTTTACTATGCTACTATAACCAGTCTAGTTGATGTTGGAAATTGTGCCCTAAGGGCCAATCATTGAACTTTGAACATTATTATTTTAATGAAATTTTTCCATTCTGTTATCATATTATTTGCATGTTAACTGTGATAATAGTATCCTTGGATAATTCATAAAGATTGTCCTAAAATGTCCCTGGTCGGTCATCTATGCGGGAGCAGAGATGAAACAAGATCAGTATGACTTTGATAAGATATGGAGATACGAAAAAGTCTTAGGCACTTGTAAGAGTACAAGGTGCTGGACCGAACCACTATGAGAAAGCTACATGGATCAAGTCATAATCTTTTCTCATGTATAACCACATCACAATGCCCTTAGACCTGAGGTCATCATGGATTCCTACATGAGAGTTGCTAAGCTTTGAACTAGTCAAAAGTCACTTTTGACCAGGTGATGATAAAGGCTACCATCGAGCTTGGTGGTTTTTCATGTAGAGGAATATGAATGATCAAGATGGAATTTGTCCCTCACATTAGTAGAGAGATATTATTGGGCCCCTCGATGAGTGAGTCTGAGAAGTGTATGGCCATACTATGATGACAGGAGTTTTTGTCTCTGTTATCAGGCTCTCAGGAATCGAGAAAGTAATGGTCAGGAACAAGAGGGTGACATTATCCATGCCTTATCTTTGATCGATATATCGTGTGACAAAAGGGACGTGACATGGTTGTATGATAGCTTACATTGTGATAACGATCCTCAAATAAATTGGGTAGTCGTAATGTCTTGCTAGAGGCCACTTGCGACTTTTGGGTTAGTATAGTTATTGGCCCACTGCCAACTTCATATGGGCCTACAGGGTCGCACACAAGAATGCCCCAACACGAGATAATGTTTAATTTAGGGTGGACGAATTTTATATTTATATATATAATATAAAATTCATTAATAATATTATATAGATATATATATTTTTGAAATATATATCTTATATATATATGTATATATATTATATGATATTATTATGTTGTGTTAGTTTTAAATTTAATTTATTAAGATATATTAAATTTAATCACTAACATGATAGAGATATAGTATCTCAGATTTAATTTATGAAGATAAATTAAATCTAATGGCTCTTTATTTGGATTAAATAAATAGGTTAAATTAAAACTGTTGGACAGATTTAATTTAAACTAAATTTATTTAATTAGCTCATCAAGATAATTAATTGTTAATTAATTTCAAAATTAATGATGATTAATTTTGAAATTTGAAAATAGTCCTCATAGGTTATAAACTTGATAGAGCAGATATATTGATACGCACATGAGAATTGAGAGCCGCAAGTGAAACCCGAGGAGACATTAGAGGCGCTAGCACGCAGTCTCGGTTGGAGAGCATTCGTGTGGATACCGGTAGAGGGAGCGGACCTGACGTGTTGGCTCCTAGAGATCGTGAAAACTTTGAATCATCAAAAGGTATGAATCCTTCGAACTTGGTGTAAATGCCGTTGATAGATCCTCGATTAGGATCAGTGAAAATTTTTAAAATTCTTCCGCTGTGCCTACCGATTCTAACAATTGATACCACTACTACTAATCCATATTGTTCGTCACATATAAATCCTTATGATCGATAAAAGGCCCAAACTCGAAGGGACCTTGTACTATAATCTCATTCTTCTTTTGATTCAAGAGGTAAAGGTAGAAAAATACACTAGTATAGTTCGGATCCAAACATCATCAGTCATATCTAACCCATGCTCAGCCCTTTGTGTTAGAATCGGTAGGCACAGCGGAAGAATTTTATAAATTTTCACGGATCCTAATCGAGGATCTATCAACGGCGTTTAAACCAAGTTGGAAGGATTCATACCTTTTTGATGATTTAGAGTTTTCACGATCTCTAGGAGCCAACACGTCAGGTCCGCTCCCTCTACCGGTATCCACACGAATGCTCTCCAACCGAGACTGCGTGCTAGCGCCTCTAATGTCTCCTCGGGTTTCACTTACGTCTCTCAATTCTCATGTGCATATGAATATATCTGCTCTATCAAGTTTATAACCTATGAGGGCTATTTTCAAATTTCAAAATTAATCATCATTAATTTCAAAATTAATTAATAATTAATTATCTTGATGAGCTAATTAAATAAATTTAGTTTAAATTAAATCTGTTCAACAGTTTTAATTTGAACTATTTATTTAATCCAAATAAAGAGCCATTAGATTTAATTTATCTTCAGAAATTAAATCTGAGATACTATATCTATATCATGTTAGTCATTAAATTTAATATATCTTAATAAATTAAATTTAAAAATAACACAATATAATAATATCATATAATATATATATACATATATATATATATATATATATATATATATTTCAAAAATATATATATCTATATAATATTATTAAATATAATAATATCATATAATATATATACATATATATACAAGATATATATTTCAAAAATATATATATCTATATAATATTATTAATGAATTTTATATTATATATATATATATATAAATATAAAATTCATCCACCCTAAATTAAACATTATCTCGTGTTGGGCCATTCTTGTATGCGACCCTGTAGGCCCATATGAAGTTAGCAGTGGGCTAATAACTATACTAACCCAAAAGTCGCAAGTGGCCTCTAGTAAGACATTACGACTACCCAATTCATATGAGGATCGTTATCACGATACAACCTGTCGTATAACCACGTCACATCCCTTTTGTCACACGATATATCGATCAAGGATAAGGCATGGATAATGTCATCCTCTTGTTCCTGACCATTACTTTCTCGATTCCTGAGTAGCCTGATAACATAGACAGAAACTCTTTTCATCATAGTATGGCCATACATTTCTCAGACTCACTCATCGAGGGGCCCAGTAATATCTCTCTACTAATGTGAGGGACAAATTCCATCTTGATCATTCATATTCCTCTGCATGAAAAACCACTAAGCCCGATCATAGCCTTTGTCATGACCCAGTCAAAAGTGACTTTTGACTAGTTCAAAGCTTAGCAACTCTCATGTAGGAATCCATGATGACCTCAGGTTTAAGGGCATTGTGACGTGGTTATATATGAGAAAAGCTTATGACTTGATCCATGTAGCTTTCTCATAGTGGGTCGGTCCAGCACCTTATACTCTTACAAGTGCCTAAGACTTTGATTCGTATCTCCATATCTTATCAAAGTCATACTGATCTTGTTTCATCTCTGCTCCTGCATAGATGACCGACCAGTGACATTTTAGGACAATCTTTATGAATTATCCAAGGATACAATTATCACAGTTAACATGCAAATAATATGATAACAGAATGGAGAAATTTCATTAAAATAATAATGTTCAAAGTTCAATGATTGGCCCTTAGGGCACAATTTCCAACACTCTAGTCATACAACTTCCCTACTGACCACAAAAACGCTAAATAACGTGTTATGGTGGATATATAATCATTGAAATTCTTCAAGTAGAACCCCCTAAGATACTGCTACAGTTCATGGTTAGGGTGTGGGTCAAAGTCTAACTTAACCATAGGGGGCGTAGACTTAGCATCCGTGTCAGTGTCTTGTAAGACCTCTTCATTTTTGGGGACACTCTATTACCAATAGATGCCTCTATACTAGGATCAGCTTGACTAGACCTTATCTTTATTGTTGTATGGGTAGGGACTCTTTTCCTTGTTGTACGCACCACCCTACATCCACCTTCTGTATAATACACCACACAGAGTTTATGCTATGGTATGCGCTACTCTATAGGGAGTTGGTTAATTGATGGAGGTGACCTACTTCTCTGTCTTTACCTATTAGCCATGCTTCCTAGCACAAAGTAGCTAACAAAAGATTAGAACTCATTAATATAAGTAGAGGACTCTAGCAAATACCTACTGTTGCCAAAATCTACGCTCTGATACCATAAATGTAAAACCTTTTGTCCAATAGACTCAGATAAATGCAAAAGAGTAGTGAAATCAGTTATGGAACCATAATTTGGTCCTTGATTAGACTTTGAAAAATGTTCACAATTCCTAAACCTATTTCAGAAGGTGAACCTGGGATTGGAAAGGGATTTTTAAGTGGAATAAAATTTTTCAAAATAGTTTCATAAACATTCACTAGCTCACTAAGTCCTGTTAGTGCTTTAATCCATTTTATCAGAGTTTACCAGCGTATCTCTGCTTATATCTCATGATGTGTTCATTAGTTAATGTTTCTTAATCAAATTAAAGCATTATCTCCATATATATAGTCACCATTTATTTACTAAGCTATCGGTACTACTGGTTCTACTATTGTAATATTGTCAGGTTTATATAGTTATGTACATCATATACAGTTCCAAAAATATCCAAAATACCTAAAATAGACAACAACAACAAGTTAAAGTCCTTTAGCTTCATCCTCTAGCTGTCAGTATTCACCTTCTTTCCTTGTGAGCTGCTAGCCTGTACTGTAGATTTATTTATAAAAAAGAGTTATATTCAAAAGAATCTCTGTAGTAACAGGTAATCAATCATATAGATACCAAATCACAGGCATGTGACATCGTGATCATATAACAGAATTATCACAACAACATTCAATACATAACATGTAGTTCAACATATCACCATAGTGCTAGGTATATCACAAGACCCTGAGTGATACCCGTACAATAGGCCTTAGGCAACCACTCGTGCAACACAGAACAATACAATGGCCTAAGCGTCCACCCATGTAAAAATTATGTTCTTCCTATCGAATTAAAGCTTTTTGTGTAGAATTTAATTCTGGAAAGTTTCATAAGATTTGGACTAGGTTTGACTAACAAAATCACATTACAGACAAACTACTTTAAAAATTCGCCAGTTTTCCAGAACAAACTTTGAGAATGCAGAACTCCTAGCACATGCATGCAAATGACACAAATTATATATCAATTTAAAGCTTGGCATGTCTACTTTTAGACAGGAAAGTTTAACAATATTTGGACATCATTTACTTGTCTAAAAACGTCATACAAACAGATTTCCCTGCATAGAACACACACTAGCAACATTTTTAGTTTTGCAATATACAGTTCCAATGGTCTAGAATTACAATAAGGTGTTATTTCCCACACAATTTAGCATTCTAAATGTAATGATAATATCAAAATTATTAAAATCACAAAGCTTCAACCCCTCAAGCCCTAACCAAACAGACCCCTTGTAAGCCAAAACTGCCAAAACAAAATTTTGTCCAACAACTTGGTTCAATATCATCATAAATCATTATCTAACTACAAATACATGATTAAACCATGATGAAACCTCCAGGAACACCCCTAACCAAAATGTGAATAGTACCACACCCTCAAAAAAACTAATCCAAACAACAATCCAATCGGTTCAAAATGAAGCCTACACTTACCACTACGTGTTTTCGCAACTAGTTTGGAAATCCGGTAGTATTCTGTCATGTGAGATGGCACCAAACACCTCCAAATAAAAATCTAAAACTGTAGAAAAGAAGCTTAAGATGAATAGAAGAAGGTTAATAAAGAGTATTTTGATAGGAAACACCGATTCGGTAGAGTTTTAGCGGATTGAAATCAAGAACAAGCACTATCCATGTTGTCTCTCTCTTCCAACAATTTTTTTATGATTTTAGCTATTTTTTCTGATTTTTGGCAGAGGCTGGCCAAAAATAGAAGGCTAAAAAGAGTCTTGAAAAAGTCATGCCAGGTGTCAAATTTTTATGGTGCCACTTGTTCCGTGATCTACAAGTTCAGTGACACATGTCACTTACTTTAATAAAGTGGGTCCTACACCGGTGGAAAAATGACTTTTTAGACTGGTTAAAAATGACTTTTTATACCGATTTTGGATTAGGTCTTGATACAGCCAGTCTAAAAAGTCTTTTACTTTTTAGACCGGTTGTAGCAACCGGTCTAAAAAGTGACTTTTTAGACCGGTTGATAGAGCTTAATATTTATATCTTTTTATTAATTAATCTTAGGCTTTTATGGGACTTAATTGAATATTTTGGGCATAATCAAATGTTAATGTGAGACTTTGATGGAAGAATAATTTGGGAATTAAAGTGGTTAAATTGTTATATTTTTAATTAATATTTGTTATTCCCATTATTCTTTAATTGTGAAAAAAAGATATTACCTTTGTGAATATAATTTTGTAGGTGATGATGTGGCACAACTTGAGTGGTAAAGGTAAAATATGTTATTTTGGAGCTTAATGAAGGACAAAAGTGGAACATCACAAGTACAGAATTTATTTTCACATTTTTTCTAAGAGGAGGTTAAATGAGTAATGGCCTTGTTTGGTGGTTGCAATTTATGCCTAATGCTAAAACATATTTTTACCTCCTCATCCAAACATGGCACAGCTCATTTGACCTAGTGACTTGAAGAAAGAAAAGGATGTGGGGACCATTGGTAAATGAGAGTGGCGGCTGTGAAGAATTAGAAAGCAAATCGAATTGATGAACCAAACAAAGGCTAAACCAAGTGTGAAAATAAGACCTTGATCGAGTTGGAGAATTGAAGACAAGAAGGGAGTGGACCAAATTGGCTAGGTGGACAAAGAGGAAGGATAAAGAAAAGGCTGATGTGTTAGTGGAAAAGCTGGACCGATTGGGGCTGACCGTGAGGGGGAGGCAACACGGAATAAGAATGGAATAGAAGGAGTGTGAGGCGGCTATGAATGAAGAAAGGAGGAAAGTCCATTTTGGGGGTTGTGTGAGAGGAGTATGTTTGTGCGTGGAGGAGGCTGACCGAATGGGAAGAAGCTGTGCAGAATTGAAAAAGAGGAGGCGTTGCATTTGAAGTAAGAGGATGTGTGGCGGCTGCAATAATTAGAAAGGAGAAGAAGATGCAAGCACTCTCTATGGCTCACATCTTCAACACTCTTCAAGCTTTATTTTCTTCCTCTTCCTTTATGAGTAGCTAAGCGTTGGTGATTTCCTTGAGTTGGGTAATGGTTTGAGCTTCTAAACTTTAATGGAATTCCTTTAAGCTCTCTTTTTAGTTCATGATTATGTAGCTTGGTTAAGTATGTAATTGTGATCTAGATTGTTAAGCCAAGTGAATAAACTTGGTTGTTGAGCTAGGAGTTGATTAATTAAGCTTTGTATGATTCATATTATGAGTAGGTTGAATTGTTTATTCCAATTCGGTTAAGTGGATTTAAATGTTTAAACTGAATGTTTTGAATTGTTGTAATGGTAATTACAAGCTAGAATTGGAAGTTGATTATTCATCTCCTTGAGTTTGAATTATTTGGTGGTATTCATTTAATTGCTTCGGTAGAATGAACTAAATGATTATTGCAAGTATGGAGCTAGTGGTAACTTAGTTCCATCCTCTTGACTCATATTGTGGAATTCATATCATTAGCAAGCAAGGAAGACTAAAACCCCAACTCAAGGGAATCTCATTTCGTCATTATTCTAGTTTATTAAATTTACTTTGTTATTAGTGTTAAATTCAATTCCATTTGCTTCTTTGTTTTAAAAGTTGAAAAATACAAAAAAAAAAAATATTGTCTTAGCTTAGATTACCTCATAGTTTTAAACTCAAATTCTCGAAATGATTTCTTACAACTGTAAGGCTTTTTATCACTTTACTACTTAGAAACTTGGAAATTAATCTCCTCACAAGAACGACCTAGGTTGAGCTACTACGCTACATTTTCTAACCTAGTTTTATTTTGTGAACTCACACAACATGTGTTCATCAAAATTGGCGTCGTTGCCGGGGAGGATGATTGCCAAGGTTTTAAGTAGTTAAGTGTTCTTTTCTGTTGTCATAGTGTGTCTTATTTTGGTAGGAAGTGTGTAGCACTCATTTGAATTTTGGCAAAATTCTGATTCTCGATTAGCACTGTCTTGTTGGAATTGAAATATTTGTACCCAGAAAATTCTGAAACTTGATAGGTTAAAGTTTTTCACCATTCTAAGCAAGACTAATAGCTTAAGCTATTAGGTCTACTGGATTTTAGCCAAATTCGAAGGTTTGCTATACTTTTCTGAATTTTCTTTCTTTTTTGGTATTTTTCTACGTTTTTGATTTAGTTTGTTCTTAGGGTTTTCTTTGATTTTTCTTGGTTGTTAGTGTGTTTTTGAGTTTGTTTTAGGTAGTTGTTCATTTTTGGAGTGTTTGATAGTGGTTTAGTCATTTTTCATATTCATAGTTGTTTTGCATTCCATTTGCAATTAGAAAAAAAACAAAAAGAGATTTGCATTTTGTTGCTTTGCTATAATGTTCTTAGTGGCCATTATGTGGTTCATTATTGTTTTGTGGTGAGCAACTTTGCATTCTTCATCTTTGGAAATTTGTTGGTTGAAATTTGAGATTCCAAGTAGCTATCACATTCTGTAAGTTGTGCTTCTGGTGACTCTACTTATATACTTGCGGTTTGAGGTACTACTTCATTGATATACCAACTTGTTCTCCTAAAAGGTGAATTCTTACCTTTTAACTCCTATTTGCCTCTTGTCACATTATGTTGCACTTGCCTTGTTATTGCTGAAACTGGTCTTACTCTTTAGACACTTGAATTTTGTTGGTTGTGGTTAACTCTTTTGGTTGTCAAAGATTAGTTATCTTGGTTTCCTACAAGTTGCTAATTTTTGCTATATACAACCCTTCTTCGATTGACCATTTGACCAATTACTTTGCTGTAATTTGTGTGTCTATATGAGTCTTCTTACTGTGCATGACTAGATCTCAGAAAACTGAACTTGTGCCTTTAGATAAAGATATTGACAAGACAATTAGGTTACTTAAGAAAGGTAAGAAAGCTGAATCATCTAGTGTAGGGCTTGGACAAGTCATTGACACTGAAGTTGTTGCACATACTTGTGATAGTTCTTCTCATATTGGCTCTTCATTCATTGTAGAACACCATCTTACCATAGATCCAGTTCCCCCTCCAGAAGACGTACCTCTACCTATTGGGGAGCGTAGAACTATCAAAGATCTTACCTCTTCTACTGATATTATTGATCCTTTCCTCTCTTGTCTAGAATTTAATATTAATTTTGAGTTGAAAGGTCCTTTGTTGAGTCACTTACCAAAATTTCATGGTTTACCTGCAGAAGACCCTAACAGGCACTTGAGGAATATGTACATTGTGTGCACCTCTATGAAACCAATGGGAGTTGATCTAGATGAGATGTGCCGGAAAGTCTTTCATTTCATATTGGAAAACAAAGCTAAGGAATGGTTCTTGATGCTACCTCACCACAGTCCTAATGCTTTAGCATCCTAAGACAGCTTGAAGAGTGCCTTTTTGGAAAAATACTTCCCTTCTTCAAAGATAACATCTCTCACTAAGGAAATCTTCGATGCTAAACAAGGCCTCCATGAATCTTTTTATGAATATTGGTGTCGATTTAAAGAACTTCTAGCCAAGTGTCCATATCACTAAATCCCAGAAGCTCGATTGGTGCAATATTTTCATAGTGGATTGCTTCCTCAAGATAGGAAGAGTTTGGATTCATCTTCTGGAGGCACTATTCAATTGCTTACACCTGAAGAAGCTTAGGCTTTAATTGAGAAGATAGCTAGTAATGATCAACAATTTGAAGGGTTGGATGCTAGACAAGTCCATGAGGTCTCACATGCTTCAAGATCTTCAAGGGAGTATGATAATTTGTCATCCCAAATGACAGATATGAGAACTGACCTCAATAAGCTCATGGCCCATCTAAACAATGTGAACATTCATGGGTCACATTCTCAAGCTCTAGTGGCTCCTAGCTGTGACATATGTAGCTCTCACATGCATATTGCTCCTAATTGCCCACACCAACTTGGGGAGGTCTCGGCTGTTTTTCAAGGGAGACAAGGACAGAATCAAAGGCCTTGGAATCCCTACTCTAATACATACAATGAGGGTTTGAGGTCCCATCCCAACTTTGGTTGGAGGAACCAGAATCAGTTTTAAGGGAGTTCTTTAAATCAAGCTCCAACTCAAGGACCTTCAAACCAATCTTATCCCTAACAAACAGTGGTTGCTATACTTGAATCCCATGCTACTAAAGATGACTTCTCTCAACTTCTCAAGTGTATGAATAATGTGTCATCTTCAATGGGTAACTTAGCCTCGAGATTTGATGAAGAGAGAGCTCAAACCAATTCTAAATTTTTTGACATTGGGACTAAGTTTGACACAATCTTTAACAAGTGCTGTTGTTGGATTCTAAGAATTCTAACCTTACTTCATTTGTCACTCAAATGTCTGATAGCCTCAATGATCAACAAGCTAAAAGTGGAGAAGGGTTGCCTTCCAACACTATGATCAATCCTAAGGATGTACATGCTATCTCTTTGAGGAGTGGTAAACAAGTGGGTAAACAAGTCCGATTTGAAGAAAATATTGAGAGTTTCAAATCTGGAATGCATTCTAGTGATAGGCACAATGAAGAGCTTGAGGTCCCTTTACAACCACAAGTGGAAGATATTGATGGTAGTGAAGATTCTGATCAAAGCACTCACCTTGCTATTGGAAATCTGAGAGTATGGTTGAACAGAAGCTTCTACAAAGGCATTCTTCTCCAAATTCAAATATGGATAGCAAGCAAGGAGTGTCAACTTTAAAAAATGCTAAGGTACTTGACCCTTTAACTTCTTCTTCAAGCAAAGGGGAAGGTAAAAAGGTAAATCTCTCTGAAATTCCATTTTCCAATTCATATGTGCTTAGCAAAAAGGTTTCAAATGAAAAGAATTTTCTTGATATGATGGATATTTTCAGTAAGATAGAAGTTAATTTGCCTTTGCTTGATGATTTGAAAGGAATGCCTGCTTGTGCTAAATTCTTGAAAGATTTGTGTACCCAAAAGCGTAGGTGTAAACCCAATAAGTGTGTTCAGTTGAGTCCTAGTGTGTCTGCTTTGTTTAAACCCCATCTCCCAATTAAGTGTAAAGACCTTGGCTCATTCACTGTTCCATGCACTATAGGTACCATGCCTTTTAGTAATGCTCTTCTTAATCTAGGAGCCGCTATAAATGTCATGCCTTACTTTGTTTACACCTCTCTTGGCCTCACAAACATCAAATCCACTAGTGTCATCCTACAACTAGCTGATCGCACCACTAGTAAACCTCATGGCTTATTGGAAGGCATCTTAGTCAAGGTCAAAGACTTAGTGTTTCCTGCTGATTTTTATGTCCTAGACATGTCTATTGAGGTCTCAGTTGAGGAACCATTGATTTTGGGTAGGCCTTTCATGCGTACAGCTAATACTATCATTAGCATGAAGGATGGGTATATAACTATGGAAGTAGGTGATCATGTCATTCGGTTTAATGTTTATGAAGCTATGAATCACCCATTTGAGGACTACTCCCTTTTTGGCTTGAATGAGATTGATTTGGCCTTGGAAGAGGCAATTGATGAGTTTACTTTCTCATTGTGTGTGAAAAATGATTGTCATGATGATGTATGTGCTACCATTGGTTCAAATTCTTCTCCCTCTATTGATTGTGATGATGATGTGTGTAGTATTGATTGCATGTCAATTGATAGCTCACTTTCCACTTCCAATCCTTTAATTTTTGATTTTTCTAACCTTAGTAGTACTATATCTTCATTTGATAGTTATCATGGTGTTGGGAAAGAATTATTGTGTAGCTTTACAGAATTTGAGAATGTTAGTGAAGTGGATTCCACTTTTAGAAGTAAAGCAACATCCATTAGCACTGAATCTGCTCCTATGGACACAATGGAGTTATTGTTGAAGATGAGGAAAGAAATCAATGTGTTACTGATGGCACGTCTGCAATTCATGGGTTTAAGCTTCACATTCCTCCATCTTCCAAGTTTTAGACTTCTCCTAAGCTCAAGGATGATTGTGTGAGTAACCTCACTTCTTTCCAATTATTGAAATACTTAAATTCTCCTTTTGGTGATGAACTTAGCAGGTCAAAAGTCATAAATTTCTTTGCTTAAAATTTTGGAAATAATGGACAACCACATGTCAAGACTGCAATAGGGGAGAAACTCAGTTCTAATCAATTACTACAATGTTGCATACCATTTCATGATGCTACTTCTCATATATTTCACTCTTTGAATGATGTAGGTAGGAGTCCAGGTTACTTTGTGATTGAGCCACAATCTCAATCCATATCTGAACAAGGGGGACATACTTCCAATCCAACAATTATTGGGGATTCTCATAAGAAAGGGAAGTTTCTTGGTGCACTTGAGTTGAAAGAACTTTTACCTTCAATTGTGCAACCCCCTGAACTTGATTTGAAACCCCTTCCCCCTAACTTGAAGTATGCTTTTCTTGCTGAACATGATCAATTACCTGTCATTATCTCTAGTTCCTTAAGTACATCTGAGGAGTTGAGTTTACTCCATATGTTGAAGAAACATAAGAGGGCAATAGGGTGGACTTTAGGTGACATTCCAGGTATTAACCCAACTGTGTGCACCCACAAAATACTTTTGAATGAGGGTTCTAAACTTGTGAGACAGCCCCAACGTAAACTCGACCCTCTCATCTTAAATGTAGTTAAGAAGGAGGTCACCAAACTCATGAGTGCAGGGATCATATATCCTATTTCAGATAGTGAGTGTGTCAATCCGGTCCAAGTTGTTCCAAAAAAGAGTGGGATAACTGTTGTGCGAAATGAGAAGAATGAACTCCTTCCAACAAGAGTCCAAAACTCTTGGAGAGTTTGTATAGACTTTAGAAAGTTGAATGAGGCAACTAGAAAAGACCACTTTCCCCACCCCTTTATAGATCAGATGCTTGAAAGATTGGCATGCAAATCTCATTATTGTTTCCTTGATGGTTTTTCTGGTTATTTTCAGGTTCCTATTGCACCAGAGGATCAGGAAAAACAACATTTACTTGCCCATTTAGGACATTTGCATACCGAAGGATGCCTTTTAGGTTATGCAACGCTCCTGGGACATTTCAAAGATGCATGCTCTCTATTTTTAGTGACTTACTCGAACAAGGTATTGAGGTATTAATGGATGATTTTTCTATATATGGGAATTCTTTTGAAGAATGTTTGCTGAATTTGGAGAGAGCATTAGAAAAATGTGTGCAAAAGAATCTTGTGCTAAATTTTGAGAAATGCCACTTCATGGTAGATCAAGGAATAGTCATAGGCCACTTGATAAGTAAGAGGGGTATAGAAGTTGACAAATCTAAAATTGAAATAATTTCATCTCTTCCTTATCCCTCTAACTTAAGAGAACTTAGATCTTTCTTGGGGTATGCTAGGTTTTATAGAAGATTTATTAAGGATTTTAGTAAAATAGCTTGTCCCCTATCTAAGCTTCTCCAAAACGATGTGGATTTCATATTTGATGATGCATGCAAATTGGCTTTTGATGAAATTAAGTCTAGACTCATTTCTCCACCTATACTCATTGCTCCTAATTGGGATCTTGATTTTGAGCTTTGTTGTGATGCTTCCAATAGTGCTGTTGGTGTAGTTCTAGGTCAGAAAATTGGTAAGACTTCTTGTGTTATTGCTTATGCTTCTAAAACATTGGATAAGGCTCAAATCAATTACACTACTACTGAGAAAGAGCTCTTTTCCATTGTTTTTGCACTTGAGAAGTTTAGGTCTTATCTAGTGAATTCTAAAGTGATTATCTATTCTGATCATTCTGCTGTCAAGTTCTTATCTAGGAAGACTCATACTAAGCCTCGGTTACTAAGGTGGATGCTACTACTTCAAGAATTTAACACAGAGTTTAGGGACAAGGTAGGTGCAAAAAATCTTGTTGCTGACCATCTAAGCCGCTTGCCCTTTGCTACACAGGGAGTAGTTGATGCTGAAGTTACTTGTGATGGTTTTCCTGATGCCCATCTCCTTGCTATTACACTTCATGACCCATGGTTTGCTCATATTGTGAATTATCTTGCTGCTGGGGTGTTCCCTGATTCTTTATCTTGTTTTCAGAAACAGAAGTTGAAACATGAATCTCAATACTATTTGTGGGATCCTCCTTACTTGTGGCGGCATTGTAGTGATCAAGTCATTAGGAGATGTGTGCCGGATGATGAAATTTCTTTTGTTATAACATCTTGTCATTCTTTGTTGTGTGGTGGTAACTTTGGGGCAAAGAGAACTGCTAGGAAAATATTAGACTGTGGTTTATATTGGCCTAGCCTCTTTAAGGATTGTTATGCTTTTTGCAAAACTTGTGATGCATGCCAGCATTTTGGGGGTTTATCTAGAAAGCATGAGATGCCGGAACAACCTATGTTGTTTTGTCAAGTTTTGATTTTGGGGCATTGATTTTATGGGTCCATTTCCTGTATCTCATGGATATTTGTACATTTTGTTGGCTGTTGATTACCTTTCAAGGTGGATTAAGGCCATTCCTACAAGGAAGGATGATGCCTCTACTGTTATAATATTCCTACGTACTCATATCTTTTGTAGGTTTGGTGTGCCAAGAGCAATTGTGAGTGATCGTGGCTCACATTTTTGCAACAAATTGATGGACAACTTGCTATCCAAATATGGTGTTCTCCACAAGACTTCTACCCCATACCATCCACAGACAAATGGGCAAGCTGAGGTGTCTAATAGGGAAATCAAGTACTACCTTCAGTCCTAAATATAAGACATAGTTTGTAGTACAAATTGTACTTCAAACTGTGTCCTATATTTAGGACCGGAGGGAGTATATCTTAGAGCGAATTGTCAAGCAAAGTAGGAAAGATTAGAGTCTCCGGTTGGATAATGCTCTTTGGGCATATCGTACAGCTTTTAAAACTCCCATTGGCATGTCTCCTTTCCGATTAGTCTTTGGTAAGGGTTGCCATCTACCTGTTGAGCTAAAGCATAGAGCTTACTGGGCTGTGAAGACTTGTAATATGGATCTTCAAGGTTCTACTGAGGAAAGGATGCTTGAGATACAAGAGCTAGAAGAATTGAGATTGGATGCATATGAAAGTTCTCGTATCTATAAGGAAAAATCCTAATTGATTCATGATCAAGGCATCTTACGAAAGCAGTTTCATGAAGGAGAGCAAGTGCTTATGTTTAAGGCAAGATTCAAGCTCAAAAATGGGAAGCTTAAAACCAAATGGCAAGGTCCCTATAAAGTGGTCAAGGTGCATAGCTTTGGGTTAATAGAGCTTGAAGATCTTGCAAGTGGTGCAAAGTTTCAAGTGAATGGTCGCTTGTTGAAGCACTACCATGCTAGTCATCAACCACCATAATGCACACGGTAGTCTCTTTCCTTACCTTGTTTCTTATTTTATTTGATGATATATGCTATTGAACAAGTGTGGGGGAGGGACTTACCAGTAGTAAAAGGTAGCTTGTTTGTTTGCATTTTTCAATTGAATAAAATCCATTGTGAATCATATCCTTGTGCTTAACCTTATCCTATACTACCCTTTTCTCTTATCCTTATGCCTAATTTCTGAGAACTATTTCCACTTATGTCTTGTCTCTCTCTCTCCTTGTGACGATGATGTGTTGTGCTTCAATCTTGAATTGGACTTCACAACATTCACTTCACCTAAGAGATAAGTGCGCCTAGGTTCTTTGTTTTTGTGCATTACATTGAGGGCAATGTAAGGATTGAGTGTGGGGGAGTGTGTGTTATTCTCATGAGAATTCACTGTGATTCATATGCCTCTATCTCTTGCTTGTTTCCTCTGTTGTTTTTGGTCCTATTCATTGAGATTTTTGAAGCTTTTAGTCATGATTAAGTATCTTGATTACTCTTAGTTGGATTCATGGTTGAAACTTTCTTTGAATTAGTGAATTGCCATAAAATTCAAGTGTTTTAATGATGTATGGTTTAATTTTAATGAGTTTGTTAGGAAACAAAAAGCCTAGTTGGAAGGTGTTTTGGGCCTAATTGTTCATTTCATTGTGTGATTCATCTACCTAGATTATTGCTCTCTAGAACTTGTTTTGTTTCTTGCTTGAGGCTACATTTTGCAATGGTATAGATAGAGATGACATTGGCACTCATTTCATCACCCATTTACCCAAATACAAACCATTTACCATTTACCTTTGTTTATCCCCTTAAACCCTTCACTTTCATTTCCATTTCATTATACAAATGCTATGTTTGCATCCTTTATCAAGTTCTTATTAGCACTATTAAAAAAAAGAGTACTATTATATATTAGAAAAGAAAAAGAAAAAAACAATTATATACAATGTGAATAGTCAAAAGAAAGAAAATAGAAAAATAAAATAAAAGAAAATAAAAAAAATTCAAAGAAACAAAATAAAGTCACAATGGTCAAATATGTGAATTAAGTTAGTTCTATAGTGCTAAGTGATCTAACAATTTATTTGGTGCAAGCATAGTGTTTGTTACATTTTCCATCATTTGGCCTATTCAACATTATAACCCTACAAAGTCCTTTGGATTTATTTATGCCATTGTTGCAAGTAGTGGAGAGCCTAGAAATTCTACAAGCCTATGGTAGAGTATGGTTAAAGTGGATATGAGTGAAAAACTACCCTCTATGAGAGAAGAGTGCAAACACTTGTCATAGTTAAGGTTTCCAATTAAGCTCATTGTAATTAAACTTTGCATTGCTTTAGCTACTTCAATTTTTGGCATGTTCATTGAATTTGGATAGGAGGATACCTTGTTATTTGACTAAGTGTAATTCTTGAAGCTTGATCTTGCTTTTCCTTCCAAATTTCATCCCTCTCCTCCTATTGTGAGTTTAATGTTTTGCTTAGGAGTGCAAAAGCTTAAGTGTGGGGGAATTGATAGAGCTCAATATTTATATCTTTTTATTAATTAATCTTAGGCTTTTGTGGGACTTAATTGAATATTTTGGGCATAGTCAAATGTTAATGTGAGACTTTGATAGAAGAATAATTTGGGAATTGAAGTGGTTAAATTGTTATATTTTTAATTAATATTTGTTATTCCCATTATTCTTTAATTGTGAACAAAAGATATTACCTTTGTGAATATAATTTTGTAGGTGATGATGTGGCACAACTTGAGTGGTAAAGGTAAAAGATGTTATTTTGGAGCTTAATGAAGAACAAATGTGGAACATGACAAGTACAGAATTTATTTTCACATTTTTTCTAAGAGGAGGTTAAATGAGTAAGTTCCTTGTTTGGTGGTTACAATTTATGCCTAATGCTAAAACATATTTTTACCTCCTCATCCAAACATGGCACAACTCATTTGACCTAGTGACTTGAAGAAAGAAAAGGATGTGGGGACCATTGGTAAATGAGAGTGGCGGCTGTGAAGAATTAGAAAGCAAACCGAATTGATGAACCAAACAAAGGCTGAACCAAGTGTGAAAATAAGACCTTGATCGAGTTGGAGAATTGAAGACAAGAAGGGAGTGGACCGAATTGGCTAGCTGGACAAAGAGGAAGGATAAAGAAAAGGCTGCTGTGTTGGTGGAAAAGCTAGACCGATTGGGGCTGACCGTGAGGGGGAGGCAACACAGAATAAGAATGGAATAGAAGGAGTGTGAGGCGGCTGTGAATGAAGAAAGGAGGAAAGTCCATTTTGGGGGCTGTGTGAGAGGAGTATGTTTGTGCATGGAGGAGGCTGACCGAATGGGAAGAAGCTGTGCAGAATTGAAAAAGAGAAGGCACTGCATTTGAAGTAAGAGGATGTGTGGTGGCTGCAATAATTAGAAAGGAGAAGAAGACGCAAGCACTCTCTATGGCTCATATCTTCAACACTCTTCAAGCTTCATTTTCTTCCTCTTCCTCCATGAGTAGCTAAGTGTTGGTGATTTCCTTGAGTTGGGTAATGGTTTGAGCTTCTAAACTTTAATGGAATTCCTTTAAGCTCTCTTTTTAGTTCATGATTATGTAGCTTGGTTAAGTATGTAATTGTGATCTAGATTGTTAAGCCAAGTGAATAAACTTGGTTGTTGAGCTAGGAGTTGATTAATTAAGCTTTGTATGATTCATATTATGAGTAGGTTGAATTGTTTATTCCAACTTGGTTAAGTGGATTTAAATGATTAAACTGAATGTTTTGAATTATTGTAATGGTAATTACAAGCTAGAATTGGAAGTTGATTATTCATCTCCTTGAGTTTGAATTATTTGGTGGTATTCATTTAATTGCTTTGGTAGAATGAAGTAAATGATTATTGCAAGTATGGAGCTAGTGGTAACTTAGTTCCATCCTCTTGACTTATATTCTCCTCTACTGATCTAAAGCTTTCTTTCACTGAGCTTCTTCAACCTTCCTCCAATTCTCCTCATGCATCCTTCACCAAGCTCTTCTTTCCCTTTCCGAGCATGCTCCTGGTAAAAGCAATAGACTTTGTAAATGGGCAAATTATTTAAAATTGCAGGATTACAATAATACCTCTATTGAATCATGACCCAAACAAATGAGTATCAAATCTGGTGAACAAGTTGAACTATAGCAAACTGTCAAATAAGCTTAAAATGATGAGAATTTTTCAAAGAATGCCTTTTAATGAAAATATGGAAATTGATTTATTTAGATAAATAGTTTTCTTTCAATTAATATAGATTGTTAGAACTAACTTGTTTTAATCCTCAGACTTGAGTTGATCTTGACCAGGGACTTTCTAAATCATCTCCAAGTATTACAAAGTGTGACTGTCTATAAACATCAGAAAGTTCTTAATTTGTTTTAAAACAATTTTTAAATAGAATGAAATGCATGTCAGAGCAAAATGATTTGCATAAGAAAAAAATAATTTATGTAGCTAATTATACATACTTTATATTTTTCACAGGCATCGATAGCTTCCTTGAGAACCAATATTCCTTGCTCCTGTGAACAAAGAAGAAACACCCAACATAGTTTCAGTATTGAAGTCACTGCTCACAAATTTTATAAATTTAGACGTTCTAATAAAATATAAAACTGCCTCCAGCATATTAGATAAGTAATTAACTATTTTCTATAAGTATGATTCTCATATCGTAGAGGAAAAAATGTAATAGCTTTTTCAAAGAAAAAGCATCAAAATAGGCACTACATAGTCATAGGGTTCAACCATGACTGATATCTTGCACTACAATGCCAAACTAAAGCCGAAAGAATAATTATATCATATCATATACTTAGGTTCCGACTTAGAAACACATCCTGGATTATAATTAAATAATCATTATAAAGTAAAATGTTGGGGGATAGCATAATTTTCGTCAAGACAAAGATAGGGACTCAATTCTTGCCATTAAAATCCATATATATATATATCCACTCAGTCTAAACTCTAAAGGCTATAGACAAACTTTAAAAAAAGAAGCAAATATATACCAGATCCTCGTAATAGCAAAAAAGCTAAACAGATGTCGATAAGATCTAACACCAAGCATTGAGCTTTTTCTAGTTTAATAATTAAACAATACCGTTGTGAAGAATCCTGAGATACGAAGCAATGCATATATGTTGATTTAAAGAAAGGGGAAGTTCTAGATTTGGAAGGGGATAAAATCAAGCAAAAGCTTAGTAAAAGTAACAGTGATGAGTGTAAAAGGCAGTGTTCTAATATTTAAAAACCCAACTCCAAGCAACTTTATATAGCTGCTCCTATCACACTTGAACTTCCAATCCTACATTGAAGAATTAAGCTTCAACAATTAATGGCAATAACTTCTTCCTTTGTTCTCCTTCCTCTTCTCTTCTACTTTACTCTCCTTTGTCCACTCATAGGTGATTTTCCATCTCTTCATTTCATCCTGACTCCTTTAAATCTAATTAATTTGTGTCAGTTTCATGTATCCTTCTTCTCAATTTGATAAGAAGCCATTTATATTTGAATATACTATATAGTATAATCCTATAATTAAGTAGGTGTTTGTTGATTCTTGTTTATAAACTTCAGGATAATAATGAATTTTATTAGCAATTAATTGACTCTTTTGTGTGAATGTGAAGTCTAAAATTGTGGACCTGTGTAATTGTAGATGGAGCTCAGCTCATAGTTTTGAACAACTACATGAAAAGTGTGTGGCCTGAAATTCTAGGCGGCACTGACTGGCTGACACCAAGGAAAGGAAGGTGTTACCTCTGAAGCAGAGAAGAAGCAATACTCGACGTCCTAGAGAAATAGTCTAGTCGAATTTGGGGAGGGCAACACTGCGCCTTCAACAACACCGGGCACGGATCATGCCATACCGGAGATTGCGCTGAGAAACTCCATTATAGAGGTAGATTTGGTAATCCTCCTCCGATGGTAATCAAAATAATGCTTGGATCATCCTCTTCTCCTCTGTATTTCTATGATGCGAGTGCAAGATATCAGTCATAGTGTGATGGATGATCCGGTTGGTGCCATAGTCGTTTGTGTTAGGACTACCGACGATACAAGTGACGACACAAGTACCGACGCCATGGGAGAGAGTGTAGCCGTCAGCTATGTAACCGGAGCGAGAGAGGTGTAACAAAGACACTCGATGGAGACCTAGGGGCGATGGGCGACGGAGACTGAGAGCTAGGTGCTATGGCAGAGAGCGAGAATACTTCCAGAAATAGAGGCTCAAAGAGGGGGTGAGATTGAGAAGCAAAGATGATTTAGGGTTAGGAGGGCTGAAACACATTTAAGACTGGTTATACAAAATAACCGGTGTTAAATGAATATTTTAGATCGGTTTTCATTGATAACCGGTCTAAAAAGTTACATTTTTTAGACCGGTTATATGGAATAAACGGTCTAAAAAGTGTTGAACTTTTTTAAAAAAATTCAGCACTTTTTAGACCGGTTTCCATTGATAACCGGTCTAAAGAGCTATAGTTTTTAGATCGGTCATAAGGGATAACTGGTCTAAAAAGTACTAAATTTTTTTAAAAAGTTAATTTTAATGCTAAAAATTCAGTTAGACTAGTTATAAAGAGAACCGGTCTAAAAAATATATATTTTTAGACCATCTTTTTAGACCGGTTCTCTTTATAATCGGTTTAAATGATATATTTCAGACGTTATATTAGTTGGGCCGGTCTCAGATGTTCTTTATAATTATAAAATTGCCACCGCACGTATCTTTTAGACCTTATCCACTTAGAACAGGTCTAAATGTACCGGTCTAAATCTTCTATTTTGTACTAGTGCTACCTCTTTTCTAGGGCTTTTAGCCGTCCAACTTGTTAGGGAAAGTAAGGGTCTGATGATTTGCCCAGGCCCTTGGGTTCAGTGGTCGAGAAAGTTAGTCGGGTGGCCGGATCAGAGACCGGTGGATTTCCCAGGCTTGGGGTGAGGTGGCACCCTTTAATGATGACAACCAAAAAGGTAAAGTGTCTTTATCATCATAAGGGGACAAGTGTCATGCTCTAACTTAGCCAACACATAAAGTAAAAAGTAACTTCATTATTAGAGGACATACGTCACTTGGAGATTGCACCAACACAAAAGTAAAAAGCACCTTTTTGTTCTTCCTCCACAAGATGGTGCCATGTGTCTACTTTATCAAGGAAAGGAATGTCAGGGGATTTCCCTGGGTCCACCTACGAGGTGTCATCTTTCATAGTCCCCACATAACTTAAAATTAATTTATTTAATTACTTAATTATTACTTTATAAATTGACTAATAGAATTTTGCCAGATGTCCATTTTATTAGAAAATGGGCCACATACACATATACTTGGCACCAATGGGCTTCTTCCGACTAATTATATTTACAAGCAAAACTGGGTGTTCATATTTTTGTATGTTACAATGTGAGGTTTTTAGAGCCTCCTCAGATAAAAATCGATTATTCTTTCATGTGAGATTATATGTGTAATGCCTTATTCTTATAATCGATCGGATAAGCTTGTACACAATAAGTGCAAACCACTTGGATAAAATCATTTTAAATTCCCAATCTCAAGACAGGATTCGAATTGTAGTTGAGTGGGTTTTTCTGAGTTTTTCAAAATCTTGCGGAAGCGTCTTTTAGAAGTTCACAATGTCATCGATTCTTATCTTTATTTAAGATAGTCATAATAATTTGCTGCTCATTTCTCTACTCATACTCAAATCATTCATTTACATATTCCTTAAGACTATTCAACCAGGCATGCTTATACAAGCATTCTCATATAGTGATAATTTATTCATATCTTCTTTGATTGCTAGCTAATTGCAGATAAATTTCTTTCTTTCTATTTTGCCCCTGACATGGCAAAAGCAATTCACTATTTAGTTACTTTAACTACTCTGTCCTACTGCATAAGGGCAAATCCCAATCCCTGCTTACTAGCATAACTGTAAATCACATAGGTTTCACTAGGATCTAGGATAATCAACACTGGTGCATATGTCAACCTCTCCTTTAGCTTTATAAAGCTTATCTCACATCTGTCATCCCACACATAAGAATGATTCTTTCTCATGAGCTTTGTCAACGGCATGGTGATTAGGGAGAAATTCAGAATGAATCTCCTATAGTAACCAGCAAGACCCAGAAAACTGCATTTTTTAGTTAAAGTTTCTGGCCTCATCCAGTTTAGTACTGCTTCCACTTTACTGGAATCCACAAAAACCCCTTCCTGTGAGATAACATGGCCTAGGAATCTAACTTCTATAATCTAAAACTCACACCTACTCAGTTTGGTGTAGAGTTACTTCTCTTTTAGAATGTTCAATACAATTCTTAGATGCTTCTCATGCTCTTCTTTACTCTTAGAGTATATCAGAATGTCGTTGATGAAGACTACCACAAACTGATCGAGATATTGGTAGAAAATCTGATTGATGTAGTTCATAAATACTACAGGTGCATTAGTTAGTTTGAAAGGCATCACCAAGAATTCATAATGCTTATACCTGGTTCTAAAAGCGGTCTTCAGTACATCCTCAGCTGTTACTCACTGTTGATGATATCCCGATCTCATATTGATATTTGAAAACATACTAGAACCAGATAATTGGTCAAGAAGGTCATCAATGTAAGGGAGTGGATACTTGTTCTTAATGGTCACCTTATTCAGTTCTCTGTAATAAATACATAACCCAAAGCTCCTATCCTTCTTCTTAACAAATAATATCGACTCTCCCCATAGTGAAACACTAGGTCTTATGAACCCTTTCTCAAGAAGTTCTTCAAGTTGCTTTTTAAGTTCTGCCATTTCATTTTGAGCCATTCTGTAAGGGGCTTTGGATATAGATTTGGCTCCTGACATAATCTCTGGGCAATGAGTGAATTGAGTGTTTAATTTATTGTCTTCTCTTTCTTATGTATATTGGCCAAAAAATACAAGAATGGTGAGGAAAATGATGATGTGTCACGATATGGTACCTCCTTGAAAAGTAGTGTAGTTAGGCTAACTAAGTGTGATTTGGTTAAGTGAAAGAGATAATTCCTCTCCCTTTTGGCTACTCATAATTGAAAATTAGAGAGAGTGAAAAGAGTGAAATGCTTTACCTAATGGTTGATGGCTTCTTGTACACTAGGTAGTTAATTAACCATTGGTTTATTGGATAACTCATCCTATCTCCCTTACCTTTATCCAATGATTTTCTTAGTGAATTTTTCTTGTCATATATTTTCTTTTCTCATAGTTACTCTTCTAAATCTTGGGTTCCAATTTTAACGTCAAGATCCAATAGCAAATGTCTCTTTTGCCCTTAATTATGACAACATTTACTAAGTTGCCATTATGTCTTTTATTTCATTTTATTTCTCTTCCTTTTTTCCTTCAAGACGCCTTTCTTCTTCTTTTTTAATCCAAATTAGGCTTTATAAAATTTTTTCCTTTAGATAAAGGAATTGGGTATTGCTTTTAGCTCTTTGGAACCAAATTTCATTGTTTGTTCTTCCCAAATTAGTCCCTAAAAGACATTAAGTCTCTTGGACATTCTTGGGACTTTTACAAACTGGGGCTTAGTAGTCGGCTTGAGTTAGGCTTAATCTCAAGCTTCTAGTCCCAAAATTTGGGATATTACACTTAATGCTTCTCTATTTTGTAATGCATTGGTTAGTAAGTTGGGTTGTTTGACTCCCTATCTCATACTCTTAGGGTCAATTTTTTACTCCTTTCTAATAGCTCAATTCCATACCATAGGCTTGCAATGCTTACAAAATCTTCATTGCTTAATATGCATAACCAGTGGATCAAGAGGTCTTTGTTTAGTTGTATTTTTGGTAAGGCTAAATGATGATATGGATAATGAACCCAGTTGGTTGCAACATCCTCCTGGCATTTTTGCTTCACTAAAGTCAATATTATATTACATCAATGATGCACTAATTGGACTAGATATTGTCATATGGCTTTTTTCTATCTCTTTTTTTTATTTTCGCCTGCTATAGCATTATGCTTAGTAGCTTCTTTTTTTATTCATTTTTCACATTTGTTAGACCATGATAGTATTCTGCATAATTCTAAAATGCTTTCAGCATAGTTTTGCTTCTTTTATTTCAGTGAAACAACCCACACTCTAATAGGTTCTTTACCAATCTTGGTGACTAAATAGAATAGTGATGGGCTCAAATGCGGTTAACAAAGGTGAATGAATGGTTTAGCTACTGTTTGGGACCAAATGGGAATGAAGTGAATGCCTTCTATCATATCCACCCAATCATATACTATACAGCCTCAACCCAAAACCAAGCAAGTTTTAGAGGAAGCCAAGACTAATGGAGTATGCTCTCTGCATCTAAGAATCAAATAGGTTTAAAATCTTCTAACAAGGGCTTGTACTACTAAGCTAACCTCCTCAAGTTGCACTTTAGGCAGAAAATCAAGACATGCATAGGTAACACACACATGCTACTTGCTCACTCTCAAGGTCACCAACATGCCTTCTTTGACCTCAATACCACATAATGTTGTCTTATCCCATTTTGACCTCCTTGAACTCAATTATGCAATAAAGACTACATGTTGAAACTGATAGACTACATGTTCAAGGTGATAGATTCCAAAACCTCCCCCAAACTTAGATTGTGTAGTGTCCTCAATGCAAGTGTCATCTAAGTAGATTAGGACCATCTAAGTATTGCAGAAGCCAATCAATCATTCACAAGCATTTATGAAACCACTTATGTGCAAGTGTCTAGCCAACAAGAAATATTTCCTAGTATGTAGCCACATGATGTTCAACTTGTAACCTCTACCTTAATAGCCATAATTATAGTTCAAAAATGCGTTATTATGTTAAATTAGGGACCAATGGATAATTCAAAACTTATTGAAAGTTCCAACTTCAAGACAGGGTTCAGACCTGTGACAAAGTGGGTTTTAAAAACGTTTCCAAAACCAGTTCAATACGGTCTTATATTCAACCTTCGAATATATTCGGCTTGTGAAGTTTGGTTCCATTCATAAATATCAGAGTGTATATCAAAATTCCCAACGACTCTCAAGTTTCATCTATTTACCATAAGAGTTTATAGGGCATATTCACCCATTTCAGTTTCCCATATTGGGGATTATATTACAATATCCAAATTTACAACATTTATAATATGTACAATAATCCCAAAAATATGACAACCAACTAACAAAACTAAAAATCCTAGTTGGGAGCACTAGCCACCCTTAGTCACTTGTTTCTCTTTTGACCTACTTGCCTTGGCTGTAGGTTAGTCAATGGAAAGAGTGAGATTCAAATGAATCTCAATAGTAATAATTCACTTATATGATATATACTAACAAAACATGTATGCAATTATCACAAAGCAGCAACACAACAATGGCATTCATAACAGCAATACAACAACGACATTCATAGCAAAACTAATATATGTGACTTTCATCACATTCACAACAGCTTTCGTTGTAATCACAGCATGATAGCTTCCGCTGTTTTACTTTCACTACAACTTTTCCTGTATTCACAATACATTTTTACGATAGCTTTTGCTGTATTAATTCATAACGGCATAAATAGCAACATTCCCGCTTATCACAATTTAATGATAAGCACAAACATATAATGCAATATATATGATATAAGCACTGTATGAAAAACCGGACCGGACCGGCTGGTTCGACCAGTTGAACTGGGAACCGGCCAGTGGTCCGGTCTAGTTTGATGGTTGAACCAGAGAACCAATCTGAAACCAGTTGAACCGGTCAGAACCTGTTCAAACTGGTAAAATTGGTGGTTCAACCGGTCAGACCGGTTTAATTTTTTTTTAATTTTTTTTTCTTTTTTTAGGGGAAAATTGGAAGTTGAAGACTAAAATGAAGAGAAAAATAGGTAAAGAAAGAACAAATCTATAAAAAATGAAGAAGATAATGAAAAAAACCATTTAAAAAGATATAATAATTATAGAAAGGAGATATCATTGCATAAGTATATGCATTATAACTCATACTAATATATTTTAAGTATTTTTTTTCTAAAAATCTTCATTTTTATCTATAGAAGTTTAAAAATATATTAATATATATTGCCACTAATAAATTATAATATTTTAATATGACCGGTTCAACTACCGGTTAGACCCCGGTTGACCCATTAACCCTTGAACCTGTGCTGTGATCGGTTCATTGCCCGGTCCGATTTTTCGTTCCTTGGATATAAGAGAAAGGGTTACTACCTTGGTCTTTTCGGTCTTGTTCTTGCCCAGATTTCTTGTGCTTAGAGTAGATATCGAATCCTATAATTAGAATTATGGACGACAAGTTATTACTTAATACAATTCTTCTTTAATTCAAACACTCAAGTTGTTTATCATTAGGGACATTTAATCAAGTCAACTTAGGAGCTAAAGTGGCCAATTAACCTAAAAGACCAATTTCTAACCTCAGAGTTCATCAATATTACATTATGCCATTGCATCTTCAATTTCCGCATAAGTGACAAGTCTACCAGAATTTTTCATCAAATTTGAAACATCATAACTAAATCTATAAAAATTGAAGTAGGAAATTCCAAAGTCCATGTGACCCTTATTTAGTCTATTTTTAAGAAAAAATATCACCCAAGGCCAGTTGGATACACACATTCCCAGAATTTTCATTTATTGCACATTGTTAGAACTCAACCCAGTTGTCATGACCTAAATTCAAAAATTCATAACTCCCAGTATATAAATTAAAATGATATAAATGACTTCTCAAATTAAAGCTTGATATGTATAATATTTAACTAGAGAGTTTCAGAATTTATAAATACCATTTGGTTATCCAAAAATACCACACCAATAAGGTACCTCGCTGGAATTCTGTTTAGGCAGAAAATCCAGTTTTGAATTTTGAGTTTCAGTGACCCAAAATTCACAACCCAGGGCTATACCCATATGTAGAACACAATGGTAACATCAAAATAAACATATTCTCACTCATTCCCCATGTCCTATTTTGGTAGAAAAATTCAAAATAAATTCCAACAATCACTAACTTCCAATTTCAGCATCAAACTTGTGTCATATGGTTTCTAATCATCATAAAACACCAATAACACAACAAAACACCATGAATGATACAAAACCTTGTTTTTCTAAAATCAGGGCAGATTTACACATGCCAAAATACTCATTTAACTAACACAACTAATAGCTCAGTTTGAAGCTAATACTCACCTCTTGCTCCTCCTTAAGTTCTTTCTTTGATTCTATAACTTTTGTTCTTAGTTTATGCCTCAAAACACCTCCTCTTGAAATTATAAAACCATAGAAATGAATCTCTCATCAAGAGGAACAATGTTTATGAAGGATACTTGAGCCATAAATGAGGTTAAAAAGGTGAAAAAATCAAACTTACCTTTCAACCTTGCTCTTCTTGCCTTACATTTTTGGTAGCTCCAAACTGACTTGAAGAGAGAGAACAAGAGTGATGAATGATTAGATTTTTTTAGCTTTCCTTATCCCTTAAGAGTTGGCCAAAAGTTGGACAAAGGAGGTGTAAAAATATTGTGGTCACAATTGATTTACTTTGGTCAACTAATTATAACCCTTTAACTTGAGTTTTTCCCCTTTCCTTCCTCTTCCCTTTAGGACCAAAATGGCTACCCAAGAAGTGTCCTAATTAATTCAATTTTCAGCCCCTTCTCTCTCTCTCTTCATTTGACCAAAATATATGTCCCAAAAAAATTAACAACTTGGTCAAAATTTCCAACTTGTGACAAATAGCAAGTCTAGTTGAATTTTCTCCTCTTTTTTCTTTCTTTTTGACTTGTCATTGGTTATGGTTTAATTTCATATTCTCTTTGTCTTTCTCTTTCTTTGGGATCTTGAATGAAATTAATTAAGAATAAAGGAGAAAAATATATTGATCCATTGATCTCTTAGTTCTTGCTCTCTTTCTACCTAGCCACAATTGTCGATTTTTCAAATAGAAAAGATGAAGAAGTATATCAGTTAAAGTCTCTTTCCATCTTCCCATGGTCATGACCATTTTTTTATCATGGGAGAATGAAGGGAAATTAATTTAATCTTCTTCATCATTTTCTCATTTAGAGTCATGAGCACTAAACTTCTGATAATTAGATGGTCCAACCTCTACTCTAGGAAATTTGCTTTTGGTTTCCTTGTTATCTCTCCCCCTAACCAAAATTTACTATCCAATATTATAGGTTATAGAAAAGGGATCCTTCTTTTGAAATTAAGTCCGTGGCCTTTGCTGATAAGAGGCATTGATTTCTTCAAATTTGCCTTGATAGATAGAAGATAAGTGTATAACAGAGTGGCAATGTTCACATGAAAGATCAACTATTTGTTGCCCAATAGCTGGAGGTCTTTAAGCCATGCTCATGTAATTAGGTTGTTAGCACAACTTATTAACAAGATGCACCAATTTATCCAATTTGAAATTTGATCCAAAGATATCAATCTCATGAACATCATAAATCTCCCTTAAGGAACCAAATTGCTAATTGTTCCTAGCTATTTTCTCTAATAAATCCCAACCAACCAGAAAAGTCAAGTCCAAAAGATTTCTATTAGTAGCTGTATCAGTTGTAGCCTTGGTAGAAGCAACATTCCCTCATAAAAGTACTACACAAGCCATTGCTTTAATATTTGATGGAGAGAGTAGCGAGTGAGTAAAGTCAAGAACCTACTCCAATACTCTTATAATGACTTGCCCTTGATCTTCTTAATACTGTAGATTTCCTTCTTCATGGTATTAGTTTTGGAGGTTGGAAAGAGCCTCTCTAAGAAATTTTATTTAAGTCACACCAAGTTAAAGTTGTATGGTATTGAGGCAAAGTCCTAAGCCATTCTGTTGGATCACCCTTCACAGAAAAATGGAAAGAGTGTTTAAGTGCTTTATCCAAATTAGCATTAGGAGGCGTAAATGAAGAAATGGTCTCATATAGGTCAAGCAAGTACTAGTGAGGATCTTCACTATCTTTACCATAAAACTTAGGAATAATATTCCAAATGGAACTCTTAATCTCCAAATTGACATGAGTGTTATAGACGCCATATGGATCATAATCAACCATAGAGTTGTTCAATTGCCTAAGGCTTCTTGTTTCATCATCCTTATTAGCATAATTGTGATTATTATTCTCATAATGATGGTCATATCCATTTTCAACATGGCAATCATTATGATTATGAGCAGCTTCCATGATAAAATGAGTGTCCAAATATGTTCTAACACAAGAATGTGAATAAGGTATAACAGATGTAAAGACAAATTAGGCACAACAGATATAGTTGAGGAACTAGGCAGTAAATCAATTTTCCTATATTCTTTAATAATATTATTGAATTCAAAATAGTAAGGCAACAAAGGTTGCTTACTACGCTTGGTCATACAAGGGTTACAGAGGCAGAGTAACAGTAAAACACACATAGAATCCAGGTACAACAATATTAATCATAAAAAAGTATAGAATTAGACCAAGATGACATAATAGAATGAGACTTGCTTACAACAAGTAAGAAAGGTATTAGCAATAACAATAGCAAGATGAATTCTCAAGTAGCACATATCAGAGTAAGTACAAACAGTGAGGACAAGATAAAAAATGCAAGCACAAGTGATAGCAATTATCAAGGTAAAAAAACAAGTTACAATGCTTAAGTACTAAAATCACAAAAAGAAAACCAATGGCAACAATGAGATTTGATGAAGCCTTATTGCTTGCCTTCTCAATATAAACTAGATCTACTTATATAGTTAGCAATGAGCACCCTATATCATTTCTACAATGCATCAAGAAGCAAGTTGATTCTGTAACTAATGACTACAAATTTAAGATCAAACTATTCCAAAACAAAGAACTAAACAAAGTCACTACAAATGTCAAATTCATCTTCATTCAAGGAGAATCACTCCTCTTGTCATTGCTGCACCTAGAATAAGTTCAGATTACCTCTCTTTTCATATTAAACTCGGCATTCAATTCATGAAAACTAGATAAAATCAATGGAACAATAACTACAATAAAGAGGCACATTGTTTCTACATGAACAATCATTTATGGAATGTAATTCACAAGCATATAACATCATATTCAAATAAATCCTAATGCAATATACTTACTACACAAATTTAGACTACAGATATGCTCTTATTACAAATTAGAGATCCATAATTTATCGTGGCAATTCTATAATCATAACTCACTGAAAACCTTAAAGAGATGTATATAGAAATTAAGTTCATAAGCTATAGAATTGATAGGTAAAAGCGGTTGAGAAGTTAAGAGACTTCTTGATCAACATCTAATCATAACACCAATAGCTAAAAGAGGATCAAAACTCTAAGAATCAATACAAGAAGTTTAGTTGAGCTATTGATGTAATACATTGAATTTTGAGATTTGAGGTTAGAGAATAAACTTGAAATAAGTGGACTACTAAGCCCTGATTTAGTCGGATTCCAAATTTAGGTTAAGGGTAAATGACTCCAAAAAGTAGATGTGATTAGTGATAAATGAACACTTCTGGAGAAGATGATGAGAATTGTTAATTTTGCCATGATTTTGCATAATTTCAAAATGGCAGAATTGGATGGTGTAATGTGTTGCAATTGATGTCATGTTGTGTTATTTGGTCAATGGAATTGGTTTGGAACATTAAATGGAAAGTTGGGAAATTCTGTCCATTGAAACTTCTTGCTAGGCAGTCTATTTGTGTTGACGTTTTAAATAGGCAAATTATGTCTAAACATTTTGAAACTTTCCAGTCTTAAAGTTCACATTCCAAGCTTCAAAATGGACATATAAATTATGTCATTTCATTTTATAAACTGGGAGTTCTGGTGGGCTGCGCCTGGTAGGCATAGGCTCAAGATGTGACGAACATTTGTGATGTCTTTCACCTGCGGCTCATCGGGTGATTCAGGTGGGAGGACCGTTCCGTTGGGGTGGTAGTTTATAGGGGATTGACAATTTATGAGCCATCAGGCTATATGATACACCGCCACACTAATAGTCCCTAATGTTAGATCAAGCGTTTCACCCAAGAGGGGGGTGAATTGGGTGATACTGAAATTTCTTTCGAAAATATAAAACTTTGACAAAAGAATTAAAACAGTAATGAGTAAGGAGAAATATCTCCGAAGTGTACACCAGGAGTTATACTGGTTCGGTCACAACCACTTTGACCTACGTCCAGTCCTTAGAGCTTCTCTGAGAGTTTCACTATAGCTTCCAAGATTCAATGGGTTCTTGGCACCTCAGTACAAGCAAGTTCCTTACACCTGGACACTCGCTCCCCCTTACAGGTTGTAATCCAATCCCAACTCAAGGTTCCACAACCTTAAGTTATCTCAATAACAAATATTGAGTTTGAATGAAATATCTCTCTTACAGAGTAAATAATGATCACTGAAGCATAGAAATACAATTTCAACGTGAAAACAGAGCAATGAACTTAATGATACGTTCGTATGTGTGTTCTTGTGTTTTCTTGTGTCTTTCTCTGTTCAGATGTTCCCATATATATAGTTACGTTGGTAATGATTGCTGGAACATATTTCTTCATGTCCGTTGGAGCGTGCGCAGCCATTATTGACTTTTCTAGTTTTTGAAAAACATACGTTACGGTAGGTGACGGTCGGTGACATTTGAGCATCGCTTTTGACTTTCCTTATTTGGTAAGATCTCTTCACTGTTTACCTGTTGAAATGCTAAGTACACTAATATAATGAAAAGTTAATCAAATAGGAAACAGAATAATGACCGTTGGAATGATTTCAAACTTTCTGGATTAGCTTACTCGAGTAGCTCCTCGAGTAACCCTTGAAGTTTACTCGAGTAGCTCCTCGAGTATCATCGGGAAATCTTTGTTTATTTGAAAGTCAATGAAGAAAACAAGATTACTCGGGTAGTGTATGGAGTAAACTAAATTTCAAACCTTTAGGAATAGTTCTTTACTCGGGTAGCTACTCCAGTAATGCTTTTGCAACTTCATGGATTACTGGGGTAACACCTCGAGTAATCCTTTTAAAAAACTTTTGATTACTCGATACTCTACTCCAGTAATGTTGGCAGGATTTCAAGGTCGAGAGCAATTATCTTGTTACTCGAGTAGGGACTCGAGTAATACATTCATTTTTACATAGGTTACTCGGGTAGCTCCTCGAGTAACTAAGACTTTTGAGCATGATTTACTCTGGTAATGACTTGAAGTTTACCTTGAAAATATTTGTGCATACTGAGGTACTTACTCGAGGAATCCACTTAAAATAAACCATGAAAAAACTTGTATACTAGAGTAAGTACTCGAGGAAGATGAAACAAAGAGAGATGAGGTTAATCGGATACCAACCTCAATTTTTCACTTACTTTAGTATGTTACTCGGGTAGCTCCTCGAGTAACATTGGCAGTGGTACAAACTGCCGAGAGTTACATATTTTCAGAACAAAGTTACTCGAGTAGCTCCTCGAGTATCATGGGGAAAACTTGAAGGCAACTGGAAGTTTTCATAGGGTTACTCGAGTAGCTCCTCGAGTAACATTAGCAGTGGTACAAAATGCCGAGAGGTCCACATTTTAGGAAACACAGGTACTCGAGTAGCTCCTTGAGTATCATGTGGAAAACTTGAAGGCAACTGGAAGTTTTCACGTGGTTACTCGAGTACCTCCTCGAGTAACATTAGCAGGCCGAGAGCAACTCCAAGTTTTACCTGGTTACTCGAGTAACTCCTCGAGTAATGGTGGCAGGTTACTGGAAGTTTTCCTTGGTTACCTCAAGTTTTGTCTCATTACTCGAGTAGCGCCTCGAGTAATGCCTTATAAACTGTACTTCTGATCAAGTTCCTCAGCATTTTCTCTTGGCTAATCTTCAATACTTCCATGCTAACTTCAAGTAAAGCTTATTCTTGTCATTACTTAGTTCAAGCTTGATTATTAACCATTTCCTTTTCAAACCATTCCTTTGTTATCATCAAAACATGAGATCTAACACCTAAGTCACTAACAATGGTTCGGGTAAAGACAGTGTGTCTTCCCTATGGTAAAAGGGGATAAGGGTGGGGTGTGATTGTGGATATGATGTGTATGCACTACCACACCTATAATCCCTGAGTCGCTAACAATGGTTCGGGTGGGGCTACGTGCCTTCCCGATGGTAAAAGGGGATGAGGGTGGGGTGTGACAATTGTGAACAAGCTGGGATTGGGGTGTGGTTGGTAGTAGAGCAGAGCTAGTTCAGCTAATGGCGAATTTGACTACATGATTGGGGGTTCTCACTTCTGAGGGCACTACACTGACATGGCCAGTATGGCTAGCCACCACGTTGGTTGCACTAGTATTAACCCCAAGCTGAAAGGTAGTGCGTAAAATTAGAATCTACGATGTGAGTTGTTGTGAAGGCAATGCGTGTGTGATTGTGAATTCCAGAAAGGCAATGTGATATGTGTGCAAGCGGCGAAAGCTAAGGTATTCTTGCAAAAGGTGCTAGCTGAGGTATATGTATATTTGTGTGAATTTCATTGCCATGCCAATAGTCCCTGAGTCGCTAACAACGATTCAGGTAAAGACTATATGTCTTCCTGGTGGTAAAAAGGAATGAGGGTGGGGTGTGATTGTAAAGCTCGTGACATTGGTCACGCATCAATATAGAATCATCTTTGGATATTATTGTGACACCAAGAAATTTTATACGGCAATATGATATTATTGTATTAGTACCAAAAAGTCCCAATTACCACTAGCGAAGTCATTAGTGGGTATACGGGTGAGGGTAGTGCCATGAAAGTGAATACAGTGAAAGTTTAAGTTTTTATGAATACAGCAGAATGTGTCGTTTAATATATGGAAGTTGTGGTGTTTTGGGGTTACTTTCGTAAGGGGTAACTAGATTGAGTTGAGCAGAGTGGTGGCCTATGCTGCCCAATTACCGAGCTCTTATGATATGTCTCATGATTTAGAGAATCAAATTTGTGGCATATTGTTTGGGTGGGTGGTCTAGAAGGGATTGTCCCAATATGAAATGATTTGTGAAATGGAAGCTGTCATGAAGAAGCATCCGTAGTTTGTGGATTAAGTGATGTGACAAATTTCGAGGATAAAATTTATTGAACGGGGGGAGAAATGTAATACCCTGAATTTTGAGATTTGAGGCTAGAGAATAAGCCTAGAATAAGTGGACTACTAATCCCTGATTTAGCCGGATCCCAAATTTTGGTTAAAGGGTAAATGACTCCAAAAGTGGATGTGATTAGTGATAAATGAACACTTCTGGAGAAGATGATGATAATTGTGAAGTTTGCCATGATTTTGTATAATTTCAAAATGGTGGAATTGGATGGTGTAATGTGGTGCAATTGATGTCATGTTGTGTTATTTGGTCAATGGAATTGGTTTGGAACATTTAATGGAAAGTTGGGAAATTCTGTCCAATGAAACCTCTTGATAGGCAGTCTGTTTGCGTTGACGTTTTGAATAGGCAAATGACGTCTAAACATTCTGAAACTTTCCATTTTTAAATTTCACATTCCAAGCTTCAAAATGGGCATATAAATTGTGTCATTTCGTTTTGTGAGCTAGGGGTTCTGGTTGTCCAAAGTTTGATGTTGAAACTGGACTCTGTTTTGGGGCAATAGTGAATTTTGTGTAATTCTGGAATTGTGTGGTGATTTCTGGTAATGGTCCATATTTTTCTAGTGAAGAGGAATTAAATAGCTTTCATTTGGCTTTGGAATCACCTCATTTCGATTTTTCTAGAATTAGTTATGATTTTTTAAGGTTTGGGTAGAAATCTGCCAGAAGTTTGTAAAAATCTGAAATTGTTGGAAATTTAGTAAATAATTTGAAAACAATATTATATTATATTAAATCATCATCCACCTCCTCCATCAGCCCAAAACCATGCCATTCAGATGCAAGAAGAGATTGAAGGTGTGAGAAATTCTAGAGAGAGAAGGAGAAGAGCACTTGTACGGTAAGTTGATTTCTTCGGTAAATCCTTACTTAATGTGTATAACTCAGCTCCTAAGCTATTCTTCTATGTTCTTCAAGGTTTGTGGAGCACAAATTTGGGTGTTCTAAGGCTAGGGTTTTCAACCACCTTGAGAAAAAGCCAGAAGGAGCTTGATGTAACTTCCAAACTTTCGTATATTGCTTATTCTAGCTGCCATGGGCAATTTAATCAGTGAAATTTCACCGGATTGCCATTGGTTTTAAAGTTTGGAAATGATATGGCTGAGGGGTTATGCTGCCCAAATTGTGTCTTAATGTTAGTTGTAACCTAATGGAATAGTCAATAAAGTGGTTGGGAGTAGAAAGGAACATGTTTACAAAGCCGAAACCAAAAAACACCGATTCTTCCCAAAGTATACCAAGATTTCGGCCAGGGCTAGATCTGAGGGTTAGAGTTTGATTTTTAATGTTTTGATGGTTCGATTGAGTTCAGGAGGGAAAGTAGGTGGGGTTACAGTTGGTCACTTTTTCGGAAAAGGCCGAAAAAGCATAATTACAAAAACGCCCTTGAAATCCTTAAAGTAGGGCTGCCAAGGGTAAATTTGTAATTTGACATTGAATTTGATAATTTTGAATCCGGAAATGGATTACTTGGGTAAAAATATGTCAGAATACCCATGTGAAAATTCAGGAAAAGTACAGTCAGACCGGGTACAGCAAGGCCGGGCCTAGTCCCCGGGGACATTTTAGGAAATTTTCATAATAGGCTCATATAACCCTCAGAAACACTATGGGAGTATATGAATGGTACCTTTGGCATTGTAGGATTGAATATGGGGCCTGAGTTGTTGGCACGCGTCACGAGGCACACGTCTTGAGGCGAAAAAGGGTTAAGGTAAGGAACTTACCTCTCCTGCATGTATATGATATTTGTGTTAGTATGTTGATGCATGTTATTGCTTTGCTTATTTATGTGAAACATGTATGAATGATTTGAAGTTATGTTTCAATTTATGTTATGGCCATAAGTGTAATGACCCAATTTGAGAATAAAGGCTAATGACTTCGAAATTGATTGTAATTATTGTAATTAAACACTTTTGGAGAAATATGATGTGAATTTGATATAAATGTATTTGGTGATAATTTATTAAGCATTGTGAAAATCAGGGGCAAGATAGTAAAATTGGAAGTTTACCGACCAATTGGTTAGTTACCAAAGAGGAAACTCATTGGTGATTAAAAATCAATGGTTAAGATTTATTGTCTATAAGTCAGAATCATGTGCTTTGCATCTATGTGAATTCATGGAAGAGTGAGTAAGATTATGTCAAGTGGCATTGTATGGACCAAGGGATCATGCTTTTAGTCAAACACTCACTTTTCTCTATCTTCTCTCTCCTAGTTGGCTGATTAAGCATGGGGAAGATAAAAATATATGCTTGCCTCTATCATCATCATCATCTCCATCATCTCATCATCTCTTTCTATCCCTCCATTTTCGGTGACCAAAGGAAGAAAGAAAAGAAGAAAGGTGAGATTTTGATGCCTTTGTTAACCTCTAATGCTCTAGACCTCTTCTCTAATGTTGTGCATCTCATTGAGAGCTTCATCTTGATGATTTCAGAAATTTGAAAGGAGGTGATTTGGGTGTTGGAGCAAAGTAGAAGTTTGAGAATCAAGGTTTTGGCTTTAGCAAATTGAAAAGGTGAGCATTTAGATCACGTTGATATATTTATAGTGATTTTTGGTTGAGTATGACGAATTCTAGAATTTTCCCTGGTTTTATGCCAATTTTTGAATGCATGGATTATATGATAATTGATGTTGGAACTAGTTTATTGTGGAGTTATTTGAATGTTGGATGTGGTTTTGAATTTTGGAAGTGGGTTGAATGAATTTGGGTATTGTGTGTGATATAGAGACCCAAGAGTATGAATTGTTGTTAGGATGGGTTTTGAGTGTTTTGGAGATTACCAATGGGTTCCTTATAGGATTTTAAGTGGGTATGAGCTTTGTGTTAAGTTTGGGAACCATTAGGATCAGTTTTGGCCAGTCTGGGAATTTCTATCTTTTGCTAATATCTAGCAATCTGATAAGCCTCACTCGAGTGAGAATGAGTCTTACTTGAGCGTTGTGCATACTTTCACTCAAGTTCTTTTAATTCTTGTTGCACTTCTATGCCTAATGCACGAGTGCACTTCCTGATTTGCTAGTGATATAGGCCATCGCTCGAGTGAGCATGGGTTCACTCGAGTGCAAGTGTAATGCCATATTAAGAGTTGCTCTTGGCCAACACTCACAGGCATTTGTCAAGAGTGTGTCCTGACACTTGCAAGTGCTGTCTTCTCACCCGAGTACCAAGGGTTGTGCTTGAGTGAGCTCCCTCCTTTAAAGTTGGTTGTGCTCTCGGGTTGTCACTTTCTGTGTTGCACCTTCGGGGACTGGAGTGAATTTGGAGTCTTCACTCGAGTGCAAAACCCCCATGCTCGAGTGTTGTGAGCACTTTCTAGCCATGGTTGTTACTCACTGTCAAACACTCGCGAGTGAGAGCTACTCTCACTTGAGTGCAAGCCTCCTATCACTTGAGTGAGGTCATCTTCACTCGAGTGAGACAGTTGAAAATCACTTCCGAAAAGGGGTCTTCAGGGTAGTTTTTTCCAACCCTTTTAACATGTGTTTAGGCCTCTAATGATCATCCTAAAGAGTTTAAATGATAACCAACTTAGAGTATTATAGAAATAAGCATTTGGAAAAGTGATTGATCAGTTGTCCATAATTTGGTTATAGGATTTGACATTTGTCAGACTCGTGAGCCTACCGTGCCAAGGAACATCAGGAAAGAATGAGGTAGTGACTCTTTCTCTTATACTGTGTGTAAATTATTGTATGTATGTTTATCATGCATTGTGTTGCTGCTACAGCTATGTGATGCTTTGTGACGCCTTGTGAAGCTTTGTGCCTTGTGATGTTACTACATAGTATTTACTGCGAAAGCGGGCATAGTGATTACAACGAAAGATGGCATAGTGTTTACCGTGAAAGCGGGCATTGAGATTATAGCGAAAGCTGTCACATTGTGATTAAAGCCGTGAGTGCTATCGTTCGTGGCGTGAGCCATGAATCATTGAGATGCTGCTGAACATGATCATATATGCTATGTGTTTATACATTGTATGAGTGATTTGTTACTACTGGGATTCTCTTGAATCTCATTCTTTCCAATGACTAACATTTCAGACAGGGCAAGTAGCTCAAAAGGGAAGCGGACAACCCAGACCAGTTAGGATCTCTTAGAGACATTTTATTTGGTTGTTGGTTATCTATTTTGGATTTGGCATTATTGTATATATTTTGGGTTGTAAATATTATTTTTGGATATGTAATCCTCTATTTTTAGGAAACTATACACCCATTTTATATATACATGTAACCCGGGGTATGCCGAGACTTTTGTTGTGCACTCTGATATTTATCAATGTGATTTGATTTCTCAAGTAATTATATTCAAAACGTGAATTTGAGACTAGGCTAAATATATTTTGAACTATTTTTTTGAACACACTATCTTGAAGGTGAGGGATTATAAATGTTGATTTTGTCTTATTGATCTCTATTTCACTTTAATTTCATAAACTAGATGTAATTACGATGAGGGGGTTACAATAAGTATATTGTTGAAAGCATTGATCTTATAAATTTGTCATTGTGTGAGCATGAGTTATGTGATGAAAGCATGTCATGCATTAAGCATTTATCATACATGCATATTGGTATTGTTTTCCTACTAAGATTCTCTCGAATCTCATCCTCCCCTACCAACAATTTAGACAGGAGAAGATAGAAGATATGCTGAGAACAATGCAAAGAACTGTACGAGAGGATTGCGATGGTGAAATGAAGATGGGAAGATGTATTCATTTCACTCGGACGGGTTTAGACACCCTGGTAGCCCTGTGCAGCTACATTGATGGTAATTATAATGTACGAACCCCTTAGGGAATTTATGTAATCATGCACTTATTATCAGTATATTCATGTTATTCCTGTGTTACCCACCGAACCACATATCATTTTCCATGAATACTCTGAAAAAAAAGTTAAAACAAGGAAAGGGTGTGATAGATTTAAGCTTTATTGGAATGCCTGACCATTGAACTCATCTCTTTAGAACTTGTATCTCTCGCTAATCTCTAACTGAATTCTCTCTTCTCTCAGCTTCTACAAGTTTTCCATAGTGCTAATTGTGTTCTCTGAATCACTTCTAATTATTCTTTTAAGCTTGCTAGTCTCAACTCACAGTTAACCTAGAGTCACCAGTAACTATTATTTGAATTCTTCACAAATGCACACTTACTAACTTAGTAACCAGTTAAACTAATCTTATTGGCATTTTCGGACAAGAAGGCATGGAAATGCATTGCTCCTGCACGTCAATTTTATTCGAATCTTATTTGCCAATTGATGGAATGGAAGTTCCTCTAGTGGCGGAATCCATCTTCTTTCTCTAGTGAAGTCACATTTCACTAGAGTCCAACTCCTTTCCTTGGCTCAAAATGGTGTCATTTAAGCACTTTGGGGCTATATCCTTTAAATATGACTTTCTAACATAGCGCTAGCACTCTAACAAACTTTATTCCGCTTTCATTATAGTCCTTCCTTAATTAAATTGGTGCCAAATAGATTTTTAGTCTTTACAGCTAGGTCCCTGTCCTACACTAAATACAAATACTCTCAAAAGTCCTTAAATTTGCTTCAGAAAACAAAAAGTTGTTTCAAGGTCTAGTGCTGAATTAGAGTACGGCCTTTAGCTGATGAGGCAACAAAAATGCAATGGCTATGCTCTCTAATAACTAAACTTGGCTTATTTCTTTGAAGACCCTCTGTTATTTGATGTGACAACTTAAGTGCATGTGCTTTGTAGCAAATCATGTTCAACATGCTCGTAGCAAGCATATAGAAATAGATATGTTCCTTCATCACATCAAATTGTATATTGCTTAATAAAAGCCTTATTACATACTCAATTTATACATATGAGAGGCAAACTTGGTCTGTGTTCCATACCCCTTTGTTTGAGGGGGAATGTTAGTGTTAATGAATAATTAGCATTTATGTATAGGTATAATATATATACAGCTATAATATCTTGTGCATATTGTAACACCCATCATGTATACCCCTTTGTTATGCATTCAGAAGTGTTACGGCTTAAGGGAAACAATAGTTCAAGCCCCCAAAACAAAAATTGATATTTTATTTTATTAGGTTACTATTTATGTGGTAAAAATTGTACTTTAAGTTTATCAAATATCAAGAGCTAACTCATTCATTTAGCCTTTTGAATTCCAATTACAATTTGATAGCTCCAGAATCATTTTCCATTCTCAACTAGTCAAATGTGAAAGCTAGCACTCATTCCTTCCTCAAGCCCTAGCTAATCTAACCGAAAACAACCTTAGGGCCACACATCAGGATTTTGTAACTTTAACCTCAAGACTTATCAAATCACATTTCTATAAAGCTTAAACCTTGATTAACATCATATTCATGTTTATAAGATCATCAAGATTCTTAAGATTACCACTTTACAAAAATAGGGCATTATGACAACCCTATGAAAACTCAACCAAAACTCAAGCTATCATATTCAAATCAGAGCTTAAGCTTACCTCTTTTTGATGCTATAACCTATTCTTGATTCTAGCAACGCCTACATCTTTTAGATGGCACCAAAGTCCTCTATTTGAGAATTTGAAACTATAGAAACGTTGCTCTTGATGAGAGGAACAAAATTTGTAAAAGCCCTATAAGCTAGAAACATGATTTCGGTGGCGAAATCACTCAAAAACACTTTGTGTTCTTCAAGTTTCTTCACCTTCTCTCTTCTTTCTTTTTCTCTCCATTTTCTCTCATTCTCCCTTCCTTGGATGAATTCTAAAGTGTGTGGGAGAGTTGAGAGTTTTATAATTACACAAGGTGCCAGGTGCACTTCTTTTTCTTGAGGTGTAAGATGCTCTTCTTTTCTTAGGGTGCCAAGCGCTCTTTTTTGAAATTTGTCTCCACTCCCTCTCACATGCCTTGGGAATCCTCAAGGGTAGGGAAGAGAAGGCTTGATGATTTTCCCAGCTTTCATGCTTGGTGTTCAAAAATGTCAAACATATGGTCGGACTGGAGACCGATGAGTTGTCTCGACCCTTTTGGACTTATGGCACCTGAGGTGGCTAGGTGGCGTCTCCTCATTGGGCTAACCCAAAAGTAAAAAGATGAAGGAACTGAGGTGTTGACAACTATGGTTCCAACCCAAAAGCTACTTTAATAAAGCTACTTTTTGGGTGTCTCCTTCAAGAATGCACCATATGTCCTCTTGTCTCCCAAATGTTGCCATATGTATATTAGTGTGGCATAAAATAGCACCACATACCAGTGTCTGCTCAAAAAATGCAGGGTATATGTGTCTGCCCTGAAAACATTATGTGTAGACTCACACCGCCATATTTTATCCAACTAATTAATCACATGTTTCATAAAAGAGCTAGGTGGCGCCTTGTCACTAAGCCAACCTAAAAGAAACGTTAGGTGGCGTCTCATTAGTTATCCAACCTAAAAGTTACTTAATCAAAAAGCTACTTTATGTAAAACTACTTTACAAAGAGCTACTTTATTAAACCTACTTTATGCACATGTAGCTTAAGATGATACTCAATCTACTTGTGGGTGTCTGAATGGCGCCATATGGCTTAAGGAACTACCAAGACACGCCAAGTGTATACACCGACCTTAAGATGTTGCCAAGTATACACAGACACCAATAAATTTCATCTGACTACTGAACTCAAGGCCACTTATCATTGCACCAACTTAAAAGTTACTTTATAAATGTAGGATCCACATGACGTCATACAGACACTTATATAGCCCAACTAATTAGCACTAAGTGTGCTAGAATACACTTGCACTGGTACATTTTATCTAATTATTTTCATATAATGAGCCCTCATATAATCTGGGGAATTATTCTCTACCCGAAGGGCCGAATCATATAGTCCCTAAAAGTCACTCTATCATATTCTTGGTGTTCGGATTGGCTGGCATAGCGAAAGAATTTTAAAATTTTACCAATCCCAATTGTGGATCTATTAATTGCGTTTAAATCGATTTAGAAAGAATCGTACCATTTTTTGTTTTTCCCTTCTCTATCTGTAGGAGCCAACACCTCATATCGACTCCTTCTACCGGTATCCACATGAATGCGACTCCAACATGGACCGTGTACTAGCACCTCCAATGTCTACTTAGGCTTCCTTGCAGCTCTAAATTCTTATCCGCACATCAATATTTTTTCTCTCCATCATTTTCGTAACCCATGAGGGATATATTGGAATTTCAAAATTAATCTTGATTAATTTTGAAATTAATTAACCCTTAATTATCTTGATGAGCTAATTAAATAAATTAGGTTTAGTTAAATCTATCCAACATTTTTAATTTAACCTATTTACTTAATTCGAATCAAGAGCCAACATATTTAATTTATCTTCATAAATTAAATCTGAGATACTATATCTTTATCATGTTAGTTATTAAATTTAATTTATCTTAATAAAACTAAATTTTAAAATAATATAATAATATTATCATATATATATATATATTTCAAAAATACATATATATAATATTATTAATTTTATTTTCACTAATTTTATATTATATATATATAAATATAAAATTCGTCCAACCTAGATTAAACATTGTCTCATGTTGGGCCATTTTTGTGTGCGACCTTGTAGGCCCATAAAAAGTTAGTAATGGGCCAATAATTGTACTTACCCACAAGTCGTAAGCGGCCTCTAATTAAGATAGACTACCCAATTCATATGAGGATCGATAACATGATGCAATCTGTCATACAACTATGTCAGGTCCTTTTTATCACACGATATTTAGGTCAAGGATGAGAGATAGATAATGTCATCCTCCTGTTCAATTACTTTCCCGATTACTAAGTAGTCTGACAATAGAAATGGAAACTCCTTTCTATCATAGTATGGCTATACATTTTTCAGACTCACTCATTGAGGGGCCCAGTAATATCTCTTTACTAATGTGAGGGACAACTTTCATCTGACCATTCATATTCCTCTATATAAAAAACCACCAAGCCCGATCATAGACTTTATTATCACCCAGTCAAAGGTGACTTTTGATTAGTTCAAAGTTTGGCAACTCTCGTGTAGGAATCTATGATGACCTTAGGTCGAAGGGCATTGTAACATGCTTATACATGAGATAAGCTTATGACTTAATCCATGTAGCTTTCTCATAGTGGGTCGGTCCAGGATTTGCACTCTTACAAGTGCCAAGGCTTTTATTTGTATCTCCTTATCTTATTAAAGTCATACTGGTCATATTTCATCTATGCTCCCGTATAGATGACCAACCAGGGATATTTGGGACAATATTTATGAATTATCCGAGGATACAGTCATCACAGTGAACATGCGAATAATATGGTAACATAATGGAGAAAATTCATTAAATTAATAATGTTCAAAGTACAATGATTGGCCTCTAGGGCACACTCATTATAAGAGGATCAATCATTAATCTGCCTAATTCCCATTGTCCTAACATGACACTCATGCTTTGCCTGTGCAAGCGGCTTGGTAAGAGGATCAGTAGCATTGTCTTCTCCAACTACTTTGCATATTTGTGTATCACCTCTATCATTCATTTCTCTAATAAGATGAAATCGCCTGAGTATATGCTTGGTCCTTTTATGTGACCTAGGCTCCTTAGCCTGTGCAATAGCACCACTATTATTACAGAATAAATATATTGGATATGAGATGGTAGGCACCACCCATATTCAGTAATGAACTTTCTGATCCAAACGGCTTCCTTAGCTACATCTGATGCTCTATATACTAGCTTATGTTGCAAAATCTACTACAGTGCTCTGTTTGGAGCTCTTCCATCTTACTGCTCCACTATTCAGGAGGAATACTTATCCAAATTGTGACTTAAGGTTATCTTGGTCAGTTTGGAAACTTGCATTTGTGTAACCAGTTACACATAGCTCATCATCCAATCCACCATATATAAAAAATAAGTCCTTAGTCATTCTAGAGTACTTTAGGATATTCTTGATTGGAGTCTAATAACCCTCACTAGGATCTTGTTGATATTTGCTGGTCATACTTAAGGCAAATGAGACATCCAGTCAAGTACACAACATGGCATACATGATGGATCTAATGGCCGAGGCATATAGAACCTTGCTCATGCGATCTCACTGATCAGGTGTACTAGGACACAAATCCTTGCTAAGATAGATGCCATGAGACATGGGCATGTAACCCTTTTTTGAATCCTGCATACTAAACCTATACAGCATCTTATCTATGTATGTGCTCTGACTTAGGCCTATTAGTCTCTTGGATCTATCTCTATAGATCTGAATCCTTAAGATGTATGTGGCTTCACCTAAGTCTTTTATCAAGAAAGACTCTCCTAACCAAGTCTTGACACTCTGCAAGGTAGGAATGTCATTCCCAATGAGTTGAATGTCATCTATATAAAGTACTAGAAATACAATTATGCTCCCACTAACCTTCTTGTAAAAACAAGGTTTATCGATGTTTTGGATGAATCCAAACTCTTTAACTACTTCATCAAAACGATGATTCCAGCTCTGGGATGTTTTCTTTAATCTATAAATGGCTCTTTGAAGCTTGCAAACTTTACTAGAGTCCTTTGAACGCATAAAGCCTTTAGGTTTTGTCATACACACATCTTCAAGTAGGTTTCTATTACGGAAGGCTGTTTTGATGTCTATCTACCATATTTCATAGTATAATATGTTGCAATGGTATGAAGGATTTTGATTGATTTGGCCATTACAACTGGGGAAAAGGTTTCATCATAGTTTACACCATAAGTTTGAGTGAATCCTTTTGCAACCAGTTGTGCCTTGAAGACATTTATATTGCCATCTATGTCAGTTTTCTTCTTGAAAACCATTTGCACCTAATGGTTTTTACACATTTAGGTGGATCGACTAAGATCCATACCTGATTGTCATACATGGATTGCATTTCAGACTTTTGGCATTTAGCCATTTCTCAGAGTTTGGTCCCACTATGACTTCTTGATAGGTGGTGGGCTTATTCTGCCAATAAACAACATATCACGGTTTTTAGTAATAAAAAATCCATATATCTGAGGCTGGTGCCTGTCCTATCAGATTTATATAGACCTTGTGTTACTTGAGGAGGCTTCTCTGTTTTCCATCTATGGTTTTGTGCTATCTTATGACTCTCTAACTTCTTTGAGATGTACCTTGCTCTTACTGGTACTTTTAGATATAAACTCTCTTTCTAGAAACTTACCATTCAAATAAAAAACACTTTGTTATCGGTGGGATTATAGAGATAGTATCCCTTCGTTTCCTTAGGTTACCCCATGAAAAGGCACTTTGAGGATATGAGTGCTAATTTATATGAGGCTTGTTGCTTAACATATACCTCACATCCCCAAATCTTGAGAAAAGATAAACTGGGTTTCTTTCCATATCTCATATGTTGTCTTTTCAATTGTTGTAGATAGAACACGATTTAGTGTGAACACAGCTGTCTCTAAGGCATGGCCCCAAAAGGATGGTGGAAGATCTGTTTGACTTATCATAGATCAAACCATATCTAATAGTGTTCGATTCCTTCATTTAGAAATGCCATTCCATTATGGTGTTCCTGGAAGATTTAATTGTGAGATTATCCCACAACTCCTAAGATGGTCAATGAATTCTTGGCTCAAATATTCACCACCTCGATCAAATTAAAGCGCTTTAATCATCTTTTGAAGTTTGTTTTGTACTTCATTTTGGAATATTTTGAACATTTCAAAAGATTCAGATTTATGTTTCATTAGATAGATATATCCATATCTACTAAAGTTGTCTATAAATGTGATGAAGTACATATAACCTCGTATGGCTGCTGTATTCAGTGGTCCACATACATCTGTATGTATGAGGCCCAATAAATCAGTGGCCCTCTCACTGTGCCTAGTAAAAGGAGCCTTTATCATCTTTCCTAATAAGCAAGATTCATTATATCATATGATTCAAAATCAAATGAGTTAAGAAACCCATCTTGATGGAGTTTAGAAATGTGTTTCTCATTTATATGTCCTAGATGACAATTTCAAAGGTATGTTGGATTCAAATTGTTTGATTTTATCCTTTTGGTAGTTACATTATAGATATTTCTACTATGAGGATGTTCCAAATTTAATATAATAGTAATTGTTCAAAACTAACAAAAGCCCACTGGGCAGAACTAATTTATAAGTGCCTACAGCTAAAAGCAACAACTCTTGCTTAGGCTTCGTTTCAGCCTTGTTTGACTCTTTGGTCTTACCACCTAAGCGATTACCCTTCCATTTGCCCTTCCCTTTCCTATTTATACCCTTTTCTTGCCTTGCCTGTTGCTGGAACATTTCCTTGAGATAGACAATCATCTCATGAGCCTCTATGAGTTCTAGATCTCTTTAGAGCTCTGGAACCATAGTGGCAAGCATCAACCAACCTATATCCCTAGAGTCATCCTTATGCTTCGTGTAAGCAATCTTTCTGAGCTCTTGGAGCATTGGCTGCAGGCTCCTCAGAAATGGGTTGATCGAGGACATAAGCCTTTTTTTCCTACTTGAGAATAATTCTCAAGTTCCTAAACCAGTTAAGATAGTTTATCCTATTGAGTTTGTCCTTCTCAAGGACCAATTGTAACGATAGTGTAGAAGTATTACTAGTCGACATGAGTCTACAATTAAATATACAAAGTTAGTTACTAATCTCCCACTAAATTAACAGCCCTCAATATAATAATTAGTGGGCTAAGATTCATATTTTGCTTAAACTTAAGTCCACTTTGGCAGGACACTTAAATTCAAGTTATTTAGGTAGGTAACATATTTACCAATTACATCACATGTAACTCTTAGATCTTTTTGGGATTCAATCATAATATAATCCGGCATATTTAATCACATATAATGCCTTGAGATCCAAAACCGTTTTGTTAATCTCAATTAAGTCAAAACAATAGTGAATTTTATGAGTAGCACTATTACTCACGCTTGTCTCACCAAGATAACTCAAATGCATCCACTTTGGTTGTTCCTATAATTAACCGATTTAGGTTTTGACAAGTATTCATTAATTGACGGAATTATGACTTAAGATTTGATTTGGAATGCTCAATTAATTAGTTTTGTTTATATGAATGCAATCGTGGTCATGTCTCATACAGATAAATACATATAAACAAAAAAGTATACATGCAATGATCTAATCAAAAGCATAATTTAAATATGATACAACATGGCTTACCTAACCTATAATCCTCCCAAGCCAATAAGAGGACTTCTTTAACTAAGAAAAGAAAGACATTGAAAGAAACCTCGTTTAAACATAAGAGGGGAGTGAGATGAGAAGAGAATGTACATCCAGACTATGTAAAGGAAGGCACGGCACACAGGCCATATTTAAAAAATTTACAACCCTTGAAAAACTAGAGTCATATTGTTTACCATACCAAAACAATTTTAGAAATTAAAACCACAACAAATAACAATTCATACAATATGAAAGCAATAAATGTTATGATTATATCACACTATGAATAGTTAGCCATAGCAGACTATTAATATTTATTTAATTTATTTATGTCACGCATTAGTAAATTATATTACTACTCTTTCACACCAATATTATAAGTAACCTCTGTTAGTGTAACAGTTTCACCTAAGAGGGGGGTAAATTGGGTGATACCAAAAATTTCATTGCGATAAGTAAATTAACTAAATATTTAAAATAGTTGAGAGTAAAGAGAAATATCACCGAAGTGTACATTGGGAGTTATACTGGTTCGACCACAACCACTTTGACTTACATCCAGTCCTTAGAGCGTCTCTGAGAGTTTCACTATATTCTCCAAGATTCAGTGGGTTCTTGGCACCTCAATACACATCAAGTTCCTTCACCTCGACACTCGCTCCCCCTTACACGTTGTAATCAAATCCCCAACTCAAGGTTCCATAACCTTAAGTCGTCTCAATAACAAATATTGAGTTTGTAATGAAAAACTCTGTCATAGAGCAAATATATAATCATTGAAGTACAATGAATAAGTATAAGAAAATAAAGCACTAAGAGTGTGTTGATTAGTGTATGTTCATGTGTTCTCAGTTCTTATATCTTTTTTTCTTTTCTTTGAATGCTCCATATATATAGATGATTTATAGTGTTCGTTATAAGCAATTCAAACATGTCCGTTAGAGTTACGCAGCAACGGTTGACTATTCTTCGAATTTGAAAACTATCCATTTGCGGTAGGTAGCAGTAGGTGAACGTTTGGGCTTTTATTTGACTTTTTACTTCTGGCATGATCTTTCATTGTTTCTCTACAAATGTACTTAGAATACTAGTGCAATGAAGAGCTAATCATATAGAAAATAATTTAATAAACATTTGATTAAAAACATAATTTCTGGACTGCCTTACTCGAGTGATCATGCTCTTTACTCGAGTAGTCCCTCTAGTAAACCTATCAAAAATATGGCAGTGGGTAACTTAACATTTTTCATAAGATATTACTCACATAAGACATGAAGGGCAATACATCAAAAACCTTGGAAATATCTTATTACTCAAGTGGCTACTTGAGTGGACATGTCTTTCCTTCAGTAGTTACTTGGGTGCTTACTCTGGTAATCTGATTACTCGAGTGGCTACTCGAGTGGCCAAGTGTTTTCTTCAGAAGTTACTCGAGTGATCCCTCGAATAGATTTCAAATAAGTTTGCAGATTACTTGATTTTTCCCTCAAGTAATGTTATTCAAATCTTGGCCAAGAGTTTGCTTACCTAGTTACTCGAGTGATCCTTCGAGTAATGGATCAAATAACTCTGGAGATTACTTGAGTACTCCCTCGAGTAATTCCTTTTTCTCACATGGTTACTCGAGTGGCTACTTGAGTAAATTATTGCATTTCTTGGCCGAGAGCTACTGGAAGATTTTTTTACCTAATTACTCGAGTGATGCCTTTGCAAATCATGTTACTCGAGTAGCTACTTGAGTAATGGTCTATATAACTTTGCAGATTATTCGAGTGGTCCCTCGAGTAACATCTTTCAAATTTTGGTAGTGCCTCTCTGGATGAAATTCTCTGTGATTACTCGAGTGGTTACTTGAGTAACATATTCACTTACTCGAGTAGTCACTCGAATAAGCAATCACAAAATTTGTTCATTACTCCAGTGTTTACTTCAAGTAATGCTTTACCACTTTGTTCAAATTCATTTGTTTGTTATCAAATCCATTCATATCATTGATCCAATCTTTGTTATCATCAAAACATATAGGAACTAACAACCTCTAATTAATTAACATCCATACTAGAATTAAGGTCTAATGGTTGACTCATTTACTTTTCTTAGGAATGGAATAATTTCTCAACTCTACTATTTTTTAATGTATAGAGAAGCATGCATTAAACTTCAAGTTATATTTTGCTTCACTTTCAAGCTTTTTTTACACTAGCAGTAGAGGCATCACAAGTCTCCAAGAACATTTATGAATATTCTTAATTTTTTCATCCTTAACATTTCATATAAGAGATTTCCATATGTTTCTACTCAACATACTGCCCATAAGATTTTGGATCTAACAATCTCATAATACAAGAGCACTAAAACCAGGCCAAAGTTTCCTTAGTCTCCTATCCTTGGTATGTGACACAATAGCACTTATGAAGTGACCTAGCTTAGCATAAGAAGTTATATCTAGAATTTCTTTAAGATAATATACTCAAATCCAAAGAAACTCCTCCTTTAAATCAATACTTATAGAATTCTAAGGTAATAAGGAAACAAAACCAATTATAATCATATACAACTTATATATCACATATATAAGCACATAAACTCAACTTAAACGGACAATTAATTTGGCTCTGATACCACTATTGGGATTGGCTGGTACAATGGAAGAATTTTAAAATTTTATCAATCCTAATATTAGATCTATCAATGGCATTTAAATCGAGTTAGAAAGAATCGTACATTTTTTTGTTTTGCCCTTCTCGATCTTTAGGAGCAACACCTTAGATCGACTCCTTCTATTGGTATCCACACAAATATGACTTCAACACGGACTGTGTACTAGCACCTCTAATGTCTGCTAGGGTTTTCCTTGCGGCTCTAAATTCTAATTTGTACATCAATTTTTTTTGCTCCATCATTTTTATAATTTATGAGGGATATATTGTAATTTCAAAATTAATCTTGATTAATTTTGAAATTAATTATGTTAGAATCGGTAGGCACAGCGGAAGAATTTTAAAAATTTTCACCGATCCTAATCGAGGATCTATCAACGGCGTTTAAACCAAGTTGGAAGGATTCATACCTTTTGATTATTCAAAGTTTTCACGATCTCTAGGAGCCAACACGTCAGGTCCGCTCCCTCTACCAGTATCCACACGAATGCTCTCCAACCGAGACTGTGTGCTAGCGCCTCTAATGTCTCATAGAGTTTCCTTGCGGCTCTCAATTCTCATGTGTATGAATATATCTGCTCTATCAACTTTATAACCTATGAGGGCTATTTTCAAATTTCAAAATTAATCATCATTAATTTTGAAATTAATTAAAAATTAATTATCTTGATGAGCTAATTAAATCTGTCCAACAGTTTTAATTTAACCTTTATTTAATCCAAATAAAGAGCCATTAGATTTAATTTATCTTCATAAATTAAATCTGAGATACTATATCTCTATCATGTTAATTATTAAATTTAATATATCTTAATAAATTAAATTTAAAACTAACACAATATAATAATATAATATAATATATATATATACATACATATATATATAAGATATATATTTTGAAAATATTTATATCTATATAATATTATTAATGAATTTTATATTTTATATATATATAAATATAAAATTTGTCCACCCTAAATTAAACATTATCTCGTGTTGGGCCATTCTTGTGTGCGACCCTGTAGGCCCATATGAAGTTGCCAGTGGGCCAATAACTATACTAACCCAAAAGTCGCAAGCGGCCTCTAGCAAGACATTATGACTACCCAATTCATATGAGGATCGTTATCACGATGCAACCTGTAATACAACCATGTCACGCCCCTTTTGTCACACGATATATGTAACCCCCATACTGTAATTATATCTGAAATACGCGATTAAGATGAAATAGAGACCAATAAAAAACAAATAACATTTACTAACCCATCACATGACGGGGTTTTCACAGATAACTTTCGAAATATAATACACCTGGTCTCATATTCAAATTTCGAATACAATTACATTACACAGAATATCACATTTATACAAATATCAGAGTATACAACAATATCATCCCGGCAACTCCCGGGTTCATACCTTTACATAGAATTCATAGGGCACATTCGCCCTTTACAATTCCTCAAACGGGGATTAGACAAATCTCATCTCCATACATAATCAAATATACATCCCAACTATGATAACCAACTACCAAAATCTATAACCCGAAGTAGTCCTCATCGCCTTTGCCTGTTTGCTCCAACCTCGATCCACCTACCCTATCTAAAATGTTGGTAGGGGAGGGTGAGATTCGAGAGAATCTCAGTAGGAAACAAATACCAAGATGCATGTATAATAAGTGTATAATGCATGACATGCTTGCAATACATATCACATGTCCATACCATGACACATTTGCATGCTCAATGTTTCAACAACACACTCATAGCTATAGCATAAATAGAAACAGAGCTTCAAATATCATATATGTTCCACATAATCAAGCAAAGTAATAACATGCATCCACACATTAACACAATATTATATATAGGTAAAAGAGGTAAGTTCCCTACCCTCTTTCCACGTATGCTCCAGCTTCGGCTGCTCACGATCAGGGCGAATACCAAATCCTATAACCAAACAAGGACATAGGGCTAATCCCTTTTCCAATTCTTTAACTCTCAAACACTTAAGTTGGTTATCATTCACGACCTTTAGGTGGCTAATCAAAGCCTAAACATATGCCTAAAGGCTTGGGAAAGGCTATACCAAGAACCACCTTTAAAAGTGTAAAATACTGATTTTTGGGGGTGGGCCGCGGCCTAAAAATCCACTAGCTGCGGCCCAAAATTGCCCAGAAACGCTCAGAAACATTTGGGCTGCGGCCCAAAACTGCTAAAAAACGCTTAGAAATATTTGGGTTGCGGCCCAGAATCCTATGGCTGTTGCCTAAAACTGCTCAGAAATGCTTAGAAACATTTGGGTTGCGGCCCAGAATCCGCTGGCCGCGGCCAAGAAAATCTAGTTTCTTGGCTGACCTTCCAAAAATTATAACTAATTCCACAAAAATCGAAATGAGGTGATCCCAAAGCCAAATGAAAGCTATTGAAGTCCTCTACATAGGAAAAATATTGGCCAACACTGGAAATCACCACATAAATACAGAATTCCCAAACATTCAAGACTGTCCCAAAACAGAATCCATTTTCGACCTCAAACTTTGGACAGCTATAACTCCCAGTTCCAAAAACGAAATGGCACAAATTATATGTCCATTTTGAAGCTTGGGATGTGAACTTTAAGACTGGAAAGTTTCATAATTTTCTGACTTCACTTGTCTAGTCAAAACGTCCACATAACAAGACTACCCAAACAGAATTCCCACTGGACAGAATTTCCAGTTTTGCACACAATGTATCCAATCCAATTCAAATCAATTCCAATGATTAAATACCACAACATGACACCATTTTCAACATAAAACAACATCCAATTCCACCATTCACATTCCACACAAAAATACCATAAAATCAGGGCAAATATCACAATTCTCAAAACTCCACCAAAAACCACAATAAATAGATCAAAAGGAAGCAAACACTCACCTCTTCCTCTTTCCCAAACAAATTCCTTGATTCTTCATCTTTCCCAATTTCCACAAGCTCTAAAACACCTCCTTTCAAAAATCTAAAACCATAGAGATGAAGCTCTCATCAACATGATCAAGATTAGTGAAGAGGATTTAAGCATAAGACGCCATTACACAAGCCAAAGCTCACCTTATTTCTTTCTCTTTCCTTCTCTATTTGGACGAACATGGAGGTTTTGGAGAGAGAGCATTAGATGAAGATGATGAAGAGAGAATCAGTTTTTGGGATGACAAAACCGACCTAAAAGTGAGAGGGAGAGAGAGAAAATAAGGTTTGACACCTTGACCAATCCAAGGGTCTAAAACTTGCCAAGTGTCAACATCTCAACACACCTCCCATGAGCTCACATGAGTAGACCATATGGGATTCCACCCCTTGATCTATTACACAATTCAATCTCAACCATTGATCTTGAAGTTACCAATGAGTTTCCTCTTCGGTAATCGATCAATCAGTCGGTAACTTTACCGTTTTGCCCCTGATTATGGTAATCTCTCTTGAATCACCATCAAACACATTTTCTCATTCATTTTCTTTCACAATGCGCCCTCCCCTCTATTTTAAGTCAATTTAGAGGTTAATCCATAATTGAACTTAAATACAAGGTTTCGACGCTGCTCACAACGCATACGAATCACATCGGGTGCCAACTCACACCATAATCTCCAAAAGGGTTCATTTATCGCTAATGACATCCACTTTTAGAGTCATTAACCCTTAATCACAATTTGGGATCTTGCTAAATCGGGGCTTAGCAATTCACTAATCTCAGGCTTATTCTCTAGCCTCAAGTCTCAAAATTCGGGGTATTACATTTCTCCCCCCGTTCAATAAATTTCATCCTCGAAATTTGTCGCACCACTTAAACCATAAACTACGGATGCTTCTTCACGACAGCTTCCGTTTCACAATCATTTCTTATTGGGATGGTCTCCTCTAGACCACCCACACAAACGGTACTCCACAAATCCGATTCTAGCAAGAATCTCAAATAATAAATGCAACTCAGTTGCCACAACCTGCAATTGGCCCATTTCACGATTGCCACACAAACATAATCACCATCATCACATATCCACAATCGTCACAAGCCCCCCAATTCATGAGTGACTAATGCATCTCAATATCCGGAGGCTCTAAATCATGAGCTATATCATAAGATCTCGGCAGTTGGGCAGCATAGGTCACTACTCTGCTTAACTCAATCTAGTTACCCCTTCCGGGAGTAACCCCAAAACACCACAACCTCAATACATCAAACAACAGCCTCAGCTGTATACACAAACATTTCAGTATTCGCTATATCCACTTTCACAGCTTTACCCTCACCCGTACACCTACCAATAAGTCCACTAGTGGTAACCGGGACTTTTAGGTATTCACAACAAGATCTCATTGCCGTATCAAGTTTCACGGCATTACCCTCACCCATCCGGGACTTTTGGGTATTATACAATGTCCATGACAGATTCACATTAATGCGTGGCGATTTTCACAAAACGATAGCACCCACGGCTATATACATAATGATACATAGCTTTCACCACACAAACAACAGCACTCATGGCTGTATAATAAAGTCACCAGCTTTCACTGTATACAAAGTCACCAGCTTTCGTTGTATAATGTAGTCACCAGCTTTTGCTGTATAATGTAGTCACCAGCTTTCGCTGTATAATGTAGTCACCAGCTTTCGCTGTATAATGTAGTCACCAGCTTCCGCTGTATACAAAGTCACCAGCTTTCGCTGTATAATATAGTCACCAGCTTTTGCTGTATAATGTAGTCACCAGCTTCCGCTGTATAATATAGTCACGAGCTTTCGCTGTATAATGAAGTCACCAGCTTTCGCTATATAATGTAGTCACCAGCTTTCGCTGTATAATATAGTCACCATCTTTCGCTGTATACAAAGTCACCAGCTTTTGCTATATAATATAGTCACCAGCTTCCGCTATATAATTTAGTCACCAGCTTTCGCTGTATAATGTAGTCACCAGCTTTCGCTGTATAATATAGTCACCAGCTTTCGCTGTATAATGTAGTCACCAGCTTTCGCTATATAATGTAGTCACCAGCTATCACTAGCTGTATAAGCAGCAGCAATCTCAAAGATACATGGTTTTTCACCACAAATTCTTTTCACCAAACTAGGATCCTTCAAGACCCCTTTTTCACAAAATAATTTGGACTTCGAAGTTTTACCTCCCGAAGCCATGATTAACACATCGCACTTTCTGCAAATTTGAGCTTCTGCTCAACACCATTCTCAAACATCATATTCACACGCTTCCACTGCACACTCTAAGGTCAATCTCCTCATCTGTGCTTTAACAATGTCAAGTTGATTTAACAGAAGTCCCATAGGAATCTCCCACCACAACTGACAACATTCACAATTTGTGCCAGATTAACACTAGCAACCTCAGGATACCTGATACATATTTCAATTCCAATCTAGTACCACATCCTGGTACCATAGACCATATAGGTTATATCAACCTCCTAAGGACCAGCTTGACTATTGAGTCTGATCCTTGGATAACAGTTCATCTCGTAAACCTCAACCTCAGTTGAACTGGGAAATCACTTCCTTCAATTCCACAGAGCATTAACTCTAACACAAATCCAAATATCTTTACCAGCTTAAGGCACACCGGTCCCCTAGGTCTTAAGGCCTTTAAACATACAAGCTCAGTATGACATCACTACATGTAACATCATACCACCATGGGCTTCTTACCCAATATCTAGGTTAGACATAACTCCTAGAAACTCCATATCACATTTCTGGGAAATCATTTTCTTCCACCTCTGAGTTTACACCTCAGATTCTCAGGTGAACCACACTGATTCACCACATCCACATCACAGATAATGTATACACACATCCCTTAAACTCATATATACACAAACAACAGGGACCATAATGTGTATACCACAACAAACAAACCCATTCTCTATGACTTAAGGCAAAACTACTACCATTATCCTAGCAAATTCCCATGTTTGCCAGGAACTGCAGCTCTGATACCAAAATGTAACCCCCTTACTGTAATTATATCCGAAATAGGCGATTAAGATTAAATAGAGACCAATAAGAAACAAATAACATTTACTAACCCATCACATGACAGGGTTTTCACAGATAACTTTCGAAATATAATATACCTGGTCTCATATTCAAATTTCGAATACAATGACATTACGTGGAATATCACATTTATACAAATATCATAGTATACAACAATATCATCGCGGCAACTCCCGGGTTCATACCTTTACATAGAATTCATAGGGCACATTCGCCCTTTACAATTCCTCAAACGGGGATTACACAAATCTCATCTCCATACATAATCAAATATACATCCCAACTATGATAACCAACTACCAAAATCTATAACCCGAAGTAATCCTCATCGCCTTTGCCTGTTTGCTCCAACCTCAATCCACCTACCCTGTCTAAAATGTTGGTAGGGAAGGGTGAGATTCGAGAGAATCTCAGTAGGAAACAAATACCAAGTGGAAGGAATGGATCAAGAGTGCGGCGTATGACAAGGAAAAGAGTTCCCAATAATACGACAATAATAATAAAGGCTAGGTAGGCTAGTCCTGGTATAGAGCCATCTATAGGTGATACTAATGATCCCGAGAATGACAAGATTTTTCAGGGTGCTGATTCTGATACTGAGTCTAGAGTCCCGATGACTCAGTTATTCTTTGACCCACACCCAGACCATAAGCTGTGGGAATGCTTTAAGGAATTATACTTGCTACGGTTCGATGAATTTATTTCCTCCATGATTCGATGGATAGCATTTTTTGGGCAAGTAAGGAACCTATATAGGCGAAGGGCCGAGCTTGGGTTAGTGTTAACTGATGATATTTGGACCCAAACCACACTAGCCTACCTTCCCGATTTTACTGCTTAGATCAAATAGAAGAATGAGATCATATTTTGGGATCCTTTTGAGTTTGAGACTTTTCTGGATCACATAGAGCCATATGTGGTGTAGAACATAGACTGGTAATGGTAGGGCCAGCTGGACTGGTTATGGTAGCACATAAAAGGCTACTTTTGTATATATTAAGCTGCTTTTGTTGTAAATATGACCCTTTAATATTATTATATATATATCCTGTTGTACAATAGTATTTGATGCTTAAGGTGACTATAAAGAATAAATATCCGCTTCCCTGAATTGATGATCTCCTTGATCAATTGTCTGGATCTAGTGTGTTCTCGAGATTGACCTGAGATTAGGTTATCATCAGCTGCGAGTAAAGGCTGAAGATATACCGAAAACAACTTTCAGGACCAGATATGGCCACTATGAATTTTTAGTGATGCCCTTTGGCCTAACTAATGCACCTGCTGTGTTTATGGACTACATGAACCGGATCTTTCTTCAGCACTTGGCTCAGTTTGTGGTAGTCAAATTTCTGGGTCATGTGATTTCAGAAGAAGGGGTCTCTGTCGATCTTAGTAAAATAGAAGCAGTGTTAAACTGGAAGAGGCCAGAAACTGTTACAGAAATATGCAGTTTTCTAGGTCTTGTCGATTACTATCGTAGGTTCATACAAAATTTTTCCAGAATTGCCTTACCATTAATAAAGCTCACAAGAAAGAACCAATCATTTGAGTGGGATGAACGATGTGAAAAGAGCTTCACACAGCTGAAGGAGAAATTGACGACCTCTCCAGTATTGATTATCCTAGTCCCTGTGAAACCTTCGTGGTGTATAGCGATGCTAGTAAACAGGGATTGGGATGTGTCCTTATGCAACAAGGCAGAGTAGTGGCGTATGCCTCTCGACAGCTGAAGACTCATGAACTGAATTACCCCACTGATGATTTGGAACTTATAGCAATCGTGTTTGATTTGAAGATCTGGCGGTATTATCTGTATGGTACCATTGTAAAATTATACTGCGATCACAAAAGTCTTAAATACTTACACGATCAGAAAGAACTTAATATGCGGCAGCGGAGATGGATGGAGTTGCTGAAAGACTATAACCTGGAGATTAAATATCATCCAGGGAAAGCAAATGTTGTCACCGATGCTCTTAGTAGGAAGGCGATGCAGGTGGCAGTTATGGTGGTACGAGAACATAAATTACTAGAGGAATTCAGGAATCTGAATCTGTCAAATCAAGTATTCCTAAACATGAATGTACCAAATGAAGTAGTTATTGCTAACTTCAATGTTAGTCAAGAGGAAAGTGGTCTGAGGGCAGAAATAAAAGAAGCCCAGAAGCAAGATGAGGAGGCCACATCTATTCAAGAAATGATCAGAATAGGTGAAAATCCAAACTATGATCTTTCACCCAGTGGGTTAGTCAGATACCAGAAGCGAGTATATGTTCCACCAAAGGCTGACCTAAGGCGGAAAATTCTGGATGAGGCACATAAGAGTAAATATACTCTTCATCCAAGAGCAATCAAGATGTACTATAACTTGAAATCAGAATACTAGTGGCCATGAATGAAAAGTGATGTAATCAAGTATATTGCACGATGTCTTACCTATCAAAAGGTAAAAATTGAACATCAACAACCATCAGGACTTCTACAAAGCCCCAAAATTCTAGAGTGGAAGTAGGAGAGTGTTACCATGGATTTGGTGGTAGGATTACCCAGGATCATAAACTATGATGCAATATGGGTAATTGTTGATCGATTTACAAAGTCAGCTCATTTCCTACCTATCAATGTTGGTTATTCTCCTGAGAAGCTAGCAGCTCGAGAAGAAGAAGAATACCTCCAATACTGGATGCCTAAATTCATTAAGTACCAGCCTCCGACATTCAGGGGAAAATTTGATCTACAAGCTGCTGAGGAATGGATAACACGATTGGAGAAAATATTTAAGGTACTGGGGTGTCCTACAAAGATGAAAGCTAGAATGGCTATATATAAATTGGAGGGAGACACTGACCGTTGGTGGAGAAACACTCTGATATGAAGAAATGAACCTAAAACGGATGGCTTAAAATAAATCATAAAATAATATGACACCCAATCTGGAAATGATTTTTTAAAAGATTTTGCAATCCCATTCAAGTACAGCTCCACACTCTGCTTGAAATTGGAACTTCCGCTGTTTACAAAAGATTACTGGTCTCGTTTTTAAAGATATTACTATACTTATGCCATCTATATGCTTTCAAAACATGGGTGTTACAGACTAACTCATCGAGGGGCCCAGTAATATCTCTCTACTAATGTGAGTGACAAATTCCATATTGATCATTCATATTCCTCTGCATGAAAAACCACTAAGCCCGATCGTAGCCTTTATCATCACCCAGTCAAAAGTGACTTTTGACTAGTTCAAAGCTTAGCAACTCTCATGTAGGAATCCATGATGACCTCAGGTCTAAAGGCATTGTGACGTGGTTATACATGAGAAAAGCTTATGACTTGATCCATGTAGCTTTCTCATAGTGGGTCAGTTCAGCACCTTGTACTCTTACAAGTGCCTAAGACTTTGATTCGTTTCTCCATATTTTATCAAAGTTATACTGATCTTGTTTCATCTCTGCTCCCGCATAGATGACTGACCAGGGACATTTTAGGACAATCTTTATGAATTATCCAAGGATACAATTATCACAGTTAACATGCAAATAATATGATAACAGAATAGAGAAATTTCATTAAAATAATAATGTTCAAAGTACAATGATTGGCCCTTAGGGCACAATTTCCAACAAATTAACCCTTAATTATCTTGATGAGCTAATTAAATAAATTCAGTTTAATTAAATTTGTTCAACATTTTTAATTTAACCTATTTATTTAATCCAAATAAAGAGCCAACATATTTAATTTATCTTCATAAATTACATCTAAGATTGTATATCTCTATCATGTTAGTTTGTTAAATTTAATTAATTTTAATAAAACTAAATTTAAAAATAATATAATAATATTATCATATACATATATATACATAATATATATATGTATGTATATAAAGCTAAGGTTCTGCTCAATATTGTTGATTATTATGTAAAGAAGTAATAGCATATGGACTTTATTTGTTTTTCAAGGCTATAACTAGTAAAACCCAACTGACAGGGCAGTTATGCCGATTGTAATATCCCAAAATGTACTCAAGGGCTAAATGTACAGAATAGATGGTGGGATTAATGACAGAATTACCTCTAGAAATTTTGTTACGACTTTAGTCAATTTTCACATGCAAAAAAAAATTGGCAATTGAATATTATATTGCAAGTGGATATTTTATAAGATCATCATCTCCTTCAAAGGGCCATGACTTACATAAGATATAAGGAGACAATATTGGTTATTAATATATGACATGTGAAGGCAATTTGACCAAGTTGTAAAAGGTGGTGACTAAGTCAACAATTTCAACTAAAGAAGTAATATTTGAAGAGTTGGAATTATGATTGATTCAAGAAGCTCTTTTGGCTATTCCAAGGGCTACAATTCGTATGGCATGAGAAGGAAAAGAAAATATGTTGAATTGGTCAAATATTGCAACTAAAGTAATGTATTTGAAGAGGCAAAAGTTATGATAAATCAAGGAGTATTTGTTTTGCTCTTTAAGAGATATTTACGGTGACAATAAAGAGAGAAAGAGAAGCACATGAAAGACCAAGTAAGGAGATGAAGACTTGGTCAACAATTGTAGGCCAAGCATAAGATGATATCTTGTATACAAAAGGGGAAAACATTTCGGTCAAAAAGGGAGGAGGAAGGAAAGAGAAAACTTGAAGTAATTTTCACCACATCTTTTATCTACTTTTGCACCATATTTTCGTTTGGACTTTGAGAGATAAGAGGGGCCAAAAATCTGATCATTAAGTCACCTATTTCATCTCTCCTCAAGTCGGTTGCAGCAGCAAAAAACGTGGAGGAAGAAAAGCAAGGTTTTAAGGTGAGCTTAATCTTGATTTTTCACCTTCTTAACCTCATCTATGGCTCAAGTGACCTTCATGAAACTTGTTCCTCTCTTCCTTAGCTTCATTTCTATGGTTTTTGTTTTTGAAGAGGAGGAGTTTTCAGCCACCTTGCAAGAACAAAAGTTGAGGAATCAAGAAAAGAACACAAGAAGGAGCAAGAGGTGAGTAAGAGCATTATGTTGATGTATATGATGCTTTAGTTGGCTGAGTTGTGGTGGGCTATTGTGACAGCCCTAATTTCGTTTTTTAGGGTATATTAGGGATCATGAAGCTTTCATCCTATATATGTGCTTATATGTTGGTTTGGAGGCAAATGAGCTAAGCTTAGTAATTAGATAGTGAAGTGGTTGGTTGTTGTGAAATACCCTAAAATTCTGCCAAAACAGGACATGAGGAATGAGTGGGAATTTGTTCATTTTGATGTTACCATTGTGTTCTACACGAAAAATTATGTGGGAATAGGTTTGGTTGTTGATTTTGAAGTCATTGGACACATTGGTTGGAAATTGGAAAAACTGTCAAGTGTAACTTTGTGCAGGGCAGTCAGTTTGTAGGGGCATTTTGAATGGGCAATTGGTGTCTAAAAATTCTGAAACTTTCCAGTCTTAAAGTTCACATTTCAAGCTTCAAAATGGACATATGATTTGTGTCATTTCGGTTTTTGAGCTTGGAGTTCTAGTTGCCCAAAGTTTGATGTCGAAACTGGACCTAATTCTGGAGCAGTGTGGAATGTTGTTAATTCTGGGAATTGTGTGGTGATTTCTGGTAGTGATTCATATTTTTCCTATGAAGAGGACTTCAAGAGATTTCAATAGGCTTTGGGATCACCTCATTTTGATTTTTCTAGAATTAGTTATGATTTTTCAAAGATGTTGGAAAATTCTGGCAGATTGGTCACCTATGCGAAAATTGAAGATTTTATGGCATAATGTAATATTGTGGAACTTTGAGGTTAGAAATTAGCCTTTTAGGTTAATTGACCACTTTAGCTCCTTAGTTGACTTGATTAATTGACCATAGTGATAATCAACTTAAGTATTATAGAGATAAAATTTGGGAAAGAGATTGACGGGTTGTCCCTAACTTGGTTTACAGGATTTGATATTTGCCGTCCTCGTGAGCCCGCTGTGCCAAGAAACGTCAGGAAAGGATCAGGTAGTGACTCTCTCTCTTATACTATGTGTAATGCTCTGTATGTGTGTGTTATCACTGTTCTGTGATGAATCTTTGATGCTGCTGCGGTTACAGCTGGTGATAGCTGTCGTTTACAGCGTAAGCTGTCGTTTACAGCGTAAGCTGTCGTTATTGTGATTACAGCGTAAGCTGTCGTGATGGTGATTACAGCGTAAGCTGTCGTGATTATGATTACAGCGAGAGCTGTCGTATTGTGTATACAGCCGTGAGTGCTGTCGTTTGTGGTGAAAACCATGTATCTCTGAGATTGCTGCTGCTGCTGCTGTTTGTGATTTATATACATGCTTTGTGTTATGCATTGTGTGAGTGGTTTGTTACTACTGGGATTCGCTCGAATCTCATTCTTTCCTATGACTAACATTTCAGACAGGGCATGTGGCTCAAAGGAGAAGCGGCCAACCCGAAGCACTTAGGACCTTTAGGGATACTATGGATTTTTGAGATGTTGGTTATCTACTTTAAACTCGGGATTACTGTATATTTTGAATTAGGAATATTATATTCGATTTTGGTTGTGTAATCCCCTAGTGGATACTTGTAACCTCTAGAGTATATAGGTATAGAACCCGGGAGTTGCCGGGGATTTGGTTATACACTCTGTTATACATGAATGTAGATAAACTGCACAGGTAATTATATTCGAATTTTGAAATGGAGACCAGGAACAGGAAGAGATTTTGAATGTTTTGTGAAAACCCTACTACAAAGTAGGAGATTGAAATGAGTTTAAGTTATCCGATGGTCTCTAATCTAATTTAATTATCTAATATCGAATTATAATTACGTGATTAAAGGCAGGGGGTTACACCGATTGTAATGCTCCAAATTTTGATTAAGGGCTAATGATAATTATTGTGGATAATTTGGTAAATTAAAGTGGATTTGAGATCCGACTTTATTATTGGGAATGCACAATGCCCTGTATTTTAGCATAATTATGTGATGAAATAATTATTGGGCTAAAATAAGGGAAAATGGCACATGGAAGAGGAAAAAGGATCTGATTATGAGATATGTGGCAATTTAGATAAATGTGCCAAAATCAGTGGAAAATTTGGAAAGAACGGAAAATCGTCGGGTAATTAGTTAGTGATTAATGGAGAAATTAATTACTAACTAAGAGAAATGTGATGTGTGACCAAATAGCTAATAGAGTGGTTAGCGTAACTAATTAGTTACTTACTTCATGAGAACAAACGAGAGTGGGACAAGTGTCAAGAGGAGATGGTATGAGAGTGGTTGTGAAAGTCAAGATTTCAATTAAAAAACTATTTCTCTCTCTCTTCCCTCCCATATCTTCAGCTGCAAGTAAGAGGCAAGAGAAAGTGTCATCATTTCACTTTCTTCAACCTCTCATCTCTCCTATTTCTCTCTCCCATTTCATACAGCCATTGAAGCAAGGAAGGAGGAAGAAAGCTTGAGAAAAGGTAAGCTATTTGACCCTCTTAATGACCTCTAATGCCAAAACTCCCTTCTATAAAGTTGTTCCTTGAGTTGAGGGCTTCATTTTCATGCTTTTAGATTTGCCATTGGTGGTATTTTGAGCACACAAGGAAATCTAGAAGTTGGAGAACCAAGGAACTTCTTTGGGAAAGTTGTTTAGGTGAGTGAAAGCTTCATTTTTATATAAGTTTTGTGGAAATTGGTTAGGCCTTGAATTTTTGGAAAATTTGCCTTAATTTTTGTGATTTAGGGTTATAAGGAGTATGGTTTTGTTGTTGTTGTTGGAAATTGTGCCTAAAGGGCCAATCATTGTACTTTGAACATTATTAATTTAATGAAATTTCTCCATTCTGTTATGATATTATTTGCATCTTAACTATGATAATTGTATCATTGGATAAATCATAAAGATTATCCTAAAATGTCCCTGGTCGATCATCTATGCGGGAGCAAAGATGAAAGAAGACCAATATGACTTTGATAAGATATAGAGATATGAATCAAGTCTTAGGCACTTGAAAGAGTACAAGATGCTGGACCGACCCACTATGAGAAAGCTACATGGATCAAGTCATAAGCTTTTCTCATGTATAACCACGTTACAATGCCCTTAGACGTGAGGTCATCATGGATTCCTATGTAAGAGTTGCTAACTTTTGAACTAGTCAAAAGTCACTTTTAACCGGGTGATGATAAAGGCTATGATCGGGCTTGGTGGTTTTTCATGCAGAGGAATATGAATGATCAAGATGGAATTTTTCCCTCACATTAGTAGAGAGATATTATTGGGCCCCTCGATGAGTGAGTTTGAGAATTGTATGGCCATACTTCAATGGAAAGGAGTTTCCATTTCCATTGTTAGACTACTCAGGAATCGAGAAAGTAATGGTCAGGAACAAGAGGATAACATTATCCATGCCTCATCTTTGACCGATATATTGTGTGACAAAAGGGACGTGACATGGTTGTATGACATGTTGCATTATGTTAACGATCCTCATATAAATTGGGTAGTCGTAATGTCTTGCTAGAGGCCGCTTGCGATTTTTGGGTTAATATAGTTATTGGCCCACTGCCAACTTCATATGGGCCTATAGGGTCGCACACAAAAATGGCCCAACAGGAGATAATGTTTAATTTAAGGTGGACAAATTTTATTTATATATATATATATATGTAATATAAAAATTCATTAATAATATTATATAAATATGTATTTTTTGAAATACATATTATATATATATGTATATATATTATATGATATTATTATATTTTGTTAGTTTTAAATTTAATTTATTAAGATATATTAAATTTAATAACTAACATGATAGAGATATAGTATTTCATATTTAATTTATGAAGATAAATTAAATCTAATGGTTCTTTATTTGGATTAAATAAATTGGTTAAATTAAAATTGTTAGACAGATTTAATTTAAACTAAATTTATTTAATTAGCTCATCAAGATAATTAATTTTTAATTAATTTTGAAATTCAAATATATAGCCTTCATAGGCTATAAACTTGATAGAGTAGATAGACTCATACACGCATGAGAATTCAAAGCCACAAGGGAAACCTTAAAAAACATTGGAAGCTCTAGCATGTAGTCACTATTGGAGAGCATTCGTGTGGATACCGGTAGAGGGAGCGGACCTAACGTGTTGGCTCCTAGAGATCGTGAAAACCCTAAGTTAAAAAAAGGTATAAGTTCTTTCTAACCTGATTTAAATGCCATTGATAGGTTGCCATTGTTAAAAAAAGGCATGGTGATGGGTTGTGATTTTGGTCATTTTGAGGTTGCCATTGTGTTCCTTGTGAGAAATTGTATGGGAATAGGTTTGGTGATTGATTTTGGAGTCATTGGACACTTTGGTAGAAAATTGGAAATCTGTCAAGTGTGAACTTTGTTCTGAGCAGTCAGTTTGTATGAATGTTTTGAATCACCAAATGGTGTTGAAAAATTCTGAAAATTTTTAGCCTTAAAGTTCACATACCAAGCTTTAAAATGGACATAGAATTTATGTTATTTCATTTACTGAATGGAGAGTTATGCTTTGCCGAAGTTTGGGACAAAAAGATTGGACTCTGTTTTGGAGTAGTGCTTAGTTTTGTGTAATTCTAAAATTTTTTGGTGATTTCTAGTTATGGTCCATATTTTTCCATTAAAGAGGACTTAAATATATTTCATTTGTCTTTGGAATCACCTTATTTCAAGTTTTCTAGAATTAGTTATGATTTTTGGAAGTTTAGCCAAGAATCAAGGAATTTCTTGACCGCGGCCTAAGGTGGCTGGCCGTGACCCAAACCTTTCTGTCGTGATTCTGGCCACGGCCCATAGTGGCTGGCTGTGGCCAGTGACCTTCTGACCATATTTTGGCCATGGCCCAAGGATGGGCTGGCGTAGCTAACACCTGTGTTCCAGCACTTTGAGTTTTTGAAAAGTGATTTTCAACCTATTGTTTCCCAACCCTTTTGGGCTTTTATTATAGGCATTTGCAGCTTCTTAAGGGTCATTATTGATAACCAAATCTAAGTGTTGAGAAGTCAATTGAGTATTGGAATAGAGAATAATGCTTCATCCTTAATTATGACTTTAGGATTTGATATTTTCTTGGAGCGTAGAAGGCCCATGCCTGCTCAAGAACGGAAAGACCAAGGTAGTAACACTTTATCCTATATCATGTATATTTCATTGCTTGTTTTCATTAGTCATTGAATATAGATACAGTAAAGGGATGTGGCGAAAACCCGGCCTTGAATACAGATATAGTAGGGGGACGTGGTGAAAGCCTGACCTTGTATACAGTGAAGGAGACGTGGTAGTATGCCCAGCCTTGAATATTGATTTCTGCATTGTGATGTATGCTTACTTGCTTTGTTTAATTATGCATCATATACGTAAACTATTGCTACTGGGATTCTTTGAATCTCACTCTTTCCAAATAACATTTTTAGACAGGGCAAGTGGATCAAGAGGCAAGCAAGTGGATAAGGGCGATTAGGACTACCAGCAGTAGTCTTAGTTAGATATTTTGGTTTTATATTGAACTGGTTATCATTTTGGACAAATTTATATATATGAAATAGATCATTGTATTATAGTTTTGTGTAATCCCCGGTATAGATACTGAAATGGTCAATGATGCCCAGTATAAACTTTTGGATTAATTTTATTATCCTGGGTGGATGTCGGGAATTGTGCTTATACTCTGATATTATACATGTGACAAACTGAATAGGCCTATTGATTTTATGAAGGAATGAATGGAGATCTAATTGTACAGGTTTTCTAAAAATGTTTTTAATTACCCTCGATCTCTCATTCAATTATAAAAAGTGTTTATACACCTAATCCCGGCCTTGATTATGACAGGGGTTACACCGATAGTTAGCTTGAATGTTCACATGATATTATTATTTGTTGCCTGAAATGTTGGCTAGAAAGTTACAATATTTGCATATCAATATCTTTATATTAACATATTTATTATGTTTAAAATAGAACTAAGTCACAACCACAGAGCATACTCTTGAAGTAATATTCATACTAACTTCATAAATTTTCCAAAACTTCAAAGTATCTAATATATCCTTACTTCTCCTTTAGGATCTAATACAAACTTAGGGGAGGTATCCCCAAAAGGATTGAAAAGACAAGGAGGAGAAAGAGAGCTAGAGAAGTAAGGACCAATACAGAGTCATTAATTCATAAGATGCAGATGTAGAAGCAAAAATTTAAAAGAGAAGAGAGTGGAGAACTGATATATTATTGAAATATCAAGAAATTACAAAACAAAGAACAAAGGAAAAAACATAAAAATGAAACAAACTTACAAACAAGCGGGGAAAAGAAGTGATTCTGAAGGGCGGTCAGGAATCGAGTGAGTAACAACTGAAATGAAATGCCATTTTGTAGGCATTCAAGACAATACCTATTCATAGTAATTATTTTTCCCCCTTTGGGTAAAATCACTTTAACTTAGAATAAGAAACATATTACCCAAGTTAAAGTGCTTTTACTTTTGCTTTTACCTAAAGTAAAAGAAATACATCAGTTTGTTTGCTAAACAGTGGAAATTCTTCGAGTCTTTATGTCAAAACTTCACCGAAAGCATAAATTTGTGTCAGCTAGTCTTAGGTAAATTTGGTGTAAGGATTAAAAATTTCATTCATTACCTTTTGAAATTCAGAAGGTGCATTTTTTAAACCAAAAGGCATTACATTCCATTCATATAAGCCTAATGGAACTATAAATGCAGTTTTGTAGAGATCCTTTTTACTGATTTGAATTTGCCAGAATCCATATTTCATATCGAATTTTGAAAATATTTTGTCCTGATGAAGGTGATTTAAATTTTATTTGGAATAGGATACCTAATCCATTGAAAAGAGTGATTTAAGGGCTTGTAATTAATTACAAGTCTTGAAGTTCCTTGTTCAAGTTCAGCATTTTTATTGACATAAAAAGCTGCACAAGACCAAGGACTTTGGCTTTTTTGATTAAGCCCTTTTGAGTGCAAATCTTTGATCTCATTTTAACAGTGTTCCAGGAGTTCTTGGTTCATCTAAATTGGACGAGCTTTGGTTGGAATAGTTCTTTCATTAAAATTTTTCTCATAAGGGAGATCGACTATATGCTTTTTTCTTTCCGAGAAAGCATTAGGAAAATCAAAACAAATTGTGTCTTGAATATTTTTCAAAACATTTTGGATTTTCTATTTTAGAAGGGGTTTTTCTAACTAGGTTTCATTAACCTTGTAAGAAACTTCCTCATTTAAGAAATTAATTTGGTTTTCCTTATACTCAACTAAATTTAGGAATTTAGTATAAGGTGGATAAGCAAATTTGAAGAAAATAGGTTTTCCTATTATTTGAGATTATATCCTTCTTTTGTTGTTAGATAAGGTATTAATTGTTCAATGAAAGGAGCACCAAGAATTATATCTTGAGACAAAACTTTGGCTAAGATGAAAGGAGTTTTGATTTAAGAGCCATTATTTTCAACTACTGCATTCGAACGCTTGTAGCTAATGTCTAATGGTGATTTATTTGGTCCACAGAGATTCTCTATGGTTTTTTTGTAAAATTTTGTTGGAAGTAGATCTTCCCTGATACAGCTTAAGGCTGAACCAGTATTGAATAAGGCTATTGTTTCTAGTACAAACTTATTTGCATAATTTTGACTGGAATATGCCATTTTGCATTGAAATTGTTGATATAAGATTTAAGAAAGAGTTAGGAGTGTTTGAATCTTCATTCCTGACATCATCCTTTGCATCCTTTCTCTCTTTGTCAAAGATTTCTTCTTGAATTTGATTTAAAATGAGAGAATGGAAATCTTGAGTATTTTTCAAGTTTCTTATCTCTTCTTTTAAATTGTTTATTTCATTCTGAATGTCAGAAACTGAAACAGGTTTTGGGTTATTCTGAAATCTTTTTATTATCTCAGAAAAATCATATTTGTTTGCAAAGTTTTTGAGATATTTAGAATTTGAAGAGGAGGCTGAACCTTCTCTAAGTTTATTAAAATATTTGACCTTTTCTTTGTCATTTGGAAGAGAGTTTATCATTTCAAAAATCAAATCTTCTTCTATAACATTAATGTGGAAAATGTCGTTTGAGAATTAGTTAAAATTGATTCTTTGATTGGGTCATCAAGCTTGGAGCTCTTAGAAATATTTTCAAAACAATTTATTTGAAAATCATCTTCATCAGATGAAGATAGTATATCTTGCTGTTGAAGATCATTAACTTCTTCAGAAGAGGATATATCATATTCTTCCTCAGAAGAGGTTTCTTCAATCAAAAGATTATTTAATTGTTGAGAATTGGTTCTTCAAGTTGTAAGGCATTAATCTTTTTATTAAGCCTATAATATCTTGTCATGTGACCTTCTTTGCCACATCTGAAGCAATCAACCTTTCCCTTTGGAAGGTCTATTGGAGTTTTAGACTTAAACTCATTTTTTAATTTTCTAGGGTGATTACTCCTAGGTTTTTTATGATATTTTTTATAATATCTTTTAACTTTGTAATCTTTGTCTTCATGTCTGTGTTTAAGTTTTTTACACTTTTTACAAGTAGGAAAACCAAATTGTTCACAGAAGATCCCAAATCTTTCTTATTTAAAGCTTTTTCTTTGGCAAGTTGATGTTGAAGCCTATATACTTGGCAAAGTTTTAAAGCAGTTTTCTTGACAATTGCAATGAGCTGTCCAAATTTTAAGTTTTCGTAATGGATTTGACCATCACCAGTTTGATTTCTAATCTTTTCCCTAATCTTATCTCCTAAGGAACTAGGAAGACCAGCTAGAAATTTTTCTTTGCAGATTGGATGATTTCCATCTTCTCTAGTCATTACACTTAGCAAGAAATTATCCCTATACCATTTGAAATGAGATAAGGTTTTGCATTTTAAATTGGACAAAAGATCTGCCAATTTTCTCTCCAAAGAGAAGGATCCCTAACAAAATATGCAATTATGTTAACTATAAGACAGTTAACAGCATCTGACATTGGTTCACCATCACTAGTGATTATAGTGCCATCTTGAGAGGTTTTTATTGCTTAAAGTATTTGGTTTTTTTGCTCATAAGTGAGATGGTGATCCCACCAACCTTTGAGTTGCCCAGAAAAGCCAGAAATCAATATATTATTAGTGCAAGTGTTTCACCCAAGAGGGGGTGAATTAGGTGATAACAATTTTTTTTAAAAAAATAATTATTGGAAACTAAACTGATAAAAAAGAAGTTTAGAAGTTATAAAAATTTCACCGAAGTGTACACCAGAAATTATACTGGTTCAGTTTAATCACGATGACCAACATCCAGTCCTCATTTACAATATGAACTTTCACTATCTCTTTCAAGATTCAATGGGTTCTTGGTTCCTCAGTAAACAACGAGTTCTTCCTAACTCATGATACTTGCACCCCCTTACTCAACGTAAAAAGATACCCACTTATGGTACCACAACCTTAAGTTATCTCTCAATCAGATGTATAAAATAATAAAGACTCTCTTTTATTGAGTAATTAATATGATCATTGAAGTGTATTGATACAGAAAGAAGGCTAGAGCTTAGAAATGAATATTCGTTAGTTTAGTAGTTCAGCGTCTTAACTCCCGCTTTGAATGCTCTTGCTATTTGTAGTTGGAGTGATTATAATGACCTTTGGAAACATTCTGTTTGTCCGTTACACTCTGATCACTTTTCTGGACATTCTTTATGTTATTTGAATATAGCCGTTATAGTAAAGAGAATGCGTAGGTTGGTAGAAGTTCAATTTAGGATTTAATGACTCTAACACAATATCTACTTTTCTTGGATTTCAAAATATCTGAAGAGTAAATTCCTGAAACTTGTTTGAGCAGATGTTAATCATATAAGATAATAATAATCAAGATGATAGTATTGAATTCGTTGGATTTATAGACTTTGATTTTAATGCTTTGTTTTCGTGAAATACTTAGTATTTGAATACTCTAATGATTATCAGGATAAAATGATCATTTTTATGATACATAATATTTAAATACTTTCACTACTATTCAGATAGTATTTGAAACTTTATACTAATTTTATTCAAATAGTTTGAACACCTATTCGAATAGCATTTCATTAAAAAATAATAAAGTTATCATGATACAAACATTGACTATTCGATTACTTGCTAGAGGAAAAATATTCTTAAGCTTCAACACTATTCGAATAATAACACATAATAGTCTTGATGTTGGTTTTGAAAAGCTATTCAGATAATAGTTATACTATTTGAATAGTGCCCTTACTATTCGAATAGTTATCCCATTAATCGGATAATGAGTTTGGAAATTTGCTTTTAAGAATGCATTCACTATTTCGATAATGTATAGACTATTCGAATACTTTTGATCAGAAAAGAAATTTTAAAAGCCACTTTATTCAAATAGTCAAAGACTATTCGATTAATATAGATATGTTCTCGTGTATCTCTATTCGAATTGTTTATACACTATCATGATAATCTTTTGTCTATTCGAATTGTTTGAAAGCTATCAGAATAATTGCTGGTTGAAAGCGAGTATTACTATTCGAATAGTGAACATACTATCCGAATAGTCTCTTAGCAAAAATCTTATGGGAAGAAGTGCATAGACAAATAAGAATCTACTTAGGTTTGTTATCATCAAAACTCTGAATCTAACATTCTCCCCTTTTTTGAAGATGACAAAACTTAGTAAAAGTAATCAGTAAAAGTAAATGAGATGAGAAGAAATACAAATTAAGGCACAGTTCCCTAGTTCAATAAGCCAAAAAAACATAAGACAACATATGATAATATAACTATTCTAAATAATTAAGAAACCAAGGATCTCAGTACTCCAAGAATTATGGAGATTTATGGAGAGGATGGCTGAGGATGACTCTCCCCCTTTTTGTCATTATCAGAAAGGTTGGGAGGAAGAGGAAGAGAGAAATCAGAAGGAGGAAGAACTTCTCAAATAGGAGCAAGATGAGGAGTTGAAGTAGAGACTATAGAAGGATCAGAGTGAGTATGGAATTGGTCAGAAGGAGGAGCAATTGTAAATGAAGGTGAGGAAGGAAGCATAGCTGCAGAGGTATCTTTAGAAGGAGATGGACAGATGAGGAGACTAGGTTGCTCTGCAGAGGCAGGTGAAACAAGATTTTTAGTATTAGGCACTTCCTGAGTGTCTCTAAAAGAGCTAGAGGCTGACAGTAGAGTGGTGTGAGGAGTAGTAGCAGGCTAGATGACAGGCTCCATAGTGATTTGAACAGGAATAGAGGAAGTGGATTCCTGGATAGTGAATAGGACATTAGCAGACTTAAGAGGTAGAGGAGAGGTGGTTGGAAGTGGCTGAGATGGAGGGGCAGAAGCTATATCAGTATATTGAGGAATTGCAAGTGTAGGGGCCCTGGTGAGAAAAGAACTAGTAATACATGTTTCTATGCAGTCAAGTCTATGCCTAATTTCATGGAGTTGTTGGAGATAATTGGCATGAAGATTGTAGAGAGACTTGAAGTTCTCATTGACTGCACCAATTATGGCTTGAATTTGATTTTGAAGATCTTCCCTTAAGAGTTGATTAGACCTTATGAGTTGCTCTACCAAAGGTTTGAGAGCTTCCTGAATGTGAAGTTGAATTGAGGTACCAAAAAATAAGGGAGAAGGAGAGGCAGCTCTAGAAGAATGAGCCTCATCTAACTTAGAAGTCTCAACCTCTACTCTTTGTCTTTTTGATTCGGGCTCCTTAGGTATATCAAGTGGTAAAGGAATCTTCATCTTTCTAATCTAAGTCTTGCCAAATCTCACCAGTCTCCCTTATTCTCCTTATAAGTACCAGATGTTATTCATTTTGAGAAACAAGGAGATAAGTTGAGGGAAGGGAGCATGAGTAGTTTTGTTGGATCCCAATATGTACCTATCAATTTATTGGTATATGAATTCCCCCAATATTCAGCTTTACTTAAGAAATTAGACAAGCCAAAAAGTGAAAGTCTCTGTATGAAAAGAAGTTGAAGTTCTGGAATTTGTTGACAAAGGATCTTGTATAGATATACCACAAGATTCTTTGTACAATTGAGGCACATAGAAGAAAACTTCTTTACTTGTCTTACTGGTTTAATGATTTGCTAAATCTGATCATTAGTGTATTCAGGGACTCTATCAAATTCATCGTCATCATATCCAAGATAAGAGTTAAGGATAGAGGGTGACAATTGTATTTTCTACCCTCTCACAATTGTTTCCAATCTTTCTTCAACCAAATCCTTCTTATTTCCTTTGATTTTGACAAATTACAAATTTGAATAGAAAGCTCTTACTACAAAGGGACTATAAGATAGATCAATCTGAAGCCACCTCTGGTAGTGTTGTAAGAATTCATACAGATTTAAACCAAGATTGTCTCTTAAGTAAGCCAGGTTTATATACACTACAGGACATATAGCTCGAGAGGAAAAGAGATCACTGTACCTCTTTTTCTCATCTGGTCGAAGAAGAGGCCTCGTATTAAAATCTATAGGAGGTCCAGCTATCACTTCCTCTATCAAGCTTTGAGATACTTTAGGCATGTTAGTTCAAGCATTTCACCCAAGAGGGGGTGAATTGGGTGATTCCAAAAATTTCGTTGCATATAAGGAAATTTACGGAATATTAAAAATAGTTAAGAGCAAGGAGAAATATTACCGTAGTGTACACCAGGAGTTATACTGGTTCGGCCACAACTACTTTGACCTGCATCCAGTCCTCAGGGCGTCTCTGAGAGTTTTACTATATTCTCCAAGATTCAGTAGGTTCTTGACACCTCTGTACACAGCAAGTTCCTACACCTGGATACTCGCTCCCCCTTACACATTGCAATCAATTCCCCAACTCAAAGTTCCACTACCTTAAGTTGTCTCAATAACAAATATTGAGTTTGTAATGAAAAACTCTCTCACAGAGCAAATATATAATTTCTGAAGTACAAATGAGTATATGAAAACAAAGCACTAAGTGTATTGATCGATGTGTGTTCTCAGTTCGTGTCTCCTTGTTTTCTTCTCTTTGAATGCTCCATATATATAGATGATTTCTAGTGTCCATTGGAAGCAATTTCAAACTTGTCCATTAGAGTCGCACAACAATGGTTGACTATTCTTCATATTTGAAAACTATCCGTTGGCGGTAGGTAGTGTTAGGTGAACGTTCAAACTTTTATTTGACTTCTCAAATCTGTCATACTCTTTCATTATTTCTCTGTAAATGTACTTAGAATACTAATACAATGAAGAGTTAATCATATAGATAAAAAATCAAGAGATATTCAATGAAAATATAATTTCTGGACTGCCTTACTCGAGTGGCTACTCGAGTGATCAAGTTTATTACTCGAGTGGTCCCTCGAGTAAACATGTCAAAAATATGGTAGTGAACAAACCTTGAGAATACCTGATTACTCGAGTGGCTATTCGAGTGGCTATGTCTTTACCTTCATAGATTACTCGGGTGATCACTGTGGTAAATTGCTTACTGAGTGGCTACTCGAGTGGGCATCATTTTTCTTCACACCTTACTCGAGTGATCCCTCGAGTGGCTTTCAAATAACCCGATAAATTACTCGATTACTCCCTCAAGTAATGGCATCAAATTCTTGGCCGAGAGTATACTACCTAGTTACTCGAGTGGCACTTCAAATAACTCTGCAGATTACTAGGGTAGTCCCTCGAGTAATGCTATTTTCTCACTGGTTACTTGAGTGGCTACTCGAGTGATGTGCTACATTTCTTAGCCGAGAGTCACTGGAAGATTTTGGACCTGGTTACTTGAGTGGCTACTCGAGTGATACCTGTGAAAATCTTGTTACTTGAGTGGCTACTCGAGTAATGGTCTATATAACTTTGCATATTACCCGAGTGGTCCCTTGAGTAACTTCGTTCAAAATTTGGCAGTGCCTCACTGGATGAAATTCTGTTTGCTTACTCGAGTAGCTACTTGAGTAATGACTTCTGTTACCCGAGTGGCTACTCGAGTAAGCCTTCTTAAAAAAAATTGTTAATTACTTCCAGTGCTGACTTTGATTGATGCTTTGCCACTTTGTTCAAATCCATTTGTTTGTTATTAAATTCTTCCATATTATTAATCCAATCTTTATAATCATCAAAACATATGGGATCTAATATTCTCCCCCTTTTTGATGATGACAAAACTTGGTGATTTTGAACAAAGTTTTTGAAGTTGAGTTTTCAAATTCTTTTCATATGAAATCATTTGTTGAATTTAAACTTGAAAACTCTTTGAGATAACTTATTAAAGATCTTTTCATAGTTTTTGTTCTTATGATTATTTGTTTACCTTGCATACATAATAAAAAACACATTAGTCCTAAAATGCAATATAATTGCAACAAAATATCATAAAAAGAACAAATTGCATAATGAGGAATTCAATTCAATACATAATCAAACTTTAAACTTAAAATCCTTTAAAACAAACCAAACAAACCCCATACACCCAAATCCCAATCTATAGACTCAGCCATTCTTCATAAAATCACTCAAGTTCTTCTCCACCGTTTTGTATTCATCACAAAGGTGGAATCAATCATGAGGAGGAGTAGGTGGCTTGGCAGCTGAGATAGGAGTGACAGGAAAAGCCAATGACTCATATGAACTATCAGAACTAGAAGAATCTGAATATGATGATTCAGGTTCAGGTAGGTTCACTGGCGGTGTCTAAAGATCATCTGGAGGATTCACCTGGAGGAGATGAAGGGTAAGGAACTAGAGAGGTAATCTCTACTTCCTCTTTAGCAACCGGTGAAGACACAAGTACCTCCTCAGTGCGTGCAGGAGATGCAATGGGAGTAGGTATGGGCTCAGGCTGAATAGGCTGAGGTGGTTTATCAGAGGTGATGTGAATAGGCTCAGATGTTTCAGGATCTAGCATACAGAATAGGATATTGCTGGGTCTACTCTCATATGGTTTATGCTCAGTAGGGATAGAGGGTCCAGGCTCAGAGGTAGGTATGGGCTCAGGAATATCAGAAGGACCAGGAGTAGAAGATTCATATGCCATAGCATCAAATCTAGCCAAAAAGGATCTCAGAAGCTCACCCTGGGCACATTGTTCAGCAATAAACTCTTCGTGCCTCTTGTCCATTATCTCCACGAGTTGTCCCATTTTATCATTCATGTGGCTAATCAACTCTGCATTCTTATTTGCAATATCAATGTGGAAAATCCTCAAAATATTCTCCATGAACGTTTGCATTACGGCACCAAAGAAGGATAGAGGAGATGTGTTGGCAGGAGCAGAAGACTGTGTGTCATCCATACAACTTGTCGTATCAGTCTTCTTCATTTTCTTTGGGCTTGCTTCAAGAGGTGTCTTAAGAGGAATCTCAATATTCAATTTTTGAATTTGATTCCTTCCCACTGGTGCTAACCTCTCTACTGGCTCCATACTCTCCAAATACCAGATCTTGTTCTTCTTGAGAAACAGGGAAATTAATTGAGGATAAGGCATTGGAGTAGTTGGTTTTCCCTCATATCTATACCTCTTGATCTCACTGAAGATATACTCTCCCAAATCTTTGTCTTCTTTAAGGATCACTGAGGTGAATTTTCTGAAGTCCCTCTCAATGAAGTGAGTGAAGTTTTTGGATTTGTTCACCATAGCTCTAGAGTAGATATACCATAGGACTCTATAGAAATCACTCATATCACTCGGATTGAAGTTGAGAGGTCCCACAACCTCACCAGGTCTAAGAACAGAAAAAAGTTGGTTTAGAGAAAGGTTAGGGTAATCATCATCAGGAGGATTTTCTATTCCTAACCAGTTATTGATTCGGGATGGTGAGATAAGAATTCTTTTACCTCTAACCTCAAAAGTCATTTCTTCTTCTACTGACTTCTTAACAAGATCATTAATTGGTTCGAGGTTACAATAGAAGTGTCTCACAATTTTGGTGTAAAAAGGTAGTTTGACAAACAACCAAGGCATATAGGAATTGAGGTAGGGACTGAGATCATATTTCAATACCTCTTGAAGCACCTTGTAGTCAATGTAGTGCATCTTGCACACATTCCTTCTTGCAAAATGACTCAGGGACTTCTGTGATTCCTCGAGCTTTTAACATTAAATCCCTTTGGAGGAAATGTGATTTCTTCATCCTTCTCCTCGCTTGCTTTAAAGTTTGCCCTTTCTTTGCATCTTTGACTCGAAAGCTTACTCAAGCATGCCTACCATAACTTTGGTAATCTTCTCACTGACTTTAGGCTTCTTCAATGGCTTAGGAGTAAAGGTAGGTGTGTCTGAAGAATCAGAGGAGGGAGGAGATGGCTCTTTTGTTGTTTTGCCTCTTCTTAGAGGTGAACTCTTCTTGGATTGAGATCTTGTGGTAATGGGCTCCTTGATCACAACCCCTTTTACCTTAGGTTTGGTTTGCGGTTTAGCTTTGGGAGACATTTTCCTCTTCTTGGTAGGAGGAGAGGAAAGTGAATCAGAGGGTTGATAAGGCTCCAAAGACTCAAAAGGAGTACTAAGGTTGGGAGATTTTGTCCTTACCATTGTGATTTTAGAAAATGAAAAGTTTTAAGAAAAATAGGGGTAACTATCGCAGGTCTCGGGCAGGGATTCAGAGATGTTTAAGATGTTTTTGAGGCTATGAATCACTGGGTTTTGACGGAAATTTGAAGAGAAAGATTCCTTGAAAAGTTTTGGTGAGAGCACAGTAGAATCACTTGAGGAGATTTTGTGAGAAATGATTGAGGTTCGAGTAGAAATAACCTAGAACCCGACATCACTCGAGGGCTTACTCAAGTGATCATCATCATCACTCGGGTAGCTACACGAGTGATCATATAAAAAATTTTAAAATACAGCAATTTTGATCACTTACCTGGCATGAATAATATTGTAATTATCCATGTATATTCCCTTGATCATTGGATGACTCTTTACAACAGATTTGTATTGAAAATCAGATGATTTAAAATTTCCACCCAAGTTCACTCGAGGCCTTACTCGAGTAACATTGAACATCACTTGAGGCCTCCCTCGGGTAAGCTGTCTCTTCACCTTCTGACTATTTACTTTCAACCATTGTGCCATTTTATTTGAAATTAATGCTTCACTGGCACATTTCCAAGTTCATTACTTGAGTGGCTACTCGAGTAATGCATCTATTACTTCAAGTTGTCACTCCAGTGATACATCTATTATTGAAGTTGACACTCCAGTAATGTTGTCCTCTGTTAACCTCTGTTATTCATACCCTAAAATAGAATATTATGATCCTGTAAAAACAAATTGCTAGAAACTCCGATGATTAAGTTAGTAATCTTTAAAACATCAATAAATATTATCATCTAACATTTTGTAAACACAAAATAACTTACAACTCATTGGGATTTACTATTCCCAATTCTCGTCTAATATATAAAAATTGTTCTTTAGCAAGGGGTTTTGTGAAGATATCTGCTAGGTGAAGATGAGTTGGAATGAATATTACTTTAACATCTTTCTTTTGGACATGATCTCTGATGAAGTGATGTCTAACATCAATATGCTTGGTTCTGGAATGTTGAATAGGATTTTTTGCCAAGCTTATCGTGCTAGTGTTGTCACAATATATTGGTGTTTCTTTTAGATAAATACCAAGATCCTGGAGTTGTTGCTTTAGCCATATTACTTGTGCACAACAACTTGATACCACAACATACTCAGCTTCCGCTGACGAAAGGGATACTGTAGTTTGTTTCTTGCTAAACCAAGATACAAGTGAGCTTCTAAGAAATTGGCATTATCCACTTGTGTTCTTACTGTCCGCCTTGTATCCTCCATGATCAGAGTCTAAGTAAGCAACTAGATATTCATTTCTTCCTTTGGGATACCATAAACCCAATTCTTGTGTGTCAGCAAGATATCGAAAGATATGTTTGATGGTTTCAGCATGTCACTCTTTTGGTGCTGATTGATATCTTGCACACATACCCACACTGAATTAAATGTCAAGTATGCTTGCAGTGAGATAGAGTAATGATACAATCATTCCTCTATATTTTGTGATATTGTAATCTTTTCCCTTGACATCCGCATCAAGCAATGTGGTTGAGCTTATGGGTATGTCCGTTCCATTTGCTTCATCCAATCCATACTTCTTCAATAGCTCTTTCAAATATTTTGTTTGAGATATGAAGATGCCATTCTTTCTTTGTTTGATTTACAAACCGAGAAAGAAATTTAATTATCCCATCATTGACATCTCAAACTCCCCCTGCATTATCTCAAAAAATTCTTTGCATATAGTTTTGTTAGTAGCACCGAAAACTATATCATCAACATATATTTGCACAATTAATATATCATCACATTTTCATTTTGTAAAAAGTGTTGTATCAACTTTTCCTCGTACAAAACCTTGATCAATAAGAAATTTACAGAGCCTTTCGTACCATGCTTAGGACTTGTTTTAAACCATATAAAGCCTTTTTGATTTTGAAAACATGGTCAGGTTTGGTTACATCTTTGAAACTTGGAGGTTGATCTACATATACTTCTTCCATGATGTAGTCATTTAGAAATGCACTCTTTACATCCATTTGATAGAGTTTGAATCCTTTGATGCATGCAAAGGCTAAGAGTACACATATAGCTTCCATTCTAGCCACTGGAGCATACGTTTCCTCATAATCAATTCCTTCTTCCTAATTATAGCCTTTGGCCACCAATCTTGCCTTGTTTCTGACAATAATTACGGATTCATCAAGTTTGCTCTTGAATGCCCATTTAGTGCCAATGATCGGATGATCCTTAGGTCGGGGTACCAAATCCCAAACTTGATTTCTTTCAAATTGATTTAGTTCTTCTTGCATTGCTATAACCCAATCATTGTCTGATAGGGCTTTATCAATGTTAGAAGGTTCAATCTCAAAAATGAATGCAGAAAAACTTACTTCATTGAAAATTCTATTTCTAGTTTTGACTCTTTCATTCACATCTCCTATGACTTCATCTAGGGGATGACTCCTACTGTATTTCTGGGCTTTAGGTTGGCCTAATGACTGTTCTTCTTCCTTGGTTTGATCAAGTTCTGGAATAAGAGATTTAGAAATAGATTGACCATTTTCTTGATTTAAAACAACTTCCTACTCATCATCAATGGTTTTGTCAGAGGATTCAAATTCATAAACTACAACGTGAATTGATTCTTCAACAACACATGTTCGTTCATTGAAAATTCTATATACTTTACTTCGGTTAGAATAACCTAGGAAAATTCCTTCATCTGTTCTTAAATCAAATTTTTTTAAGTTATCTTTACCATTATTACGAATGAAACACTTACAATCGAAGATGTATAAATGAGCAAGATTTGGCTTCCTTCCTTTGTATAGCTCGTATGGTACCGTTCCAAATTTTGTTCTAATGTAGGCTCTGTTTGAAACATAGCACGTTGTGCTCATTGCATCGGCCCAGAAAACTTGAGACACGTTCTTTTCATTTAGCATTGCTTTAGCCATTTTAGTGAGCACTCTATTCTTTCGTTCCACGACTCCATTTTGTTGTGGTGTCTTTGGAGCAGAGAAATTGTGATTAATGCCATTAGTATCACAATATTCTTCAAAGGCTTGAATCTCAAATTCTCCACCGTGATTTGTCCTGATACCTGCAATGGACATACCTTTCTCATTTTGCACTTTCTTGGCAAAAACAATGAATGTTGCAAAGGTTTCATCCTTTGATGACAGAAAAATAGTCTATGTAAATGTAGAGAAATCATCAACAATGAGCAATGAATATAAGTTGCCACTAAGACTTTTAACTCTTGCTGGACCAACTAAATCCATATGTATCAGTTGAAGTGGTCGATTTGTTGTAATCTCATTTTTTTGATTTGAAAGATGATTTAGTTTGTTTACCCTTTTGACATGCATCACCAATCAAATTGTTTTTAAAACTTACTTTAGGTAAACCAAGAACTAAATCCTTTTTGAGTAATTTGCCTAGTTTGTGCATGTTGACATGAGCTAGTCTCTTATGCCATGACCAACTTTCATCGGCATTGCTCAGAAAACAATTTTCAGAATCATTTCTATTTATATCAATTGTATAGCAATTACCTTCCCTTTTTGCTCTGAGCTTTGCCTTGATATTTTTCTTATCAAGTTGTAAGTCTTTCTTGTTGACAATCAGACATTCTTCTGAATCAAATATTATCCAGTTGTCTTTATCTGCACTTTGACTTACGCTCAGCAAATTATGACACAAGCCTTCAATGTAATATACATCTTTGACTTGTATTCCTTTGTCATTTTTTATTTCACCAATTCCTGCTCTCTTTGCAGATTGATTTCCTCCAAACTTCACCTTTCCACCTCCCTTAGGTTGCAATGTGGTAAAACTTTCGAAATCTCCGGTCATATGTCTAGAGCATCCACTGTCTATGTACCACTTGTTGTTTTTGGATGCTTTGAGACATATCTGCAATTAAATACGATTAAGTCTTAGGTACCCACTTCTTTTTGGGTCCTTTTGGGTTAGTACAAGAAATTTTTGAAATATATGAACCTTTAGGTACCCATTTGTAGGTTCCTATCATTCCTTTCTTCTTATGAATGCATGATGAAGTATAATGGCCTTTTCTATTACAATAATTACAATGAACAAAAGGATTTGATGTATGCACAGAATGCTGAAAATAATTCAAGTATGATTTACCTCCTGCTTTCTTTCTTCCTTTCCTTCTGTCTGATTTTGGATCATATCTAATTCTAGATCGATCATTTACAAATTGTTGAGCTTTTAAAATCACATTTAGCATTTCACTTCCTTTAGTGAATTTTTCAAGAGATTTAGTAAGATCAGTGTTTTTCTTTTTCAAAGAAGTGCAATTTTCACAATCCTTTTCAAAATTCTCTTTAAGCTCCACTGCAAGAATTTTGTTTTTCTTTTTGAAAACAACTAGTTCTTTAACTACTTTGATGAATTCAGAATGTAAAGCATTATATTCAGAAAGTAATTTATCATAGGTAGGATCAGAATCAGTTACCTCTTCTTCTGTTTCCTCTTGAGCAACTAGACATATATTGGCTACTTCCTCTTCATCGCTTTCTTCGTCAAAAGAACTATCTCCCTATATGGCAGATACAAAAGCTTTCTTCTTGTTATAGAATCTGCCCTTTCTCTTTTCTTTATTCTTCTGAATCAGCTCTTGACATTCTGATTTAAAATGTCCTGTCTTTCCACATTCATAGCAGATGATGTGTTCTTTATTGCTTGTTCCTCCTTTCTGAAAGTTTTTGAATCCTTGGCCTTTCTTGTGGAACTTTCTGAATCGTTTCATGATTAGGCCCATTTCATCATCATCAAGCTCTTTACCTTTATCTTGTTCTTCTTCTTTAACTTTTAGTGCTAGACCTCTTTTCTTCTTGTCACCAATGTCATCTAGTTCTCATTTGAACTTTAACTTGCTTTCATATTCAAAAAGACTTCCAAATAGAGAAGTAACTGATCAAATTGATTCACCTTTTGCTTCCTCAATTGCAGTGACCTTTGCCTCCCAGTCTTTAGAAAGAATATTTAAAATCTTTCGTACTTGGGTATGTTGATCATAGACTTTTCCAAGTGCTGCAAGTTGTTTAAGAAGGTGAGTATATCTAAGTTCAAATTCAGCTATCGACTCACCTAACTTCATTCGAAGTAAATCAAACTCAGTAACCAGAGTATTGATATGATTTTCTTTTATTCTAGAAGTTCCTTCATGAGCTATTTCCAACGCTTCCCACATTTCTTTAGCTGTTGGGAGTGTTCAGATTCTGAAGTACTCATTTTGACTCAAGGCACTTTGAATCATTAAAATTGCTTTACTGTTGAGTGTGATGAGTTTCTTGTCATTCTCATCATATTCTGCTGGTGTCTTGGGAAATCTTTGTGAGTCTACAATCTTTTCAGGTTTGTAGTTTCCATTCTTAAACACATCACATAGCCCATATTTAGTAGCCATTACGAAGACTCTGAACTTCATTTTCCAGAATGAGAAGTGTTCGCCATTGAAACCCAGAGGTCTTATGATAGAAGCTCTGTCGAGAAGAATGCCTTCACCTATGCTTGTCATTGGATCCTTCTTAGGCTGTTAAACCTTAACAAGAAGGCCTATGCTCTGATACCAAATGTTAGTTCAAGTGTTTCACCCAAGAGGGGGTGAATTGGGTGATTCCAAAAATTTTGTTGCGTATAAGGAAATTTACGGAATATTAAAAATAGTTAAGAGCAAGGAGAAATGTCACCGTAGTGTACACTGGGAGTTATACTGGTTCGGCCACAACCACTTTGACCTGTATCCATTCTTTAGAGTGTCTCTGAGAGTATCACTATATTCTCCAAGATTCAGTGGGTTCTTGGCACCTCTGTACACAGCAAGTTCCTACACCTTGACACTCGATCCCCCTCACACGTTGCAATCAAATCCCCAACTCAAGGTTCCACTACCTTAAGTTGTCTTAATAACAAATATTGAGTTTGTAATGAAAAACTCTCTCACAGAGCAAATATATAATTTCTGAAGTACAAATGAGTATATGAAAACAAAGCACTAAGTATATTGATCGATGTGTGTTCTCAGTTCGTGTCTCCTTGTTTTCTTCTCTTTGAATGCTCCATATATATAGATGATTTCTAGTGTCCATTGGAAGCAATTTCAAACTTGTCCATTAGAGTCACACAACAATGGTTGACTATTCTTCATATTTGAAAACTATCCGTTGGCGGTAGGTAGCATTAGGTGAACGTTCGAACTTTTATTTGACTTCTCAAATCTATCATACTCTTTCATTGTTTCTCTATAAATGTACTTAGAATACTAATACAATGAAGAGTTAATCATATAGATAACAAATCAAGAGATATTAGATGAAAATATAATTTCTGGACTGCCTTACTCGAGTGGCTACTCGAGTGATCAAGTTTATTACTCGAGTGGTCCCTTGAGTAAACATATCAAAAATATGGCAGTGAACAAATCAACATTTTGCATCATAAATTACTTAGGTAAGACATGGAGTGATATATTACAAACCTTGAGAATACCTAATTACTCGAGTGGCTACTCGAGTGGCCATGTCTTTACCTTCACAGATTACTCGGGTGATCACTGTGGTAAATTGCTTACTCGAGTGGGCATCATTTTTCTTCACACCTTACTTGAGTGATCCCTCAAGTGGCTTTCAAATAACATGACAAATTACTTGATTGCTCCCTCAAGTAATGGCATCAAATTCTTGGCCAAGAGTGTACTATCTGGTTACTCGAGTGGCTACTTGAGTGGCACTTCAAATAACTCTGTAGATTACTCGAGTGGTCCCTCGAGTAATGCTATTTGTTCACTGGTTACTCGAGTGATGTGCTGCATTTCTTGGCCAAGAGTTACTGGAAGATTTTGGACCTGGTTACTCGAGTGATGCCTGCCGAGTAATGGTCTATATAACTTTGCAGATTACCTGAGTGGTCCCTCGAGTAACTTCGTTCAAAATTTGGCAGTGCCTAGTTGGATAAAATTCTGTTTGCTTACTCGAGTGGCAACTCGAGTAATGGCTTCTATTACCCGAGTGGCTACTAGAGTAAGCCTTCTTAAAACAATTGTTGATTACTTCCAGTGCTGACTCCAAGTGATGCTTTGCCACTTTGCTCAAATCCATTTATTTATTATTAAATCCTTCCATATTATTAATCCAATCTTTATTATCATCAAAACATATGGGATCTAACAAGGCATACTCATTTGAGATGGAGCTTAAGGGGTCTTGCTAAGCCCAGCTTCAATATTTTGCATAATTCCTTTGACTGCATTCCTCATAGTCTTATCCAAACTATCACTCTCGGTGGAAGAACCAGGTGTGGATTCACTTGTAGTATCCTTTTCTTTGGATTTTAACATGGTTTCAGTAGATTTAGATATAGACCTGGTCTCCATAGGCTCTTTGATTACAACCCCTTTAGCTCAAGAGGGTCCTTTAAAGGAAGCATATACTACCTTGGGTCTGAATTTCCTTGGAGTTTTTTGAGTGGGAGACTTCTTTGAGGATGATTTAGGAGGTGGAGTAACTTATTCTTTCTCAACATTGGCTCTCTTCGTCCTCATTTTGGATGTTCTGATGGGTATCAAGGAGTTAGGTTTTCTGAGAATATGAGATTTTTAGATTTAGGTGAAGAAATGGTGATGTTTTTTTGAGTGGATTTTGATCACAAAGGAGATTCATAGATAGTTAGGGAGAGAAGTTTAAACTTGTATGCGGAGAGAGAAAAAGATGGTATTCGAATAATGAGTAGAGAGTAGACTGAGCTTCCTTATATTTAGAAGTAGAAGTTATTCGAATAGTTTCATGAGTATTCGAATAGTGTGGAAGTTATTTGGATACTTATGAAATTATTCAAATAATAAAATGATGAATGTTCGTACCTGTATTCCGACAGTTCTGGTAATATTCGAATACTCCTGTCTTTAATGACTACAACTATTCGAATAGTTTCTGTTGAGCTGTAGCACTAATTATCTGAATAGAGAAAGATGTATTTGGATAGTTTTCCTTGATCAGTTTAGCCATGCACTGTATTCGAATAGTACACAAATTATTTGAATAGTCCTCTATCTCTTGCTTCTTGTTGAGTTCAAATAAAGCCTCTGCTATTCAGATACGCTTTCTTATGGACTATTAAGAATTTATTCTATTCGAATAGAAATTGTTATTATTCAAATAATCATTTTGTAGTTAGAATTAAAAGTATCCGAATAGAGCTTTGGCTAATCGAATACAAGAAAAAAATATGTTTCTATTCGAATAATAGATCCACTATTCGAATATTTTTATTGTAAATCTTGCTTTTGTATTCAGATAGTGATTCTGTTATTCAGATATCTCCTTTTCAGATTCTAAAGTCAAGTAATACTATTTGAATACTCTGTTGATTATTCGAATAGTTCATTTTTAATTCTTGCCTCTTTTTTTCGGATAGCATTATGAGTATTTGAATACCATGTCATAACTTTTTGCGAATTGCACTGCTATTCAAATATTATTTCCATTATTCAAATAGTTCCTTTTGATAATTGTACTTTAGTATTCAAATAATCCTTACACTATTCCAATAGTTTTTTTAAGAATGAGTAGTATTTGAATAGTCTTGCATTATTCAAATAGTTTCTTCACAATATCTCTGTGTGATATCCGAATAGTGGTTCATGTATTCAAATACTCTCCTTTTAAAAACTTGACTGAGTATTCAGATATAGTAATCATTATTCGAATAGAACTTCTTTTCTCATAGTTCCCTCTTTAAATTTAATCCTGCAAAATACACAACTAAAAACTCTGATGCTTAAGTTAGTAACTTTTATCATCAAAACTTACTTAAGAAGAGTAAAGAATATAAGGATTTACTTACAGTTCATTGGGATTTACCATTCCTAATTCCCTTCTTATATAAAGAAACTAATCATTTGCTAGAGGTTTGGTGAATATGTTAGCTAATTGCAAATTTGTTGGGATAAATACTACATTGACATCTTTCTTCTGGAGGTGATCTCTGATGAAATGATGCCTCACATCTATGTGCTTAGTTCTCGAGTGTTGTACTAGATTTTGGCCAGGCTAATGGTGCTCGTATTATCATAGCTATAGGAATTTCTTTGAGATAAATGCCAAGATCTTGTAATTGTTGTTTTAACCATAGCACTTGAGCACAGCAGCTTGAAGCAGCTATATATTCAGCTTCTATTAAGGATAATGATACGGTGTTCTGTTTCTTGCTAGACCAAGAGACAATGCTCCTCCCAGAAATTGATATTTCCCACTAGTACTTTTTCTATATGTCTTATAACTACCATGATCCAAGTCTAAATATGATATAAAATATTCATTTCCTCCCTTAGGATACCATATTCCCAAGTCTACCGTGTTAGCAAGATATCTAAAAATTCTTTTCACCGTTTCAGCATGAGATTCATTGGGACATGATTGGTATCTAGTACACATATCGACACTAAGCTGAATATCTGGCCTACTGGCTGTGAGATAAAGTAATAACCCAATCATTCCTCAATATTTTGTTATTTTGAATTTAGGTCCTTTTGCATCTGCATCTAGTAAGGTTGTTTAACTCATAGGTGTATCGACTCCTTTAGCTTAATCCATCCCGTATTTCTTAAGGAGTTCTTTGAGATATTTAGTTTGGGATATGAATATTCCATTCTTTCTTTGTTTGATTTGTAGACCCAGAAAGAATGTTAATTCTCCTACTATTGACATCTCAAATTCTCCTTTCATAGTGTCAGAGAATTCCTTGCATAAAGAATCATTAGAAGCTCTAAAGATAAATATCATCCATATATATTTGAACATAAATTGCTTTTCTTAGTTTATAAACACCTTCTAGATTATAAAATCTTCAAAACCAAGAGTTTGTTAAACATAAACTTCCTCCATAATGTAGCCATTAAGAAAATCACTTTTTACATCAATTTGATAGAGTTTAAATCCTTTGATACACGTAAAGGCCAAGAGTACATGTATAGCTTCCAATCTAGCCACTGGAGTATACGTTTACTCATAATCAATTCGTTCTTCCTAATTGTAGCCTTTGGCTACCAACCTTGCCTTATTCCTGACAATACTTGTAGATTTATCAATTTTGTTCTTAAATACCCATTTAGTGCCGATAACCGGATGGTCCCAAGGACGTGGTACTAAGTCCCAAACTTGATTTCTCTTGAATTGATTAAGTTCCTCTTTAATTGCTATAACCCAATCATTATTTGTTAGGGCTTCATCAATGCTTAAGGGTTCTAGTTTTGAAATAAACGCTGAGAAACTTACTTTATTGAGAATACTATTTCTAGTTTTTACTCCTTCTTCAACATTACCTATGACCTAGTCCATAGGATGAGTTCTATTAAATTTCCAGGCTTTTGGTTGATCAACAGAGGATGGCTGACTCTATTTTTCTTCAAGATCAAAAGGTTCATTTGGGGGTTTTGAAATCATTTTATTTATTTCAGAACTAATCACCTCTGACTCATCAACGATAGATTTGACAGGGGAATCAACTTCAGCAAAAACAACATGAATAGAATCTTCAACAATACAAGTTTGTTTATTAAAAATTCTATAAGCTTTACTTCTATTAGAGTATCCTAAGAAAATACCTTTATCATCTTTGGAATCAAACTTTCCCAGATTGTCCTTACCATTATTGTGAATGAAGCACTTATATCCAAATATGCACAAATGACTAAGGTTTGGTTTTCTTTCCTTATAAAATTCATATGGTGTTTTGCCCAACTTTGATCGGATATAACCTCTATTGGAGATGCAGCTAGTGGTACTCATTGCATCAGCCCAGAACACTTGTGAGACTTCTTTTTCACTAAGCATTGCTCTTGCCGTTTCTGGAAGAACTCTATTCTTCCTCTCTACGACACCATTCTGTTGTGGGGTTTTTTGTGCTGAGAAGTTGTGCTCAATGCCATTTGTATCAAAGTGCTCTTCAAATGCTTGGTTTTCAAATTCACCTCCATGATCTGTTCTAATAACTGTAATTAACATACCTTTGTCATTTTGGACCTTCTTGGAAAAAATAATAAATTCACTAAAAGTTTCATCTTTTGAAGATAAAAAGATAGTCCATGTAAATCTTGAGAAATCATCAACAATGACTATGAATATAAGTTTCCCCCAAGGCTTTTTACCCTTATTGGTCTATCTAGATCCATATGGAGCAGTTGTAAAGGCCTTTCTGTTGATATTTCCGTTTTGATTTTGAAAGAGGATTTAGTTTGTTTTCCTTTTTATAGGAATTGCAAACTGAATCATTTTTAAACTTCAGTTTAGGTAAACCCATCACCAAATCCTTTTTGATAAGTTTATCTAATTGACGCATATTTACATGTGTTAATCTTTTATACCACAACCAGCATTCATCGTCATTACTAAGAAAACAATTTTTAGAAGTATGATTATTGATGTCAATGATATAGCAATTACCTTCTCTTTTGGCTTTGATTTTTAACCTTAAGTTCATCTTTCTTGATAGGTAAGTCCTTCTTGCTGACTATAAGACACTCCTTTGAATCAAATATGACCTAATTGTCCTTATCAGCACTTTGACTTGTACTCAAAAGATTGTGCATTAGCCCTTCTATATAGAAGACATCTTTAATATGAACTTTGTTCTTAATTCCAACTTCTCCTATATTGGAAATCTTTCCTGATTGATTCCCACCAAACTTGACTAGGCCTCCTTCCTTTGGAACTATAGACGTAAATCTCTCTCAGTCACCGGTCATATGGCATGAGCATCCACTATCTATGAACCACTTGCTTCCTTTGGACGCCTTGAAATACACCTATAAAGATAAATAATTAGGTTTTAGGTACCCATCCTTTTCTTGGGTCCTTTATGGTTAGTTTGAACTTTCATAGTCAAATATCTACCTTTAGGTATCCATTTTTAGGCCCTCATAGTTCCTTCCTTTTCATAATAACATGATGAAGTATAATGTCCCTTTTTATTGCAATAATTGCAATGAACAAAAGGATTAGAGGTGTGTACATATTTTTGAAAATAATTCAAGTAAAATTGGTTCCCAATCTTTTTCTTTCCGTTTGACTTATCAGTCTTTGGATCATATCCAACTCCATATTTGTTATTGGTAAATTTTTTACTCTTCAAAATTATCTTGAGCATTTCGCTCCCTTTTGTGAACTTCTCAAGAGTTTTGGTAAGATCATCATTCTTCTTTTCTAAAAAATGACAAGTGTTATAGGAAACTGGTTTTGGTTCCTTGAGCTGTTCGTCAAGTATTTTCACCCGTTTCGTGTAACTCACAAGTTCTTTAACAATTCTGATAAATTTTGTGTGTAAAACTTTATATTCATTATGTAATTCATCATAAGTAGGATTTTCAGTTACCTCATCTTCTTCTGATTGTTCTTGAGCTACGAGGCAGTATTGGCAACATCTCTATCATTACTTTCTTCATCAGAAGAGCTGTCTTCCCAGATAGCTGAGACAAAAGCTTTCTTTCTTGCAAATTTATTCATCTTTCTTTCTTTGTTCTTTAGATATTCAGAGCATTCAGATTTGATGTGTCCAGGCTTCCCATATTCATAGTAGGTAATCTATTCTTAAGTTTTGCTGCTACTTCCTCCTTTGTTGAAATTCTTAAATCCTTGTCCCTTTTTGTAAAACTTTTTGAATCTCCTTATGATCATTCACATTTTATCATCTTCAATCTCTTCTTCTGATTTTAGCTGTGTTTCCTCCTTGATGACATTTAATGCAACTCCTTTCTTCATTTTGTTGTCGATTTCATCTAGCTAACGTTTGAACTTCATCTTGCTTTCATATTCTAATAAGCTGCCAAATAGGCAAGCTACTGATTGCATAGATTCCCCTTTGGCTTCTTCTATTACTGTGACTTTAACCTCCCATTCTTTAGAAATAATGTTGAGTATTTTCCTTACTTGAGTGTTTTGGTCATAGAGCTTTCCAAGAGCTCCAAGTTGGTTTATAAGTGAGTATATCTGATTTTGAACTCAGCTATAGATTCTCCAGACTTCATACGAAGCATATCATACTCAGTGACAAGAGTATTGATTTGATTTTTCTTTGATGCTTGAGGTTCCCTCATGTGCTATTTCCAATGCTTGCCATATTTCCTTGGCAGTTGAAAGTATACAAATTCTAAAGTACTCCTTCTGACTTAGAGCGCTTTATATCATGAGGATTGCCTTACTATTGAGGGTCACAAGCTTTTTAACATTGTCGTCATATTCACTCGATGCTTTTGGAACAGCTACCCTTCTTCTATCTTTTTGGGAATATAGTTCCCATCTTGAATAACTTCCCAGAGACGATATTCTATTGCCATGACAAACACTCTGAACTTAGCTTTCTAGAATGAGAAGTGTTCTCCATTAAAACCTGGAGGTCTGGTGATTGAATTTCTATCAGGAAGTATTCCTTCACCCATGCTCGCCATAGGATCCTTCTTAATTGTTAGACCTAATAAAGAAGACCAAGCTCTGATACCAAATGTTAGTGCAAGCATTCACCCAAGAGGGGGTGAATTGGGTGATAACAAAGTTTTTTAAAAAATAATTATTGAAAGCTAAAATGATAAAAAAAGAAGTTCAAAAGTTATAAAAATTTTACCGAAGAGTACACCAGGAATTATACTGGTTCGGTCTAATTCGTGATGACCTACGTCCAGTCTTCAGATACAATCTAAGCTTTCACTATCTCTTCCAAGATTCAATGGGTTCTTGGCACCTCAGTACATAGTGATTTCTTCCTAACTCCTGATACTTGCTCCTCCTTACTCAATGTAAAAAGATACCCACTTAAGGTCCCACAACCTTAAGTTATCTCTCAATTAGATGTATTGAAATAATAAAGACTCTATCTTACAGAGTAATTAATATGATACTGAAGTGTATTGATACAGAAAGAAAGATTGAGCTCAAAAATGAATATTCGTCAGTTTGGTAGTTCAGCGTGTTAACTCCCGCTTTGAATGCTCTTGCTATTTGTAGTTGGAGTGATTATAATAACTGTTGGAAATATTTTGTTTGTCTGTTACACCCTAATCTCTTTTCTGGACATTCTTTATGTTATTTGAATATAGCCGTTATAGCGAAGAGCATGCGTTGGTTGGTAGAAGTTCAGTTTAGCATTTAATGACTCTAACACAATATCTACTTTTCTTGGATTTCAAAATATCTGAAGAGTAAATTCCTGAAACTTGTTGAGCAGATGTTAATCATATAAGATAATAATAAACAAGATGATAGTAATGAATTCCTTGGATTTATAGACTTTGATTTTAATGCTCTGTTTTCATGAAATACTTAGTATTTGAATACTCTAATGATTATCAGGATAAAATGATCATTTTTATGATACATACTATTCGAATACTTTCACTACTATTTGGAGAGTATTTGAAACTTTATACTGAGTTTATTTGAATAGTTTGAACACCTATTCTAATAGTGTTTCATTAAAAAAGAATAAAGTTATCCTGATACAAACATTGACTATTCGAGTACTTGCTAGAGGAAAAATATACTTAAGCTTTAATACTATTCGAATAATCTTTTTACTATTCAAATAATAACGCATAATAGTCTTGATATAGGTTTTAAAAATCTATTCGGATAATAGTTATACTATTCGAATAGTGCCCTTACTATTCGAATAGTTATCCCATTATCTGGATAATGAGTTTGGAAATTTGCTTTTGAGAATGCATTTACTATTCGGATAATGTACAGACTATTCAAATACTTTTGATCAGAAAAGAAATTTTAAAAGCCACACTATTCGAATAGTCAAAGACTATTCGAATAATATAGATATATTCTCATGTATCTGTATTCAAATAGTTTATGCACTATCATGATAATCTTCTATCTATTCAAATAGTTTGAGAGCTATCAGAATAATTGCTGGCTGAAAGCGAGTATTACTATTCGAATAGTGAACATACTATCCAAATAGTCGCTTAGCAAAAGTCTTATAGGAAGAAGTGTAGAGACAAATCAGAATTTATTTAGGTTTGTTATCATCAAAACTCTGAATCTAACATATATGAACAACGTCTTCATCTAGATAGTTTTTATATATGGCATAGGCGTTACTAACCATCATCATTTGTTAGAGAGTTTCCAGAATATTTGTTTCAGATTGGCCATCTATGTTCCAGATATAGATGTTATTTTTATTGAATTGTCAGAGAGCAAAGTCTCTTCATATTATATCTAGGGGTGTAGCCCTATGATAATATAATTTTGTTGGATTTCTCCAATTTATGTTTTCAATTTTTTTGGGTTTTAGGACAATCTTCACTACTACTAGTTTGATTATCTTTTAAAACACCAATTGTTAATTTTTGAGAAGAAAAAGGGATTATTGAAGATTTCTAAACTTCTTTCCTAGGAGGAGTTTCAGGAACAGTTATCTTTCTTAATTCTTCTGCAATTCTTTGTTGGAAACTGTAATATCCTGACTTGTGATTTAGGGCTAATTATGATCTTAATGATGTAATTATTGTTAATCTTGTTTCAAACATGTTGTAAGCAATGTTAAAGTTTATATAGGAGTATAGTGATGATTTGGCAAAGGTTCTGATAATCAGGGGTGAAATTGGAAATTTACCAACTGATTGATCAATTACGGGAGAGAAAACTTCTTAGTAAACAAGATCAGTGGCTAGGATTGAAAGAACAAGAGGTGGAATCAAGTGTGTTGTAGAGTATATGAAATGATTAAAGGAAGCACAAGATAGTGACATGTGGCAAAAGATGGACCATGGGATTAAGTCAAAGTTTCAAACATTGTTACTTCTCTCTTCTCTCTAAAAAACCAATGGAGGCTTAGGAGTGAGGGAAAGCTCATAATCATCATCTCTCTCTTCATTCTTCCTCTATTTCTGACGAACTAGGCAAGAAAGAGAAAGGAAGGGTTTGAAATTTATGAAGGTAAATGACTTCATATGCCTAACCACCCTTCATTGATATTGTTCAAGAAGTTAAGAGCTTGACTTCTATGGTTTCAGAATTTTCATTGGCGATATTTGAGAGATTGTTAAGTTGAGAAGTTGAGGAATCAAGGAAATCACATTTGGGAAAGGAAGAGGTAAACATTTAATGCGTTTTGGCATGAATGTTTTGGCTATTGGCTTGCTTTTGTAAATTCTGGATTTTTGCCCTGATTTCTTGTGATTTTAGAAGATATGAATTGAGTAGTGTTTGCTGGTAGAATAGATGCTAGATGGTGTATAGAAGTCAATGGTTTTGGTTTAGATTTGAAAAGAAGAAGTTTGGCAAATTATGGTTTTGGTGATCTTGTAACCTAGAGATGAGAATGTGTTGTTTGAGTAGGGATTTGGTTGTTTTGGGTTTACCAAGGGGTTCTTTAGGTTAAAATAAGTGAGAATGAGTTATGGTATAAGTCTTAGGACCATTGGTAGCAAATTGGTCAATTCTGGAAAACCATATCAGTTGTTGTGATTTGGCATTTGATAGGCATCACTCGAGTGAGGGAGGATCTCACTCGAGCACGATATGAAATTCTGGGAATTTTGTTTAAGTCTTTAGGTAGAAACCGCGAGCACACTTCTTGACTTGCGAGTGAGATATGATCCTGCTTGAGTGAGCATGGGCATGCTCGAGTGAGGTCTTGCCTGGAAGTAGTCTGTGCTCTCAGGAAAACACTCTTGGTGTTGCACTTCTTGGTGCTCGAGTGCACTAGAGGTCATTGCTCGAGTGCAACTTCTTGTGCTCGAGTGAGTATGAGAGATATTATGAGGATTTGCTCTCGGGCAAACACTTTCTGTGTTTTACTCGCTGGGACTCGAGCACGACTGAGGGCATCACTCGAGTGAGGTGGTTGTCACTCGAGTGAGGCAGCCCAAAAGTGGTGTTTTGCATTTGAAAAAGGTACCTTCTGGGTAGTTTCTTCCAACCCTTCGGGGATACGTTTAGGCCTATTATAGCCACCTAAAGAGTCTAAATGATAACCAACATAAAGTATTATGAGATTTGGAAACTTGGAAAAGAGATTAACCTATTGTCCCTCTTTTGGTTATAGGATTTGCTATCTACCATCCTCGTGAGCCCATTGAGCCAGCAAACGTCAGGAAGGAACGAGGTAGTAACTTTTCTTTCGTACCATATGTGATGCATTGTATGTGTGTATTATCATTGATTTGTGATAAATTCGTATGCTATGATATTGTGAACATGTGTAAGCACCGTCATTTTGATAGTCCCTGAGTAGCTAACAACAGTTCGGGTAAGGGTTGTGTGCCTTCCCGACGGAGAAAGGGGATGAGGATGAGGTGTGACTTTGTGATTATGTGAAAAGCTTAAAGGCTATTTGTGAAGGCCGACGGGCCATTTGAGAAAGCCGGATAGCTATATGAGCTATAAGGCTATGTGTATGCACTACCACGCCAACAGTCCCTGAGTAGCTAACAACGGTTCGGGTTAGGACGGTGTGCCTTCCTAGCGGAGAAAGGGGATGAGGGTGGGGTGTGATTTGTGCTGCTGTTGCTGTATGATGATTTGCTTACATGCTGTGTGTTTATGTGTGGTATAAATGTTTTGTTACTACTGGGATTCTCTTGAATCGCATTCTTTCCTTTAACTAACCTTTCAGACAGGGCGAGTGGCTCCAAGGAGAATCGCACTACCCAGAGTGGTTAGAACCCTGTAGGGACATTTTCTTTTGGATATGTTGGTTAATCATGTTAGAGAAAGATCTTGTAAATTATTTTTGGGTTGTAATTAGTAGTTGGCTATAGTTGTGTAATCCCCTAAATGGGAATTGTGAACCTTGGAGTGAATGAATGGAACCCGGGGGTTGCTTGGATTGCTATTAGATATTCTGATATGAATGAATGTAAATTAACTACACAGGTGATTATATTCGATAATTGAACTTAAGACCGGAATAGGAAAGAAGTTTTGAAAATTTTATAAAGTCCCTACTACTTAGTGGGTGTGTTAATGAGTTTTGAACTATCCGACGGTCTCTAACCCCTTTTTGCTATGCGTTATCTAATCTTAATTACGTTAATTATGGCAGGGGGTTACAGAAACTTCTTTTTCGAGCACTACTTGGAAATAAAGTAGGGTTTAAAAATTGGCTGTGAACTTGTAAAGCTAGGTAATACAGATTTACTAGCTTTCGAAGTTATAGTTTTTTCAAAATATGTTCTCTAAGTGTTTGAAGATATGAATTTGTATAATTATTTTGTTCAATGATATTTTGAATATCAGTTGAGTTTGTATCAAATTTGGGGTCTTTAGTTTTAAAAGGTGAAGCAATTACAAAAGCTTCTCCAATTTTAACACCAGAGATTTCAAAAGATTGTTTTGGTGAAAACTCAGATTCTGTCTTATTTCCATCTTTTAAAATCCAAGAGGCATTAATGCCTTCAATTGGCTGAAAGAGATAATCCTTTATTATCTGTTCTTCTACATATGCATCAAACCATAGAAACAATGGAATATGAAGTTTATACCTTTCAAGCATTTTGTAAAACCTTTTTTGAATTGGATTTCACAATTCTTCAGTTTTATATTTTGTAAAAAACCATTCTCTTCTTTCTTTGTTTTGGTCAGAATAAAAATATTTTCTTAAATATTTTTTATCTAACTGAAATTGTTCCTCTATGACACCTGCTATATTGGAATATGTTGGAGATTGATAGGTTTGGGTTTCTACCTGCTCATCTTCTAAGTTTTGGTAGACAGGTCTTACGTTACTGGCAGATATATCTAATCCTTGCATAACTGAAGGTGAAATTATTAGTTCTTTTGTAGAAGAGCTACAAGAATGCCTAGAAGGTTGTTCTAAAGCAGTTCTAAAGCTTTCCTGAATTGAGGGAGTCCTAGAAACACTAAATAACCTTCTTCTATCAAAAGTGATTCTAACCTCCCCATTCTCATTTTGCCTAATCCTGTATGAATCAGGTATAGGTTTTAGGATAAAAGGTGCAACCTTATTTAAATCCCAGGCATCAAGAAGAGTCACATCTTCCCATTTTATAGTTTTTAGAACCCTAACATTTGCTTTTGTAGCATCTGTTAGGAACAAACATGTTTCTTTGGTTCGATCAAACATTTTGACATTTAAGGTACATGAAATCATTATCTTTATATGAACATGCATGGCAATATTTATAATAGCTCCATAAATAACCCAGAAACTTCAACTTGTCTAGCACAGTTCTATGGAACTGGACAGTAATGATATCAATGTAAGGGAGAAAGTTTTAAATATGTTTAGATCTTTCTCATTCTGCTCCAACTCTAGCCGTTCTTCTTCTGCTCCTTCTTCATCTTCAAACTTTGGTATTACACCAAACAAAATTGCAGGAAAATCTTCCTCACAAAATAATATTTTCAATAATGAAATCCATTTTGAAGATATTAACCAAAAATTCAGTGACTGGACAATTCCAGACATTGATAAAAATGAGCTTTATAAGCAAAACAATAAATTCTTCAAATATTCTGATTATAAAATTAGAACAGATGAAGAAACAATTCCTTTGGGATCAAGGAAAACTGACATGCCTCTCTTATCAAAAAAATCAATAATAAAACACCAAAAGAAATATAAATTTCTACATATTGGATGTGTTCAAATTGCATTAAAACCATTAATCAAAATTGGTTTAGCTGTTGCCATTCTTGCATGTGTTCAAGATGGTAGGCATGAAATTTCTGCACCAAAAGACATAATGTTTAAAGTACAATGATTGACCCCTAGTGCACAATTTCCAACACTTGGGACTCTTACCAAATTGGGCTTATTAACCTACTTAATTTAGGCTTATTCTCAAACTTCTAGACCCAAAATTTGGGATATTACATATATCTTTATCATAACACGTGTATGGGGTAGATCATTCTTGTAACAATATTCTATTACACTCTTGTGCTATATAACAAGCAAAGGCCTGAGCAAAATCATTACCTCAGCCTTTATTCAACTTTGAGCTTATTTTCTTTTCTAGCTAGAAAAGGAAAACTTAATTTTTCAAAAATTGATAGATGCCATTAGATCATTAATATGGCTTCTCATGCAGTACCCATAACTAATCATTAGATCTGTAGTTTCATTTCTCTTACATTTTATTTAGTTGGTTGAATTGATTCCATATGATTCAACTTTTACTGCTTTTTGTTATTCAGAGATACTAATTGTAACCCCTGCCATCATGTAGGTCGTAATTAGTGTTTAAACTTGTTTTATAAGTAAATGGAAGATCGAGGGCAATTTAAAACTTTTTACAAAACCTGTACAATATAATCTCTATTCATTTGAAATAAAAAGAGTTGGCCTATTAGGTTTGTCACATATATAATATCTGAGTGCTAACAAAATTCCCGACATTTACTAGGGATAATATCATTAACCCAAGAGTTTTATAGGGCATCATTGTCCATCTCAGTTCCCTATACCGTGGATTACACAATAACTAAAAATCTATGATCAATCCAATATATACAATTGTCCAAATGATAACCAAAAACCAAAAAGAAACTAAGACTACTACCGGCAATCCTAGTCATCCTTGCTCACTTGCTTGTCCTGAGATCCACTTGCCCTGACTAAAATTGTTATTTGGAAAGAGTGAGATTCAAAAGAATCCTATTAGCAACAGTTTACGTATATGACACATAATTAAACAAATCAAGTAAGCATATATCACAATGTAGCAATAACAATATTCAAGGCAGGGCTAACCGCCATGTCCCCTATTCATTCAAAGTTAGGCTAACCGCCACATCCTCTCAATCATTCAAGGCCGGGCTAACCGCCATGTCCCCTCGCTCATTCAATGATAAATACAAACAAGCAATGCATTAAACATGATATAGGATGTCACTACCTTATTCTTTCCATTCTTGTTCAGGCATAGGCCTTCTACGTTCCAGGTAAATCTCAAATCCTATAGTCATAATTAAAGACGATGGGTTAACACTTATTCCAATACTCAAATGACTTCAAAAAACTTATATTTGGTTATCATTAAAGTCCCTTAGGTGGCTACTAGAAACCCAAACAAATGCCTAAAGGGTTAGGTAGCACTATCTTAAAGGCCACCTTTTTTTGTGTCCCTCGTAAAACGTGTCGCTTCCGGCTTCCGGCTTCCGACTCAGTCCTACAATATTAAATGTACAAGAAACAGGTTATAACCTATCCATATGTCATTTTAGGCACTACCATAGTGTTTCTTGTGCTTATATTAGCCTATGGTGAGAATTTACCAAAATACCCCCGGGACCTCGGCCCAGCCCCGTCGTACCCGGCCCAACTGTACTTTTCTTCCAAAATTTTGACATGGGCTATCCTGACATATTTTCATCCAAGGAATCCATTTCCAATTCAAAATTATCAAATTCAATGTCAAATTACGAAATTGCCCTTGAAAGCCCTACTTTTAGGGTTGTAGGGGCGTTTCTGTAATTATACTTTTCGGCCTTTTCCGAAAAAGTGCCAAACTGTAACCCCACGTAATTTTTCCTCCCGAATACAATGGAATTATCAAATCATTGAAAATTCAACTACTACCCCTAGATTTAGCCCTGACCAAAATTATGGGATCCTCAGAGAAAAATCGGGGTTTTGCGATTTTGGCTCCATAAACACGTTCATTTCTACTTCTAACCACTTTATTAACCATCTAATTGAGTTATAACAACCATCTGAACTAAAATTGGGCAGCATAACCCTTAGGCACACACATTTTCAAAATTCAAAACCAATCGTAATCCGGTGAAATTTTCACCGATTAAATTGTCCACAACAGCTAAAATAGTTAATATACGAAGTACTAGCTTTTTCCCCAATATGGCGGAAACCCTAACCTTTAAACAACAGATTTTTGAGCCTCCAAACCTTAAAGAATAAAGAAGAGTAGCTTAGAGTCGGAGTTATACATGTTAGGAGCTAAATCGTCGGAGAAATCGGCTTACCTTGTGAGATTTCTTCCCTTTCTCTCTCTAAACCCTCTCAACTTTCTCTCTCTTGTTTCAAATCTGTTTTGCACGAAATGGGCTGAAGGAAGAAGGAGGTAATGATATATTATAATATATCATATATTATTTTTTATTTAACCAATTTCCAAAAATTCCAAAATCAATTTTTATGCACATAAACCCTATGTACATGTAACCAAGCTCATTAAGCCCAACCAATGTTTTCTTCCTCTTACAACATGTAGGAGGCACCTAGGGGTCCCTCCCTATGATCTCAATTGGCTTTACAACTTGTCCAAATTACATATACACGTAAAGTCTCAATTTTGGTCAAAATTACACTTTTTCCTCAAATTTTCCATAAATTCATATTCAATTGACCAAAATATTCTAAATACATTTTTCCTTTTTAACTTCCTTAATTAACTGAAATTAATTTCAATTAATTGGAAAATAATTAATTTTGTGATAAATGACAAAATTATGATTTTGCCATTACCTTTTTATTCCAATTTCTTTTCTTATTTTTATTTGGCTAATTTCGATCAAATTTTGGACCAAATATTTTCTCTAATTTTTCTCCATTTTTGGACCTTAATATTGGGCTTTTTAAATTACCCAAATTAATTCCATAATTATTTTTCCCATTTTCTCATGAAAATGAACATTTATAAAATTCATAAATTCCAAATTCATGAATATTTACCATTTTATTGAATTTTTCAAATAATGACAATATATTTAGTGAATATAAAATTTGGGGTGTTACACTAATGACTATGATATGTGGTTTTGACTAAACTAATATACTAGTATATCTTAATAGCTTTGGCTCAAAAGCTGTCATCGTCCGCTTTCAACGGGTATATATATTTTCCCCAATCATTTTCAACGGGTATTTAAGTATAAGGTTTGGATTAATTATTGGGATAATTAATCTATAAATCCCTATAATTTAATCTGGTTTTTAATTAGATCCCTTTTTTTTTTTGCCTTTTTATCATATTCTTATTATTCCACCTATTTTTAATCAGGTTCTTAAGTTTTTTTTTTAACAGGTTCTTTATAGTTTGACATGTTTTTAATCAGGTTCTTAATTACAATTTTTTTTCATTTTTTATTTTTATTAATTCCTTGAAAATACGGAGGATTGATTAAAAGTCAAGAAAAATTATAAGGATATGATAGTTAAAAAAAATTGCAAGGACCCAATAAAAAAATTAGTTAAAACTAAAAATACCTACAGATTAATGATACCCAATTTAAGTGATGTTGCCATGTACATGATAAATAAGGCAGATCAACCTAACATACCTTTTTATACCATCAGCGTCAAGATTAGTGCGGAACAAACAAAACAAATCATACACATCAAGGAATATGTAAAGAACAAAGTCAATAAACTATCACGGCTCCTTCACTAATTAAGAAAGTCAATACATCTTCCAGTGCATCTCATGAATAAGCAAATGGACCTAGGCTTCTGTTCTTATGGGTTAAGATAATTATTTTCGTGTAGGACTAAGTTCACAAGAGTTTGATATAAGTCAGCCTCTAATTTAGACGGTACAGATCTCAACATGTGCATTGTGATAAGCACATGAATACAATTCCCACAAAAACTTATTATTATAGTGGCTACTTCTAATGAACGTAAACCTCCATTATTATATTTGAAACAAACCATAATTGTAGTGCTCAATTATATAGACCCTCTGTTGCTTGTAGGCCACTGTACTCAGGAAGGTAGTCCTCATAACTATTGTTATCAAACTTGTGAGTTGATTTTCCGAATTTACCGTTTTTATATTTATAGTTTATAAAATTATGTTGAGTCATAGGTAAACTCTGTTAAACTCACAAGTTTACACATCGAGTTTATCGTTTTTTATATTTCTATTTTACAAAATCATTTCAACCCACTTAAACTCATTAATTTGTTCGATTTCATCATGCTTATTGGCTTTATATACAAATTTTATAGAAATTTATTTATTAAGTATGATAAATTATGAATTTTATGGCTTTAATTTCAATTATTTAGATTTAAAATATATTTAAATTAAATAGTTGTCATTTTTTATATTTTAATTATACACTATTATACCTATATAATGATAAAAGAAAACTCTTAAGGGTTTAAGCTTCGAGTTCACAATACGAGTTTACGTTACTGACACAATGTTGCCTAAACTCATGAGTTTGATAATATTGCTCATAATGATGAACTTTGGTCCAACCTCTGGAGAATCAAGCCTCCTTTAAAATTCATTTGTGTCTTTGGATGTCCTATATATGAATATTTGGAGCACATGTTCTTCACTTGTGATTATGTGAAGGCAATCAATTTGGTCTCTGCTACACTTTCTATCAAATCTATTGTTATAGCTAATCAATGTTTTTTTTAAACAAAAAAAGGTGGATATCTAATTTGATTAGAGACTACAATCAAGACTTCAATGAGCACCTAGTGCACTATCATCATGCTAAAAGGTTATTTAGTATGAGGGATTTGGTTGGGAGGGAGGATTTTTATGAGTTGAATTAAAAACAATTGAGAAATGGGACTATAAAATTTTAATGAAGAAAAGATGTGCAATAAAATAGTAAGAAAAATCAATTAAAAAATCTTAACCCCACTTCTCTAACTATAGATAGAAGAAGGGTGTTGGAACCAGAATTAGTTATACAGGAATACAATGCTCTTGTGAATTACTCTTTTTGCATTAAACATAAGAGAAAGAAAAAGGGAAATAACCATATTGCATTAAACAAGGTCAGACTTCAAGACCTATCCTTGGCATATAGATTGTGTTGTGTACATATTGATGATTAACTTGGAAACTATACTTACAATCAAAATCAGTACCAATAAAAAACTCGATCAACTAATCAGAACACCAAATACACAACCTCTTCACCTGAAACATCGTCCTGGAATTTCCAAACAATGCAAAAAGGAATAGAAAGAATAGCGAAGAAAAATGAATAGTTCTAGGAAGAATAAGAGTCACTTGTAAATGAGAAACGTGATCACGGCTTGAAATAGAGTAGAGGGCGCCGTTGGCTCCAAGTGAAGCCTGAAGTAAGCGCGGAAAATGATGAGCGTGTTCATATGCCTTCACCTAAACCATGTTAAAGATTATTTAAGTTCTTAAATATAATTATAAGTCAACCACAAAAAAAGAGACAATATTAAATATGAAAAAACTTCAGCCAGAACCGTCTCCATTGTTAGAGCAAGTGTTTCACCCAAGAGGGGGTGAATTGGGTGACCTTAGAATTTCATCCGAAAATATAAAACTTTAACAGTGGAATTAAAACAGGAAAGAGTAAGGAGAAATATCACCGAAGTGTACACCAGGATTTATACTGGTTCGGCCACAATCACTTTGACCTACGTCCAGTCCTCAGAGCTTCTCTGAGAGTTTCACTATAACTTCCAAGATTCAGTGGGTTCTTGGCACCTCAGTACAAGCAAGTTCCTACACCTGGACACTCACTCCCCCTTACAAGTTGTAATTCAATCCCAACTCAAGGCTCCACAACCTTAAGTTACCTCAATAACAAATATTGAGTTTGAATGAAATATCTCTCTTACAGAGTAAATAAGAATCACTGAAGCATAGAATCACAAGTACAATGGAAAACAGAGTAATGAACTCGATGATACGTTCGTAAGTGTGTTCTTCTGTATCTCTCTGTTCAGATGTTTCCATATATATAGATACGTTGGTAATGATTGTTGGAACATATTTCTACATGTCCGTTAGAGCGTGCGCAGCCATTATTGACTTTTCCAGTTTTTGAAAAACATACGTTATGGTAGGTGATGGTCGGTGACATTTGAGCATTGCTTTTGACTTTCCTTATTTGGTAAGATCTCTTCATTGTTTACCTGTTGAAATGCTAAGTATACTAATATAATGAAAAGTTAATCAAAATAGGAAAGAGAGCAATGACCGTTGGAATGATTTCAAACTTTCTGGGTTTGCTTACTCGAGTAGCTACTCGAGTATCACATGAATGTTACTCGAGTACATACTCGAGTATCATCGGGAAATCTTAAATTAACTTCAAGTCAATGAGCAAATACAAGAATACTCGGGTAGTGCATGGAATAACCAATTTTCAAACCTTTGGAAATATCTGTTTACTCGGGTACCTACTCGAGTAATGCACTTATAACTTTATGAGTTACTCGGGTACCAACTCCAGTAAACCTTCAAATAAACTTATGGTTACTCCATGCTCTACTCCAGTAATGTTGGCAGGATTTCAAGGCCGAGAGCACTTACCTTGTTACTCGGGTATGGACTCCAGTAATTCACACATTTGTGCAACGGTTACTCGGGTACCACCTCGAGTAACTGTACTTTTTGTGCATAACTTACCCTGGTAATGACTGGAAGTTTACCTTGAAAATATTTCTGCATACTCGGGTACTTACTCGAGGAATCCACTTAAAATACAACATTAGATACTTGCATACTAGAGTAAGGACTCGAGGAAAATGAGATAAAAAGAAATCAAGTTAATCAGGTACCACCTTCAAGTTTTAACTTACCTTAGTGTGTTACTCGAGTAGCTCCTCAAGTAACATTAGCAGTAGTACTAAGTGCCGAGAGCTCCACATTTTCAGAAACAGAGTTACTCGAGTAGCTACTGGAGTATCATTGGAAACTTGAAGGCAACTTGAAGTTTTTCACATAGTTACTCGAGTAGCGCCTCGAGTAACATTGGCAGGCCGAGAGCAACTCCAAGTTTTTACCTGGTTACTCGAGTAGCTCCTCGAGTAACATTGGCAGGCCGAGAACACCTTGAAAATACTTACACTATTACTCGAGTAACGTTGGGAGTTTACTGGAAGTTGTCTCTGGTTACTTCAAGTTTTGTCTCATTACTCGAGGAGCTCGAGTAATGCCTTAGAAAACTTGCTTCTGATCAAGTTCCTCAACATTTTCTCTTGGTCTTTCATCATTACTCCAATGCTTACTTCAAGTGATGCTTGTTCCTGTCATTACTTTGTTCAAACTTGTTTATTAATCATTTCCTTTTTAAACCATTCTTTTGTTATCATCAAAACATGAGATCTAACATTCTCCCCCTTTTTGATGATGACAAAACTTGGTGATTTTGAACATGGTTTTTTCAAATTGGATTCTCAATTAAATATGTCTTATTAAGTTTGAATTCATAGCATACACCTTGCATACACAATAACTTCATTAGTCCAAACATGTATCATAATTTAAAGCTTAAATGAACTTAAAATGAAATCATAACTTAAACACACTTGCATTAAACTTAAAATTTTCAAATTACAAAATAAAGTTCGAAGAAATTCAAAATGCTCCCTAAAAACCCATGTACAACCAAATACTCAAAATAAACTAGGACACATCCCACAAAATCACCCTTAAGCTCTTCTCCCCCTTTTTGGCTTCATCAATCAAGTGGAGGACTAGAAGGCTTCACCATAGAGATAGGCTTCACTAGAAGGACCAAACCATCATCATCTGAACTAGATGAGTCAAAGGAATTGGAAGATTTTGGTTCAGGAAGATTAACTGGTGGGATATGGATGTCATCTCTAGGAGGGATAAGAGAAGGCTGGAAGATAACCATAGTGGTCTCAGCCTCTGGAGGAGTATCCAATACAGGAGTGAGATGTTCAGAGGAGGAAGAGGGAGATATTTCCTCTGTTTGGGTAGGAGAGGGAATAGGTTTAGGAGCTATTTCTGGCTAAGGTTTGGGAGGTGAATCATCAATGATGATATGTGTGGTCTCATAAGTTTCAGGATCATCCACTGTGAATAGAATATCTTTGCCTTGGGGCTCAAGTGGATCAGAGACCGGAGGAATAGATGGTTCAACCTCAGGAATAGGAGTGTCTGAAGGAGAGTTCACTGGAGGTAGTGGTGTTGTAGAAGAGGAGGGACCAGTAGAAGGTCCAGGACCCAAAGAATCCAATCGTGCCAGAATCAAACTCAAGGTCTCTCCCTGGGCACGTTGCTCTGCTAGCAACTCCTCATACCTCTTGTCCATTCTGTCAACCAACTCTCCCATCTTGGTATTCATGTGGGTTATCAGTTCTGCATTTGTGTTGGCGATGTCCACATGAAAACCTCTGAGCATGTTCTCCATAAAGTGCTGGAGAGTAGCATTGAGGAAGGATGGCGATGATGTGGTAGCAGCTGGAGCCGATGACTGAGTGTCATCCAACTTGCTGGTCTCTGCCTCTATGGTCTTCCTCTTCTTCTTTGACCCAGACTCCAGAGGGCCTTTGAGAGGGATGTCAATCTTCAATTTCCCTATCTGGTTTCTCCCAACCGGAGTCAACCTCTCAATTGGCTCCTTGCTATCCAAATACCATATTTTGTTCTCTTTCAGGATTAGAGACACAATCTGGGGATATGGCATTGGTGTTGTAGCCTTCCCATCCACCTTATACCTTTTCATCTCCGAGAAAATATATTCTCCCAGATCCTTCTGTTCCTTCAAAAGCAGTGAAGCAAACCACCTAAAGTCCCTATCAGAGAAATGGGTGTAATTGTTGGCTTTGTTCACTAGGGACCTAGAGTAGATATACCATAGGACCCTGTGATGATCACATATATTACTTGGTTTAAAATTTAGGGGGCCAACTAACTCACCGGGTTTGAGAATAGTGAAGATTTGGTTTGGCTCAAGTTCAGAATAGATATCATCTGGGGGGTTCTTTATTCCTAACCACAAGTTAATTCTAGATGGTGAAATTAGAATCTTTTGGCCTCTCACAGTTGTGGTCATTTCTTCCTCAACTGAGGTTTGGTTAGGCTCATTTATGATCTCTAAGTTACAATAAAAATGGGTGATCACTTTAGTACAGAATAGTAATATAATAGATAGCCAAGGCATAAATGGATCTAAATAAGGACTTAGGTCATGCTTCACTACCTCTTGAAGTAACTTCAGATCAACATAGTGTGTCTTACACACTTTCCTTCTGGAGAACTGAGATAAGTACTTCGGAGACTCCACCAATTTGCTAACATTGAATCCCTTTGGTGGGTTAGTGATCTCTGCTTCCGGTATTCTTGACTTCTTGGAAGATTGTCCCTTCTCCATTTGGTCAATGATTCCAGCCATAGCCTTAGCCACATTCTTGTCATACTTTGGCTCTTTGATAGGCTTTGGAGTGAAAGAAGGGGTAGAGGAATCAGAGTGAGAAGGTAAGGGAGATTTGGCACTCTTGACTCTTCTGGTAGATGTACTCTTTTTGGATTGAGCCCTTGTCACAATGGGCTCTTTAATCACAACTCCCTTGGGTTTTGGTTGAGAAAGAGGAATTTTAGCTTTTGGTCTTGGGGTGAGTTTTCTTCTCTTCTTGGGAGGAGAAGAAAGAGGATCAGAGTGTTGTTGGGTTTCAGAGGAGTCTATAGGAGTAAGATTTTTAGTTCTCATCTTTCTGAAAGATTGAAAACTGAGATTTTCAGAAAAACAGAGTAACTGACGCGAATTAGGGCACAGGGATTTTGAGCAAAATAGGAAGTTTCTAGGAATGAAAATGGTTGGGTTTCGACGGAAATGAAGCAAGGAATCACTTGTGAAAAGTTTCTGTGAGAGAGAATAGTGATTTACTCGAGGAGATTTTGTGGAAATGACCGAGTTTGCGATAAATAAAGACCTAGAACCTGACTTTACTCGAGGCGTTACTCGAGTAAACTTCAAGTTTACTCGAGGCCTTCCTCGGGTGTTCATACAGAAAAATTCTAAAATAATTCATTTAAATTGCGTACCTGGCATGAATAATATAGTAATTATCCATGGATGTTCCCTCGATCATTTATAACCCATTATCATCAGATTTTAGTCATTTTTCTTCAATTTGAGAATCTGGACTCCGACATTACTCGAGGCCTTCCTCGAGTAAGCTTCATGTTTACTCGAGGCCCGCCTCGAGTAAGATGCTTTTCAACTTCTGACTCTTCATTTCTTTGAAACTGAACCGTTATGTTTGAAAATCAAGTAACTTGATCTGTTACTTCCAGTTTTGAAGTCCATTACTCGAGTACATACTCGAGTAAAATGCTTCTTTACTTCAAGTTGTTCCTCGGGTAATGCTTCTCTGTTAATGACAACTTCAAGTTAGTACTCCAATAAATGTGTCCTCTGATAATCTCTGTTTTTGTTTCCCAAAACAGAGTTTCTTTCTTCCTGCAAAACAATTTTCTATATACTCCGATGCTTAAGTTAGTAATCATCAAAACATTATCAAGTGACTTCATCTAATATTATGAAATGCTGAAATTACTTATAACTCATTGGGATTTACTGTAATACCCCGAATTTTGAGACTCGAGGTTAGAGAATAAGCCTGAGATTAGTGGATTGCTAAGCCCCGGTTTAGCAAGATCCCAAATTGTGATTAGGGTTTAATGACTACAAAAGTGGACGTGGTTAGTGATTAATGAACCCTTTTAGAGAATATAAAGTGGATTGTAGTCGCTTGTGTTATGAGCAACGCCAAAACCCTGTATTTGAGTTCAATTGTGGATTAACATCCAAATTGACTTAGAATAGAGGGAGGAATTGAATGGGATATTGTGATGGAAATGGTGTCATGTTGTGGTATTTAATCATTGGAATTGATTTAAATTGGATTGGACACATTGGTTGCAAAACTGGAAATGCTGTCCAGTGTGAATTCTGTCTGGGCAGTCTTCTCGTGTGGACGTTTTTACTAGGAAAATGATGTCATAAAATTATGAAAATTTCCAGTCTTATAGCTCACATCTCAAGCTTCAAAATGGACATATAATTTGTGCCATTTCGTTTTGTGAACTAGGAGATATGACTGTCCAAAGTTTGGGATGGAAACTGAACTCTGTTTTGGGGCAGTGATGATTTTTATGTAATTCTGGAATTGTGTGGTGATTTTTAGTAATGGTCAATATTTTTCCTATGAAGAGGACTTAAATATCTTTAATTTCGCTTTGGAATCACCTCATTTCGATTTTTCTAGAATTAGTTATGATTTTTCAAAGTTTGGGCAGAAAATCTGCCAGAAAATCCGAAAATGCCAATTTTGGGAATTATGACATCATCAAAAGGCAAGATGACATAAGCATGGAATTAAAACATCTTCTCATCATCTTCAGCTGCTCATTCACGCACAGCACCTGAACATAGTGTGAGAAAGTTGAGAGAGTTTAGAGAGAGAAAGAGAAGAAAAATCACAAGGTAAGCCGATTTCTCCGACGATTTCGCTCCTAGCGCGTATAACTCCGACTCTAAACTACTCCTCTTTATTCTTTAAGGTTTGGAAAGCTCAAATTTGGTGTTTTGAAAGTTAGTGTTTTCAGCCATCTTTGAGAAAAGCTAGTGGGAGCTTGAGGTAACTTCCAAACTCTTGTATATTGACTATTCTAGCTGCTGTGGGCAATTTAATCGGTGAAATTTCGCCGGATTGCCATTGGTTGTAAAAATGGAAAATGGGTTTCCCTAGGGATTATGCTGCCCAAATTGATACTAGATGGTAGTTGTAACCTAATGGAATAGTCAATAAAGCGGTTAGGAGTAGAAAGGAACGCGTTTACGGAGCCGAAACCGAAAAACCCCAATTTTCCCCTTAAAACCTATATATTTCGGCCAGCATTGTAAATGGGTCTTAGAGTTGGATTTTCAATGATTTGATGATTCCATTGGATTCAGTGGGTGAAAATAGGTGGGGTTACAGTTGGGCACTTTTTCGGAAAAGGCCGAGAAAGCATAATTACGGAAACGCCCCTAAAACCCTAAAAGTAGGGCTGCCAAGGGCAATTTCGTAATTTGACATTGAATTTGATAATTCCGAGTCCGGAAATGGATTCCTTGGGCAAAAATATGTCAGAATAGCCCATGTCAAAATTTCAAGAAAAGTACAGCCGGACCGGGTACGGCGGGGCCGGTCCGGGCCGGGTCCCCGGGGGTATTTTAGTAAATTTTCAATATAGCCTCATATAACCCCCAGAAACACTATGGAAGTGTCTAAATGGTATATTTGACATTGTAGGACCGAATGTGAAGCCCCGAGTTGCTGGCACGGAAATCGAGGAGAAAAGACTGGAGGTAGGGGACTTACCTTACTTGCATGTATTCGATATCTTTGCTTGTGTAGTGATGTATGTGATTGCTTTACTTGATTGTGTAGAGCATATTTGAATAAATGAAGCTCTGTTTCTGTTTTGCTGTGGCCATAGTTTTGTTACATGAAACATTGAGCATGCGGAAATATCATTATGGGGCATACATCTAGATAAAGCTAACATGTCATACACATAGCATCTATCATGCATGCATTATGGTATCTGTTTCCTACTGAGATTCTCTCAAATCTCACTCTCCCCTACCAACAATTTAGACAGGGCAAGTGGCTCGTGGAGGGAGCGGCTAGGACTCCTCCGAGATGAGATTGTGTAATCCCCATTTGAAGAACTGTAATGGGTAATTATACCCTGTGTATCTTTAGCGAAGGTATGTACCCGGGATTGTCGGGATGATTAAGTTGTGCACTCTGATATTTATATGAATGTGATTTATCTTCGCGTAGTAATTGTATTCGAAATGTGAATATGAGACCATGTTTATAAATGATTTCAAAAAGTATTCGTGAAAACCCCATCATGTGATGGGTTAGTAAATGTTATTTGATTATTATTGGTCTCTATTTCATTTTAATCGCGTATTTCGGATATAATTACGGAGGGGGTTACATTTACCATTCCCAATTCTCTCCTAATGTAAAGAAATTGATCTTTTGCAAGGGGTTTTGTAAAGATATCAGCTAATTGAAGATGAGTAGGGATGAATATTACTTTTACATCCTTCTTTTGGACATGATCTCTGATGAAGTGATGTCTGACATCGATATGCTTGGTTCTAGAGTGTTGAACTGGATTCTTTGCCAAGCAATCGTACTAGTATTGTCACAATAGATTGGTATTTCTTTGAGATAAATACCAAGATCTTGTAGTTGTTGTTTTAGCCATATTACTTGTGCCCAACAACTTGATACTGCAACATATTCGGCTTCTGTTGACGAAAGAGACACAGTATTTTGTTTCTTGTTGAACCATGATACAAGAGATCCTCCAAGAAATTGTTCTTATCCACTGGTGCTCTTTCTGTCTGTTTTGTATCCTCCATGATCTGAATCTGAATATGCAACAAGATATTCACTTCTTCCTTTGGGATACCATAGACCCAATTCGGGTGTGTCAGCAAGGTATCTAAAGATTTGTTTGACAGTTTCAGCATGTGATTCTTTTGGTGCTGATTGATATCTTGCACATATGCCAACACTAAATTGGATGTCTGGTCTGCTTGCCGTGAGATAGAGTAATGAGCCAATCATCCCTCTATATTTCATGATGTTGTAGTCTTTTCCTTTGATATCAGCATCCAGTAACGTAGTTGAGCTCATAGGTGTGTCCGTGCCATTTGCTTCATCCATTCCATACTTCTTTAATAACTCTTTTAAATACTTTGTTTGAGATATGAAGATTCCATTCTTTCTTTGTTTAATTTGTAAACCAAGAAAGAAATTCAATTCTCCCATCATTGACATCTCAAATTCTCCCTGCATTATCTCAGAAAATTCCTTACACAGAGATTCATTAGTAGCACCGAAAACAATGTCATCAACATATATTTGAACAATTAAAATATCATTGTGTTTTCGTTTTATAAAGAGTATTGTATCAAATTTTCCTCGTACAAAACCTTGATCGATAAGAAACTTGCTGAGCCTTTCATATCAGGCTCTAGGAGCTTGTTTTAAACCATATAAAGCCTTTTTGAGTTTGAAGACATGGTCAGGTTTAGTAACATCCTCAAAACCTGGAGGTTGTTCTACATACACTTCTTCCATGATGTAATCATTTAGAAAAGCACTCTTTACATCCATTTGATAGAGTTTGTATCCTTTGATGCATGCAAAGGCTAAGAGTACACGTATAGCTTCCAATCTAGCCACTGGAGCATACGTTTCCTCATAATCAATTCCTTCTTCCTGATTATAGCCTTTGGCCACCAATCTTGCCTTGTTTCTGACAATAATTGCAGATTCATCGAGTTTGTTTTTAAATAACCATTTAGTACCAATGATCGGATGATCTTTGGGTCGGGGCACCAAATCCCAAACTTGATTTCTCTCAAATTGATTTAGTTCTTCTTGCATTGCTATAACCCAATCATTGTCTGATAGGGCTTCATCAATATTAGAAGGTTCAATCTCAGAAATGAATACAGAAAAACTTACTTCATTGAAAATTCTATTTCTAGTTTTGATCCCTTCATTCACATCTCCTATGACTTGATCTAAGGGATGAGTTTTATTGTATTTCCAAGCTCTAGGTTGACCTAGGGATTGCTCTTCTTCCTTCGTTTCATCAACCTCTGGAATAAGAGATTTAGAAAGAGATTGGCCATTTTCTTGATTTAAACCAACTTCCTGTTCTTCATCAATGCTTTTGTCAGAGGATTCAAATTCATCAAATACAATATGAATTGATTCTTCAATAATACATGTTCTTTTATTGTAAACTCTATATGCTTTACTTCGGTTAGAATATCCTAGGAAGATTCCTTCATCTGTTTTAGAATCAAAATTTCCTAAGTTATCTTTACCATTATTATGAATGAAACACTTACAACCGAAGATATGTAGATGAGCAATGTTTGGCTTTCTCCCTTTATACAGCTCGTATGGTGTCTTTCCAAGTTTTGTTCTGATATAGGCTCTATTTGAAATGTTGCATGCTGTACTCATAGCATCAGCCCAAAATGCTTGAGACACGTTCTTTTCATTCAACATTGCTCTAGCCATTTCAGTGAGTACTCTATTCTTGCGTTCCACAACTCCATTTTGTTGAGGCGTCCTTGGAGCAGAGAAATTGTGATAAATGCCATTAGTATCACAATACTCTTCAAAGGCTTGATTTCAAATTCTCCACCATGATCAGTCCTAATACCTGCAATGGACATACCTTTCTCATTTTGCACTTTCTTGGTAAAAACAATAAATGCTTCAAAGGTCTCTTCCTTTGATGACAGAAAAATAACCCATGTAAATCTAGAGAAATCATCAACGATGACCAATGAATATAGGTTGCCACCAAGACTCTTTACTCTTGCTGGACCCACTAAATCCATATGCAATAATTGTAATGGTCTATTTGTTGAAATCTCATTTTTCAATTTGAAAGAAGATTTAGTTTGTTTACCCTTTTGAAATGCATCACAAATCAAGTCATTTTTGAAAGTTACTTTGGGTAATCCAAGAACTAAATCCTTTTTGAGTAGTTTGCCTAATTGATGCATATTGACATGAGCCAATCTCTTATGCTATAACCAGCTTTCATCAGTATTACTCAGAAAACAGTTTTCAGACTCATTTCTACTAATATCTAGAGTATAGCAGTTACCTTCCCTTTTTGCTCTGAGCTTAGCCTTGATATTCTTCTTATCAAGTTGTAAATCATTCTTGTTGATAATTAAGCATTCTTCTGAGTCAAATATTACCCAGTTATCTTTATCTGCACTTTGACTTACGCTCAGCAAATTATGACACAAGCCTTCAACATAATATACATCTTTGACTTGTATTCCTTTGTCATTCTTGATTTCACCAATTCCTACTATCCTTCCGGATTGATTTCCTCCAAATTTTACCTTTCCACCTTCCTTAGATTGCAATGTGGTAAAACTTTTGAAATCTCCGGTCATATGTCTAGAGCATCCACTATCTATGTACTACTTGCTATTTTTGGATGCTTTAAGACATACCTACAATCAAATGACTAGGTCTTAGGTACCCACATCTTTTTGGGTCCTGTTGGGTTAGTACAAATAATTTTCTGAATATATGAACCTTTAGGTACCCATTTGTAGGTTCCTATATTTCCTTTCTTCTTATGAATGCATGAAGAGGTATAATGACCTTTTCTATTACAATAGTTACAGAATGCAAAAGGATTTGATATATGCACAGAATGCTGGAAATAATTTAAATATAGCTTACCTCCTACTTTCTTTTTACCTTTCCTTTTATCTGATTTTGGATCATATCCAATACCAGATCGATCATTTACACATCGTTGTTCTTTTAAAATTACACTTAGCATCTCACTTCCTTTAGTAAACTTTTCAAGAGTTTTTATGAGATCAATGTTTTTCTTTTTCAACGAAGAACAATTTTCACAATTCTTTTATGAACTTTCTTTAAGTTCAATTTCAAGAGCTTTGTTTTTCTTTTTGAAAACAATCAATTCTTTAACTACTTTGATGAATTCAGAATGTAAAGCATTATATTCAGAGAGTAATTCATCATAGGTAGGATCAGAATCATTTACCTCTTCTTCTGTTTCTTCTTGAGCAACAAGACATATATTGGCTACTTCTTCGTCATCAATTTCTTCGTCAGAGGAACTATCTCCCCATATAGCAGATACAAAGGCCTTCTTTTTGTTAAAGAATTTGCCTTTTCTCTTTTCTTTGCTCTTTTGATTTAGTTCTGGACATTCTGATTTGATATGTCCTGGTTTTCCACATTCGTAGCAAATGATATGATCTTTGTTGCTAGTTCCACCTTTGTGAAAATGTTTGAATCCTTGACCTTTCTTGTAGAACTTTCTGAATCGTTTTATGATTAAGCCCATTTCATCATCATCAAACTCCTCATCCTCATCTTGATTTTCTTCTTTCGCTTTTAGTGCTAGACCTTTCTTTCTTTTGTCACCGATGTCATCTAGTTCCCGTTTGAACTTTAATTTGCTTGCATATTCAGAAAGGCTTCCAAATAGAGAAGCAACTGATCTCATTGATTCTCCTTTTGCCTCTTCTATTGCAGTGACTTTGGCCTCCCACTCTTTAGAAAGAATATTCAAAATCTTTCGTACTTGGGTATGTTGATCATAGGCTTTACCAAGTACTGCAAGTTGATTAACAAGATGAGTATATCTAAGTTCGAATTCAGAAATTGACTCACCTGATTTCATTCGAAGTAGATCAAATTCAATGATCAATGTGTTGATGCGATTTTCCTTTATTCCCGAAGTTCCTTCATGGGCGATTTCCAGAGCTTCCCACATTTCCTTTGCTGTTGGGAGTATGCAAATTCTGAAATATTCACTCTGACTCAAAGCACTTTGTAACATCAGAATTGCCTTGCTGTTGAGAGTGATAAGTTTTTTGTCATTCTCATCATATTCCGCTGGTGTCTTGGGAATTTTCTGAGAATCTACAATCTTTGTAGGTTGATAGTTTCTACTCACAATCACATCCCATAGCCCATATTCAGTAGCCATCACGAATACTCTGAACTTTGCTTTCCAGAAAGAAAAGTGTTCCCCACTGAAACCTGGAGGTCTAGTGATGGATGCTCCGTTAGGAAGAATTCCTTCACCCATGCTTGCCATTGGATCCTTTTTAGGCTGTTAAACCTTAACAAGAAGACCTACGCTCTGATACCAAATGTTAGAGCAAGCGTTCACCTAAGAGGGGGTGAATTGGGTGACCTTAGAATTTCATCCGAAAATATAAAACTTTAACAGTGGAATTAAAACAGGAAAGAGTAAGGAGAAATATCACCGAAGTGTACACCAGGATTTATACTGGTTCGGCCACAATCACTTTGACCTACGTCCAGTCCTCAGAGCTTCTCTGAGAGTTTCACTATAACTTCCAAGATTCAGTGGGTTCTTGGCACCTCAGTACAAGCAAGTTCCTACACCTGGACACTCGCTCCCCCTCACAAGTTGTAATTCAATCCCAACTCAAGGCTCCACAACCTTAAGTTACCTTAATAACAAATATTGAGTTTGAATGAAATATCTCTCTTACAGAGTAAATAAGAATCACTGAAGCATAGAATCACAAGTACAATGGAAAACAGAGTAATGTACTCGATGATACGTTCATAAGTGTGTTCTTCTGTATCTATCTGTTCAGATGTTCCCATATATATAGATACGTTGGTAATGATTGCTGGAACATAGTTCTACATGTCCGTTGGAGCGTGCGCAGCCATTATTGACTTTTCCAGTTTTTGTAAAACATACGTTATGGTAGGTGATGGTCGGTGACATTTGAGCATTGCTTTTGACTTTCCTTATTTGGTAAGATCTCTTCATTGTTTACCTGTTGAAATGCTAAGTATACTAATATAATGAAAAGTTAATCAAAATAGGAAAGAGAGCAATGACCGTTGGAATGATTTCAAATTTTCTGGGTTTGCTTACTCGAGTAGCTACTCGAGTATTACATGAATGTTACTCGAGTACTTACTCGAGTATCATCGGGAAATCTTAAATTAACTTCAAGTCAATGAGCAAATACAAGAATACTCGGGTAGTGCATGGAATAACCAATTTTCAAACCTTTGGAAATATCTGTTTACTCGGGTACCTACTCGAGTAATGCACTTATAATTTTATGAGTTACTCGGGTACCAACTCCAGTAAACCTTCAAATAAACTTGTGGTTACTCGATGCTCTACTCCAGTAATGTTGGCAGGATTTCAAGGTCGAGAGCACTTACCTTGTTACTCGGGTATGGACTCCAGTAATTCACACATTTGTGCAACGGTTACTCGGGTACCACCTCGAGTAACTGTACTTTTTGTGCATAACTTACCCTGGTAATGACTGAAAGTTTACCTTGAAAATATTTTTGCATACTCGGGTACTTACTCGAGGAATCCACTTAAAATACAACATTAGATACTTGCATACTAGAGTAAGGACTTGAGGAAAATGAGATAAAAAGAAATCAAGTTAATCGGGTACCACCTTCAAGTTTTAACTTACCTTAGTGCGTTACTCGAGTAGCTCCTCAAGTAACATTAGCAGTAGTACTAAGTGCCGAGAGCTCCATATTTTCAGAAACAAAGTTACTCGAGTAGCTACTCGAGTATCATTGGAAACTTGAAGGCAACTTGAAGTTTTTCACATGGTTACTCGAGTAGCGCCTCGAGTAACATTGGCAGGCCGAGAGCAACTCCATGTTTTTACCTGGTTACTCGAGTAGCTCCTCGAGTAACATTGGCAGGCCGAGAGCACCTTGAAAATACTTACACTATTACTCGAGTAACGTTGGGAGTTTACTGGAAGTTGTCTCTGGTTACTTCAAGTTTTGTCTCATTACTCAAGTAGCTCCTCGAGTAATGCCTTAGAAAACTTGCTTCTGATCAAGTTCCTCAGCATTTTCTCTTGGTCTTTCATCATTACTCCAATGCTTACTTCAAGTGATGCTTGTTCCTGTCATTACTTTGTTCAAACTTGTTTATTAATCATTTCCTTTTTAAACCATTCTTTTGTTATCATCAAAACATGAGATCTAACATCCATTTCTTCCCACAACCCTTCTAAGATTACAATTCAGTTTTGCATTCAGATGGTAAAAAGAAGAGGGAGGGAAGGTAAGGTCAGAATGAGAGGGTTACACATTATTTTGAATCTAGTGTCTCTTTAATATTGTATTTCTACCTTAAAAAAAGCTTATGAACTCTTCATCTTGTTTTTATTCAATTTAACTAATACAGAAACATAATTTGCCTTTATTTCTACTTGAACCCTATAGTCTCTTTAATACTGAATTTTTGCACTATAAAAACTTTTGAAGTCCTTATTTAATTTCATTGGATTTAACTAAAACAAGAACATGAGAAGTTGAAGTTGAAAGATGATTTGCCATTGTATCTACTTATACATATAGTCTCTTTCATATTAGCTTTTTACAATACAAAAAAAGCTTATGAGCTCTTAATTTGTTTTTGATTCCATTCAACTAAAACAGGATAATAGGAAGTAGGAGTAGAAGCAAGATTTGCATAGACTCTTGATCGCATCGCTCTCTTAGACTCTTCTTTAGAATTCAAATCATCCTTCAACTTCAACTTTCCGTGTTGCTGTTTTAGTTAAATGTGTGTGTTTGGTAAATCTCCAAATTAACCATGGTTTCAAACCATGGTTTGCGAAACCTGAGACAAAACTCGTCTCACACACTTACCTCGTAAGTCGTAAAAGCTATTAAAAAAAGTTAATTCAAATAAATAAAAAACAAATCAAAGTTCAAAAGCTGTTATTTGTGCAGAATTACAGTATTATTGAGACTCTAAGTTCAAGAAAGGAAAATAGTTCTTCAACTTTTCATGTTTCAATTTTAATTAAATTAAATTAAAAAGGAATCTAAGAGTTTAGAAGCTTTTTTTTTCAGTGAAGAAACCCAGTGTTAAAGAGACTCTGGGTTCAAGTAAATATAGAGACAAATCGTCATTTGTCTTCAATTTCTCATTTTTCTGTTTTATAATGTATGTTTGGATTCGTTTTTAGAAAATAGCTTTTATGATTTTTGAGGTAAATATATGAGAAGAATTTTATCTCAGCTTGCGGAAAAAGGGTTTCTGAAACTACAATTTTGTGGTTTCCCCAATACTCATTTAGTTAAGCTCAATCAAAAACAAATGAAAATTTCATAAGCTTTTTTAAGTGTAGAAATACAGCGTTAAAGAGAGTATGATTAAAAATAATGTGCAATCCCTCTCTCTAAGAGTTGTAAACTTTTAATTATGTTTGACATTGTTTAGGTGAAGCTGAATGAACCACCAACCTGTTTAGTGTTTACAAGCGGCACAAAGACTGGATTGGACCGGGTTAGGCATCTGTACAACTTCTCGTCTAAAATAAGATCGGGCTGGAGTTTTTGGTCTAATACCACTCCGGTCTTGTTAGACCTGGACGTACACTGGTTGGACTTTGTACACGGTGTTATTGGGCTGGTCGAGGTTGCCTTGCTGTTTATTTTTTTCTTATGAAAACAGAACCAGTTACTAGAGAAATAAACAAAAACATTGAACAATTTTAATATGCTCATGTTCATGTTCTATCTCCATATCCATGAGTAATAATGCAGTTCATTTTTTTTTGGTTGAGCTTCATTTGAAAAGGACACAAATTGCTCAATGCAAACTTCACCTCTCACAGAGAATCTAACAAAAGAACTCACAATAATATATTTGAATAATATTTCATTAGCATACGACATCAACAACAATAAAACTTTATCTTATTAGGTGGGTTCGTATATTTCATTTCATCAACATAATATTTTTAAAGAGTGGGAAAGAGCAACCAGTAGCTTCAAGCATAAACAGGACATTGAACACTCCGTTCAAATCATTAGCTTCAATCAAAAGCAATTTCACACCCTCTGTTGTTCTTGAAGATATCTCTCAGGCTCTTAATTCTTAATATAAGACACATTTACTTAATTTATTAGATTAAATAATTTGGTTAATATGATATATATTTTCTAAAATACTATAGTCATCTTTTTGAGTATTGTTGAGGGAATACATGAATAATTAGAAAAATATTGATAAATATAAAATTTAAATCTCATATTTAAGATCAAAATCAACTTTAAAAATATCTCTTATATTAAGGAAGGGAATATATTTTACCAACTCTGTTCCTAAACACTCTTAAGTTTTGACTAAGAAAGATTGCAAAAAATTAACAGAAAAAAAAAACAAAGAAAATAAAGCTTCATAAATGCAAAAACATTTAACAGATGTGAAAGATCGGAGCTTTGAGGTAAAAGTAGAGACAGAGGGAGCCTACAGAGGATGAACACGAAGCCATTCCCTATTGTTGAGAGTGAGTGAGAGCGCTGTCTAACAACCTGAATGGAGGCGACAAAGGCCCACCACCACAAGTCACGGCCAACTGTGACACCACTCGCCGTTTCAGTTCTGGGAGAACAAAAAGAGCTTGAAGAGAGTATAGTAGAAGACGGAATACTAAGATGAAGAAAGAACAAACCTAAAGGAAGAAGAAAAGAAGATGAAAGAAATTACCAAATAAGTAATGATATAGCTGGTCTCATTAATGGAGAGGAGATGAACTGCGTTGACTGAAAGAAGAGAGGATTGAGAAAGTGAAAGGGAAAAGAGTAAAAACTGAAAAGTGAAGGTTTGCTTTTGCAGGTTTTACTTTGGGGGAGCAAGTAATAATAAATGCATGGATGCACGCTGGACGCAGAGCACATTTCTATCTCAATCAATCAAGGAACAAAAAACCAGATTGGGTATTCAACCCGCAGAGTCAATTGTTCAAGAGTTATTGGTCAGGTCGGGGTTAACTCGAGGTGAGGCAGGTCTTAATCAAAATAAGATAATTTAATTAAAAATATTTATATTTGACAATAAATATTTTAAATTTACCTTAAAGAGTGTTTTTTAGGAGTAAGATACGTGCATTGAGGGGATTATATCTTATTAAATATATTACATAGTAAGATTTGATTATGTTAGATTGGATTAGTTGAGTTCATAACAAATTAATTAGTCAAAAAATCATGGGAGAATTACAGCTAGGTCTTAAGTAAGAAGAAAAATGAAGAAATAGTCCCTTGAAATTTAAAAATGAAAAAATGATCATAAGAAGTTGTTAATGGAGGCTCATGGAGTTGTCAACGACTTACACCTAGGGTTGTTAATAGGACCATTTTTTCATTTTAGAGATTTCAAGGGACCATTTCTTTATTTTCCTTCTTGCTTGGGACCTGCCTGTAATTCTCCCAAAAATCATATATGATTATCGATATACCTGTGTATAATATTTTTAACTAGAAATATTTATATTTAACTAAGACTTTTTAAATTTAATTTAAATTTTAAATCTTTTTAAGAGTGAAAAAAGGTCATATATTATTCACTGGCTAAAAAACTAAATAGTCATATCTTATTTAAATTGAATCCAAGTCCTTATTCTTGATCTTGATTCTTGTGTTTTTTCCTCCGGCCAATACTCTTGTGGTCATATCTTATATTTGATATTATTTTGCCAGCCCATTCTTAATACATGTGCTATTATTTTATTTTAATAAAAAATATTGGGAATCCAAAACAAAACTACAGATTACAGACTTCATTCTTTGCCTCTTTCATCTTTCAATTTTCTTTTTTCTCTTCTCCGAAATCATCTTTAGATCCTCCCTTTTCTATTCTCTGCATTTTTTTAAAATTTTTTAATTTGGCTAATGTTTGATGATCTTCCTTTCGTGAGATCCTGCAAGTAGCCACTTTCCTTGCCTGGTTCCACGAGATCTTCAACAGCCAAATTCTATCACCGCATTTTCTTCATCAACCTCCACAGTTTCGGCATCTCTCATCTCCTGTAGGTAGCGATATCGCTTTTTATGTTTCTTCTCCTTCCCTTCTTCATGCTCCCTTGTCAGTTGGCAACCTACTCCCCATCTTTAATCAACCTCCGCCATTGTTTTGGGTTTTTTTTTGCAAAAATATATTGACTCGAGCAACCCACCCCGCCCCATAGGTTGCTTGAGTCAATACCGAGTTGCCCGAGTCAACTTGGATATTCATGATTTGATGCTCCCCTCGGTTCCTGTCTCAAACTAGACTGGACTAGCATCCGATTCATTGGTTTTTTGGTCACACTGGCCGATTTAGTCCAATTTTTCATTCCTTGATTTCAATGTGTAAGTCATTTTTAGAATTTGAAAGCTCATGGTTGGTATTACTCCCTCCCCTACTAAGTATAAGTCTTCGTTAACTATTTTAGAGAGATTAAGGAAACTAAATAAGTTATCTAATCATACTATATGTTGTGTGTCATTAGATTATAGATCAGTTAGACAAATTAGTTTGGACAAAAACGATGAGTATAAATATTTTAAAGTAATTTATTTAGCTACATTAATCTCTCTCAAAAAGTCAACTGTATCTTATATTTAAGATAGGAGGTACTCCCTTTAATCCTTATTATAAGACACCAACTACTAATTCTTATAAACAAATAAAAACAGTTAAAATCATTAAAATTATCCTAAAATTGAAGTGATTTCCAATATTATACTTACTAACTACACTAAACTCAAATATTATATTAATTATTACTCTCTTCCACTACCCTTATTAAATATGGGGAGTTATAGAAAAATAAATTAAATACTTCTTTAAAACTTACAAGTGTCTTATAAAAAGGACCAAGACTACTAATTAATTGGTGCCTTATAATAAAAATAAGAGGGAGTGGAATATTATTACTCTATTAACGAGCAAGTACTCCCCACGGGATGTGCGGGAAGCAAATGATCAAATAGCAACATCACAAAAAAAATTGTAAACAAATGAATAATTAAGAAAGGACCTGATTAATGCATGAGAGTAACATCACATAAATCACCTAAGTTACATGCATAAGAGCACAAACGTAACAGCAACCACTAAACCCATTATTAGAGCTGGGAATTAGGGTCGGCCCTTGACGGGCCAAGGCCTAAAAGGGCCAGCCCTAAAGGGCTTGGGGTTAGGAAAATTGCAGTTTTTCAAAGTCCGGCCCGAGAGCATCAGGGCCAGGGCCAGCCTGCAGGGCCGGGAAGTCCTTTTCATAATATTTAACTATTTTTCCTACGTATTTTCTTTTAGAGAGATATACAAAGTTCTAATTTAACACATAAATGTTGTTAACATTAAAGTTTAAAACATGTCTCACGCAAGAAACAAACACAGTTACTAATGCATAATCAAAAGTAAAATCATGCCCATAATAACTCACATAAAAGATCAAAGCATAAGAAGGCAAGAAACTAAACACTCTAACCTCTACACAACATTAGTATGATGACTAACATTTTCATCTTCTTCACCACTATCATCAATTTTAAGGACATTTGATTGTGCTTCACTTTATGTAGTAGGCTCTACTTGAGGAGTAAAAATATCAAGAATTTCTGGACAAGGGGCGACTGGACAAAAGGTAGGGAGCGGACATGGTCAAAAAAAACATTAAAAGGGCCTGACGGGCGGGCCCTCGGCTCTACAGGGCTAGCCCTTTTAGGCTCGACTTCCTTTAAAGGCTCCGATTTACAAGCCCGGCCCGAGACTTAATAGGGCTTAAACGGGCCGGCCCAACGGACTCGGCCCGATTTCCTGGCTCTACCCATTATGCAGAGTCTTCAGTAAACCAAACAATAAATGAGTTGAATAAAAGAGCAAAACAACATAACAGAGAGGTCCAGGCACAAAAGACAAAATAGAAGAAAAGAAAGCGGGTTCGCATCCACCTACTGATAATTAAGATGATTAGTGCCATCAATAAGCCAAATTCCCCATGTATGTATGGATGCACCACTAATAAGCTTCAGAAACTAAAAAGCTTCCCAGATCTCCAAGTTAGCTAGAAACAGTCATGCTTAACGAAAAACACCAATGGTCAACTACGTTCTCCACATGGTAAACCCCACTTAAATTTACTTCCAGGGAAATACAAAAGATTTTCCCACCACATACTGGTGAAATCAGCAATTATCACTTCAGAATAATAGAGCCCGAGCCTTGCAGACTGTATGGATATTTTTTACAACACAAATTACAATTGCAAAAAATGGAAACAAAATATATGAATATCTGAATAAGACCCCTAACCAACTACGTGGTAAATGCTTAAGGAATTGACTGATTTCTATATTCTTACATTTCTTCCTTACGTATATTAACATGACATAAACCACTTCTTTGCACTATTTTTTATTAAGGGATCTATATGGATAGATAGCTCTGCCAAATGCACTCCTTTTAACTAACATGATGATGTTATGCTCTCAATAGACCTGTGATGAAGGTGTTATGCTATACTTAATTACGTATATTTTCACCCTAAGTAATTCCAACATGTAAATGAATATGTTTGATGTTGCCGTTCAAGTTACAATGATGGAGATGGTGGATTAATCTAGTATGATCCGCACAGCAATTCGCAAGGTTAAAATATGAGGATCCATAACTTATACCCAAGGTAAGAATAGTTGTGCTAGCACTTAAATCAGACCATAATGAAACAATTAGACAAGCCTAAAAACTAGTATTATTGACCAACATTACAAGTATTGTATGACAACTTTATACACAGGGTCCGACTTACTGTAAATTGAATAAAGTTTCAAGTTTTTTTTTTGTCAAAAAAAATTCGTAGATCAGAATGACCTGGCCCAAATTGACAATATTGGATGAACATCCAACGATTTTATAAATTAGCCAATGGTTGGAACAAATATTTATTGGACCTTAGGACTAGGATTGTGATAGTCTGAGGAGCGGACCTATTGGTTATGTGAGGCGCATGAATAGGATTGGAACAATGGAAAATAATTAGGGACAACGGACCTATTGCCAAGATTGTACTCTTTAAGAACTTTTCCGCAAGTCGAGTCAAAACTTCTTTCATATAATTACCTCATAAATCGTAAAAGTACTTTAAAAAGTTAAAATAGAAAGGCATTAAACCACAAACATATAAGGTGCCAACCTATTTATTTTAAACACACTATTTTATTTAAAATGTCTTTCTCTAAATTAAAACCTGACTTGACAACATTAGCTGGTAGCCGTCTGGCTCTTAAGATCTTTTGGGGAAGAAAAAGATCTTCAACACAAGATCATGACCATCATTCAGTGAAAGATTTGCTGCAAAATTGAAACACTACCCCAATTAGCCTAATAATGAAATCCAATGGTCAAAAGCTTATAATGTGGATAACAACTCCCCTTTACATCAACCATTTCAAATCTTAATATTCATATATGAAAAAAATTGATATACTGCTCCAACTCATATCCACTTGTCACATTTAGCAGATTGCCATAGGAGTAGGAAGACCAATTCATTTATGAGGAAAACAAATGCCTAATGGACAAATAGCCTAGGAAAAGACATCAAACCCATACCACATCATACATGTTCCATCTTGTTTAGAAAGCTGATATGTCTGCCTCCCTTACTCAAATCACTACGCATCCCCAGTGTACCCACAGTAGCCAAACTTGACACATAAATTTGGGAGATCCCTAAAAAATTGTGAGCTCTGATACTAACATATGATGAGGATTACAAAAGGACAACTCATTCTTTCCAATTAGGGCCCATTTGGATAAAGGGGAAAGGGGGCGGGAAAAGGAAAATTCAATTTTCCTTCAAGCGGCAGCCATTTGGTTCACCATTTGCCCTAGAAAATATTTTCCTGTCGGCCCCCATTTTCCCCTATTTAAATGAAAATCAATTCCCAACATTTCCAGCTCCTAAGGAATTCATCCAAAGACCAAAAGGCCCTTGAAGTGACCACTAATTTGATATAAAGGTGAAGGCATTGAGCAAAATTCACAATGCTGGATATGGGAACACCTTCACAAGACATTAGACTAAAGCGACTACCATAGGAGCACCTTCAAAAACTACCTTGGGAGCGCCTTCAGTCATCCTCCGAAGCCTCTCTTACAGTGAATGAGTTAGCCAACAGCTTTGCCTTCCACGATGGCTCCATTGCTTGAGAAGAGTCGATTCAATGAAAGACTCATGGTGGAGTTGGGTATATTAGGGCATGTGTTTTAATAATAACAAAGCTTAAGAATAGTTAAGAATAGTTTTGAAAGAGTAACTATGGCTAAAAACATTTTTATTGTGAAAATCACCATAATCACAGAGATTGCTAGTAGTGATAAGTAATGATGACTATAAGGACCACTCGAGTAATGTGTTAAAAGCTAGTAAACTCATTTTCTCAATAATGATGAAGTGATCTTTAAAAGTTAACTCATCACCATAATGATCACTTATAGTGATAAACCTTGATCATTACACTGACCACTCGAGTGATGAGAGCATCATTACCACTTCATCATGGTGACCAAGATAGTGATATTGTTTCTAAAAACATTCTTTCTACATGATCACTATGGAGACCACTTAAGCGATAAGCTACAAAGTGCATCACTATCACTTTACCATAGTGAATCATCTAGTGATCAAATATCTTAAAACTTTTTCTAAGAGAAGATTACAATGGTGACCATTGGAGTGATGTGATGAAATTCTCATCACTATCACTTCACCATAGTGATACTCTATGGTGATAAGTTTTCAAAAATTTTCTAAGAGAAGATCACTAGAGTGATCACTTAAGTAATGTGTAAAAAAGAGTATCACTAGCGTAGTACCACAGTGACTCAGGTAGTGATCAATACTTCTAATAAACATTCTAAGGTTGGATTACTCAAGTGATGTGTTAAAGTAGCATTACTACCATATCACCACGGTGAACCATCCAATGATCTGTTTTGTTTTCAAACAACTAACTGAAGATTACTTGAGTAACTACTCGAGTGATGTTTCTTTAGAAAATAGAGCATTATATCATAAATTTTGACACTCATTCAAATCTATCCTAAACTTATTCTGTTTGCTTCTAATTAATCTAACACTTTATTAACTAGTGTTTAATCATATTGCATGTGACTAATCATAGATTAAAGCAAGATGAGCAAAAAGCACTTTTGTGTCAGACTATTAAATGCACTAAGTTCAAACACTTCACATTGTCTCTATTCTCAATAGATAAATTCATAGACAAAAAGAACAATCTGACATTCTTAATGGATAGAAGCAAGACCATACACTCTAACGGCTATAATCAAAGAGCAACAGTCTTCAAACATTCTCACACCATAAATAGATAAGCATTGAAGACAAAGCAACAATCTCAACTATGCATTTACTATTACATTTATTTACTAAATCTCAAACCTCTCTATATGAATTTGTACTTCAGTGGTTATTTATTCATTCTTGTGAGAGGATAATTTAAACATTTTTTAAGGTAGTGGAACCTTGAGTGGGTATTAATTGAAAATTGTAAGGGGGAGTAAGTGCTCTTTGAAGAAGAACAAGCTTATACTGAGGCACTAAGAGCCCTGTGAATCTTGGGATATAGTAGAAATCTCATAAAGGCCTTCTGAGGAATAGATACAGGTCATGTGGATTTGACTGAACCAATATAACTCTCTCTCAACCTCTTTTAGTGATATCCTTCTAACTCTCCTTTCTTTAATTAACTTGTGTTAAAGTTTAATTTTTTTAAAAGTCACCCGATTCACCCCCTCCTAGGTGAAAAGCTTACACTAACATTTGACATCAGAGCTTAGTCTTCTTATTCTAGGTTTAATCAGCTAAGAAGGATCTGATGGTAACTATGGGTGAAGGAATACTTTCTGATGGAACTTCAATCCCTAGACTTCTAGGATTTTGTGAGGAACACTTCTCATTTTAGAAAGCCAAATTCAATGTGTTTGTTACAATAAATGAATATGGTCTCTGACAAGTCATACAAGATGGAGACTATGTTCCTATAAAAAGAGAAGGAGGCCTCTTATATGCTTTTTCAAGCCCAAAGTTCATTATGTGTGCCCTCTCTTTCTTCGGGCTTCTAAACAAACTAGTCCAGCAAGTGAGCATTATGCTTCTCTTATAAGCCTCTTATTCTAGCATTCTTGTCCCATAAGTTTTATTAAACTTTTTTACAGCTCCACTGCTAAGACATAAGGTTAAGGGAAAAGCATCACAAGTTTTATGCATAGTTCCTTCAATGACAATGATAAGAAACTGTTGACTCTTAACAGCAAGGCCATCTTGATGAATCAAAGTGCGTTGAGTCATAAAGAGTATTTCAAAATTTGTATTCTTCCTTCTATAAAAGACATGTGGAAGGCTCTAGAAATAACTCATGAAGGAACCTCTTGAATCAAATAAAACAGAGTCAATACTCTCACTACTAAGTATGATCTATTCAGAATGAAAGCTAGGTTTGAATCAAGTAGACTACTGAGCTAGGTTTAGTAAGAGTCCCTAGAATGTCTATCAAATAGAATGATTTTCAGGAACTCTATGATTCAGCTCTCTGGGTAGAGAATAACTCTATAGATGTATGATAACTCAGAGTATGGAATTAGTCGGATAAAATATACCAGTGCAGTGTACACTGGCACACTTAGGCATCATTTTGATGGCACACTAAGGGTATATATGGTGCTATGTGGGGTGCATAAGCCTACATCTGATGTTTTCCAAGATACACTGATATACGCTCAATAATTCCCTAAGTCATAGGCTATGTGACTACATCTAAGGGCTTACTTAGACACTTGGCATGTCCTTGAATTCATGTGGACACATGACACCAAACCAAGTGGACTCTGCATAAATTACTTTAATAAAGTAGCTTTAATAAAGTAAATCATGTCTTAACTTTTGTGACAGCACCACAAGAAGGTGCTGTAATCCCCTACCTTGATAACTGTAATTAAGATTCGAAAATGCGTAATTTAATGGAATTAGAGACCGAAGGATACGTTTTTCTCAAATCTCTTTTCTAAAATTTGTTCAATATGGTCTCATATTCATCTTTCGAATCTAATTACTCTGCATAGTTCAATCACATTCATACATATCAGAGTGCATAGGCAAATTCCCGACAACTCCTGAGTTTCATACATGTATAAACTAAGGGTTGTAAGTTCCAACTAGGGGATTACATGACCAACATCAGAGCTTAGTCTTCTTATTCTAGGTTTTACAATTTCGGCTCCTTAAACGCGTTCATTTCTACTCCTAACCACTTTATTAACTATTACATTAGGTTATAACTACCATTTGAACCAAAATTGGGTAGCATAACCTTAGGAAACTCAATTTCCAAAATTTAAAACCAATGGCAATCCGGAGAAATTTCACCGATTAAATTGCCCACAGCAGCCATAATAGTTAATATACGAAGGTTTGGAAGTTACCTTAAGCTCCCACTAGCTTTTCCTCAAGGTGGCTGAACCCTAACCCTTGAAACATCAAATTTTGAGCTTCACAACCTTAAAGAATAAAGAGGAGTAGCTTAGAGTCAGAGTTATACGTGTTGGGAGCTAAATCGTCAGAGAAATTCGCTTACCTTGTGAGATTTCTTCCCTTTCTCTCTCTTGTTTCAGGTATGGAACAGCACGAAAATGGCTGGAGAAAGAAGGCTGATGGTATTTAATATCATATATTATATGATATTTAATTATTGATTAATTTCCAACAATTCAGATTTTTCAGAAATTCTGGCAGATTTCTGCCCAAACTTTGAAAAATCATAACTAATTCTAGAAATTCCAAAGCCTATATAACCCTTATTGAGTCTAGTTTTAAGGAAAAATATAGAAGTTTTCTATATGGAATCATAAAATTCCCAAAATTTCAATCTTTGCATACTGTTCCAGAAAATAATTAATTTCGCTGGGCAAACTTCAAAAATCCATAACTCTTAGCTCACAAATAAAAATGATACAAATTATATGTCCATTTTGAAGCTTGACATGTGAACTTTAAGACTGGAAAATATTAGAATTTTTAGACACCATTTGCCTATTTAAAACGTCCATACAAATGGGCTGCCCTGTACAGAGTTTCAATGAACAGAGTTTTCAACTTTTGCACAATTTTTCCCAATGGTTCCAATTTCACAATAAACACTCTCCCCACACGAATTTTCACAAGGAAGCCATTAGAATCATTAAAATATCCAAATTCCCATCACACATTCTTTAAAAGTGTTTATTCAAAAATAATTACATCCACTTTCGAAGTCATTAGCCCTTAATCACTTTTTGGGATATTACAGGTGCCATATGTCCCACCATTCAAAAATTCACTTTATGACTTTTGGCGTCCTTAAGGGACACCACCTAGCCCTAGTAGTCAAGGGAATTCATTAGACTCATCTCTCTTTCTGATAAAGTGGACGGCCAAGTCATAAAGAAAAGGAAAGAAGAAGAGTTTGATTCCCTCACAAGGGACACATGGTGCAACAAGAGCCATAAATCCATAAAGTGACTTTTTGACTTTTGTGTTGGCTTATTAAGAAGAGGACACCTAGCACTTAGTTTGGATAACTCATCAGTCTTTGATTTGGCTACATGACCAACTACCCTTGACATCAATCATGAAAGCCAGGGAAAAATCATCGGAATTTCCTCTCCCCGACATTAAATTTGGCCAAGAGCTTAGAGGAAAGAGGCAGCCAGGTTGGTTAAGGACACGTGGCACTTTTTAGGCCACACACTTATGACACATGGCATTAAATACTCCCAACACCTCCCACACTTGTCAATTTCATCTAAGAAAGAGAAATGAGAGAGAAAAATAGTGAGAAAATGAACGAGGAGAGAAGGGGAGTTTTCTTGAGGAAAGAAACAGTGTTCTTACCCAATTTAAGCCCAAATTGGTGTTTCTGATTGATCGAGGCTTCACGAATCTTCTTCTATTCATCATAGGCTACGATTTTATAGTTTCAAATTCTATATCAAAGGAGGTTTGTGCTACCTTTAAGGTGGAGATGCTTCTAGTGTCAAGAACAGAGTATGGCATTGGATAGAGGTAAGCATAAGCTCTGATTTGAGCAAATATACTGAGTTTTCATCAAGTTTTCTTAAGGTTGTTATAATGCTAAGCTTTCTGCCAAACCTAGAACCCTAGGAAGAAGTATGATTTTGATGATTCCATTAGGTTTAGAATGAAAAACTATGTGGGATAAAGGTGAGGAACTGATTCTATGAACAACAAAATAGAAAATAGAATTTTGGCCCGGCAACCCTGAAGTTTTGGCTAGATCTGCAAAATAGGGAAGGAAGATGATTTTGATGTTTTAGTGGTTTTCAATGGATTTTAAAGGAAAAATTATGTGGAGATAAATTGTAGATATGATTTTAGAAAGACTGGGTAGAAAACCCTAACTTTGGAACTAAAGGATAGTTGCTGCAAAATTGCGTTTTTTGGGAGACAGATTGCTTGTGGCATGATTTTGACTTAACAAACCTTGTCTAATCATCATGATATTTTCCATATTGATAGTAAAAATCTTAAGATTTAAATTGATATATAGAATTTTCCATTTAGGTTAGCATGCTGTAAGTTATGACTTGTTAAGCTTAGGTACTAAATCTGGAACAAATCCTAGAATAGTTTAGTTGATTGAGGATTTCTGGACTCTTTTGCATATAACTAGCAATGAGAGATATTTTTCCTTTAAAGATGACTTAAAGAGCTTTACATAGGAACTAGAACCATCCTATTTAGAAAAATTTTTAGATTAAGTTATGAATTTTCAAAGTTGACCAATGAAATTTGGCAGATTAGGGTTGACCTACAAATTTGTGGCATTTAAGGTAAATCGTGACAAGTATGGGTCCAAAGAGTAGAGATATATTTTAGAACCCAAGTGACCATAATAGATACCCAAATCATAAGGGTCAAGAGACACATAAAGTGTCTTAGATTAGACACTCATTTAGCACAACACAAGAGTTTTTAAAGATTATGTAAGAGAAACAAGTCATGAGTAGTGACTTGCTTTCATGGCTCTAATCAGTTATGTAGTTATGTATCTAGGGCTATGAAATGTCAAGGAAGAGGCAGCAAAAGATTCTTCAAGCATCTTTAATGGTTGGAAGAAGAGGGAACAAGAAGAGGACATAAAGGCAAAGGTAGTAAACTTACCTACTTTGCATGTACTTGATATGTATGCTTATGTATTGATATGTATGTTGCTTTGCTTTATTATGTAAAGCATGTATGAATGCTTGAAGCTATGTTTCCATTTTGCCATGACCATGAGTATGTTGTGTGAAATAATGAGCATGCAAATATGTCATTATATGAACATAAATTTAAGTAAGGCAAGTATGTCATGCACTAAGCATTTATCTTGCATGCATAATTGGTATTGTTTGCTATTGAGATTCTCCCAAATCTCACCCTCCCTCACTAACCATATAGGTATATTGAGCACAAAGGAGGAGTACAGGAAGATGTGTAAGGGAAATGTGATGGAGAATTGAAGATTAATGCATGATAATATGTTATATGTAAATTATCATGTGACATGATTTATTGTATAACATGCCAAGTTGAAGATGATTATTGAGTATGTTATCCATGGCATGTTCATGAGTGAATAAGAATGGAAAAGTAATTCTGGATATTTGGTAAATGTAACAGTTATGAAATTTTGAAGTTAAGATAAGAACTCTGAAAGGTAAACAATTTACCAAGTGAATAGTGCCCCAAGAATAATTGTGTAAGTTTCTAGCTGGAAGTTTTAATTAACGTTTTTCCTAAGCCATAACAAGGACCTTAGCAGTTCCATATACATACTAAAGGGGCATAAATAAAGGGTGTTATAATTATTGTATCAGAGCAGAGATTCTGGTAATAGGTTGATATTCTCTGCTTATGTGAGTAGGTATACAGATTACCTGACTAGAGCTTACGAGATATGGACGATACCAAAGGAGTAGATCTTCCCCGTCTATTAACTAGCCTACCAAAAAAAGGGGCAAGGCTGTGTATAAAGGAAGAAATGGAGTAGCAGTGATATACCACCCAAGGAAGAGGGTTCAGGCTCTGGTGATAGTAATAATGGCGGTGCTTAGTCCTAGTGTGGATTCTTCCACCAGTGAGATTGAGACTCTAGAGATAGATGAGGTAGCATAGGATTTGGATTCTGTTGCTAACTCTAGGGCTCTTGATATTAAGATAGAGTATGACCTAGATCCACACCCTGTGCTATGGGAATACATAGAGAAATTATACCAAGAAGCTGGTACAACTTATATTTCCCTGTGGAGACAGTATATAGCATTCTGGGAGGATAATATGATATACTGGGATTGAAATATGTATGAGATACTGATGCCTAGAGATATATGGATCTAGACTACCTTAATGCATCGAATCCCATTAGAACTATGAGTTAAGCATGACGAGAGTAGTTCTAAGATGGGTGACCCTCTGGGAAGTACCTTGAAAATTTGAAACCTTTTGATTAAAGGTTTAAGTGCATTGAGGTATGATATATGGTAATCCTTAGGGATGCCATGAGGATGTTAAAATGAATACTGTGAAGGCTGGAATAGGAATTATAAATCACAATAATTTTTGGTATGTATATTGGGTATAATTGAGGCAAATGATTTCTTGACTCAGGTGATGTTGAGGTTTTAGATTTAGTAGAGCCAATCGATGCAATCAAATGAATTGTTACCTAAGAATCAAATTGAATAATGGAATTGATTCGTTAGGAATTTGAAATAGCCTGAGCAATTCAAGGTGCTAGAATATGTTAAAGATGTGTATGAGATTTGTAAATGTTGCTAGTTGCTAACCTAGCATAGGGAGAGATCTCAATCATAGAATATTCCCTTGAAAAGATTGATTGAGAGTTAGTTCCTTGATAAAACAAAGTGGTAGATAGAATCAGGGTAGCTATGAATTATGGTCTCATGGTTGGGACAAATAATAAATGAAATACTAGTGGCAAACAAATTCCCTAAAAGATGTAAGTGGAATACCCCAATGAGGGAAGTTGAATTTGTGATTATGTCTAGAGCTGAGCCAATATCAAAAGTCCATACAAAATGGCCTAGATGAGATAGTGGAATCAAAGAAGAAGATTGCAAAAATGCTAGAGAAAGAAGACCTTGAGTTCATTAACTCTAAATGGTCAGTTTTGGGGTATGGTCCTTTTAAGGACTTGGTTTCATTACACTGGTACTTTCATTGAGAGACTGGTTAACTAAAGAGCGCTACCTGCGAAAGGGCTGACTAATAGAAGGTTGAGTGAAGCGCCTAGAGTGGAGCCATCAGAATATCGTCTAGACTGGCCAACTAGAAAGGGCTACCTATGGAAAGTTCTAATTAGAAAGGGCTACCTATGGAGGGTTTTGATTGAAGGGGTTGACCAGTCAATGACTGAGTAAAGCGCTGAGTGTAATGCCATAGAGTGGAGCCACCGGGATGTTGACTCTGGAGAGTGGTGTATTGTGATGAGTCCCACATTGGTTGGGTTTCCTTGAGAAAGAAGGGTTTATATGACCCATTGTATCGTTGTGTGGTGCCCCAGTGTTGTTTATTGAAGAAAAGATGGGAAAATTGACTTAAGGTCAGGATACCATTTGGACTGACCAATACACCTGCTAAATTCATGAATTACATGAATCACATTGCCGTTGATAAAGCTCTTATGAAAGAATTACTTGTTTTTGTAGGATGATAAATGTACGATGAGCTTTATAGAGTTATGGGAGAGGCTGAAGTTCATACCAATATTGTTTACCCTAGATCCTAGTTTGACCTGTATGGGCTCAGTGATGCTAGTAACCAAGGTTTGGGATGTGTTTTATTGCAGTAGGACAGAGTGGTCGCATATGCCTCCCGATAGCTGAAGCTTCATAAGATGAATTACCTCACTTATGATTTAGAGCTTGCGGCGATTGTGTTTGCTTTAAGTTGAAAAGTGGTACAGGTAGCAGTCATGATGAGACAGAACCAGGCTCGACGAGATAGAGAAAGTTGAGCAACTCTTACTCTTGTATCTTATGTAATGGTTCTACATGTATGTGTTTACCATCGGGTATATTCATTTCTAAAAGAGGCAAGCTTCACCCAAGAGGGGGTAAATTAGGTGATGTGATAAATTTTTCGGTTGATTCGGTGATATGAAAATTACTGTAGATAGAGTAGAGTTAAGAAGATTAGCATATAGAGAGTTATGCTAGTTCAGCTTAGAACTTAAGCCTAAGTCCAGTTCTCAAAGATTAAGACCTACTAAAATTTTCACTATTCTTCCAAGATTCAGTGGGCTCTCAGAACGCAACAAGACAACAATCATCCTTGTATGGACTTCGAACAGAAATATTCTAATACCTAGAATTTTCTCTCCCTTTACGACAAGTCTATCCTATAACCTTTCCTCTTGCTTACGTATGCAAGTCTTATGAGTAGCAATATTCTCTCCTACTTGCACCCCTATAAATCTTATGAGCAGTAATGTTCTCTCCTACTTGCACCTTGTAAGTCTTATAAGCAGAAAGTACTCCTAGAAATTCTCTCAATTGCTTCTTTCATAAGGATATGTACCCCCTCAAGGTCCCTGTACCTTGAGATCAAATAAAATATGATTTGAAATGTATACAAACTCTCTCATAAAGCAAAGACAATAAATATTGAAGTATAATATGAATACAGAGAAGATATGAAAACAGACACTCTCATGAATGTTTGCTGTAAGTTTTCATATGATGTTCTTCTTTCTGGTCTCTTAAAACTCTATATTTATAGCATATTGGTTTTGGTCCGTTGAATGATAGTTACTGTCGAGCGGAGCGTAGCATTATAGAGTGACATGTGAGCATTTGAAATCTCTTGACAATATATCGTGGTAGGTCTGTAACGTGCATGCTTAGCTGGTTAACTTTGAACGAAATGATTATGATCGCAATTTTTGACTACCCCTATACATCTCTGATTCAGACTTTCAGTCTCCTATTTCAAACTTGAAGTATATTTTCAATGATGTTTAATAATAATAACAAGTGAAAACTTTGTGAATAAATAACATTTAACGATATTCAGATTGATCGCTGTAAGTCTGTTGCATTTTGGTTTTTAATAGAGCATCACTTGAGTGCACAGTGGCCTCACTCGAGTACAACATCATATTTCCTCTTCTACTTCAGTTTTTGATTTGCACTTCCATGCAAAAAAGCAAGAGAGCATTTTCTCACTTGCATGTGTTATGGGACCTCACTGAGTACATCTTATTTCACTTGAGTGCATGTGTATTTTGCACTATGGGCTCACGTATCTAAATAACATTTGCAACATATTTTTCAAGAGTGTGATTTTGCACTTGTAGGTGATATGGGTCTTCACTCAAGTGACAATGTCTCACTTAATTGCACTATTGTATTTCAGTATCAGGCTTCGCTTCTGGACAACACTCACACCAAGTTTTGCAAGAGTGAGATTTTGTACTTGCAGGTGTTGTGGGGCCTAACTTGAATATTGAGATGCTCACTCGAGTGCATCAACATTTCCTCACATATGGTCAACCTTATGCTCATTACTTGCGACAATTTTTTAGGAAGTGTGTTTTCTCACTTACGAGTGTTGCTCCATCACTCGAGTATCAAAGCCATTACTCGAGTACACTTTTTACTTTTAGTTCTTCCTTGCTCTCGGGTAAACACTTCCTGTACCATACTTGTAGGACTCAAGTAAGCTTGGGGTTGTCACTCGAGTATTGTGTCTATGCTCGAGTATAATGACGATTTCTTGTCTCTGACTTTGCTCTCTATCAAACACTTGCACAAGTGTGCCTTCATGCTCGAGTGCAAATTAGATCATCACTTGAGTGCTAGGCTCATTACTCGAGTAGTCCTGCAATTTTTAGCTAGAAGACTACTTCTATAAAACACTTACAATCCCATACTTGCTGTGCTTGAGTGCAAAACTGCTTCTCACTCGAGTACAAGCTCCATCACTTTAATACATTAGTTAAAACACAGTATTATCCTCTAAACTTTGTGAAATACATTTGGTAACATTTTGAATTAATGTTTATACTTCCAAAACATGAGTTTCTTTCTAAAATATATAATAACCTTTTGTTATCATCAAAACTTGGATTCTAACTTTTCCCCCCTTTTTGATGATGATAAAACCTTTATGATGGATTTAAAGACTTAATCAAATTAAAAAGTTTTGAAAACACTTTTAAAATTTCCAAATGTATATTCACTAAGGTTTTGAGTCATGTTTCAGATTTTTGCACTTTACTTTAAAAACTTCCTGTAATGCTTCCAATATACACTTATGGCAAAGATAAGTCATAAAACCATAAGGATTGAACAGAATGATTAAAAAATATGAAAATAGCCATAAATGTATTGATAAACTTGAAAAGTACATTGGCAAATTTAAAACACAATGTTAATCTAAAAATAAAAAACTAGCCAATACAACCATATAAACCTAAAAACAACAAAAACCAGTAAAAATACCCATCAGTCCAATAAACAGCAATAGCTCAAACTACATCACACGTTCTTCTCCCCTATTTTGTTAACATTAGAAGGGGGTTGAGGAAAGGTGATGTCATATTGTGGTAGAGTATACAACACCATAGCGGTGGATGGGTCAATAGGATCAAGCTCAAATAGTGGAGATGATGGCTGAGGAGTAGAGGCAGTAGGCTGGGATGATGATAGCTTATCAAAGGTCACACTGATTGGGGTAGCTGTCGTGGGATCAGTGTAAGTAAAGAGTATATAGGTCTTTGTCTGGGAAGGTGAAATGGTGGTATGTGTAGAATCTGGAGGCATATCAGGTTAAGGGTCAGAAGTAAGTATGAAAGAAAGTCTCAATTTTAGTAAGTCTCCTTGACTGATCTTCATGAGCCTTGAACATCGAGTCAAAGTTGGTGTTTCCTTTGTCCACCAACTTTCTAACTTCAGATTACATCATGGTGACCAGTTTCTTGTATTCATTAAAAAATTCCTATTTCAAGCCAGCCATTGCTTGGTTGATCACATCGGTAAAATAAATTCAAACAGAAATACTGTGGAATGATGGAGGTGGAGATGGACCTTAGGCTGAAGATTGAGCCTTATCACCTCTTGATAGTGTGGCTTCCTTTTGAGATGTGGCCTTGGTCCTACTGATTGGAAGAGTGATCCCCATATGTGTCAACTGTGTACGGCCAAACCTCTGAATCGTTACCCTCTCGGTTCCCTCCACGTACCAAACTTTATTATGCTGAAGAATGAGAGAGACAAGTTATGGATATGGTATTGTGGTGGTTCGTGATGAAGAAAATCAGAATCTTCTCATCTCACCAAAGATAAGTTCACCAACATTCCTTTGTTGGCCAGCTAGGAAAGAAGCCAACAAGTAGTAATCTCTCTGGGCAAAGTGGCTATAATTTTTGGATTTGTTGATTATGCTTCAGGTATGAATATAATGAAGGGTATGAATTGAATTTGGCATAACAACAGGCTTAAAGTTGAGAGGTCCTATAGGGTCATCTGGCCTTAATCTCTGGAAGGCTTCATTGTCTAAGAATGAGGGTGGATTGCTAGGAAGAGCTATATAGCCAAGGATGTGGTTGATGATAGAAGGGGATATCATAATGTGTTGGCCTCTAATAGTAGTGGATATTCTTTCCTCTATTGTCTCTGCGGCTCAGGATACAATATTGTGCACTTTCATATTGCAATAAAAAGTTCTCACAACAGTGGGTGAATATGAGAGTTGTACACTCAACCAGGGATCATATAATCCAAGGAAAAATCTAGGCTATAGTTTTTACTTAGATAGTGAAAATTCACATAAATTATAGAACATAAGCTTCTATGTGCAAACTCAGAATTTTATGCCTTCTAGTTAAATGGTTGTAGTTCCTGAGTGTTGAAGCCTTCTGGAAGAATTATGTCTTGTTCTTCTTCCTCCAGAGTCTGTGAAGTAGAAGGCTCTCTTGACTATGAACCAGCATGACTAGACTGACCAACATGAAGAGAGCCTGAGGCACCCACTTAGGAGGTAGTCTTTCCAACCAAGGCATCTAATTTGGATTTCTCCATTGCTTCCTGAAATTGCAGATTGAAGGAATCAACATAGGAAGACTCTTGAGGTTCCTCTGTACCAGTCTTCTTTCCTCTTCCCTTTACTTCAGACAATGACTTTGACCGTGTCACAATTGGGTCTTTGAATGCTACCCCCTTTATTTTCTTCGGTGGAGTTTGAACTTCTTTAGCCGCCTTTGGCTTACAATGCTTCTTCTTAATTGGGGTTTCCTTTTTCTTTCCTTGGGCGTTGGAGAAGGTGAAGGAGTCAGAGTCAGAGTTCTAGTTGGAGTTAAAGTTGCTGTTGGAGTTTCTGATTCACTAGCGGTAGAGTGAGGAGGTGAAGGAGTGGGAGACTTATGAGAGACTTGATGAATATTTGTTCTAACCATTTTGAATGATTTAGAATTAGATTAGGAATCAAGGATTTTCTGAAGACTTAAAGAATAATTTTAGAGCTTTTTCTTTGGTTATGGCAAGAATGGGAGATTTATAAAGAGTAATTTGACCTTTTGGAGGTGATTGAAGGATTGTAACTGAAAATTGAAGAGATTGGAGACATTTAATTGGCAGGTAAAGGCCGAAGGTAAAAAGGTGTAGCTGTCGAGTGAGGAGACACTTTTGAGTGGGAGGAAGAAGGCGACGGTTTGAGCTGTCATGAGTATGATATAAGTCCCGATACTTGAGTAATAACCTTAAATGCTCGAGTATTATTCATACTACACTCGAGTGAGCCATATTTGTGCTTGAGTGTTGCCAAAAAAATTTTACAAAATTTTTAGATTCGTACATATTCTGAGTATATCTTGATATAATATTCACCTTTGTACTCAAGTCCTCCAAGATCACTTTAGTAAATCATTTTTAGATGCTAATTATTGTATTTGTGCCTATTGTGCTCGAGTGTTCTTTCTGCACTTTCAGGTATGTTCTTCCATTACTCGAGTGGACTCTTTTATCACTCAAGTGAGGATCAACACTTTTAATGTGCTCGGGTGTTCCACAAGAGTTCTTACATACTCTGTTAATTCTTGTTTTACATAGCTAAAGAAGAGTATATTGATTAATAAGTGAACTCAAGTGAGAGCTATTGTGCTTGAGTGAGAGTGGCTTGCACTCAAGTCATCCATAGTGCACTTGAAGTGCAATTCTGTAAAATAGCTTTTAACATTTTTTGATGCTTAAGTTAGTGTGGTAATCATCAAAACACATATTAAACATAACAATTAACAATAAAATCTTACAACTCATTGGGATAGAGCATTCCTAATTCTCTCCGTATTTATAAAAATTGATCTTTGGCTATTGGCTTTGTGAATATATCCATGAGTTGAAGATGTGTTGGAATGAATTCTACTTTGACATCCTTTTTCTGAACATGATCTCGAATGAAGTGATGTCGGATATATATGTGCTTGGTTCTTGAATTTTGTACAGGATTCTTGGCCAAACTAATAGTACTAGTGTTGTAATAGTGGATAGGTATCTCTTTCAAGTATATTCCCAAGTCCTGGAGTTGTTTCTTTAACCATAGTACTTGTGAATAACAACTTGCTATAGCTATATATTCAGCTTCAGTGGAAGATAATAACACCGTGTTCTGCTTCTTGCTAAACCATGATACCAGAAAACTTCCAAGAAATTGACATTGACCATTGGTACTTTTTCTGTCAGTTTTATATCCTCTGTGATTTGAATCTGAATAGGCCATCAAATACTCATTTCCTCCTTTTGGATACCATAGGCCAAGTTCTGTAGTGTCTCATAGGTATTTGAAGATTCTATTTACAGTTTCTGCATGCGACACCTTAGGAGTAGATTAATACTTTGCACATATCCCAATGCTGAATTGTATATTGGCCTATTTGCTGTTAGATAGAGTAATGAGCCAATCATTTATATTTAGTAATGTTGAAGTTAGGGCCTTTCACATTAGCATCCGCAATGTAGTAGAGCTCATTGGAGTGTCAGCTCCATTGGCATTTTCCAATCCATACTTCTTTAATAACTCCCTTCAGTATTTGGTTTGATATATAAATATCCCATTTCTTTGTTGTTTGATTTGAAGTCCAAGGAAGAAGTTTGATTCTCCCATCACAGATATTTCAAACTCTCCTTGCATAAGCTTAGAAAATTCTTGACGTAGGATTTATTAGTAGCACCGAATATAATATCATCAACATAAATTTGAACAATTAGAAGTTCATTTTTGTTATGTTTGATGAAGAATGCTGTATCTACTTTTCCTCTAACAAAGTTTTGATCAAGAAGAAATTCACTTAATCTTTCATGCCAAGCTCTGGGTGCTTGTTTTAAACCATATAAAGCTTTCTTAAGTTTGAAAATATGATCAGGCTTTGTTTCATCTTCAAAACTAGGAGGTTGTTCTACATATACTTCCTTTATAATATAACAATTTAGAAAAACACTTTTCACATCCATTTGATAAATTTTAAAACCTTTAATGCAAGAAAAAGCTAAGAGTACTCATATTGCTTCCAATCTTGCAACTAGAGCATATGTTTCCTCATAGTCAATACATTCTTCTTGATTATAGCCTTTGGCAACCAACCAAGCCTTGTTTCTCACAATGATTGCTAATTCATCAAGTTTATTTTTGAAAACATATTTGGTTCCTACAACTGAGTGACCTTTCGGTCGAGGTACCAAATCCCAAACTTGATTTCTTTGAAATTGATTTAACTCTTCTTGCATAACAATTACCCAATCATTGTCAGAAAGTGCTTCTTTGACATTAGAAGGTTTAATCTCAGAAATAAAAGCAAAAAATATTACTTCATTAAGAATTCTATTTTTGGTTTTGATACGTTTGTGAATATCTCCAATTACTTGATCAATTGGATGATCTTTAATATGTCTCCATGCTTTTGGTTGAGCATGATTATCGACACCTTTTTCATTTTGAAGATCATTTGTTTCAGAATCATTTTGATTTGAAATAGTTTTGCGTTTTTATCAAATCCATTTCTTCTTCATTAAAATACTTTATCTGAGAATCAAGTTCATTAAACACAACATGAATGGACTCTTCAACAATACATGTTCTTTTATTAAAAACTCTATATGCTTTACTTCTATTTGAATATCCTAGAAATAAACCTTCATCAAACTTTGAATTAAATTTACCCAAGTTTTCTTTACCGTTGTTGTGAATGAAGTACTTGCATCCGAACATGTGTAGATGAGAAAGGTTTGGCTTTCTCCTTTAGTAAAGTTCATATGGTGTCTTTCCAAGTGACTTGCAAATATATGCTTGATTTGAGATATAGCATACAGTACTCATTGCATCCACCTAGAACACTTGTGACATTTCTTTTTCATTGAGTATTGCCCACGCCATTTCTGTGAGGACTCTGTTCTTCCTTTCTACTTCTCCATTATGCTGAGGTGTTCTAGGTGCAGAGAAGTTGTGATCTATTCCCTTGTTGCATAAGTCTTCAAAGAGTTGATTATCAAATTCTCCTCCATAGTCTATCCTGATAGAGACAATAGAAATACCTTTCTCATTTTGGACCTTTTTAGCAAACATAATAAATTCAACAAACGTTTCATCTTCTGAAGCAATAAATATAGTCTTTGTAAATCTTATAAAATCATCGACAATTACTAAGTTATATAGATTTCCAAGGTATATAAATTTCCTCCAAAATGTTTTACTCTTGTTGGACCTATCAAATCCATATGAAGTAATTGTAAAGGCTTGAAAGTAGAAATTTCATACTTTGTTTTGAAAGAAGATTTAGTTTGTTTGCCTTTTTGACACGCATCACAAATCATGTCGTATTTGAATTTAAGTTCAGGAAGGCCAACAACTAAATCTTTTCTAATCAGTTTGTCAAGTTGGTTCATGTTAACATTAGTCAGACGCTTATGCTATAACCAACTCTCCTCTGATTTTCTAAGCAAAAAATTTTCAGAAGAATTTGAATTTAAATCAATAGTATAACATACCGTCCCTTTGAGCTGAGATATTTGCTTTGATGGATTCTGTGTTAAGTGGTAGATCTTCCTTGTTTTCTATCAAGCATTCCTCTGAATCAAAGATTACCCAATTATCTTTGTTAGTGCTTAAACTTACACTTAGGAGGTTGTGGCATAATCCTTCAATGTAATGTACATCATTGATTTTAACACCATCAGATTTTCCCACTTCACCAATTCCAACAATGCGTTCAGATTGGTTACCTCCAAGAGTTACCTTTCCTCCTTCTCTAGTTTATAGTATGGTGAATTTATTTCTGTCACCAGTCATGTGTCTCGAGCATTCACTATCAATGTACCACTTGTTTTCCTATGATGCTTTGAGACATACCTAGATTGATATGATCAAGCTTTAGTTACCCATACTTTCTTGGGTCCTTCGTAGTTAGTATGAATTACTCTTGGTACATGCGTCTCTTTCAGAACCCATTTTGTATGTGCCAATAATCTTGCCTTTAATAAAATGACATGATGAAGAGTAATGGCCTTTCTTATTGCAGTAATTACATGATGCAAATGGATTTGAAGTATGCACAGACTTAAAATATTTGAGGTATGCCTTGCTCTTTTCTTCTTCTTTTCTCTGTTTCTATTTTGACTCGAATTATATCCAATTCCAGATTTATCATGAGTGACTTTTTGTGATTTCAAGATTACTTTAAGAGTTTACTTCCTTTAGTAATTCTTTCCAATGTTTATGTTAAATCACTTATTTTCTTATCTTTTTCTTCACACAGTGCACATGAAGAGATGACAATACTTTACAACTCTTTTACTTTCTTTGTATGACTAATCATTTCTTTAGCTACCTTGATGAATTTAGTATGCAATGTATTATATTCAGATAATAACTCATCATAAGTAGATTCAGAGTCACTTACCTCAGAGTCCGATTCTTCTTCCTTGGCTGCCAAGTATAGATTTTGCAACTTCATCTTTTTTTGCTTGTCTTTATTTTTGAAGTATTCATATTTGATATGTCCAGGCTTTTCATATTTATAGCATACTATCTATTGCTCCTTATTTCTTTCTTGCTTGCTCCACCTTAGTAATTCTTGAAGTTCTTTTGGCCTCTTCAATAGAACTTCTTGAATGTCCTCATAATCATTCCCATATCATCATTATCAGAAACATCTTTGTTTTCTAAAGAATCATCTTTGTTGATGACTTTGAGGGTGACTCCTCTTTTCTTTTTGTTATCAAACTCTTTTAGTTCTTTCTTGAATTTCATCTTTCCTTCATACTCAAAAAAACTTCCAAATAGAGTAGCTACAATCTCATTGATTCGCCTTTAGCTTCTTCAATAGCTGTCACCTTTGCTTCCCATTCTTTCGTAAGAATGTTAAGGATCTTTCTTACCTGGGAATTTTGATCAAATGTTTTCCCAGGTGCTGATAACTGCTCAACAAGATGAGTATACCTGAGTTCAAATTCAGAGATCCTTTCTCTAAACTTCACCCGAAACAAATCATACTCTGTGATCAAAGTATTAACTCTGTTTTCTTTGATTCCAGATGTACCTTTGTGAGCAATCTCAAAAGCATCCCATATGTCTTTGGCTGTAGGTAGTGTGTAGATTCAAAAATACTCCCTTTGGCTGAGAGCACTCTGTATAATTAGAATAGCTTTACTATTTAATGTTACTAACCTCTTATCATTATCGTCAAATTCCTCTGGACTCTTTTCCAAACCTCTATCTTTGATTTCCTTGTTTGGAACATAATCATTGTCTTGTATCACATTCTATAGACCGTATTTGTTAGCCATTACGAACACTCTAAAATTGGCTTCCCATAATGAAAATTGTTCTCTAGCGAAACCTGGAGGTACAGTAATAGAAGCTTTGTTTGGAAGAATGTTCTTACCTAATGTTGCCATTTACTTGATCCTTCTCAAGCTGTTAGTCTCTTCGGAGAAGACCGCGCTCTGATACCAAATGAAAGAGTCAAGCTTCACCCAAGAGGGGGTGAATTGGGTGATGTGATAAAATTTTCAGTTGATTTAGTGATATGAAAATTACTGTAGATAGAGTAGAGTTGAGAAGATTAGCATACAGAGAGTTATACTAGTTTGGCTCAAAACCTAAGCCTATGTCTAGTCCTCAGAGATTAAAACCTACTGAGATTTTCACTATTCTTCCAAGATTCACTAGGCTCTCGGAACGCCACAAGACAACAATCATCCTTGTATAGACTTTGAACAGAAATATTCTAATACCTAGAATTTTCTCTACCCCTTACAACAAGTCTTATATGCAAAAGTAATCCTATAACCTTTCTCTCTTACTTACGTGTGCAAGTCTTAGGATCAGCAATATTTTCTCCTACTTACACCCTTGTAAGTCTTACGAGCAGAAAGTACTCCTAGGAATTCTCTCAACTGCTTCTCTCATAAGAATATCTACCCTTTCAAGGCCCTTGTACCTTGAGATCAAATGAAAATATGATTTGCAATGAATATAGACTCTCTCACAAAGCAAATATGGTAAACACTGAAGTATAATATGAATACAGCTAAGATATGAAAATAGAGACTCTCGTGAATGTTTCCTAAAAGTTTTTGTATGATGTTCTTCTTTCTTGTCTCTTAAAACTCTGTATTTATAGCATATTGGTTTTGGTCCATTGAATGATACTTGCTGTGGAGTGGAGCATAGCATTATAGAGCGGCAAGTGAGTATTTGAAATCTCCGGACAATATATCATGGTAGGTTTGTAATGTGCATGCTTAGCTAGTTGAATTTGAGTGAAATGATTATGTCCGCCATTTTTGACTTATCATATGCATCTCTGATTCAAACTTTTAATCTCCTATTTCACACTTGAAATATATCTTAAATGATGTTTAATAATAATAACAAGTGAAAACTTTGTGAATAAATAACATATAACTATGTTCGGATTAATCACTGTAAGCCTATTGTGTTTTGGTTTCTTAAAGAGCATCAGTTAGTGCATAATGGCCTCACTTGAGCGCAACATTATATTTCCTCTTTTGGTTCAGCTTTTGATTTGCGCTTCCATACGAAAAAATAAGAGTACATTTTCTCACTTGCGAGTATTATGGTCCCTCACTCGAGTACATCCTATCTCACTCAAGTGAATGTGTATTTTGCACTATAGGCTCATGTCTCTAGATAAAACTTGCAACAATTTTTCAAGAGTGTAATTTTACACTTGCAAGTGATGTGGGTCCCCACTCGAGTGACAATGTCTCACTCAAGTGCACCATTATATTTTAGCTTCAGGCTTCACTTCTGGACAATACTCACACCAAGTTTTGCAAGAGTGAAATTTTGAACTTTTAGGTGATGTGGGGCCTTACTAGAGTACTGAGATTATCACTCAAGTGCATTAGCATTTCCTCGCATTGGCCAACCTTATGCTCATCACTTGCTATAATATTTGAGGAAGTGTGTTTTCTCACTCGTGAGTATTGCTCCATTACTTGAGTACTAAAGCCATTGCTCGAGTGCACTTCTTACTTCAGCTTTTCCTTGCTCTTGAGTAAACACTTCTTGTACCATACTTGCAGGACTTGAGTAAGCATGAGGCTTTCACTCAAGTATTGAGTCCGTGCTCGAGTACAATGACCATTTCCTATCTCTGACTTTGCTCTCCATCAAATACTTGCACAAGTATGACTTCATGCTCGAGTACAAATTAGATCATCACTCGAGTCTAGGCTTATCACTCGAGTAGTGCAAGCTCTATCACTTGAATGCATCAGTTAAAATCACAGTATTATCCTCTAAACTTTGTGAAACACATTTGATAACATTTTGAATCAATGTTTATACTTCATAAATATGAGTTTCTTACCAAAATACATAATCACCTCTTGTTATTATCAAAACTTGGATTTTAGAATTTTCATGAATATGCGGTAGGCAATAAGACCTATTGGGCCAGTGTGTCCTTATGTAGTCAGACTTGATAAGTATTTAGAGTATTCTGGGTAGTAAAGCATGATGAGTATTTAGAGTATTCTGAGCAGAAAAGCCTGATAAGCATTCAGAGTATTTTGGGTAGTAAAGCATAATGAACATTTAAGTATTATGGGTAGTAAATCTTAATGAGATTTCAGAGTTGTTCCAGTTAGTAAAGCCTGATGACCATTTAGATTATAATAAATACTGTTGTGGTGAATGTTGTTGTGATGAATGCTATTATATGATGGTTATTTTGCATGTTTTGGGAGCATTGCATAAGTATATAAATGCCTTGACTAGTAAGAGTTGGAGCCTGGATTGTGTTCAGAATAGCTATGGGATTGTGTTTTGAGGTTATAAGTCTCAATATGCATTTAGCATAGATGTCTGACTATGTGTCCTAAAACCATAAGACTTGTTAGACTAGTATGTCCTCAGGCTGATAGATTGTTATGCATTAATCGTTGTACCAGGTTGTAACCTGTGCCAGTAAGTCCCGATATGCATTGTTACAAGGTGTGTATCCCTAGGCTATAAAACAAAAATACCAAACACTATGGGAATAAAATGAGCCATATGGCTGTAGGAATAGACCAGTAGGTCCCGTGTTTGTGTTTTAATGGTGTATACTGTGCATTGAATGCTGGATGTAGTTGTGATGACTTTTGTTGATGATAAGATGGTTTGTGTTGCATGCTCTATGATCTTGCTTATGAAAGGGAAAGATTGAGTAACAAGAGCTACCCGAGGTAAAGTCAATTCTCAATGACATGCAAAATTTTGAGGACAAAATTTATTGAACGGGGGAAGAATTGTAATATCTTAAATTTTGGCCCTATAAGCTTGAGGATAAGTTTGAATCAAGCAACTACTAAGCCCAGCTTAGAAAGAGTCCCAAGAATATCTGTTAAATAAAATGCTTTTCAAGGAGATATAATGTTGTGGTGCTACCTTGTTCTTGTTGAGAGGTGATTTTAAGGTTTTGATGTTCTTGAGATCATAAACATGATGATTAATGAGGTTTAGGTATGGTAAAAATGATATATGGTAAGTGTTATGGTTAAATCTGTAAGAAGTCATGTTATGACAACCTATGGTAAGTTTTGGCCAGGTGTAGAACCATAGGAAGGAATGTGATTTTGCTAAATTTGAGGTTAGAAATGGATTTTACACACAAAATTGTGTAGGAATAGCTTATGAAAATAATTTTAGATGATTGGGTAAAAAACCCTAACTTTGGGAACTTAAGGAAAGTTATAAAGATTTTGTAAGAGGGACAAGTCATGCATAATGACTTGCTATCATGGCTATAATTATGTGTGTGTGTATCCAAGGCCATGAGATGTCAAGGAAGAGGTAATGTAAGATTCTTCAAGCAACTATAATGGTTAGAAGAAAAGGGATCAAGTGGAGGACATAAATGCGGAAAGGTAGTAAACTTACATAACTTGCATGTATTTGATATGTATGATTGCTTTGCTTGATTATGTAAAGCATATATGAATGATTGAAGTTCTGTTTCTATTTATGTTATGGCCATAAGTATGTTGTGTGAAACATTGAGCATGCAAATATGTCATTATGTGAGCATGAATTTATATAAGGCAAGCATGTCATGCACTAAGTATTTATCTTGCATACATAATTGGTATTATTTGTTACTAACATTTTCCTGAATCCTACCCTCCCTTACCAACAATATAGGTATATTGAGCGCACGAAAGGGATGCTTAGAGATGTGCAAGAAGAAAATATGATGAAGTTAAAAGTTTAATAGAAGAAAAGCTATGATGTACAAATTATGGTAGGATGTATGTGTATATATACATAGATACGACTCTAATAATTAAGAAATAAGGTTGAGAACTTGAGGTAAAGTTTTTACCAAGTGAATAATGCCCTAAGAATAATTGTGAAAGTTTTTGGCTACGATTTTTAATTAATGTTTTTCTTAAGCCATAACAAGAACCTTAACATTTCGGTATACATACTAAAGGGGCATAAATGAATGGTGTTACATCAAGAATTAGAGCAATGTTAGGTTCTTGAGGACAAGGATGTCTTGAAAGGGTTTTGGATTCTAACCATAGTGGTCTTTTAAAGGGTGTCGGCTATAGAGTCAATAAAAATGAATACTTTGAGAAGTGGAAGAAGCTGACAAGGGTGTCTGATCAGAACCTTCAATAGTATATGGAGATGCCCGAGATACTAAAGCAGTAGGTTAAAGCACAACAAGTTGTTACTGATCAATTAATAAGCTGAGACACTGTGGGGAAGTAGGGAATGGCTAACACCTCAAGTGCCAAAGATAGCTACACATTCTCGTCTCAGACTCTACCTAAGGTAGTATGACTCATGCTGAAAGCATATGCTTTATTTATTTTTACTTTACACTAATTGTATTTTTTATTTGTTCAAGGTAAGATGAAGGTTGAGTGTGTAGTTGATAGCCCTAAGCAGAATAATATTGCTATGAGCCTCATGTACAACTTGCTAGGGGAGAACATGATTCACAACTTGCCTCTCCCTTAGAATCAAGTTAGGGTAGAGCTAAAGATGGTTATCGATCCTAAGTATGCCCTTCCAATACCTACCCCAGACATAGATGCAGTGGAAGAAGCTCTACTTGGCTTTGTTACATGGCCAGCCCACCTTATTATCCTACATGGGAAGACAAAAAGGTATACCATCATCTTTTGGTTATCTAATGAAGTTTATAGTAATTATTTTTCTAACTTCTCAACTTGTTTAGTTGAAGAGGAGGAAGAGAAATCTGGGAGCTTTATTTGTCCATGGCAAGGTATCTTGTGAACCAAAGAAGATAGATGAGCCTATGCCTGTGCCTCAACCACTAGTTTCGCCAGTTTCCAATAAATTTCAGTGGCTCTGGAGGCAATGATAGCATAGTTGCCGAAATGGACCCTGAGGGAGACTACTACACTAAACAAAGTGCCCTTTGAGCAAGATATCTATGGGGAACAAGGTGTGTTTGAAGCTATCAATTAGGTGTTAGTCATCACAGGTGATATGGCTAGCTTAAGCTCTTGTAACTTTTATATCTGATATGTATTCTACTGTGAATAAATACTAAGCTACCCATAGCATTTATATATACTGATTTACTTGTTTTTGTATGTAAGGTACCTTCATATGGAGCATGTAGCCTGCAATGGCCTACAGGACATGTTCTTGTTCCTTAACCCCCACCTCTATTTAGGAATGTTGGATGAAGGCAATAAGCTAGATTTTAGGAAGAGAAAAGCAAGGGAATTGATGGATTTGGTCATTAAAAGGGCACCAAAGAAGGATAATTTTTTTGGCACTGTACAGCTGGGGGTAAGTATACTACGTCATTAACTTGGATGCTCACTATGTTTTTTTGTTAGTTTTGTTTTCATTATGTTTAATGTACTTAGGGGTCATTGGTTGCTCATCATGGTAAATCTCTTCAAGCAAAGGATTTGGTACTTTAATTCAATTTATGGGGATACGGAAAATCTACCACAGATGGTCAATGCTTTCAATAAGTAAGTTGATGAATTTAAATTTGGTACTTGTATTCAATGTTTATTGTGAATTTGGTGCTTTAATTTCTTACCTAGATATATCTTGTCAGAGTTGTTTCCTATTATGCCATGAACAAAGTCCTTGTTGCTCCTTGTTAAAAGGCAAAGGCATTACATCAACTTACAAATAGAAAAGAGTATTCATAGTTCACCAATACTTACCATTTTGTTAGAGTTGTCAAAGTTGGTTTTTTGTGTTAAACTGATGCATTTCGTTTATTTAATTATAATGTCCACGGAAACATATTAGAGCGCTTATTTTAGGTATTATGTCATGCCATTTATACCATCCCAAAATTCAATCACCAAAATTTCTTGTATCAAAGGAAATAAAATGGTGAATTTTGGCACACTTTGAATGGCCAAATAGTGACCACACAAAATTAGGCTACAATAAAACATAAGAATTCAATTTTTGTCTTCATAAAAACCCATTATTGGAGCCCAAATTGGTTAATGGAAGAACACAATTGTTGGGCTCAATATATTATGAATTTCGGCTCAAACAAAAGAAAAAGGAAGAAGCCCAATCTAATTACAAAACTGTAAGGGCAATATGGTCATTTAACCGATAAAGAAAGATAGCTTTTATTTTCCCTTTTCTTTATGCAATTTTCATCCAAATAGGGACACAAGAGGGGAAATATTTATTTAGATATTAGTTGTGACATGTGGAGGCATTTTTATCCAAGTATGAAAAGATGGCATAAAAGTCAAATTAGCATATGTTATTTGGAAATTAAATATTAATATGTAAAGTGATATTTTTGAGGATCATCATCTCTTCCCGAAAGGCTACATTTTCGTCCAATATGAGAAAGGGAAAGAGAAAAATAATACTTAACTCAAAATATATGGAAGCATTTCTAGCCAAGTAAAATGAGTTGAAAAGTCAAAAAAATTACATGTGAATAATTATCCATAAAATAATATTAAGTAAGGAGGTGGATGAGATATTTCAAGAGCACATTTCAATCAATCCAACACAAAGAGAAAAGAGAGAGAGAGAGAGAGACTTGAAGAAGGCAAGAGCAAAGAGAAAAGAAACTAGACGGTTGCAATCCAACTGAATGGCATCTTGATAATTTTTGCACAAACTAAGGGAAAATTGGGGAATTGACTAATTATTTCTCCTTTCTCTCTATTAATTTTGTTCAGCCACTCAAAAAGTATAGAAAAATCAGAAAAAATACATAAAAATGGAAGAGGAAAGAGAAAGGATGAATAGTTAAAGCTCTAGAGCTTTGGAGCCGAATGCAACTCCAATTCGGTGTTTTCAACTTCTGGAGTCCTCTCTAACATTATTCCTTTTATGGAGGGCAACATTCCTATGGTTTTGGATTTTCAATCAGAGATGTTTGTTCCATCCACTCAGAGGAGTTGCTGCCAGAATCAAGAATAGATCACATATTTGAATTCTAGTAAGTATAAGCTTTGATTTGAACCTAATATTCTGTGATTTTGTTGAGTAATTCTTGAGATACTCAAACCTTAAATTTTAACCAGAAGAGTCTTTTAGGGTTTGATTGTCATATAATGATGATTATGATGTTAAAAGAGGTTTTATGATGATCTATAATGATTTTGGAAGTTTGTGTTTAAATCTGCCTGAATTCGTTTTCAGTAAGAAGAAAACTTGCAATGTGTTTTTGATCAATCAAACTTAGTAAAATGCTATGAAATTTACTAGATTAGAGTAGACATCCTGAGCTTTAATTTGATAGGCAATATAAGCCATTTGGACTAGTGGATTGAAAGTTATGATTTTTCAAAGTTTGAGCTTGATTCTGGAACAAAATATGTGATAGTTTGAGTTTGCTGAATTTCTGGGCAATGTGTAGCTGTAATTGGGGCTCTATGATATTTTTCATTGAAAAAGGACTTAATAAATTTTTATAGAACCTAGAACCAACCCATTTTGGATTTTTGTTTGAATTAATTATCAATTTCCAATGTTTTGTCAACAAAATTGGCAGATTGGGCTAACCTACGAATTTATGGCAATTATGTTTAAATTGTCATGAGTATTGGGACAAATATAAAAGACATGTCCTAAAGGCCCATGTGGCCCTATTGGACACTCATTTATTATGGTTATAATGATATGATTATATATCTAGGGTCATGAGATAACAAAGAAGAAGTATCCTCAATGGTTAGAGAAAAAGTACAAGAGGGGGACTTAAAGACACAAGGTAATGAACATACCCTATTTGCATATATTTGATAATTATGCTTGTGTAGTGATGTATGTGATTGCTTTACTTCATTTTGTAGAGCATTTTTAAATGATGAAGCTCTGTTTCTATTTATGCTATGGCCAGAAGTATAGTATGTGAAGCATTGAGCATACAGAAATGTCATTATGGAGCATGTATCTAGTTAAGACTAACATGTCATGCACATAGTATATATTTTGCATGCATTATGGTCATTTTTTACTACTGAGATTCCTTTGAATCTTACCCTCCCCCAACCAACCATTTAGATAGGTGAAAGCAAAGAAGAGAACTGCACAAGAGAAATGCAGTGGTGGAACGAAGATGGGAAGATGTCTGCGTTTTATTGTAATGAGTTTAGACACCCTAGTAGTCCCTGTGCGGCTACATTATTTGTATTTATTATGTACAATCTCTATGGGAAATTCTTGTAACCAATCACTTATTATCAATATATTTATGCTATTTATGTGTGCCCACTGAACTATGCACTGCTACTCTTGTTAATATCGAAATAAATAAGGGTGTTGATAATGTTCATAAAGGATGTAGTCACCCACAATCCTGGCTCAATTAGTACAAAGGTATGAATATATATGCATGTATGTGTGTTTAAGTTAAATTAAAAGTAAAATCATATATATTCAAATTCACTAACCATACTTTTATTTTGCATGTAGTACTTTGAGGATAGTTATTCTGAGCAATATTCGCCCAAACAAGTTGAAGAAGTTATAGAAGAGCTACATTTGACAGTTTATCATTAATGGATGGAAGCATAGTTGGCTACGATGATTGTGGTTCCTACTTTTGGTTTCTATTTTGTTTCCTCTTTTTGCTCTAACAAATTATCTTTTGGCGGTTGGTAATTTGGATTAGCATTTGGTTTCTGCAATGTACAGTTTAATTTGTATATGTACATTTTGATAATTGCATGGAATGGATATATATGTTTAATTGGTTTTTGTATTTGGATTCTGTAATTGGTTTCTATTGGATCTATAATCAGTTTTATATGTATGTAATATGTAATGGGGGCTTATCGAAAGTGAGCCCCCAATTGTTTAAAAAAATTTGTTACACATACCTAATGGTTATTCGCCAATAACCATAAAATATTATACATATATACTGGTTTTTTTCAACTAACCATCAAATAACCCCTTTCCTTAGGTGACCAATGCTTTGCCGTTCGTCATTTTAACAATTAAGTATTGTACATAATATATCATGGTTGTTATTAAACAACCATTAAATATAGATTACTATCTTTAATAATCATTGTCTTACAACTGTTAAATATAGTGCCCAATATTTAACAATTGAAAGCCGTTATATATTTGACACTTGGATATTTAACGGTTGAAAACCGTTAAATATCCACAAAAACTAAACGATTATATATAGACAAATCTGTGGTAGTGATTTAAACATAAACCCATAAACCACCAATCTCGTTCTTACTTTGCAATGTTGACAAATCAACTAACACTGTCATTCTTAGTCAAACCCATAAATCAGAAAATCAATGAGCAAGCTTATTCTTAGCTACACACATTAATCTTGTTCATGTAGTGAGAGGTGGGTCAGCCCCACCACCACAACAAGTATCTTCCTAAGATTTTTACTCCAAAAAGAATCAAATTTCTCTCTCTCCACCATGCTTGAGCCTTCAAATGATGGACGAGCGAATTTGGAGATGTATGATCAAACGAGGATAAATCTAGAGTAGTTGACGATGAAGCCAAATCTATGATGGTGGACATAGAGGACCTAGATCCGTGCTGGCTAATATGGTGATAGGGACAGCCATGCCTCTCAGTGAATGAGGAAGAGTGAGGGAAGATATGATGAGGTGTAATGATAAGGTGGAGAGTTGAGATGCCATGTGGCTGCCATGTATGTATGGTTGGGTCAAACATGAGATTTAACGGTCAAAATTAATCATTGCTAATGGTTAAGGTAACATTGCACCCAAAAATTCTTTTGGGGCAACATTGCCATTTTTTCGCAGCTTCCGAATCAAAATTGAATCTTAACCCATAATGTTTCAGAACACATCAAGTGGTTGAAGATTATTGAATGGTATCTCATGTAATACCTTACTCTAAGGAGACCTGATATAATAATTTTATTGATATTGACCACTAATGATCCATTATGTACCTCAAAAACCTGAAAATTTTTAAGAACTTTTAAATAACTAAGAACTTTTCTAGATCAAGAATGGAATCTTGAATAAACTCAAAATCAAACTATGGGGTTCAAACTTCTTATGAAATCCTTTATAGAAACTTATATTTATTATATGAGATTAGGAGTACACTATGTTGTCCTTAAAGCAACAATCACCCATTCTATATCTAACTACCCGTTAATTCAAAATTAGAACAAATAACTCTGGCTTGTTGACACCTCAGGGCATTTCACATAGAATTGCCTTGGTTTTTAAATAAGATTGTATTTACCAACTAATAATTACTGCTACTATCAATCTTATAAGTATACTTTCTTACCATTACTATTGTCAGCACTTACCATAGTCTATCACAATCTTATCTCTTCTCTTTATAGAGGTATTTACATGTCTAAAATATATGTATACATACATACGTAAGATTATTACCAAAAATAAGTATAACTAAAATTTCAAGTTATAAACTTAATTCAAATACAAAACATTAGCTTTCCAACTTCCTTCTCCTTTAGGCCTCACCAACCACTATGTCCTTGCCCTTAAAGGTACTTGCCCTTATTGTATATCATGGAAGAAAGGGGTGAGATTTAGAGAAATCTCAATAGCAACTACATTCCATCATGCAAATCATACAAGGTTAATAACTATGTATGTAAAAACAAGCCATAGAGAACAAGACCTTGCGAGTAACTGAGCTAAAAAGCTAACTTTTACACATATCTTACTGACAACTAAATTGAATAACTAACTGGTGCACAATCTGTTGCAGATAGATAAAATGTTTAAATAAGTGGTGCACATTCTTTTACAAATAGAGAAAATGAATAAATAACTAGTGCTCATACTAGGCAAATAACTGCTTTACCGATCTATTTACTGCACAAGGCCATGGCAAATATCTATGCAAGGATAATTTTACATGTTGTTATGCTTAACTCCTGTCAAATGCCACAAACAAACATAAGGAAAGCAATGCACAATAATATGAGAGGAAAAGAGTTACTACCCCTTATGCTTTCTTTCAATTTACCTTCTTTGTGCTTATTTCCTTGATAATTCCTTGGTCGGCTTGGGTAAATATCAAATCCTATAATTTTAATCTATATGTAAGGGTAGTTTAATACTTTCACCATTCATATCTCATAACTTATAACTTTAACTATTTCTTTATTAAAATCCTAGCTCTAGAACAAACTCTACCCTTAGTAAAGTGGTTGGTCATCTTCGATGGTCACCAAAAGTTCACATTAAATTCTTCCCTACTTAAGTTGTAATAACCGAACATAGTGGAAGGATAGCACCAGATTTTCACATCTTACTTAGATATAATTTAACACATATGTCATCAAAACAATGGGGTATATATAGTAAACTTCAATCTTTCATATTTCAATGCTGTCTAGCAAGATTGATTTCATTCAATTTCTCATCAATAATCTAATGTTTTTTATGCAAAATAGTGAGCTACAAGTTTCAAAATCATTTCTGTACTCATAATTTAACAAACTTATAACATTGCCACCTTAAGCTCTATTATGGAATAATTTTCCAGGTTTAAAACTATGTATCCAATTGAAAAATTGGCAACATTCATGTCCATTCTTTATACATACATCATATATCATATAACCACTAGATCTTTGATGCCCTCACACCCTTTAAATAATTTGGACAACAACCCACTCAAATATGATAATTCGCATAGCACCTACTTACTACAAAAAACTTTTCAACACTACTACAAACAGGGGTTTTAACATCCCTATTTTGGCACTTTTAATGTCCAAAAACAGGGGGACATCTATGTGAGGGGCGTAGTATGTTTTAGAAAAGACGTTTCTAAGAAAAGGGATATCTAAAGTGGGACTTTAGATGTTCCTATCCTCAAATTTGGGACATCTAAAGCCCTCTACTGGAGGACTTTAGGCGTCCCTTTTTTAAAATTGGGACGTCTAAAGTCCAACTTTAGACATCCATTTTTTCCATTTGGGACGTTAAAGATTTTATTTTTTTTAAACAATTATTTATATTCTTCATTACCCAGCAAATTAAAAATGCAAAAACAGAATTGAGGATGTATTCATAAACCACAAAATGTCCCTTTCAAAATGGTAAGGACATCTAGCACTATAATCTTTTTACTATATATATATGTACAATAACAACAACTCATACAACCTAATATTATATATGTATAACAACAACCAGAAAGTGTCAAAATGTTTGTCATCACACAACTACAAACTAATTGTTGTTCATTTCATCAAAATAAATATACATATGTATTTCCCTTGATTTCCAAGCTCTAAACGTATAAAACAAACATTATTAGTAATGCATAACTACTAACAACTGGTTTATGATTTTGGCCAAAAAAAACAATCAAGGGAAAAACACTCCAATAACTAGAATCATGTAAATAAATTGAAAGCATTATAATAATTTCACATTGCAAGTTTAACTTAATTCTTCATGTAAATTTATACTTTAAAAAAGCAAACCTGATGAAAGCAGGGGAGAGGGCAGCCAACGGTGTCTATGTGCTTCTAAGGTGGAGAGAAGACGTTAGAGGAGTTGTGTATGCATGGTGGAGAGGAGAAGTACATCGGAGGATGAAAGCAAAGAAGAAGGTGGGAGGTCTACGCCAGAGGGTGGAGGGGGCAAAAGAAGGTGGAGGAGGTGTACTAAAGAAAAGGTAAAATAAAAGGAAGAGAGGAAGAAGATTGATGATGATGAAGTGTAATGAAGAAAAGGGAATAATGAAAAACCTCACCCATGGTGTAGAGAAGACAAAGTCAAGGGAATGAAAGAAAAAAGGGAATGAAGAAAAAAGGGAAGAGAAGTCACGGGGGATGGGAAAGATGGAAAAGGAGGGATGGGTTTCTGAGATGGGAATGAAAAAAAGGGAAGAGAAGTCTCACGCATGTCAAAATTTCTGACATGCCTTTAGGAGTCCCAAGTTTTTTTTGGAACGCCTAAAGTATTGACTTTAGGCATCCCAAATCAATACTTTAGGTGTCCCAAATGGGATTTGAGACTCCTAAAGTAAGATTTTAGCCGTCCCAAAATGACTTTAGACGTCCCAAAATCATTTGGGATGCCTAAAGTCTTCCTTTAGGAGTCCCAAATCCCATTTGGGTCACCTGAAGTAAGTCAAATTTTTTAATTTACTTTCTTGGCGCCAATGGGAATCTTTAGGCGTCCCAAATAAAATTTGGGACGTCTAAACTCTACTTTAGGCGTCTCAATTCAAATTTGGGACGCCTAATGATGCGATTTCACTACTTTATTTATAAAAATGACATCGCCTCTATGTTTTAACCTCTCTTTTCAAAAAAGGAACGTCTATAGGGGTAGTAATATCTTTAACCTGTAGTAGTGTAAGAACAATACTTAAATCATCATTCTAAATTCTCCAACTATAATATAGTTATATATATAAAATAATCACTTAAAAATTTAAGACATAAAACAGGACTTTAAATTAGTTTCTATACTCCACATTCACTTTTTATCATATTATAATAACTTCTTTATAACCATGCAAGTTTCCTTTTTAAAATTGAAAATTTCTAGCTTTTAATCATCATTACAAACCTCAGCTTGAAAACTTAAATATCATCCTTATAAAACACCATCAAAGGTCTTCTAAACAAGTTCACATGCATCAAAGCAAAAATCAACCCTTTGTTTTAAAGATCTTCATATAGTTCAATCGTCTAGGATGGATATTTGACATAAAGTATTGGGTTAACAACAACTGTTATCACCTCTAATTTCTAGTTCTAGCAAGTTTTCAACATACACACCCTTAATCTCTTAGAGAACTTTGAAAAATCATAACTTAATTTACAAAACTCCAAATAAAGTAGTTCAAATATCTAATTAGACCTCTTTTGATCTTCTATAAGGAACAAATAACACAAGATATCAAATCATAGACATAATTTCATAATCTTAGCGTGAATAGCCACTACTCTTTGGTAAAATAGGATTTTTTAGTTTTCCTACCCAAACTTTGGAAATTCATAACTTACTATCTAGACTTATTTGAAAGTTTACTATGTGTACAAACCATCCATCAAATTCCATAGTCAGTAGAGGTCGTTTGCCCTAGTGCTACCTAATATAAAACCAGTGCTCTAATTTCTAAAATTCCATTTTTCAGTAAAATGGAACAACATCTGAACTTTTTAGCTTCATTAACTTTTGACTTCTTTTGATGTCAATATTAAAACTTGATGCTTTAATACCATGAAACAACAATGTTTCCCTTCAATTTAGAGCTTCTTAACTTCAACACACTAAACACATAGAATCAAATAGCATTTTTACAACCTTCATGCTTGACATTTGAATATCTCTATAAAATGTTCATGAAAGAATGCACGCAAACTCCTCTTGACAGTAAAAGAAAATTCACAGAGCATCACATAATTCTCATATAGTTGGCATTTTTAACTTCCTTTACCCTTTTCCATTTAGGAAATCTATCACGAAGCTTCAATTACTTGGATAGCAATACACATAGATACACATGTATCATACTTTCATAGTCATACAAGTATCCTTTAGCTTTTTCTTAGGGTTCGTGTGGCTTCCCATTAAAATCTTAAATTTCCAGATTTAAAAATAGACTCAACTTGTTTGGACTTTACTGTTCATATTCAAATCAATATGCAGTACCATCATAGGCGTCCATTCAACCTTGCAATACTATTTTCATAGTTTGTTAATAAAGTATTCTTCCTTTAATCATTTTTTTAGAGAAACCCACACCTCATATAAAAAAGCAAACATATGATTCATAAATCATAAACCAGAGTGAATAACACACATGAAACAATATACATAATCTCTAATATGCCTTTGAACACCATTACAACCCTTGATCATTGTTTCTTAGAGCCAAAATCCAAACATTAAGGGGGCTTAAATTAGATTCTATTGTTGCATAAGGGTTTTTTTACCTCTCTTCTCCCTCCATTGATAACCTTAACCAGTTGTCGCTCTCAAACTCTCATCCTCTCTTCTCCCTTTCTCTAAAATTTTCCTCCATCAACATGAGAGAGTGAGAGGAGCAGAGTGGTTAACTGGAGAAGATGAAGAGGGGAGCACACTCAAATCATGTGGATTTGAAGAAAAAGACTATATGCCCCTTTTAACTAATCTTTTATTTTCAATTCAACCCTCTTCTTGAAATTAATCCTTATTAATTTATAAGGATTTTCTTCCTCAATTAGCTTTTTTAAGCCATAAAGTAATTTTCCTAACATTTTCAGGCCAAACATTAACCTCTAACTATTTTTCTCGAATTCCTAAAGAAAATAGGCCCTTGATTCCTAAAATTAGCTTTATGATGATCTATAACTCCTTTTAGGAAACAAGCCTCTCCTTTATTTACTTTCAAAAAATTTTGGCCTGAAAATAAGCTTATGTCCTAGTAGTTTACTTTTGATGCTTTTAAATTTTAGATAACATTCCTAGGCTTGAAAGAAGCCTGATAAATATCTTCTCAAATGTTTGGTATGTTACATCTTGCTCGAAAAAATAAAATGAAAGAATGAAAGTGATGGAACACCAGTGACCTTTTCTAGTGTATTGTATAAAGTTATTTGTGTTTTATGTTTTATTATGTGTCTTAGGTTAATAGTAAAAAGTGTCCATTGTTTTTTATTGCAAGTTACTGGCAGTTCTATGTATTTAAGGGTTTATAGTTACTTTCAATTATGTTGTCAGAACTATAAATATCAAGTTATGTACTATGTCAAGGATATGGATGAATGAATAAAGTTATTATAGAGATAATTCTCTCTTCTTTTTCCTTGAACTAGATTTTGGTTCCACTACTAGAAAAATCACTTTTAAGACCGGTTAAAAAAGACATTTTAGACCAGTTTTGGATCCGGTCTTAATACAACCGGTCTTAAAAGTCTGCTACTTTTTAGACCGATTATAGAACCGGTCTTAAAAAAATTTTAAGACTGGTTATTATAAAACCGTTCTAAAAATAAATATTTTTAGACTAGTTATCAGAGGAATCGATCTAAAAGGTTCAAATTTTAGACCGGTTTTCTAAAAAATCGGTTTAAAAAGTTGAAATTTTAAGACCGGTTTTGTAGAAAACCAATCTTAAAAATATTAATTTAAGACCGGTTTTGTAGAAACCGGTCTTAAAATTTCAACTTTTAAGACCGGTTCTCTCCAAAACCGGTATTAAATGTACTTTTCAGACCTGTTTTAAAGAGAATGGGTCTTAAAAGTAGTTTTTTTAAAAAAATATTTCATTTAAAACATTTACCCAGTAAGCCATTTCTCCCATTAAAACATTTCACTCAGCAAGCAGCAGCCAGTTCAATGACATTTAAATAAATCTTCTTCTCTTACAGATTATAACTAACATCTTAATGACATGTGAGAGACTTAAAACTCATTGGAACATATTAAAACTCAACTCCCTTGTGCTTAAACAGTACTGGCCGAAATAGAAGCATGGAAAACAACCATGAATAATAAACTCACAATCATAGACAGAATCATAATGACAATGTTGTTTTGACCAAGTTCCTTAACTTTTCACTTACATACATACATCAAAGATTAAATTATATTAATGACACTGCTGTTATTTATTAGGGCCAAAATACTTTATAAGAGATTCTACACTAAGATGTACACCTTATACCCTTCATTTTCCTGTGACGACAACAAAAAAAGTAGTTTTATATATACACCAATAACAATATACATAATTCAAATATAGTTCATGATAATGATTTTAGCTAACTAACCTTCAATGTAGTTTTATAAAGGGAAATTCTCTTATATCCCTTCATAATGATCGTTTCTTGTACCGTGTTCATTGTCTGCTTCATGGTCTTCATTCAATTATGGTAAACCCGTAGAAAAAGGAGGAGTCTCAAGAAGATTATTCATTGAATGACTTTCCTGATTAATATTAACGACCCTTTTTCCTTGGAGAGCTACAGACCACATTTTATTTGCCTGATCAGTAACATAGAACACTTGTTTCACTTGATATGCCATAATAAAAGGTTCATCTCTAAAACTTCTACTCTTCAAATCAACCAATGTAAATCCCAACTGATCAATCATCACACCAATGTTGACATCAACCCACTTGCATTTGAAAATGGGAAGTTTAACTTTAACATAATCAACCACCCAAATCTCTTTAATCACCCTATAATAAGGTATTGCTACCAATCTAGGATTCTTATCTTTTGAACTAGAGAAGTGCATAGATTCAGCCACTAATATAACCCCACTGTTCTGGATGGTGCTCGTATCATCAAGGGACTTCGTGTAAAACGTATAACCATTCATAATAAATGAAGTCCAACTTATGACATCAGCCTGAGGACCACATGCTAACCATTTAAGTTATCAGAAACACATTCTTTACCGCCAACCTTTTTTTTAAACGAATGTGTAAAATTTTTGTTATGCTCCCTAATTAACCTTTGTTCAGTCATTTGACTATTTCCTCTCTGTACAATTTCTTTATAAGCATTAATGTAATCTTGAACTTTATCAACATTATTCAAGATATACAAGTACACTTGTTGCAATTCATTAGGATCCATACTCTTTAATGAAGCCCCGCGTCTACTGCCTTCTTTGTCATAACGTTCAGGAAGTTAAATGTGTCCTACATTTGACAAGTAATATTGAAAAAACTCCATGGTTTCTTCAAAACAATATTTCTGAACAATAGATGCTTCAGGCTGGTTAGGTTTCTTCACATACCCTTTTAGGATTTTCATAGTTCTTTTGAATTGGGTACATCCATCGTAAATAGATAGGGCCACATAACTTGATCTCCTTAACTAAATGAACAATTAGATGTAACATGATGTCAAGAAAAGAAGGAAGAAAAAGTTTCTCAAGCTGGCACAAAATTAAATATCCTCCATTTTCCAGTTCATCCAATTTTTCTATCTTAATGACTTTACTACAAATAGAATTGAAGAAGAAACAAAGTCTAGTCAAAATATGTTGAAGATCATATTCGGCAATGCCTCGAATAGCTGCTGGGAGCAGTTGTTACATTAAGACATGACAATCATGAGACTTTAGACCCACTAACTTCATCCTTAGAACTACCTTGTATGTTAAGCATATGGATGCAAGTCTTCTTGTATCCCCATTTCTTGTAAATCTAATCTTGCCTTAACGCCATCCTTAGAACTACCTTGTATGTTAAGCAGTGTCCCTACAATACTATTAGAAACATTTTTTGCCACATGCATGAAATCAATACAGTGTCTCACATCAAGCTTCAGCCAATATGGAAGATTGAAGAAGACATACCTCTTTTTCCATTTACTTTTCTCATTACTATTCTTTGTAGTCTTACCAAATATAACATTCATATTCTTCACCTTTTCATAAACTTGCTCCCCAGTCAATGCCTTCGGAGCATCTTCAAACTCTTGTCCACCCAGAAAAGCTTTCTTTAATCTACGATACAAGTGGCCTCATCTAAGAAATCTCCTATGGCCAAGATAAACTGTCTTTCTTCCATGTTGAAGTTGGTGGTAGCATGTTCCTTCTTCACAAATTGGACATGCTTTATGGCCTTTAACACTATACTTGACAAGTTTCCATATGCAGGGAAGCCATTTATATTACAAAAGATAATAACTCGCATTTTAAAAACCTCCTTTTTTTTCACATAAAAAACATCAACACCTTCATCCCACAACTCTTTCAAGTCTTCAATCAAGGGTTCCAGGTAAACATCTATGTCATTTATGGGTTGTTTTGGTCCCAAAATAAACATAGGCAACATGATGTACTTTCTTTTCATGCATAACAGAGGAGATAAGTTGTAAATTACCAATGGAACAGGCCATGAACTATATATACTACTCATGCTACCAAAAGGATTTATGCCATCCGTGCTAAGCCCAAGCCTAAGGTTCCTAGGCTATTCATCGAAGGCAGGAAATAATTGATCGATTTTCTTCTATTAAGAAGAATTAGCCGGATATCAAAGCTTTCCATTCGATATCCTCTCATCCACATGCCATCTCAAATTTCTTGCATCGTTTTCATTATCAAACAAGCGCTTGAACCTTAGTATGATTGGAAGGCACCATAATACTTTTACAGGAGCGTTATTTGATTTATACCTCAGGGTTTCACATATCAAACACTGTTGTTCCTCTTCATGCTCTTTTCTATACAATATACAATCATTAGGGCATGCATGGATCTTTTTATACTTCATCCCTAGTAGACACAATATTTTCTTATAATCATAGTATCGAGAAGGAAACACATTATCATCTGGAAGCATGTCCTTAAAAGCCTCAAACGTTTCTAAAAACTCTTGTTACTCCATCCATGCCGTGCCTTCAAGCTTACCAATTTCAATACTGCTTTCAACAATTGGTTTTTTTACACCCTAGGTACAATGATGTCTCAGCATAACTACACATATTACCATATGCATGTGATTGCTCAAAAGTCTCTCCTCTTACATCACGAATAATATCCTCTATTTGATCATCCGTATCCATGTCATCATCATCAAAGTTCACTCCCCCTTGTTGAGATAAACTTGACATTTCTAATTCTTCACCATGCTATACCCATACTGTATAACTCTTACAAAATACTTCACAAATTAAATGTGTATATATATCTGTAGTACTTAGTCACTTCTCATTCAAACATACTATGTTAGTGCAAGCATTTAACCCAAGAGGGGGGTGAATTGGGTGATACCAGAAATTTCATTGTGTATAAGCAAAATTAACAAAATATTTAAAGTAGTTGAGAGCAAAGAGAAATATCACCGAAGTGTACATCGGGAGTTATACTGGTTCGGCCACAACCACTTTGACCTACGTTCAGTCCTCAGAGTGTCTCTGAGAGTTTTACTATATTCTCCAAGATTCAGTAGGTTCTTGGCACCTCAATACACAGCAGGTTCCTTCACCTGGACACTCGCTCCCCCTTACACATTGAAATCAAATCCCCAACTTAAGATTCCACAACCTTAAGTTGTCTCAATAAAAAATATTGAGTTTGTAATGAAAAAGTCTCTCATAGAGCAAATATATAATAACTGAAGTACAATGAATGAGTATAAGAAAACAAAGCACAAAGAGTATGTTGATCAATGTATGTTCTTGTGTTCTCAGTTCTTGTTTTCTGATCTTTGAATGCTCCTTATATATAGATGATTTGTAGTATCCGTTCGAAGCAATTCAATTATGTCTGTTAGAGTCACGCAACAATGGTTGACCATTCTTCAAATTTGAAAACTATTCGTTTGCGGTAGGTATCGGTAGGTGAACGTTCAGACTTTTATTTGACTTTTCAGTTCTGACATTATATCTTCATTGTTTCTTTGCAAATGTACTTAGAATACTAGTGCAATGAAGAGTTAATCATATAGATATTAAATCAATAATTTTTTGATTAAAAAATGATTTCTTGACTTTATTACTCGAGTGGCTACTCGATTTATTATGTTTGTTACTCGAGTAGTCCCTCGAGTAAACCTATCAAAAATATGGCAATGAGTAATTCAACATTTTTCATAAGATATTACTCAGGTAAGATATGGAGTGAGATATATCACAAACCTTGGAAATACCTGATTACTCGAGTGGCCATGTCTTTTCTTCACAAGTTACTCAGGTGCTTCCTCCAATAAGCCTATTACTTGAGTGGTTACTCAAGTGGCCATGTTGTTTCCTCAAACCTTACTCGAGTGACCCCTCGAGTAAATTCAAAATAACTTTACAGATTACTCGATTACTCACTCGAGTAATTGCATCAAATTCTTGGCTGAGAGTACTTGTTCTTTATTTACCTGATTACTCGAGTGATCCCTCAAGTAATGAATCAAATAAGTCTGCAGATTACTAGAGTGCTCCCTTGATTAATGCCTTTTCCTCACATGGTTACTCGAGTAGCTACTCGAGTAAATTGTTGCATTTCTTGGCTGAGAGCTATTGGAAGATTTTTGCCTTAGTTACTTAAGTGGCTACTCGAGTAAAGCCTTTTCTCATGTATTACTCAAGTAATAGTTCATATAACTTTGCATATTACTCGAGTGGCTACTCGAGTAACTTCTTCTAAATTTTGGTAGTGCCTCTTAAAACATTTTGTTTCAACATTACTGAGTGCCCACTCGAGTAATAATGTTCCTTACTCGAGTAGTCACTCGAGTAAATATAGACAAAGACTGCCACTGAGGTTTTTCCTTTGCTCTTTCTCTCAGATCTTCTTCATTACTCCAATGCTTACTTCAAGTAATGCTTTGTCTGACATTTATTTACTTTGTTTAAATTCATTTTTTATCATATTCTCTATTATCATTGGTCCAATCTTTGTTATCATCAAAACATATGGGATCTAACATTCTCCCCCTTTTTGATGATGACAAAACTTGGTGATTTTGAACAAAGTTTTTTGATATTGAGTTTTCAAACATATGCTTCTTAAATACCTTTCATATGAAATCTTTTGTTCAATTTAACCTTGAAAACTCTTTCGAAATAGCTCTTTAAAGATCTTTTCAAAGTTTTTGTTCTTATTTACTTGTTCACCTTGTATACACAATGAAAAACTCATTAGTCCCATAATGCAATATAACTTCTATGAAATTTAACTTTAATAGCATAAAGGAACAAATTGCATAAAGAAGAATTCAATACATAATCAAACTTAGAATTAAAGTTAAAAATGCCCTAAAGCCTTATACACCTAAATCCCAATACATTAACTCAGCCATTCATCATAAAATCACTCAGGTTCTTTCCCCCTTTTTGTCTTCATCACAAAGGTGGAATTAATCATGAGGAGGAGTAGGTGGCTTGGTTGCTGAGATAGGAGTGACAGGAAATACCAAAGATTCATATGAACCATCTGAACTTGAAGGATATGAAGATGATGGTTCAGGGTTAAGAAGGTTCACTAGGGGTGTTTAAAGATCCTCTGGAGGATTCACTGGAGATGATGGGTAAGGAACCAGGGAAGTAATTTCTACTCCTCTGTAGCAACCGATGAAGACTCAAGCACCTCCTCAGTGTGTGTAGGTGAGGCAATGGGAGTAGATATGAGCTTTAGCTAAACAGGTTGAGGTGGATCATCAGTGGTGATATGGATTGGCTCGGATGTGTCAGGGTCAAGCATAGAGAATAGGACATTACTTGGTCCAATCTCAAAGGGTTTATGCTCAGTAGGTATAGAGGGTCCAGGATTGGAGATAGGTATGGGCTTAGGAATACTAGAAGGACCAGGAATAGGGGAGCCAGATGCCATAGCATCAAGTCTGGCAACAATAGATCTCAGAAGCTCACCCTGGGCATGTTGTTCAGCTAACAACTCTTCGTGCCTCTTATCCATCCTTTCCACAAGTTGTCCCATCATCTCATTCATATAGGTTACCAACTTTGCATTGGTGTTTGCAATGTCAATATGAAAACTCTTCAGAATGTTCTCCATGAATATTTGCATTGTAGCACCAAAGAAAGATGGAGAAGATGTGTTAGATGGAGTAGAAGACTGTGTGTCATCCATTTAACTAATTACTGTGTCAGTCTTCTTCTTCTTGGGACTTACTTCTAGAGGAGTCTTTAAAAGAATCTCAATGTTCAATTTTCCAATTTGATTCCTCCCAACTAGTGCTATCCTCTCAATTGGCTCCTTACTCCCTAAGTACCAAATCTTATTCTTCTTGAGGAACAAGGAAATAAGTTGAGGATAAGGCATTGGAGTAGTAGGTTTTCCTTCATACCTATATCTCTTGATCTCAGCGAAGATATATTCTCCCATATCCTTTTATTCTTTGAGGATCAATGAGGCGAATTTTTTGAAGTCCCTCTCAATGAAATGATTGAAGTTATTGGATTTGTTCACCATGGCTCTAGAATAGATATACCATAGGATTCTCTATTCCTAACCAGTTATTGATTCTGGAAGGTGAGATTAGAATTCTCTATCCTCTGACCTTAAAATTCATTTCTTCTTCCATATACTTCCTAATGGGATCATTTATAGGTTCAAGGTAGCAGTAAAAATGCTTCATAACTTTGGTGTAAAATGGGAGTTTAACAGATAGCCAGGACATATAAGCATCAAGATAGGGACTCAGGTCGAATTTCAATACCTCTTAAAGAACCTTGTAGTCAATGTAGTGCATCTTGCAAACATTTCTCCTTACAAAGTGACTCAGATACTTATGAAATTCCTCAAGCTTGCCCACATTGAATCCCTTTGGAGAAATATGATTTCTTTATCCCTCTCTTCTATTTGCCTTAAAGATTACCCTTTCTTTGCTTCCTTACATTGAAAAGCTTCCTCAAGCATGCCTACTATGACTTTGGTAAGCTTGTCATCAATCTTGGGCTTTTTTAGAGGTTTTGGTGAGAATGTGGGTGTGTCAGATGAGTCAGAAGAAGGAGGATATGGCTCTTTTGTTGCTTTGCCTCTTCCTAGAGGTGAACTCTTCTTGGTTTGAGCTCTTGTGGCAATGGGCTCCTTAATGACAACTCCTTTCACCTTAGGCTTAGGTTACAGTTTAGCTTTGGCTTTAGGTTTAGGAGAGATTTTTCTTTTCTTGGTAGGGGGAGAGGAAAGTGAGTTAGAGGGTTGATATGGTTCAGAGGACTCAGAAGGAGTACTAAGATTAGGAGATTTAGTCCTCACCATTTTGCTTTAAGAAAAATAATAATTTTTGAAAAACAGAGACTGTGAGTCGCTAATGTAGGGCAGAGGATCGGATTTACTGAAATTTGAGAAGTTTTTGTAAGCAAAAATCAATGGGTTTTGACGGTTATGAGGAGGGAAAGTGATTGTGAAAAGATTTTGTGAGAGTACTAGGAGAATCACTCGAGGCGATTTTATGAGAAATGACTGAGTGTCGACTGAAATAACCCTAAATCCCGATATCACTCGAGGGCTTACTCGAGTGATCATCAACTTCACTTGAGTAGCTGCTCGAGTGATTATACCAAAAATTTTAAAATGCAGTGAATTCAAGCGTGTACCTGGCATAAATAATATTGTAATTACCCATGTATATTCCCTCGATCATTTGATGGCTCTTTAGGACAAATTTGAATTGAAACTCACTAAATTTGAGATCTGCACCCAGGTTCACTCGAGGCCTTACTCGAGTAACGTTGAAGTTCACTCGAGGTCTCCCTCGGGTAATCTGTCTCTTCACCTTCTAACTGTTCATTTCTAACCGTTGTGCCATTTTATTTGAAATTTATGCTTCACTGGCACATTTTCAAGTTCATTACTCGAGTGTCTACTCTAGTAATTCATCTATTACTTCAAGATGTCACTCTAGTAATACTCGTTACTTGAAGTTGTCCCTCCAGTAATGTTATTCTCTGTTAACCTCTGCTTTTCATACTCCAAAACAGAATATCATGATCCTACAAAACAAATTACTAGAAACTCCAATGCTTAAGTTAGTAATAATAAAAAATGAATAAATAGTATCATCTAACATTTTGTAAACACTAAATAACTTACAATTCATTAGGATTTACCATTCCCAATTCTCGTCTAATATACAAAAATTGATCTTTTGCAAGAGGTTTTGTGAAGATATCAGCTAGTTGAAGATGAGTTGGAATAAATATCACTTTGACATCTTTCTTTTAGACATGATCACTGATGAAATGATGTTTAACATCAATATGCTTGGTTCTAGAATATTGAACATGATTCTTTGCCAAGCTTATCGTGCTAGTATTGTCACAGTATATTGGTGTCTCTTTCAAATAAATACCAAGATCCTAAAGTTGTTGCTTTAGCCATATTACTTGTGCACAACAACTTGATACTGCAACATACTCAGCTTCCATTGACGAAAAAGACACTGTAGTTTGTTTCTTGCTAAACCATGACACAAGTGAGCCTCCAAGAAACTGGCCTTATCCACTAGTACTCTTTTTGTCTGTCTTGTATCCTCCATGATCAGAGTCTGAGTATGCAACTAGATATTCACTTCTTCCTTTGGGATACCAGAGACCCAATTCTGCCGTGTCAGCAAGATATCAGAAGATACATTTGACAGTTTCAGCATGTGACTCTTTTGGTGCTGATTGATATCTTGCACACATGCCCACACTGAATTGAATATCAGGCCTACTTGCAGTGAGATAGAGTAATGATCCAATCATTCCTCTATATTTTATGATGTTGTAATCTTTTACCTTGACATCTGCATCAAGCAATGTGGTTGAGCTCATGGGTGTCTCCATTCCATTTGCTTTATCCAATCCATACTTCTTCAATAGCTCTTTTAGATACTTCATTTGATATATGAAAATCCCATTCTTTCTTTGTTTGCTTTGCAAACTAAGAAAGAAATTCAATTCTCCTGTCGTTGACATCTCAAAGTCCCCCTGCATTATCTCAGAAAATTCTTTGCACATAGTTTTGTTAGTAGCACCGAAAATTATATCATCAACATATACTTGCACAATTAATATATCATCATGTTTTTGTTTTGTAAAAAGTGTTGTATCAACTTTTCCTAGTACAAAACCTTGATCAATAAGAAATTTACTGAGCCTTTTGTACCATGCTCTAGGAGCTTGTTTTAAACCGTACAAAGCCATTTTGAGTTTGAAAACATAGTCATGTTTGGTTACATCTTCAAAACCTGGAGGTTGATCTACATATACTTCTTTCATGATGTAGCCATTTAGAAATGCACTCTTCACATCCATTTGATAGAGTTTGAATCCTTTGATGTATGCAAAGGCTAAGAGTACTCGTATAGCTTCTAATCTAGCTATTGGAGCATATGTTTCCTTATAATCAATTCCTTCTTTCTAATTATAGCCTTTGGCCACCAATCTTGCCTTATTTTTGACAATAATTACATATTTATCAAGTTTGTTCTTGAATACTCATTTAGTGCTAATGATCGGATGATCCTTAGGTTGGGGTACCAAATCCCAAACTTGATTTCTTTCAAATTGGTTTAGTTCTTCTTGCATTGCTATAACCCAATCATTGTCTGATAGGGCTTCATCAATATTAAAAGGTTCAATCTCAGAAATGAATGCAAAAAAACTAACTTCATTGAAAATTCTATTTCTAGTTTTGACTCCTTCTTTCACATCTCCTATGACTTGATCTAGGGGATGACTTCTATTGTATTTCAAGGCTTTAGGTTGTCCTAGTGATGGATCTTCCTCCTTGGTTTGAACAACTTCTGGAATAAGAAATTTAGAAACAGATTGACCATTTTCTTGATTTAAAACAACTTACTGCTCATCATCAATGGTTTTGTTAGAGGATTCGAATCCATCAAATACAACGTGTATTGATTCTTCAACAACACATGTTCATTTATTAAAAATTCTGTATGCTTTACTTCAGTTAGAATAGCCTAGGAAAATTCCTTCATATGTTCTAGAATCAAATTTTCCTAAGTTATCTTTACTATTATTATGAATGAAACACTTACAATCGAAGATATGTAAATGAGCAAGATTCAGCTTCCTTCCTTTGTATAGCTCGTATGGTGTCTTTCCAAGTTTTATTCTAATGTACGCTTTATTTGAAATATATCATGCTGTGCTCATTGCATCGACCCAGAAAACTTGAGACACGTTCTTTTCATTTATCATTGCTCTAGCCATTTTAGTTAGTACTCTATTCTTCCATTCCACGACTTTGTTTTGTTGAGGTGTCCTTAGAGCAGAGAAATTGTGATCAATACCATTAGTATCACAATATTCTTCAAAGGCATGATTTAAAATCTCCACCGCGATCTGTCCTGATACTTGCAATGGACATACCTTTCTTATTTTGCACTTTCTTGGTAAAAACAATGAATTCTGTAAAGGTTTCATCCTTTGATGACAGAAAAATAGTCTATGTAAATCTAGAGAAATCATCAACAATCAATGAATATAAGTTGTCAACAAGGCTTTTAACTCTTGCTGGACCAACTAAATCTATATGTATCATTGAAGTGGTCGATTTATTGTAATTTCATTTTACGATTTGAAAGATGATTTAGTTTGTTTACCCTTTTGACATGCATCACAAATCAAATCATTTTTAAAACTTACTTTGGGTAATCCAAGAACTAAATCCTTTTTGAGTAATTTTCCTAGTTGGTGCATGTTGACATGAGCTAGTCTCTTATGCCATAACCAACTTTCATCAGCATTACTCAGAAAACAATTTTCATAGTTATTTCCATTGATATCAAGTGTATATCAGTTACCTTCCCTTTTTGCTCTGAGCATTGCCTTGATATTTTTCTTATCAAGTTGTAAGTCTTTCTTGTTGACAATTAGACATTCTTCTAAATCAAATATTACCCAGTTGTGTTTATCTGCACTTTGACTTGCGCTTAGCAAATTATTACACAAGCCTTTAATTTCACCAATTCCTGCTATCTTTACGGATTGATTTCCTCCAAATTTTACCTTTCCACCTCCTTAGGTTGAATGTGGTAAAAATTTTGAAATCACAGGTCATATGTCTAGAGCATCCACTATTTATGTACCACTTGTTGTTTTTGGATGCTTTAAGACATATCTCTTCTTCTGTTTCTTTTTGAGCCACTAGACAGATATTGACTATTTTCTCTTCATTGCTTTCTTTGTCAGAAGAACTATCTCCCCATATGGTAGATACAACGGCTTTCTTCTTGTTGTAGAAATTGCCTTTTCTCTTTTCCTTATTCTTCTGAATCAGTTCTTGACTTCTAATTTGAAATGTCCTAGCTTTCCACATTCATAGTAGATGATGTGTTCTTTATTGCTTTTTCCTCCTTTTTGAAAGTTTTTGAATCCTTAGCCTTTCCTGTAAAACTTTCTGAATCGTTTTATGATAAGGCCCATTTCATCATTGTCAAGCTCTTCATCTTCATCTTGTTCTTCTTCTTTCGCTTTCAGTGGTAGACCTCTTTTCTTCTTGTCACCAATATCATCTAGTTCTCGTTTGAACATTAATTTGCTTTTATATTCAGAAAGGCTTCCTAATAGAGAAGCAATCGATCACATTGATTCACCTTTTGCTTTTTCAATTGCAGTGACTTTTGCCTCCTGGTCTTTAGAAAGAATATTTAGAATCTTTCATACTTGGGTATGTTGATCATAGACTTTTCCAAGTACTGTAAGTTGATTAATAAGGTGAGTATATCTACGTTCAAATTCAGCTATCGACTCACCTAATTTCATTTGAAGTAAATCAAACTCAGTAACCAGAGTATTGATCCGGTTTTCTTTTATTCCTGAAGTACCTTCATGAGCTATTTCCAAGGCTTCCCACATTTCTTTAGCTGTTAGAAGTGTGCAAATTCTGAAGCACTCATTTTGACTCAAGGAACTTTTAATCTTCAGAATTTCTTTACTGTTGAGTGTGATGAGTTTCTTGTCATTCTCATCATATTCTGCTGGTGTCTTGGGAACTCTTTATGAATCTACAATCTTTTCAGGTTTGTAGTTTCCACTCTCGATCACATCCCATAGCTCATATTCAGTAGCCATTACAAGGACTCTAAACTTTGCTTTCCAGAATAAGAGTGTTCACCATTAAAACCCGGAGGTCTTGTGATATAAGCTTCGTCAGGAAGAATTCCTCCACCTATGCTTGCCATTGGATCCTTCTTAGGATGTTAAACCTTAACAAGAAGACCTATGTTCTGATACCAAATTTAGTGCAAGCATTTCACCCAAGAGGGGGGTGAATTGGGTGATACTAAAAATTTCGTTGTGTATAAGAAAATTAACAAAATATTTAAAGCAGTTGAGAGCAAAGAGAAATATCACCGAAGTGTATATCGGGAGTTATACTTGTTCAGCCACAACCACTTTGACCTACGTCCAGTCCTCAGAGCGTCTCTGAGAGTTTCACTATATTCTCAAAGATTTAGTGGGTTCTTGGCACCTCAGTACATAGCAAGTTCATTTACCTGGACACTCACTCCCCCTTACACATTGCAATCAAATCCCCAACTTAAGGTTCCACAACCTTAAGTTGTCTCAATAAAAAATATTGAGTTTGTAATGAAAAAGTCTCTCATAGAGCAAATATATAATAACTGAAGTACAATGAAGGAGTATAAGAAAACAAAGCACAAAGGGTATGTTGATCGATATATGTCCGTGTGTCCTCAGTTCTTGTTTTCTGCTCTTTGAATGCACCATATATATAGATGATTTGTAGTATCCATTGGAAGCAATTCAAATATGTCCATTAGAGTCCACAATAACGGTTGACCATTCTTCAAATTTGAAAACTATCCATTTGTGGTAGGTAGCGGTAGGTGAATGTTCAGACTTTTATTTGACTCTTCACTTCTGGCATTACCTCTTAATTGTTTCTCTACAAATGTGCTTAGAATACTAGTGCAATGAAGAGTTAATCATATAGATATTAAATCAATAATTATTTGATTAAAAAATGATTTATGGATTCGTTCACAAAAAAAAAGATTTCTGGATTCCATTACTCAAGTGGCTACTCGAGTTATTATGTTTATTACTCGAGTAGTCCCTCAAGTAAACCTATCAAAAATATGGCAGTAAGTAATTCAACATTTTTCATAAGATATTACTCAGGTAAAACATGGAGTGAGATACATCACAAATCTTGTAAATACTTGATTACTCGAGTTGCTATTCGAGTCGCCATGTCTTTTCTTCACAAGTTACTCAAGTGCTCCTCCAGTAAGCCTATTACTCAAGTGGTTACTCGAGTGGCCATGTTGTTTCCTCAAACCTTACTCGAGTGACCCCTCGAGTAAATTCAAAATAACTCGATTATTCACTCAAGTAATTGCATCAAATTCTTGGCTGGGAGTACTTGTTCTTTGTTTACCTGATTACTCGAGTGATCCCTCGAGTAATAGATCAAATAAGTCTACAGATTACTGGAGTGCTCCCTCGAGTAATGCCTTTTCCTCACATGGTTACTCGAGTAAATTGTTGCATTTCTTGGCTGAGAGCTATTGGAAGATTTTTGCCTTGTTACTCAAGTGGATACTCGAGTAAAGCCTTTTCTCATGTGTTACTCGAGTAATGGTTCATATAACTTTGCATATTACTCAAGTGGCTACTCGAGTAACTTCTTCCAAATTTTGGCAATGCCTCCGAAAAAATTTTCTTTCAACATTACTCGAGTGCCCACTCGAGTAACAATGTTCCTTACTCGAGTGGTCACTCGAGTAAACATAGACAAAGACTGCCACTGAGGTTTTTCCTTTACTCTTTCTCTCAAATCTTCTTAATTTCTCCAGTGCTTACTTCAAGTAATGCTTGTCTGCCATTTTTTCACTTTGTTTAAATTCATTTGTTATCATATCCTCTTATATCATTGGTCCAATCTTTGTTATCATCAAAACATTTGGGATCTAACATACTACATAAGGGCAATAAAACTTCCTACTACCATCATTAGCATTTCTACTAGCGAATTCTAAAAAACCCCTCACCCCATTATCATATTTAGCACTCTTTCATTTAGCGTTTATCCAACTATGATCCATATATATCTCAGCACTTCTAGCACCCTATATCCAACAACAAAAGGATAGAGAAAAAAATAACAACAATGAAGTTTTAGAGATTTCAATGAAATTAACAGGCACCATTTGAAACTAGTATTATTTTAACAAACCAATAACACTAACAATAATCAAACAATCATACTAAATTAAAACAAAACATAGAGTGGTATTAATCCAAGCCAAATATCACAGGGATGTAGTTAAAGTTAGAGCATATATCTAACAAGAATGTGCATATTTAATTATTTCCAGATTACGTTTAAGTGCTTAAAGCAACAACAAGAACTATTTTTCATAGAACATTATTAATTATTGAATAAGGTACAACTAAATAACAGATCAAACACTAACCTGATTAAAGACCAAGGACTGAGCTTCAACCCAAAGTCACAGTGGCGTCGACTGAGGTTAAAATGAAGTCCTCAAATTCACGGCATTGACAAAGGTAGGTCAAAGGCAAAGGAGAATGGTCACTGTTGAGAATAGTGGTGGTGGCGGAGAAGACTGACGATAATCAAAGAACAACGACAATGAACACATAACCGGCAGCGGTAATGACGGAGGAGAGTTGAGCAAATGAGGGACAGGACGCCATGGATGAGTTTAGAACAAGCACGGATAGAGCTCACAGAGAAATGGCAAAAAGAGAAGAAAGGGTACATAAAGTGCACGATTTGGGCGTGGGAGTAAAAATACGGGCAAAAAATCTTACCTTTTAGACTCGTTTTCAATAAAAACTGGTCTTAAAAGAGTAAAATTTCAAACCAGTCTTAAAATGTTAAACTTTTAAGATTAAAAATCTTTTAACATTTAAGACCGGTTTTTATGTCAACCGGTCTTAAATGTTAAAACATTTTGAATTCTTAAAAATTTTAACATTTTAAGACCTGTTTTATTTATAACTGGTCTAAATAAATTTTTTAAGACTGGTTTTTTTGGAACCAGTCTTAGAAGTTCAATATAATTACAAAACTGCTACCGCGTGAATTTTTAAGACCTTATCTACCAAAACCGGTCTAAAAATGGGTTTTTCCACTAGTTTTCTAGTCTCTCCCTCTTCTTCTCTTCTCTCTTCTTTCCTTTCTAGGATTATAGATTCTAGTTCTAGAATTCTTCTTCCCTCTACTCTTCCTTCTCTTCCCCTAAGCCCTATTTCTACTTCTATTTTATAGGTTCTAATAGAAAGCTTGCAACCGAAGTTCAAAAGTTTGGATAATATGAAGTGCCTATTTTCCCCTTAAGACTTGATTGTTGCTGCCTACTTGCACTTTAAGGGTGTGTTTGGTTTAAGGGGAGGGTAAGGGAGGGAGGGGAGGGGAGAGGGGTTAAATTACCTTTTTGGGATGAAGGCATTTAAAATTTGGGTGGGAACCCAAAATTTAAAAGGAATGAGAGGGTAAAATTTGGGCGGGAAACCAAAATTTAAAAGAATGAAAGGGTAAATTTTAGGTTTGTTTTGTCCAATATTGTAATTTTGCCCCTCTCTCCTCCCCTCCCTCCCTTACCCTCCCCTCAAACCAAACACACCCTAAATCACTATGTTAAAAACCTTTAAGTAAGGCACTAACATAACTTTCCTGGCCACTTGAATGTTCCAATTATCATTTTAGAAAGCCATAAAATTGTGTCTCATGTTAATTCCAGAATTAGTCTGGGTACTTATCACTTTAATGAGTACCCAAATTTCATCAAATCTGAACCATATAGATTTGATATAGACAATCCGTATTTTTCTTTTCAAATGATGATTTTTGAATTAAAAAATCCTTTTTAAAAAAGATAATAGTTAAGAGATTATCTTTATGCTAAATTATATGCCCATTTTTTGAATCAAAAAAGCATATACTCATTTTTTTATAAAAAATAAAGATTAAAAAACTTAAACATCAACCACCTCAAAGTAATAAGGTTTGATGAGCAACCAAACTTGTTTTATTAAATGCCATTGACATTGTAAGATTCATTGCTTATGTCTTTTAAGGTATTTCTTTTATCAATAGATAGAGGAGGAGTCCAAATCATCTTGAAAGCATATGCCCGTTTTCTCAAGTCCGGATCCTCTCAACTGCTATTTCTTCCTTCTCTCTCTGAATCTTTAAATCTTACCCGTCCAAACAATCTAAGAGCACACAAAGAGACACATCGAAGGAGGCTTTTAAAATCTCATCTTAGCCGTCTGCTTAACATAATCTTATTCATCCATTTATTCAGCCAAATCCCTAAATTCACGAATACTTTACTGTGGAAGTTTGAACCTCAACAGGAACTTCGTCGTTATCCATCATTGGGCACTTTGAGAGAATCTCTAGGGGTTTTCTAAAATGAAGCGTATTCTAGGTATCTACATCACAACTATGCTTCTTCTTTTCTAAAAAGCAGCGTATTCTAGTTAATTTGAAGTTTCTATTATGAATTTCTTTGTTAGATTGAATTTAATTACGATTATGAGTGATTACATGGTGGACATTTTTAAAGGCTGGCACCTATACACACACACACACACACTTTTTGTTTATGGTCTGCATTATTTTTGTATCATCTCCTTTTTATTCATGTAAAATCGTATGTGCTTTTCACTGATCTAAGTTGATATTATCCACAAGATAACTCTTTTTAGAATGCTACCCATACAATTGGATGGGGCTTTGTATCATTTTCACTTAAGGTCATTAAAGCTCAAATTCTTAGAAAGAGGATTGATTAATTGCGTCAATGTTTAAGTCATTGGTGTTTCAAAGAGTATGTATTAAGGCATAATGTTCTCGACCACGCATTTGAGGCATGAGGGGTTTTAAATTTACTTTTAAAAGTACCCAAAATATATGTACAAATAACTGGAAAAGAAGAAATTAAAATAGTGAAAAAAGGGGGAAGGTGTGTCCATTTTTTTAAGCCATCAAGTACAAAAGGTTGTTTTTAATATAACATTGGAAATATCGATGGTAAATAGGCAATAAGAACAATAAATTAATAATTGTATGAGAGAGACGTTTAAAAGATATTTTAATATTGAATTGACTTGGTTAAAAGTAAATAGTAAAATATGAAATAGTGTAATCAAATTCAAGTTGAATTAGAAGTTATTTTTTAAAACTTTTTTTCATTATTTAAAATATTTATTTCAAAATTGTTATTCTAAAACGAAATTATAAAATAAAAATCAATAGCACTATCAATTATAATGAAAAGAATCGACAATATGTTATTATTACATTGGAGTGGCACAATAAGTGTGGCACGGAATGTCTCGATTGCCTTTCCATTGAAATTAAACAATGCCCTTTTGTTATAAATTGTGGCCAGTTTTCTTTTCCCAATTCATCTATGGTTAAATATATTATATTTCCTCAGTCCTATATGTGTGTGTGTATCTCCTTATAAAACAAAAGTTGGGGGCTACAATCCAAATCATTGTCTCAGAGTCACCTAAGTTCCGTTTCCTTATAAAACCAGCTAATTACTATTGGAGTTATCGTCTTCCTCACTTCCTTAAGAGTTAGCCTGTAGGGGGTGGGTGAGAGAGCTGATAGAATGATGGATTTATTGAGGAAGCAGAGTTATGGAAGACATGAGGTAAAGGTGGGTGGTATTAAAATGGAAATGTGGGAGCATGCTTATGTTGAACATCTGTATGGCAGCAAGATAGAAGAGGCGAAAGGTGAAAGTGCAAAACTCTTGCATAATACATAATGGTTCTACTTTAACAGCCATTATATATGTATTGCCATATATAATGTTTCTTTCAAAACAACCGTTATATATTTATAGTAATACTAACCGATTTATTTAACAACCGTTATATATAGTTGACATAACTAATGATTGTTGGGTAATAATCATGATATATTGAAGCTAAATATTTTTAAAAAAAATGGGGGCGGGGGTGTTATGTAATACCCCAACTTTTGAGACTTGAGCTTAGAGAATAAGCTTGAGATTAGTGGATTGCTAAGCCCCGGTTTAGCAAGATCCCAAATTTTGATTAAGGGTTAATGACTTCAAAAGTGGATGTGGTTAGTGATAAATAACCCTTTTGGAGAATATGATGTGACTTGGCACTCAAATATGATTTGTGTGTATTGTGAGCAGCGCTGAAACCCTGTATTTGAGTTCAATTGTGGATTAACATCCAAATTGAATTAGAATAGAGGGCCAAATTGAATGGGGTATTGTGTTGGAAATGGTGTCATAGTGTGTTTTGATGTCATTGAAATTGGTTTGGAACTTTGGAATGGAAAAGTTGCAATGTTAGGTTTATAAATGTGAATTGTGTTGCCATATTGAGATTGTTGTGAAAACATGTCAATGAGATGTGAATTTGATTGATTTGGTGTTTCTAATGGATTCCTTGTGAAAATTTGTGTGGGAATGATGTTTGGTATGAAAATGGAACCATTGGAAGCAAAGATGTAAAATCTGAAATTATGTCTAGTGAAACTCTATTCTGGGTAGTATGTTTGTGTGAACATTTTGAATGACCAAATAGTGTCTACAAATTCTGAAACTTTTCAATCTTAAATTTCACATCCCAAGCTTCTAAATGGACATATAATTTGTGCCATTTCGTTTGTGAACTAGGATATATGACTGTCTAAAGTTTGGGATGGAAACTGAACTCTGTTTTAGGGCAGTGATGAGTTTTATGTAATTCTAGAATTTTGTGGTGATTTTGGGTAATGACCCATATTTTTCCTATAGAGAAAACTTAAATAGCTTTCATTTGGCTTTGGGATCACCTCATTTTGAGTTTTCTAGAATTAGTTATGATATTTCAAAGTTTGGACAGAAAATCTGCTAGAAAATTTGAAAATGGGAATTATGACCTCGTCAAAATAAAAGATGACATCAGCATGGAAATAAAACATTTTCTCATCATCTTCAGCTCTCATTTTCATGCTGAACCAGAAGCCAAGAGAGAGAGAAATTTTGAGAGCTTTTAAGGAGAGAAAGAGAAGAGAACTTACAAGGTAGGTTGATTTCTTCGGTGAATCCGTACCTAATGCGTATAACCTTATTCCTAAGCTTCTCTTCTATGTTATGTAAGGTGTTTGAAGCAACAATCTTGGTGTTTTAAAGTTAGGGTTTTCATCCACAAGAAGGAAAAGCTAGTGGGAGCTTGAGGTAACTTCCAAACTCTTGCATATTGACTATTCTGGCTGTTGTGGGCAATTTAATCGGTGAAATTTCGCCGAATTGTCATTGGTTTTAAAGTTTCGAAATGACATGGCCTAGGGGTTATGCTGCCCAAATTGGGTCTTAATGCTAGTTGTAACCTAATGTAATGGTTAATAAAGTGGTTAGGAGTAGAAAGAAACATGTTTACAGAGCCGAAACCAAAAAACCCCAATTTTTCTCGGGGAATTGAGAATTTTGGCCAAGGCTAGTTTGGAGGGGTTAGATATGGATTTTCAATAATTTGATGATTCCATTGAGTTCAAGAGTGAAAATTAGGTGGGGTCACAATTGGTCACTTTTTCGGAAAAGGCCGAAAAAGCATAATTACGAAAACGCCCCTGAAACCCTTAAAGTGGGGCTACCAAGGGTGAATTTGTAAATTTACATTGAATTTGATAATTCTGAGTCCATAAATGGATTCCTTGGGTGAAAATATGTCAGAATAGCCCATGCCAAAATTTCAAGAAAAGTACAGCCGGACCGGGTACGGCGGGGTCCCCAGGGGTATTTTAGTAAATTTTCAATATAGCCTTACATAACCCCTAGAAACACTATGGAAGTGTCTAAATAGTACATTTGATATTGTAGGATGAATGTGAAGCCTCGAGTGGCTGGGACGCAAATCGAGGATAAAAGACTGGAGGTAGAGGACTTACCTTACTTGCATGTATTTGATATCTTTGCTTGTGTAGTAATGTATGTGATTGTTTTACTTGATTGTGTAGAGCATATTTGAATAAATGAAGCTCTATTTCTATTTTGCTATGGCCGTAGTTTTGTTACATGAAACATTGAGCATGCAGAAATGTCATTATGGGCCATGCATCTAGATAAAGCTAACATGTCATACACATAGCATCTATCATGCATGCATTATGGTATCTGTTTCCTACTGGGATTCTCTTGAATCTCACCCCCTACCAACAATTTAGATAGGGCAAGTGGCTCGTGGAGGGAGCGACTAGGACTCCTTCGAGATGAGAGTTGGTAGTTGGTTACCAATGAGTTGTGAAGACTGTATATGATTCGATTGAATATATGGTTATGAATTTGAGATGAGATTGTGTAATCCCCATTTGAGGAATTGTAATGGGCAATTGTGCCCTGTGTATCTTTAGCGAAGGTATGTACCCAAGATTGCTGGGATGATTATGTTGTGCACTCTGATATTTACATGAATGTGATTTATCTTCGCGTAGTAATTGTATTCGAAATGTGAATATGAGACCAAGTTAATTAGATTTTAAAAGGTATTTTTGAAAACCCTATCTCAAGGATGGGATTTTAAATTAGTTTTGATTATTATTGGTCTCTATTTCATTTTAATCGCGTATTTCGGATATAATTACAGAGGGGGTTACATGTTCTGCTTTCGATATCCCTTTGCATATATATTTGAATAGAACAAATCACAATATATATTTACATTCATTCATATATAGAACAATACAACAAATTAGAATATATTTACAGTCATTCATGTACATGTATACACTATAAAAACCAATAAAACTTCAAAACAAACAAATATGTATCTATAAATTTATAATCATTCAAAGGTTTCTCCCTCCTACTGATGTTGCAGAGATGCTACCAACTCTTCTGCCATTTCTTCCATTTTTGATTTGCTAAACATCGTGCAGAAGGCATTGAAATACTATGTGTAAAAGGAAATAATAGATGGAAATTAGATATTGTAATATATAACTAAGTGGATGTATATATGAACAAATTTAGAATATAATATATCTTATTTGGATCAATATTTTCATGATTATGCCCTTTATGAATTGCATCATGTCATACCCTTATCTTAATTTCACCTTTACCAGAGTATTTACAGAAAATGATATGCAGTTCGGTGGGCAACACAAGAATAGCATAAATATACTGATAAAAAGTGGTCAATTACAGAAACTCCCCATAGGGGTTCGTACATAATAATTACCATCAATGTAGCTACATAGGGCTACCAGGGTTTCTAAACCCGTCCGAGTGAAACGGAGACATCTTCCCGTCTTCGTTCCACTCCCGTAATCCTCTCGTATGGTTCTTTTCTTTATTCTCAGCGTATCTTCTATCCCCTCATGTCTAAATTGTTGGTAGGGGAGGGTGAGATTCAAGAGAATCTCAGTAGGAAAACAGTACCAATATGCATCAAAGATAAGTGCTTAATACATGACATGCTTGCATTACATAAACTCATGCCAACACAATGACATATTTGTGTGCTCAATGTTTCATTCAACAAAACTATGGCCACAGTATAAACATAAATAGAGTTTCAATCATTTATATATATTTCACATAATCAAGCAAAGCAATAACATGTATCAATATACCAGCACAAATATCAAATACATGCAGGAGAGGTAAGTTCCCTACCTTAATCGCCCTTGCTTGATCCTTAAAGAGGCTCCCCGATTTTGCGGGCCTCATAATGAGTGTCGTAGCTCGATTCTCCACTCGTTCTTACAATTCTAAATGTACCATTTACACACTTCCATAGTGTTTTTTGTGGTTATATGGGTTTATTATGAAAATTTACCAAAATGCCCCTGGGGACCCAGCCCAACCCTTCAATACCCGGTCCAGATGTACTTTTCCTGAAATTCCAACATGGGCTATTTTGACACATTTTCGCCTAAGGAATCCACTTCCAAAAGATGAAATTGCCCTTGGTAGCCACTATTTCATGGTTTCAGGGCTATTTTTGCAATTTCACATTCAGGGGCTTTTCTCTCAAAGTGGTCAACGTCAACCCTACACAAATTTTGCTCCTTAACACAATAGAACTATCAAATTGTTGAAATTCCAACATACCTTTGCCCAAATCTGGAAAATTTGAGGGAAATTGAGTTCTCTTGATTTCAATCCATTAAATACCTTGTATACACTCCTAATAACATGTTTAACTATTTAAACACTAATTGTACATGATTAGAGTGAATTTGGGAAGCACCTTCCCTTTGGGTTTGTCATTCCCAAAATTAAAAAATCATGAAAACACACCACAACAAGCCAATACTTCTAACAACTACTAATATCAACCAACCAACATCAAGATTCATCAAGCTATTGGAGTTTACCTTGAGTTTCCTTACTTTATCTCATATGACCGTCCTCCCCTCTCCCTCTCCCTCTCCCTCTTGCTATTTGCCTTGCTAAACATAGATTGAATAAGGATATGAGGTTTAGAGGGTGTTTCCATGGATTTTCAAAGCAAAATCACAAGTTTTCCACAAGAGACTCACCTTGGATGACATCTTGATCTTTGCTTCTTGCTTCTTTCCTTTCAAACTTTCGTCCTCTCTCTCTCTCTATTTGGCTTCAACTGAACCGAAAATGAGAGCCCAAGGAAAGAGAAAACTTATAAAAAGAATATCTCCTTCATCTTTTAGTTTTATTATATTTTATGGCAATTTTAACACATGCCATTTAACTTTGTCATCATCTCTTTTCCTTTAGCCATTATGCTTGGCCGAGTTGGAAGAATGGGAGGGAATAAAATATGCATTCAATTATCTCCTTTATCCTCTTCCACACAATTTATTTTGAGTTGCAATCTTTGACTATATCCCTTTTTTGTTTTCGACCTTATCCCTTACCAATTCTTGTGTCATATTTGCATTGTATTTGAACCAATGTCTCCTCCCTTTAATCAATCCATATTTACATCACTTAAGGGCCCAAATTAGAGCAGAATAGGCTGATCACAAATTACCTCATAATTACAAGGTTGCCATCACCAATTTTTACATTTTTGGATTTTGTCTAGTATATTTTCTGCCCAATCTTTGAAAAGTAATTATAGAAAAATCGAGATGGGGTGGTCCCAAAGCCAATGGAAAGCTATTTAAGTCCTCTTTACTAAAAAAATACGGATCAAAAGTTTTAATCCCAAATTTTGGAAAATCATAACTCTTAGTTCACAAATTGAAATGACACAAATTATATATCTATTTTGAAGCTTAGCATGTGAACTATAATATTGGAAAGTTTCAGAATTTTTAGACACCATTTGCCCATTCAAAATGTCTATACGAACTGACTGACCTGTACAGAGTTTCAATGGATTGAATTTCCAACTTTTGCACAATTATTCCCAATGGTTCTAATTTCACAACAAATACTCTCCCCATATAAATTTTTACAAGGAAGCCATTGGAACCACGAAAACAACCAAATTCTCATCACATCCACTTTTGAAATTATTAACCCTTAATCAAAATTTGGGATATTACACATCACACAGTACCTACACTAGTTGCTCTTGTTTGGTTGCTTTGGGCACTATAAAGAAATGAGAAGAAAAATTTGCCAGTCAGTCATATATATAAAATATTTGTGTTCTTCAATTTAATATTATATTCATTGGTGAATAATATATATACTTTCGAACTCAGCTATTGGAAGGTGCATCTATAGCAGTAATAAGTGAGGTTGTGTCTAATGCAATCGAGACAATGTTGCGTACGGTATATGTATACTGCTCTAAGAAGATATAATAGACAATTATATATATATAGAAATGTGCAAGTTGGATTGAATTATAAGAGAAGATGAATGGATAACTTACTGGTTGAATGTCTCTTACATGTATGGTCTTGTGTCTGGAACCTCGCTTGTAACCCCCTTCCGTAATTATATTCGAAATATGTGATTAAAATGAAATAAACACCAATAATAATCTAAACTCATTTAAATTCCCATCCATAAGATAGGGTTTTCACAAGCTCCTTTCACAAATACTTTAGCTTAGTCTCACATTCATATTTTGAATACAATTACCTCATGAAGATAAATCACATTCATATAAATATCAGAGTGCAAAATAATAATCCCGGCAATCCCGGATTCATACCTTCACTAAAGATTCATAGGGCACATATGCCCTTTACAATTTCTCAAATGGGGATTACACAATACTCATTCCAAATACACATTCTAACCTATCATTTGAACATATACATCTAAACATATACAGTTATCCCAACATATGATGATAACCAACTACCAAATCCAAATGCCTAAAAGGAATTCTCACTGCCCCTAGCCGCTTGCTCCTTCCTTGAGCCACAAGTCCTGTCTAAAATGTTGGTAGGGGAGGGTGAGATTTGAGAGAATCCCAGCAGGAAATAGATACCAATATGCATGCAAGATAAGTGTTTAATGCATGACATGCTTACATCACAATAACTCGTGCTCACATAATGATATATCCGCATACTCAATGTTTCAACAACATACTCATGGCCATAGCATAAATAGAAACAGAGTTTCAATCATTCATATATGTTTCACAAAACCAAGCAAAGCAATAACATGCATCACTACACAAACACAAATATCAATACATGCAGGAGAGGTAAGTTCCCTACTCTTATTTTTCTATAGGTGCTCTAGCACAACTTACTCATGATCAGACGAACATTGAACCATGATCAGGGTGAATATCGAACCTTATAAACTAAAACAAGGACATAGGGTTATTCTCTTTTCAAAATTCTCACTTTCATAACACTTATAGTTGGTTACCATTTATGACCTTTAGGTGGCTAATCAAAGCCTAAACACATGCCTAAAGGCTTGGGAAAACACTTGACCAAAGACCATCTTTGGAAGTCCAAAATGTCATTTTTGGGGGTTGGTCATGGCTGAAAAAATAGGTCTGAAGCATTTGGGCCATGGCCCAGAGTCCTTCTAGCCATGGCCAAGAAAATTCTGTTTCTTGGCTGAACTTCCAAAAATCATAATTAATTCTCGAAAAATCAAAATGAGGTGATTCCAAATCCAAATGAAAGCTATTTAAGTCTTCTTTATAGAAAAAGTATGGACCATTACTAGAAATTACCACAAAAATCCATAATTACCCAAAACTCAACACTGCTATAAAACAGAGTCCAGTTTTAGTCCCAAACTTTGGTAAAGCATAACTCTCAGTTCATAAAACGAAATGACACATATGCCCATTTTAAAGCTTGGGATGTGAAATTTAAGACTGGAAAGTTTTAGAATTGTTCAACACCATTTTGTCATTCAAAACGTTCGTGTAAACTGACTGCCCAGAACAAAGTTCACACTTGACAGATCTCCAATTTTTTACCAAAGTGTCCAATGACTTCAAAATCAATACCAAAACCTATTCCCATACAATTTCTCACAAGGAACACAATGGCACCCTCAAAATGACCAAATTCACATTAAATTCCAAGATATAACCCAAGACAACAGCACAATGCCAATTTCCAAAATCCACAAACTTCACATATTAACCTCAAATCAATTATATCTATCCAATACAAACAACAACATACCATTTCCATGACCACCACATGTCATACTCTCTAAGACCCTTATTTTCAAAAATAGGGCAGAAATTTCCAAAAAATTCAAACTCAACCAAATGCCACAAAACCTATGTAGAAAGGTTTGTCTTACTCACCTCTACAACTTTTCCAAAGGAGTTCCTTGGTTCTCCAAACTCCAAAATTCCTTGAGAGCTCAAAACACCACTAATGGAAAATCTAAAACCATGAAGATAAAGCTCTCAACATAAGGAGCAACTTTATAGAAGGGAGTTTTTCCATTAGAAGCCATTTATAGGGTTAAAAACTCACCTTTTACCAAGAACACTTCCTCTCTCTTGAAGCTTCAATGGAGGACGAAAAATAAGAGAGAAAATGAAGAGAGAAGAGAGGTTGAAGATGGAGTGATGGCACTCCCTCCCCTTGCCATGCTTGTTGCTGAAAATAGGGAGGAGAGAGGGAGGGAAAAATAGTTTTTTATTCCAAATTTGACTTTTCCACCAACTACATCATCATCTCCACTTGCCAAGTGTTGTAATCTCATTGTCTCTCACAAAGTAAACCACTAATTAGCCACTTTGATCCCTCCATTAGCCATTTACTCTCACATCTCATTTTCTCTTAGCTAGTAATTAATTTCTCCCTTAAGCACTAACTACTGGCCCAATAATTCCATTCTTTCAATTTTCCACTAATCATGGCATATTAATTAATATTGCCACAAAAACCATAATAATTCCAATTTAAATTCATAAATTGTTCTCATTAATCATCATTAGCCCTTAATAAAAAATTAGGGCGTTACATCACTCATAAAGTCAAAGTATCAAATCTTTTTGTGCAATGGATTTACAAGTATGAGAATCTAGTATCCCCTAAGTACAATAATAGATCACAACATTAGGACAATTACAAGACAAAGAAAAACTAATTTATGTAGAATTAATGATATATCTTGTCAGACCTCTTATTTATTTCAACTTTCACCAGAGTGTTCATAAGCAATTCGGTGGGCACATAGGAATAACATAAATATACTAAAATATATAGTATATGATTATATTACATAAACCCCCACGTGGGCTTGTATATAATATTTATAGACCTTAAAATAATAATAAGCTTGCAGATAACCAACTGCTTTCTCTGAACTGCACTGGAACATTTAGATGCCGATAATTACGACTTTGCCATTAAAGCTGCTTCCTTCAATTGGATAAACTATATGTTGCTGAAATGGGTGAGATTCAAAAGAATCTCATTAGTAACACACAATCAATTATATAAAATGTGATAAATATATATACAATTCACCATATTGTGTAAAATGAAAATACATATTGTATCGTGTGTGTGCACATTGTTCAGGGACAAATGACTGTTTGCATACCATACTTGTCTGTGTACCTCAGCTGAGTCCCAGATTGTAACTAGGTAATGTGCCCCAAGCACCATGTTTATATCACAAAATATAGCAAAATACAACATATCAACATTCACATAGTGTATGAGAGATAGAGTTATTACCAGGGATTGCCCTTTCCTGCTCTATTGTCTATCCAATACCTCTAATCTGGCTCAGGCTATTGATGTCCTAAAATTCCCAAATGTACAATATATGAGTCATTATTCATTCATTTATAATTATAAACTCATATTGTTGGTTATCTTGACTCAAAATTGCTAAATGGCTAAAATGCCCCTTGGGAACCTAATCTAAGCCCCTTTATATCCAGTCCTATTGTACTTTACCAAAAATTATGACCCCGGGCTACTCCTACACAATTTCATATGTGGAATCCATTTTTGATATCAGATTTGTTAAATTCATGCTCTAATAATAGAGTTAACCTTGGCAGCCCCTATGTTAGGTTTTTATGTGTAAATTTGTCATTTCACACTCTAAAGCCTTCACACTTCATGTTATCATGTTCCCTACACAATTTTTCATTTTAAACACAATGGAACAATTAAATAAATGAAATTCCATCTAAAACACCCTTTACTGTAGCTATCCTAAAATAATTTAGGAAAAATGTGTTTTCATGATTAATCCATTAAACCACTTTCTTTCCACTTGTAATCACATGTTTAACCTCTTTATAACCTATTGAACATGATTAGTATTACTTTGGGCAGCATAACCCCATTTGGGTTTGAATATCCCTAATCACAAAACCAACCAATATAGGCCACAATTGATCCACAACAACAATAATCACCTTGATTGCAATAAGAAAATCAAGGTTTATGGCTTTAGCCTTGTTTCTCTCTCTAACTCCCTCCAAAACTATCTCCTTCCTTCCTTCTTGCTCTTGAGTTGGTGCTTTCTACATGTGTGTTTCAAGAAAGCATAGAGATTAGAGAGAGTTTCCATAAATTTTAAGATATAAATAAGTGAAAATCACTTAAAACCTACCTTGATTGCTTCTTGATCACTTGGGCTCTCTCTATTGTTCTTGAATTTTCAAGACACTCTCGCTCTCTTGCTTCTTGTGTTTGGATGAAAATGATCTTTGGAGGAGAGGGTAAGAGCTTTTTAAAAATATCTTCTTGCACCTCCTTTATTAATTGCAAATTATCATGTGCTTGTTGACTTTTGACTTCATCTTTTTAAACTTGCCTCTAATGGCACCATTTATGTCAAACATTTACTTTCTCTTTCCTTCATCATGTTGGATGAAATTAAGGGCCTTTAGGAAGGGATATTGATCTTAAAAATATCATCATCTACCTCCTTGATAAATATCATTTAATTGCTATAATTCACATGTTTACTTTTTGACTTTTCTACTTATCTTTACTTGGCCACAATTGGTCCATCCTTTGATAAATGTTGGACCAAGTATTTTATTTTCCCTTTTCCTTTCCTTGTTAGGTCAAAATTGGCCTTAATTATTGGGAAAATTAATGGCTTCTTGCTTTATGACCAAAAGACCAATTTGCCCTTACATATTTGTAATTAAATAGAGCTTTCTTCTTTACCTTTGTGTTTGGCCAAAAATCACTATTAATTGAGCCAAAAAATTGAGTTTCTCTATTATCCCATTTTGGGATACAAGAATGAGCTATTAAGAAGACAAAAATTGGACTTTTTGTCTTATGTTGGCCCAAAATTCGTTTGGCTACTAATTGCACTATTTTGCCATTCTTTCAAGTTTGCCATAATTCACCATGTATTCCTTCTAATGTCACACAAGTACAAGGAATTTTAGTGGATAAAATTTGGGATATTACATTTCTCCCCATGTTAATAAAATTTTGTCCTTGAAATTTTAGATATCTCATAGATTATCCTCGGGAGAATCCTATCTTAATATGTAACTTATCCCTACGTTATGCATACTCATAAAGCATGCATCATAAATTATCTGATATATGTGTGTTAAATGCCTTAACAACACTTGCACATTCAATCTATTTTGCACTCACATATTTTGCCTGTTTGATGCCCATAGGACACGCAGTCCAATATTGTACTGATTGTGCATTAGGTCGTACTACTTATATGATGAGCATTCATAATATTCATGTTGTAAATGTATCTATTTGTTAGCGTTTATGTTTAACTATTTGTTGATCCCTACTAATCACACTATGTATATTGTTGAATACAACACTACATGTTTGTCAGGTCTTGCTAACCAAGGACACAACCCTATGTAAACATGCACATCGGGTCTTACTACCTCTATCACTGTTTGGCATAATTCTAATTGCATAGCAATTTGCTGGCCTAAGGATGAACTGGTCCAACAGGTCTTATGATCTCAGAACACACAATCCAATATCTATACTAAATGTATATAAGGACTTACAGCCTCATAACACTCAGTCTACTAGTACTTTAGGCCTCATTGCCTTATTGGGATGTTGACCGGTGTGTGTAGCCTTATGGATCTTGTCATTCTATTCTTTTAACAATGAATATTCCGATCTTATTGCCAGTACAAATATGTACACTAGGACTTACTACCAATATGTCTACCTGTTGATATGTCTATCTGTAGCTGTGCCTGTTTGTTCAGTGTTCAGGATCACATGACTATTTAAACCTTATTAACCATATTGTGTGCACTATTTGTTTGGGATCAAATGACTATTTGACCCTTACTGATGATACTGTGCACACTGTTCATAGTGTGCACTATTATATGAGTGGGTAATTGATTCTGTTAGGCTACATTATTGAGAGGTATTCATCACCATTATGCCCTACTACACTAGGGCCCATTCCAATTTCTGTTTACATGTGTCACCACAGACCATATAGGTTGTGTGACTGTTGACCACAGAAGTCGTATCATTATAAACCACATAGATTTATGTTACATGGGTAAGGTCACTATGAACTATATAGGTTTATGTTACTATGCACCATACAGGATGTAATACTATTGGCTATACTACCTGAGCAACATGTTTTCGCACTTCCTTTTGGCCTCAGGTTTACTTGTGATTTTCACCGATGCAACCGGATACTTCCTGGCCATGTCGGGGTTATACCCCGATCATGTGGTTGTTTAACATACTCTGATAGGATTTACTTACTACTATATTATATCACTGTATGCCACATAGGTTGTGTCACTGTAGACTATATAGGTTTAATCATGTTTGCGATAATAAATATTGATGAAAATGTTAACCTCTCTAGTTGTCCTCAAATGTTACACATAAATTCAACATCCCACTGAAATGATTTATTATCTGATAGTGGCTTCTACTACGCTACTCTGATGTATTATCTTCTCATAAAGACTTAATTATGTCAGGATGATCTGATGGGTATTCTATTGGAACCTCCTATAACACCTGACTAAACCCAAAATCTGTGTACCTCTATAACAGTTCCTGGGCTCTTTGTCTCAATACTATATCAACTTTGTTAGGATCTGATAAATCCTATCTTGTGAGAAATCATCACTCAACAAGATAAGCTCTAAAAGCTAAAGCTTATATATAATTTCCCTAACACTACTCATAGGTGTGTCTCATGTTCTTCTTTACTCCTTGAGTATATCAGAATATTGACACTAAGTCTATAACCAATCTTGTGTCAGCTGGGGATCAAAATTTCCTTAAAAGATAGGGGTATCGCCTATATCAATAGCAACCACCTATTGATTGAACCGTATTGCTCATGTTTGTAAACTATCTCCCTCAGAAGCAAGTCCAAGTTGAGGTTCCCATTTAGGTTCCTCACTGTGTTGATTCCTTTTCCTGTTCACCAGGGTTATTGTAACCCCCTTCCTTGATAGCCGTTAATATAGTTCAAAAACATTCCATCAAGTTAAGTTGGAGACCAAGGGTTAATTCAAAACTTATTAAAGGTCCCTATTTCAAGACAGGATTTGGTCCTGTGATAAAGTGGGTTTTCTAAAAGTTTTCGAAACCTGTTTCATACAGTCTAAAATACACTTTTCAAATCTATTTGACCTATTCAACTTGGTTCCATTCATAAATATAAGAGTTTATAACGAAATTCCCAATGGCTCTTGGGTTTCATTCACAAAAAAGACTACACATCATATTCGCCCAATTTAGTTCCCATATCGGGGATTATAAGACAATACACAATTCTATGGTGGGTACAACCACCTTTACTATATTGAATTTAACTTGCATCAGTCACACTATATACATTCATCCCAAAATTATGATAACCAACTAACAAAACTTAAATCTCTTAGCCGGGAGAACTAGTCACCCTTGTTCCCCTACTTTTCCTTAGATTCGCTTGCCCTGGCTGTAGGTTAGTCATTAGAAAGAGTGAGATTCATGCAAATCTCAATAGTAACATTTCATGTATATGATGTATAATTAAACAAAGCATGTAAGCAATTATTTCAAAGCAGCAACAATCATAATGATGCATGCATTGCGTCACAAATGACAGCTCTCACGGTTGTATCCACATGATGCATGCCTTGTGTTATAAACGACAGTTCTCATGGCTGTAGTGCAGTAACAACATCAATCACCGTTGTATGCACTATAACGACAGCTCTCACACTATAGTGCAATAACAACAACTTTCGTTGTACTCACAATAATGACAGTTTTTGCTGTATACACAATCAGCATACACGGTAGCAATTCATGTGTGTCACAATTCAATGATAAGCATATACATACAAAGCATTACACATGATATAGGAGAAAGAGTCACTACCTTGTTCTTTCTATTCGTGCTCAAGCACAACTTTTGCTCAAAAATCCCCTAGCCACGCCCAAGAAATAGTTAGAAGCATTTTTGCTGCAGCCAAGATCCTTTGGCAGTGGCAAAAGATAGGTCAGATACATTTGGGCCGCAGCCAAGAAAAATCATGTTTCTTAGCTGAACTTCAAAAAATCATAACTAATTCTGCATAAATCAAAATGAGGTAATCCTAAGTCCTATGGAAAGCTATTTAAGTCCTATATACAGGAAAAATATGAATTACTACCATCTACAACCACCAAAATACATACTTCAATGAATTGCCATAATGTTCCAAAATAACTTCCAGTTTCGACCTTAAAATTTGGCAATACATAACTTCCAGCACACATATCAGAATGACACATATTATATATCCATTTTGAAGCATAACACATCCTCTATTCAACTGGATAGTTTTAGAATTTTTAGACACCATTTACTCATTCAAAAATACCCTGCAACATGACAACCCTGTACAGAGTTTTCATTGACAGAATTTCTAGTTTTTCAATAAATGTTTCCAAAGGTCCAAAATTCACAACCAAAACTACTTCACACAATTTTTCACATGGAATCCAATGGAAACATCAAAACGAATAAATTCACATTCCTTTCACAAGTTATGTTTAGGGGCAGAAATTACATAAAATCTCACAAGTTACCAAACTTCACATTCTATCAGAATGACACATATTATATATCTATTTGAAGCATAAAGCATCCTCTATTCAATTGGAAAGTTTCAGAATTTTTAGACACCATTTACTCATTCAAAACTACCCAGCAACATGACTACCTTGTACACAGTTTTCATTAACAGAATTTCTAGTTTTTCAATAAATGTTTCCAAAGGTCCAAAATTCACAACCAAGACTACTCCAACACAATTTTTCATATGGAATCCAATGGAAACATCAAAACAAACAAATTCACATTCCTGTCACAAGTTTTGTTCAGGGGAAAAAATTACATAAAATATCACAAGTTGCTAAACTTCACATTCAATTCCCAAATCAATTCCATTTAGCCAAAGGACAACATAAGGCATTAATACCATCAACAAAACACCATGAACCCTCTAATACCCTAATTACACAAAAATTAAGGCAAATTCCACAAGCCAAAGCACTCAACTAAACATCATAATACATATGTCAAAAGATGGCTTTTTCTCACCTCTTCCATTATCTCTAGCTTGTTCTTTGATTCTTCAACCACTAGCTTTTCTTGAATTCAAAAAACACCTCTTCTTGAAAATCTAAAACCATACAAATGAAGCTTAAATCAAGAGGAACAAGATTAGAGAAGAGGTTTTGAGCATTTGTTGTCATCTATATGACCAAAACTTAAGAAGAAATCTCACCTTCTCAAGAATTTACTTTTTCTTTCCTCTCCACCATGGATGACTTGAGAGAGTGTATGAGATGAGGATGGATCAGTTTTTCCATGCCTCCCATACTCTTTGGCTGACTGTGAAAGAGAGAGGGAGAAGGAGGAATTGAATAAAATAATTGCTTGGACTTTTTGGCTCACTCTTATGGTGTCATGCGTCAAACTTTTGTTGTAACCCTTACCTTAATAGACAAATTTATAGTTCAAGAATACATCATTAAGTTAAAATAGCGACCAACGATTGATTTTAAACTTTTATAAAACCTTTTAGTGTGGTCTCGCGCTCACATTTCAAATATAATTGGCCTGTGCAGTTCGGTTTCGTTCATACATATCAAAGTGCAATAAAATATTCATGACAACGATCAGGTTTCGTTTACTTAATAAAGGGTTTACAAGGCATATTGCTCATTTATAGTTTCCCATACAGGGGATTACACTACACAATTCAATATATACAACTAATTCCCAACAAAATATGACAACCAACTACCAAAATTAAAACTCCTAACTAGGAGCTATAACTACCCTTCATCACTTGCTTTCCCTCTGCACCTCTTGCCCTGGCTATAGATTAGTCAATGGAAAGAATGAGATTCAAAAGAATTCTAGTAGTAACAATTCACTTATAACATGTACAATTACAAAGTATGTAAGTAAATCACAAGCAACAACATATTAATCGCATTTTTGCGACAACTTTCACTGTGTTCGTAACGGCATGTTTCATAATAGCATATTTCACTACGACATGTTTCACAACAGCATGTTTCAAATGGTATGTTTCACATCGGGATATTCCACAACAGCACATTCACAATAGCATACCCATACTGCATGTTTCTCAACGGTAGGTTTCACAACGGCATATTTCATATGGCATGTTTCACAACTCAATGATAAGACATGCATACAATATATCATAGACAATATAAGAGAAATGGTCACTAACTTGTTCTTTCTACTCATGCTCTGGCACCGGTTTATCACATGCAGGCAAATGTCAAATCCTATAATTAGAATTACTGGCGATAGGTTCTTACTTAATCCAATTCTTCTTTAATTCAAACACTCAAGTTGGTTGTCATCATGGACATTTAATCAAGTCAACTAAAGAGTTAAAGTGGTCAACTAACCTAAAAGAAAAATTTCTAAGCTCAGAGTTCAACAATATTACATTATGCGATTACATCTTCAATTTTAGCATAGGTGTCCAAATTTGCCAGAATTTTTCATTAACTTTGAAAGATCATAACTAAATCTATAAAAATTGAAATGGGGTGATTCTGAAGGCTATGTAGCCCTTATTTAGTCTATTTTCAAGAAAAAATATCATCCATAGCCAGTTGGATACACAACATTCCCAGAATTTTAATCTATTGCACACTATTAGAATTTAACCCAGTTTTCATGAGCTAACTCCAAAAATTCATAACTCCTAGTGTACAAATTGAAATGATGCAAATAACCTATCAAATTAAATATTGATATGTCTACTATTTAACTAGAAAGTTTCAGAATTTTTAGAGATAATTTGGTTATCCAAAAGCACCACATAAATAGGGTACCTTGTTGGAATTCTGTTCAGGCAAAAAAATCCAGTTTCACATTTTGAGTTTCAAAGACCCAAAATTCACAACCCGGGGCTATTCACACACAATTTTTTGTGTAGAACACAATGGTGACATCAAAATGAATAAATTCCCACTCATTCCTCATGTCCTATTTTGGCAGAATTTTAGGGTGTTTCACAACAAACAACCACTTCACTATCTAATCACTAAGCTTAGCTCATTTGCCTCTAAACCAACATATAAACACATATATAAGATGAAAGCTTCATGATCCTAATATAACCTAAAAACCAAAATTAGGGCTGTCATAATAGCCCACCAAAACTCAGCCAATCAAAGCATCATATACATCAAAATAATGCTCTTACTGACCTCTTACTTCTTCTTGTGTTCTTTTCTTGCTTCCTCAACTTTTGTTCTTAGATAATGGCTCAAAACACCTCTTCTTGAAATTCTAAAACCATAAAAATGAAGCTCTCATCAAGAGGAACATATTTTGTGAAGGATACTTGAGCCATAGATGAGGTTAAGAAGGTAAAAAATCAAGATTAAACTCACCTTTCAACCTTGCACTTCTTGCTTAACAATTTTGGCAACCATAACTGACTTAAGGAAAGAGAATGAGAGTGATGAATAATCAGATTTTTTTCTTCATTTATCCCTTAAAAACCTACCAAAAATAGGTCAAAAAGTAGAAAAAAGTTGTGGTGAAAATTACTTCATTTGGTCATACACTTATGGTAAATTAACTAACTTGGGTTTATGACTTGAGCTGAGTTTTTCCCCTTTCCTCTCTCCTTCTTTTTGACCAAAAGTGTCTACCCAAATGGAGAAGAAATGTTGGCTAAAAAATCTCTTATTACTTCCTATATGTGTTAGCCATAATTTTTGAGCAAGTCTTGTGAAATATGTTGACTAATCCTCTTTTTTCTTGGTAAACCTTTTTGGAAGTTTTTTTAGTGATCCTAAAAGAGTGAGATGATATGCTTTTCATTCCCATACATGCTTCTTCCTTTTGAAGAGCAAATCATAGCCTTTCTATTTGTCTTCCAACTTTAATCTCAAGATCAAGAGGCCGTTGTCTCTTTTGCCCTTGATTATGGCAATATTATTTCTTGTGCCTTTCTATCATCACTGTAACAATTTGTACCGTCTTTCGACTAAACGCATCCATGATGACTTCAACTTTACCCAAATGATACTTGATTTCTAGGTTGTAATCTTTCAACAACTCTATCCACTAGCACTATCTCATATTTGGTTCTTTCTAATCATACAATAGTTGAGACTCTCATGGTCACAATACAATTCTACCGTCACTTTATACAGACAATATCACTATATCTTTAACACAAACACTAACAAAACACAATCGCCGCAAGCTCTAAATTATATGTAGGATATTTCATTTTATAAGACTTTGCTATTGGGAGGCATAGGCCACCACTCTGCTCAATCTAGTTAGCCCTTTCGAGAACAACTTAAAGTACCACAAATTCACCATAGACTCATTACATACTCTAATTTTACACACCGCCTCTCAGCCTAGGGTCAACACTGGTGCAACCAACCTGGTGGCTAGCTAAGCAGGACATATCGAGGTAAGTGTCCACACAAGTGAGAACCCCCAATCATGTAGTCAAATTCGCCATCAGCTAAACTAGTTCTGCTCTACTGCATACAGCCACACCCCAATCCCAGCTTATTCACATCACGGTATACAACAAAGTCAAGCTAGGTAGGGCACACCCCAATCCTTGCTTATTCACATCACAATACATATCATAGTCCACATCACAATGCACAACATAAGTGCTAGGATTAGGTATACTCAATATTGGTGCTGTTGACAACTTCACCTTCAGCTTCATGAGCTCTTCTCACATCATTGACATCATTCATCCTACCCAAATAGTTGATCCTTATGCATGAGCTTGGTTATCAACAAAATGATCAGGAAAGAATTCTAAGTGAATCCTCTGGTAAGCAGCAAGACCCAGAAAACTGCGTATCAAATAACAGTTTCTAGCCTCTTCCAGTCTAACACTACTTCTACCTCACTATGATCCATAAAGACTCCTTCACGCAAGATGGCATGGCCTAAAATTTTTACTTCCAGGAGCCAAAACTAGCACATTGTTCTTACCACCTCGACCCTCTGCTCAATACTATTCTCAAACATATCACATTCACTATGCTTTCACTGCGCACTTTGAGGTCTATCGCCTCATATGTTCTTTAATGTTAGGTTGATTTAATAGGAGTCCTATAGGAACCTCCCCTACACCTAATGTTGGACTTTGGGTCCAAGTCCGCCCTTAATGGGCCGAATTATTTGATTAGGAAATAAGTAACCTAATCAAATAAGAAAAAAATCAGCAGATTAGGGAATAATTTAGCAATAATTATGGATTTATTAAAAGAGAAACAAATCACCATAATTAGGGAATTAATTGAGAGACAATTAATTGCTGTCTTGGAGGGCAAGAAGGAGTGCACACGTTTTCTAATTAGTGACCTCCATAAACCACTATAAATAGGGTGTGCCTCCTTAATTGCAATTCACCCCGCCATTGAGTTTTCTGGCAATTCTCTTCTCTCCTACCATCTTTCTGGTTCTAGTGATCTGCTGTGCAAATCACAATTAGGCTCTAGTAGTCTAATAATTGTATGGGCACAAGTATGGAATATTGGAGCTTTGACCCGGATCCGAACATGGATTCGTCCAAGTACGCCTAATCTCCTTTTAAGTTATACTTTTCTTACACCTGACAACACCCATAATCTATGTTCCTCTGTACCCGCTCTTTTCCCATTAAAAATCAAATTATTCTGAGGCTATTTCATATGCGCTTCCACTATCAATCTAACTCCTGGTATATTCACAGACTATACTACGCTTATCGGGGTACTCTACCCATGTTATACAGGGAATCCAAAAGCCACTTGTATATTCGAATTTCTTTCTCAATCGTGAGACCACATTCCATAGCTACTTATTGTTCTATTAATAACTATGCTCGAATAATACTTGTGCTCTTCATTACTCTAAGAGTATATCAAGATGTCATCGAAAGATAGCACCATGAATTGATCTAAGTATAGTCGGAAGGTACGATTTATCAAATCCATGACTATAATGGGTGTATTACTTACTGTCCACCAATCAAAACCCAGTATCACTTATAATTGATAGAGTGGCAATCACAACAAGTCAACTATAGACTCATACCCTTTAATAGTTATCACACAATTCAGGAAAGACTGTTGAGGCAATTGCTGCATACACAATCCTAGGCCCTTCACATAGTCATTAGCAATGAAGGAATAACTTGCACCCAAACATGTTCTACTACTATACTCCCCGCCACAATGAGGACATGACCATGTCAAATGAGGTCTTTAGTACTCACGATCCTTAGGTTGGTAGAATTTCTTATCACTGCCCTTAGATGAGGATATTAGCCCCTTCCATTTCTGGGATGTATTCCCCTTACAGGGCTCATTATAACTGCTGCCACCCTTGGCTGGGCACAGATCCCTCAAATTGTTCTTAGTAATTTGGCACTCATCTACAACTTTATTGAATTCAGTAAACAATCTGGAGGCCAACCGTTTCCTCATTTCATGCCTCAATAATCAGATCAATACATCATAGCTCTACTCCTTATCATCTATACGTCATAAGTACGAGGAGTAACGGCCAATTAAATTAATTGAGACAGGTAATCATCAAACATCTCTTCACCACCCTACTTTATCAACAAGAACTTTGACTCTTTCTCGAGTCTCACTAACTTAGGAAAGTACTTGTTATTGAATTTCTCTTAGAACAGCTCCTAGGTCAAAGGCACATTTCGGGTTCGCAATGTCATGGTAATGTTCTGACATCACCTGTCCGCATCTCCCTCTAGCTTGAAAATGATCAGCTGCACCCACACCTCAGTTGGGCATTCTAGCACTTCAAAAATATTCTCAAGTCAAACTAGCTAATCTTCCGTGCTTTGGGATCAAATTTTTCCCTTGAACACTAGAGGTTGATGCTTACAAAACTTGGAAACCCAAACTGTAGATCTCTTTCATTCTGGGCTGGCAGCCCACACAATTCCTTATTTAGCTTAATGTGTGGTTCCAACTCTTGAGATTGAATTGACCCTTCTGTTGTTTCTTCATGATTTGTCTCTTATGTTGTCGATTGAACTCTATCCTCATTCTATTTTGCTTTCACCTTCTAGAGCTCATCACTCAATTTATAGATCATATCCCACTACTCCATTAATACACATATCATCTACTGTATAGAATCAGGTAGGTTGTGGTTTATTTCTCTCACCCCTGATTCTATACTTCTAATCTTTGGTCGAACCATTGTGTCCTTTTCACTCCAACATAAATGATTCCTAACATTAATATCACACTAAGTGTATACACTTGCTCCTTAAAACTTACATACCAACTAATAATAGGAACATTTAGGTGTATATAACAATAGTCATGGGCTAACTATCATCACCATGACAAGGAACTGCGGTAACTATCCTTGTAAAACCTACCATTGCCAAGAACTTCAGCTTTGATACCAAAAATGTAAACCCCTTCCTTGATAGCCATTAAAATGGTTCAAAAACGTGCCATCAAGTTAACTTGGAGACCAACGGTTAATTCAAAACTTATTAAAGGTTGCTACTTCAAGACAGGATTTGATCATGTGATAAAGTGGGTTTTCTAAAACTTTTCAAAACCTATTTCATACGTTCTCAAATGTACTTTTTGAATCTATTTAACCTATTCAACTCGGTTCATTCATAAATATCTGAGTACATAACAAAATTTTTGATGGCTCTCAGGTTTTATTCACTAAAAGGACTATACGGCATATTCACCCATTTTAGTTCCCATATCAATGATAAGAACAAACATACAAAGTATTATACATGATATAGGAGAAAAAGTCACTACCTTGTTCTTTCCATTCGTGTTCGGCACCAATTTCTTATGCTCCGGGCTGATGTCAAATCCTATAAATCATAGCAAGGGTGATGAGTTATTCTCTATTCAATTATTAACTCAAACACTTGGGGTTGGTTATCATTTGAGACCTTTAAGTAGCTATGAAAAGCTTAAACAAAAGCCTCAAGAGTTGGGGAGAACTAGACCAGAAACTACCTTTCAAAAGTCTAAAATGCTGAAATTGGGGGTTGGCTGTGACCAAAAATCCCTTGGCTGCAGCCAAAAAATGGTCAGAAACATTTTGGCTGCGGCCAAGATACTTTGACTGTGGACAAGAAAAATCCTGTTTCTTGGCTGTACTTCCAAAAATCATAACTAATTCTACAAAAATTGAAATGAGGTGATCTCAAGTCCTATGGAAAGCTATTTAAGTCCTTTATACAGGAAAAATATGAATAACTACCATCTATAGTCACAAAAATACATACTTCAATGAATTACCCTATTATTCTAGAATAACTTCCTGTTTCAACCTCAAACTTTGGAAATACATAAATTCCATCACACACATCAGAATGACACACATTATCTATCCATTTTGAAGCTTAACTCATCCTCTATTCAAGTAGAAAGTTTCAAAATTTTTAGACACCATTTACTGATTCAAAACTACTCTGCAACCTAACTGCCTTGCACAGAGTTTTCAATGACAAAATTTCCAGTTTTTCAATAAATGTTTCCAAAGGTCCAAAATTTACAACCAAGACCACTTGTACACAATTTTTCACATGGAATCTAATAGAAACATCAAAACAACCAAATTCACATTCCTTTCATAAGTTCTATTTTGGGGAAGAAATTACACAAAATTTGACACGTTACCAAACTTCTCATTCAATTCCCAAATCAATTCTATTTGGCCAAAGGACAACACAAGACACCAATACCATCAACAAAACACCATAACCTGCTAACACCCTAATTACATGAAAGTTAGGGAAAATTCCACAAGCCAAAGCACCCAACCAAACATCATAATACATATGTCAAAAGATGGCTTTTGCTTACCTCTTCTACTATCTCTAGCTTGTTCTTTGATTCTTCAACCACTAGCTTTTCTTGAGTTCACAAAACACCTCCTCTTGAAAATCTAAAACATGCAAAGGAAGCTTACATCAAGAGAAGAGGTTTTGAGCATTTGTGGTCATCTACATGGCCAAAACTTAAGAAGAAATCTCACCTTCTCAAGAGTTTTCTTTTTCTTTCCTCATTACCATGGACGATTTGAGAGAGCTAGAGAGAAAGTGTATGAGATGAGGATAGATCAGTTTTTCCCTACCTCCCTGCTTTCTGGCCGACTATGAAAGAGAGAGGGAGAGGGAGGAATTGAATAAAATAATTGTTTAAGCTTTTTGACTCCCTCTTATGGTGCTATGTGTCAAACGTTTGTGCCCTCTCATAAAGCATGTAATTACATGGTCCTACTAAGTATTTCACTCAGCCATTTAGTCACTCCACTTACTCTTTTAGTTAGTGATTAATTTCTTTATCAGTTTCTGACAAACTGGCAAGTAAATTTTATTCTTCCTATTTTGCCCTTGACTATGGAAAATTCACTTGAATTTCCACTTGGCACATTATATACTTCCATTTCTTCTTGCCATGCGTCCTCCCTTTGCTTTTAATTCAACTTAAGCTTTGTCACCGTGATAAAGCTTAAATACAAGGTTTAGGCACTTTCTTCTGTTAATTGGGTCATTTAGGTCAATACTCACAATGTATTATCCAAAAGTGTTTGACTAACATTTATTACTTCCACTTTGGTGTCATGAGCCCATATTCACATTTTTGGTCATTACAGTTATCTCTATCTATGTTCTGTTTCTGCTCCACTTCGTGTAGCTCATTACTATGATCATTTATCATTGTTTGATGTCTTGTTAACATACTTAAGTTTATTGTATTAGGTCAGGTTTATCTTCCTGACCCTACCCAACATCTGTACCTCTTGGTCTCACATCATTATGTTTCACTATATTGAAACAATGAAAAGGTAAATGTCATATATTCACAAGGGTATATATGTCTTTTTATAATGTGTTGGGTGTACAGGTACTCTTAAAATAACATATAATAGATGTTTAAAGTAGTCAGGGAAAGTTTGTAACAACATACAGCCTCTGAACTACTGTACAACATGTTCTTACTCATGCTACATGACATAACATGACAAGTATATGTGACTTCCTAGGGGGTTACCTATCCTAAGTTGAGCATGCTTAACCTTTATGTACCCGTGTAAAAATACAGATACCAGTTTTAACTGCTTCTGACCACCGACTTCCCTTGGTCTACAGAGTCATGCCAACTATTGTCGGTAGACTAAATACTATGTATGGACTGTATATCAGTGTTGGTACATGTACTTGAACTCAAACTTTGTGATATGGTCCATAACATCAACAAAATTGTTATCTGGACCCTGCTTTATAATCATCATCTTCTTCAGGCCCAACATACTATATCTGGAAAGAAGTATAGTGTTGGTGGAACCAATTATTTTCTGGAATCAAAATATCCTTGACCACATCATACTGGGGTTAGGCCGTCTGAGTGACCTATATGCTGATCTGTAGGGTTTTCATGCTCTTAGATAGGCAGTAAATATATATATACTCCAGACGTCACCTCTAGAACTCTTGATCTGGCTATAAATCATGCATCACGTATACAGTTCTACCTCTAAAATCAGCTACAAAATATGGCTCTGACTTTGATTCCTTTATCCCTGATTGATCATTGTCCCCCAACTGATAAGCTTACTGATAATACCAATCTAGAGTAAGGCCAATCTATTGGCCTTGATTGTACTCGCTTCCTCTGGTAATGAAATATCCTTAGACTGATATTGTAATACTCACTACCTTGGGGTATTAACTATTTCTTCAGGGATGGTTCACAAAGGGAGGTAATTTACTTCTCTGGTGCCCCTTTCTATATGTATGTCTTGTCACTGTATAATCAAGATCATATTAGTATACTATATTATTGCCAAAACAGCCTTACTCTAATACCAAAATGTCATACCTCTTATTTTTTTCAATATTCACTAGAGCGTTTGTACGTAGTTCTATGGGCATATAGGAATAACATAAATATACTGATATATATAGTACATGATTATATTACATAAATCCCCACAGGCACTTGTATATGATATTTACAGACCTTAAAATAATAATAAGCTTGTAGATAACCAACTGCTTCTTCTGAACTAGAGCAGAACCTTCAGATGCCAGTAAATACGACTTTGCCCTTAGAGCCACTTCTTTCAATTAGATAAACTATATATTATAGAAATGGGTGAGATTTGAAAGAATCTTAGTAGTAACACACAATCAATCATATAAAATGTGATATATAAATATGCAATGTAACATATAGTGAAAAATGAAAATACATGTTGTATCGTGTGTGTGTACTCTATTCAGGGCCAAATAACTATTTGGATACCCTACTTGTCCATGTACCTCAGCTAGGTCCCAGACCGCAGCTAGATAATGTGCCCCAGGCACCATGTTCATATAACATAATATAGCAACATACAACATATCAACATTTACCTAGTGTGAGAGATAGAGTTACTACCTGGAATTGCCCTTTCCTGCTCTATTGTCTGTACTATCCCTCTGATCTAGCTATGGCTATTGATATGTCCTAAAATTCCTAAATGTACAATAAAGGAGTCATTACTCATTCATGTATTATGTTAAACTCATATTGTTAGTTATCTTGACACAAAATAGCTAAATGGCAAAAATGCCATTAGGGAACCTATTCTAAGCCCCATTATACCCGGTTCAACTGTACTTTACCAAAAATTATGGCCCAGGCTATTCCTATACAATTTCACATGTAGTTGTCATTTTTTACCTTATATTTGTCAAATTTATGCTCAAATTATAGAATTACCCTTACAGCCTCTATGCTAGGGTTTTAGGGTTAAAATTGTCATTTCATACCCTAAAGCCTTTACACTTCGTATTGTACACGCTCCCTACACAATTTTCCATTTTAAACACAATGGAACCATTAAATTCATGAAATTCCAGCTCAAACACCCTATACTACAGCTGACCAAAAATCCCAAAATAATTTGGAAAAAATGTGTTTTCATGATTAATCCATTAAACCACTTTCTTTCTGCTTGAAATCATATGTTTAACCTTTTTAACACTTACTGAACATGGTTAGTATCAATTTGGGCAGTATAACTCTTGAGGGTTTGAACATCCCAAATCACAAAATCTGTAATATCCCAAAATATGTGCAAGGGCTCAATAACTCGAAAGGAAATGTAAATACTGTTAGAAAAATACTTTTAGGAATAATGTGTGATTTATGACCTGAATTAGTTGTATAAAATGGCCAAACCTATTATCTAAATTCAATTATGAGAGAGAAGTCTAATTTGGAATTAAAAGAAAGAGGGAATTGAGCATAAAAGGGGAAAAAGGAATTGAATAAAATGCCAAATGAAAATTTAATTAAAACTGCCTTAGTTAAGGATAAAAAGGGGAAGAAAAGAATTACTGGTCAATTAGTCAGCAATTTCCTCTCCTATTGGAGGAAGAAATTGGTCAATAATCAAAGAAATTGAGTTCAATCTCAAAAATCACTACCGAATCGATGTTTTCGTCTGGAAAAAAACTTCTATAACCTTAATCTCCTTATAATATGCTTCGTTTCTACAGTTTTGGAATTTTTTTGAAGATGTTTGTTGACCTTTTGCCAAACAAGGTACTATCAGATTTTAGAACTTATCTTGGGAATGTATAGAGGTAAGCGTAAGCTTTAATTTTAACGGGTTACTTTAAGGACTTAATGAGTTTTCATGAATTTTATAAGGGCTTAGGGTTTTTGGCCATCTTGTGATTTAGAGGATTAATGATGTTTTGATTATGTATTTGATGTTAGATGATAATTCGTGATAAATTATGGATTATTGGAACATAGTTTGTAACATTTCCAATTTCTGCCAGTGAGATTTTCTTGTAAGGCAGTCTGGTTGTGTGATGAAATTGATTTGTCAAATATGGTCTGATGGCTGTGATATTTTCAAGAACAGTACTAGATGTTATAAACTTTAATTTGATATATAATATGCTCAATTTTGGTTTGTAAAGTAGGAGATATTAATTGTTAAAGTTTGAGGACTGAAATTGGAATTGGTTTTGGAATAAAGTGACAATGCATGGAATTCCATACTTTTGTGGTTGCAAGTGGCAGTGTTTAATATTTTTCTTGTGCAAAGAACTTAGAAAGCTTCATTTAGGACTTTGAACCACTTTTTTTGGATTTTTGAATATTTTGTGATGATTTTTGGAAATTCGGCCAAGAAATAATGAAAATCTTGAAGTTTAGATTCTTGGTTGTGGCCAAACATTTTTTGTTGTAGCCAAGTGCCAGGACTATTTCTTGGCCGTGGCCCAAAATTTATTGACCTCGCTTGGCTATGGCTAAGACCTCCTTTTTAGTACTTCAAATTTTACAAAAAATATTGATTGTTCTAGCCTTTCTAAACCTCATGGCATTGGTTTGGGCTTCCAATGGCAACCCAAGTGACACAAATGATAACCAACAAGTTCAAAACAAAGGATAAACTTAGGGAGAGGTCAAGAATAACTTAGTTGACATTATACCAAAAATATTGGACTAATTAATGACATGGCAATCGTAAACTCTAATCATAGGACCTGTTAGCTCTGTGGGATCTAGGATCTGGCCGAGCGTGGAGAAACAGATGTACACATGTCAGGGAAAGTGACTAAGTAGTAATCTTGTCTTTCATATGCTATAATATACACTAAAAGTTTTATGGATTTATCATGAATTGTTTGACATATTTTGATTATATAGGGTGGTGGCCTGGGGCCTATTGCGTGGGTGGAAGCTCAGGCTAATATAATGTTTTGTGATGCATAAGTGGATGCCTAGGGCCTATTGTACTGGTTACCTCAAGGTCATGTGATATACCTTGTGCTATGGTGATATGTTGAACTGCATGTTGTGCACTAAATGTTGTAGTGATAATTTTGTTATATGATGACAATGTGGCATGCTCTGCGATTTGATTATGATTGACTATATGTTGCTACTGAGATCCTTTTGAATCTCACTATTTTTATAAACAAATCTACAATACAGGCGAGCAGCTCGCAGAGTAAGAAGGTAAATACGGACAGCTAGAGAATGAAGTAGAAATACATTGGTTTATTGTTGGTTGTCTATTTTAGATTTTTTGGATATTTTTTTGGGATGTATATGATGTACATAACTATGAAAACTTAACAATAGTATAGTAGTAGAACCAGTTGTGTCGGTAGCTTTGTAAATGAATGGTGACTAAATATATAGAGATAATGCTTTTGATTGATGAAGAAACATTAACTAGTGAAGGAATCACGAGACTTAAGCAGAGACACGCTCAAACACTCTGATAAAATGGATTTAAGCCCCAATAGGACTTAGTGAGATAGTGAATGTTTGTGCAACTGTTTGGAAATAAATTTATTCTACTAAAAAATCCCTTCCAATCCCAAGTTCCCCTCCTGAGATAGGTTTAGAAATTTTGAACGTTTTTTAAAGTATGTTTAATCCGAGACCAAATTCTGGTTCCATAATTGACTTCACTACTCTTTTGTACTTATCTGAGTCTCTTGGACATAAGGTGTGGCAATTAGTATCAAAGCTAGTATAAAGTTGACTAGAATTCACCACCGTAATTGGGGGTTCATACTACATGTGAGTGGGATGAAGTGTTGGCTCTTACCCTGACACGCGTAGGGGCTAGCCATTCTATTGTTGCTCTAGTGGAGGGGCTGACTAAGTATATGGGTGCCTGTGTCAATTTTTAGACCTTGGTCGAGAGATAGGGCCTAAACCTAGTGGCTGAGGTACCTTATGTAGTCCCCTGGAGGGCCTGACCAGCAGTTAAGTTGTGTAAAGCACCGAAACTCTACTTATTTGGTATCAGAGCATAGATTCTGGCAACGATAGGTATTAGTGGCATTCTGTTAGGGATCATGAGAAGTAAGAGGAGGCTAATAAATCAATCACCCCTATCAGTCAACCAGTCTTCAGAGGAGAGGCACATTCCAGAAGGGAAGCAAGTGGTGATGTATAGGATGAAGGGCAATGTTAAGATGATGCGTACCATAAAGAAGAGAGTTCCTATATCTATAATAGTCAAGATAGGACTTAGTCTGAGTAGAGAGTCTTTTGTTGGAGACAATGATGAATTGGTGGCTAGGATAGTGGTGGAGGATACCAATTCTATCACTGACTCTAAAGCTCTAAAGGTCAAGGTAGCTTATAATCCCCATATTGATGATGATGTATGGAGGTGTGTGAAGGTGTTATACCTCAATAGTTATAGGGAGTGTAGTACCACCCGATCACAGTATAATAGGTTTTTATTTAACATAGACCTATTGTATAGTAAACGAGATATGTACGTGTTATGGATAACTAAAAAAGTATGGATCAAGACCACTTTGGCTTACTTTCCTGATATAGTTTTATGGGTTTGAACGAAGAACGATATAGTTAAGTAGGGTCCTTATGGGTTTCCTCCTTTCATGGAACTTATGTTTGATTATGTATGGAAGTATATGTAAATGATGTAGTATTGATACGAACCTATTCGGTTAAGATAATGTAGTATAGGCTTCTTTTGGTATAAATATTGAGCCTTCTATTGTAAATATGACTAGTTGTGGTAGTAGAACAAGCTTCTTTTGATGTAAATGCCAAGCCACTTTGATACAAATGTGAATGTTTGCTGTAATGGATTTATGTATCTATTGTGCGTTGGATTTAATGTCCTAAGAAGTACATATATGCATATATATATATATATATGTTCGATGTCGTATTAACATCGTTTTCCTCTTAAATAGTGAAAAGGAAACGATAGTGCAATAAATATTAAGGAACATACCACTAAATGTAGAACCATAGAACAATATGAGACTCGATCCTATCACTACTACAAACAGGGGTTTTAACATCCCTATTTTGGCACTTTTAACATCTAAAATAGGGGGACGTCTATATGAAAGGCATAGTATATTTTAAAAAAGATGTCCCAAAAGAACACTTTAGATGTCCCTATTGAGAATTAGGACGTCTAAAGTGAGGACTTTAGACGTCCCTATTTTGAATAGGGACATTTAAAGTCCTCCACAGGGAGACTTTAGACGTCCCAATTCTCAATTTGGGACGTCTAAAGTCCTCACTTTAGATGTCCCTAATCAGAATAGGGACGTCTAAAGTCCCTCCATAGGGGGACTTTAGACGTCCCTTTTCTCAATTTGGGATGTTAAAAGGTTTTATTTTTTTTAATGATTATTTATATTCTTCATTACCTAGCAAATTTAAACTGCAGTAATAGAATTGAAGATGGATTCACAAACCACAATGTCTATTACAAAATGGTAAGGAGATCTAGCACTACAATCTTTACTAGATATATGTACAATAACAACTTATGCAACCTACTACTATATATGTACAATAACAACCAGAAAGTATCAAAATGCTGTCATCACACAACTACTAGCTAATATAAATAAAAAGTTTACTGATTTATATGTTGAAGAAGATGTCTAGCCAAAAGGTCTTTGATCAAATTAATGTCTTCATATAGGTAGGCATCTTCATTATCAAAAATCTAAAAATTAGAAAAAAAGCTTTGATGAAATGAATCAAGAAAATGAATTAATTAGCATTTCAATTATAATACCAAAAATATTATCATTTGAGAATGAAGAAGCGATTACTTGTAACCCCCTCATGGTAATTATATCCGAATTATGAAATTTAAGTGAAATATAGACCAATAAGACAAAATTACATTTATAATCACTCATCTCTGAGAGATGGGGTGTCCAAACAAAACGTTTAAAAACAGAATTCATCTGGTCTCAAATTCACTTTCGAATACAATTACCTGTGTAGTTATATAGCATAATAAATATCAGAGTGTGTAACCAAAATCCCGGCAACCCCGGGTTACTTGTATATATACAATGGGTTTAAAGGTTCCCAAAACGGGGATTACATATCCAAAATTTATATTTACTATTCATACATACAGTAATCCCAAAATCCAGCAGATAACCAACAGTCCCAAAATCTAAAATGTCCCTACTAGCCCTAACCACTCCTAGTTGGCCGCTTCCCATTCAAGCCACTTGCCCTATCTGAAATGTTAGTCATTTGGAAAGAGTGAGATTCTAAAGTATCCCAGTAGTAACAAATCACTCATACAATATACAAACACAAGGCATATATGTTCATTATGTTCAGCAACAACACTATAAGTCATGGCTCGCACCACAACCGACAGCAGTCATGGCTGTATCACAATGCACTATGCTCGCCTTCGCAGTAATCACTATACCAGCTTTCGCTGTAATCACTATGCCCGCTTCCGTGATAAATACTATGTAGCAGCATCATAAGGTACAAAGCATCACAAAGCTCCACAAAGCATCTCAAGGCACAACGTATCATAAGGCACAAAGCTCCACAGGGCACAAAGCTCCACAAGGCATCTCAATGCATCTCAAAGCAATAGCAGCAACACACAATGCATGATAGGCAAACATACAATACATTTACACAAAGTATAAGAGAGAAGTCACTACCTGTATCTTTCCTGATATTCTTCGGCACAGTGGGCTCACATGTCTGACAGATATCAAATCCTATACCAATTTAAGGACAATTGATTAATCTCTTTCCCAAATACTTATTTCCATAATACTTTAAGTTGGTTATCATTTAGGACTCTTTAGGTGACTATTAGAGGCCTAAACATATGCTTAAAGGGTTAGGAGAAACTACCCTGAAGACCCCTTTTTCAAAAGGAAAAACATTGATTTTTTGCTGGCTCACTCGAGTGAAGATGACGTCACTCGAGTGATGAAAGTCTCGTACTCAAGTGAGACTAGCTCTCACTCATGAGTGTTTGACAGTGAGCAACCATCACGTCCAAAAAGTGCTCACATCACTCGAGCATAAGGCTTTGCACTCGGGTGATGACTCCAAATCCACTCGAGTCCCCGAAAGTGCAACATCAAAGGGAAGAGCTCACTCGAGCATACCCCCCAACACTCGGGTGAGAAGGTTTCACTTGTGAGTGTCAGAACATACTCTTGGACATTGACCAGCGAGTGACAACCCGAGAGTACACTCGCGGTGAAGGAAGTACACTCTAGCTTTACTTATAACACCTAAGCAAAACACAAAGCATTAGGCAAGAATCAGACTAACGTACTCGAGTGAGATCCTCCCATACTCGAGTGAGGCTTATCAGATTGCCAGATCGCAACAACTAATAGAAATTACTATATTGTCCAAAATCACACCCAATGGTTCCCAAACACCACACAAAGTTCATACTCACTCAAAATGACACAAGGAACCCATTGGTAACCTCCAAAACACTCAAATACCATTTTAAACACAATATATGCCCTTGGATCTGTATGACACACAATACCCACTTCCAATCAATACTCTTCCAAACTTCAAAACCATTACCAATACTCTAATAACCTCATAACATACCATTTCCAACATCAATCACTATGAAATTCATACATTAAAAAATGGACATAAACTAGGGAAAATTCTAGAATTTCTCAAACTTATTCAAAAATCATAACATATATATGAAAAGGCATCAAATGCTTACCTCTTCACTTTGCCAAAGTCAGAATCTTGATTCTAAAACTTTCAAATTACTCCAACACCCAAATCACTACTTTTCCAAATTCTGAAAACACCAAAATGGAGCTCTCAACTCTATAAACAAGTTTAAAGAAGTGGATTTAAGCATAGGAGGATCATTACTCACCAAAGATTCAAGATTTCTCTTTTCTATTCCCTTGCTTGTGTCAGCCGGAAATGGAAGAAGGAGAGAGAAATGGTGAGATATGGAGAAGATGATGATGATGATGATGTACAACTTTTCCCATGCTTAAGCACCTAGCATAATAGGAGAGAAGAGAGAGAAAAAGTGGGCTTTTGTCCTTTAGCATGATCTTATGGTCCACTTTAAGCCACATATCCACATCTTATTCACTCCCTCCATGAGCTCACATAAATGCAAAGCATAGGATTCCGACCTATAGCCAATAGATCTCCACCCTTGATCTCTAATCACCAATGAATTTCCTCTTTGGTAACTAACCAATTGGTCAGTATATTTCTAATTTTACCATTTTGCCCCTGGTTTCACTATGATTATTAAATCATCACTATGAACATTATATCAACTTCACATCACATTTATCCAAAAGTGTTTAATTACACTAATTACAATCAATATCAGAGTCATTAGCCCTTAATCCCAAATTAGGTCATTACAATTCTCCCCCCATTAAATAAATTTTGGCCTTGAAATTTGTCAAACTACTTGAGCCATAAACTCCAGATATCACCTTCGCATATCTTCTTCCACTTCCCAGGTTGCTTCTCTCTGGGTCATACCCCTCCAGATCACTTTCACATAAGGAATACTTCAGTGTCTAAGCCGTCATTCTTCTCGATCAATAATCTATTCTGGCTCCACCATATACGTGAAGTTATCTTGCAACTCCACTTCCTCATACTCAACGATCTGAGATGGATCCGGTTGGTACTTCTTCAATTGGGAAACATGGAACACATCATAAAGTCTGCTCAAGTTCGGGGGTAGGGCTACTATAATAACCCAAAAATGGGATTAAGGGCTAATGACTCCAAAAGTGATGTAATTATTGTAAATGAACACTTTTGAAGTATATGATGTGGATTTTGATCCGAATGTGTTGTAATCAGTGCCTAAACCCTATAGTTAAGCTTAATTGTGGGATAAAGCTTAAAATGAAGGATCAAGATTGACCAATGGGAAAACAAATTAATACCCTTCCTCATATTGTTAAAAACGTCCAAAAAGGGTAAAGGAGAAGGAAGGAGGAATTTGGTCAAAATTTCAACTCTTTTACAAGGGAACTTTGGTCATATGGGTCACATATGCCTTAAAGCAAGTGGTCAACATTCTTTTTGTGTTTCAAAGTGCAACATTACGGTGGAGACAAAGGAAAGGGAAGAGGAATTAAATTAAAACAAGTTGAGACATTGACCAAGATGAAAAGCAAAGAAGAAAAGTCAAAAATTGCAACTAGAAAATTTGTGTAACCAATGGCTATGCAAGTTCATGCAATTGGTCAATCTTTCTTCCTCCTTTTGAAGAACATGTTGGTCAATAATAATTCTCCATTTGTACAGCCCATACCACGTCCAAAAGCAAGAAGAGAAGAGGCAAGAGAAACCTTTATCAATTGACCAAAGTCAACATGGCATAAGCTTGTGTAAAAAGAATTATTTTCCACTACAACTTTTCTTTCTCTTTGGGCCACATTTTCGGTCAGATATTAAGAGGATAAAGGAAGAGAAAAACTGATCATAAATCACTCTCTCACCTCTTCTCAAGGTCGGCCAAGTTCAGCAAGCTAAGAGAAAGTGAAGAACAAAGTTGAGGTAAGAACTTCTACATGGATTTTCACCTCCTTAACCTCATCTATGGCTCAAGTGACCTTCATGAAATTTGTTCCTCTCTTCCTTAGCTTCATTTCTATGGTTTTTGTTTTTGAAGAGGAGGAGTTTTCAGCCACCTTGCAAGAACAAAAGCTGAGGAATCAAGAAAAGAACACAAGAAGAAGCAAGAGGTGAGTAAGAGCATTATGTTGATGTATATGATGCTTTAATTGGCTGAGTTGTGGTGGGCTATTGTGACAGCCCTAATTTTTTTTTTAGGGTATATTAGGGATCATGAAACTCTCATCCTATATATGTGCTTATATGTTGGTTTGGAGGCAAATGAGCTAAGCTTAGTGATTAGATAGTGAAGTGGTTGTTTGTTGTGAAATACCCTAAAATTCTGCCAAAATAGGACATGGGGAATGAGTGGGAATTTGTTCATTTTGATGTTACCATTGTGTTCTACACAAAAAATTATGTGGGGATAGGTTTGGTTGTTGATTTTGAAGCCATTGGACACATTGGTTGAAAATTGGAAAAACTATCAAGTGTAACTTTGTGCAGGGCAGTCAGTTTGTAGGGACATTTTGAATAGGCAATTGGTGTCAAAAAATTCTGAAACTTTCCAGTCTTAAATTTCACATTTCAAGCTTCAAAATGGACATATGATTTGTGTCATTTCGGTTTTTGAGCTGGGATTTCTAGTTGCCCAAAGTTTGATGTCGAAACTGGACCTAATTCTGGAGCAGTGTGGAATGTTGTGTAATTCTGGAATTGTGTGGTGATTTCTGGTAGTGATTCATATTTTTCCTATGAAGAGGACTTCAAGAGATTTCAATAGGCTTTGGGATCACCTCATTTTGATTTTTCTAGAATTAGTTATGATTTTTCAAAGATGTTGGAAAATTCTGGCAGATTGGTCACCTATGCGAAAATTGAAGATTTTATGGCATAATGTAATATTGTGGAACTTTGAGGTTTGAAATTAGCCTTTTAGGTTAATTAACCACTTTAGCTCCTTAGTTGACTTCATTAATTGACCATAGTGATAATCAACTTAAGTATTATAGAGATAAAACTTGGGAAAGAGATTGACGGGTTGTCCCTAACTTGGTTTACAGGATTTGATATTTGCCGTCCTCGTGAGCCCGCTGTGCCAAGAAACATCAGGAAAGGACAAGGTAGTGACTCTCTCTCTTATACTATGTGTAATGCTATGTATGTGTGTGTTATCACTGTTCTGTGATGAATCTTTGATGCTGCTACGGTTACAGCTGGTGATAGCTGTCGTTTACAGCGCAAGCTGTCAGTTACAGCGCAAGCTGTCATTTACAGCGTAAGTTGTCGTTATTGTGATTACAACGTAAGCTGTCGTGATGTTGATTACAGCAAGAGCTGTCGTATTGTGTATACAGCCGTGAGTGCTGTCGTTTGTGGTGAAAACCATGTATCTTTGAGATTGTTGCTGCTGTTGCTGTTTATGATTTATGTACATGCTTTGTGTTTATGCATTGTATGAGTGGTTTGTTGCCACTGAGATTCTCTCGAATCTCATTCTTTCCTATGACTAACATTACAGACAGGGCGTGTGGCTCAAAGGAGAAGCGGCCAACCCGAAGCAATTAGGACCCTTGGGGGTATATAGTTGAATTGGAATGTTGGTTATGTATTTTGAACTCGGGATTACTGTATATTTTGAATTAGGAACACTACATTCGATTTTGGTTGTGTAATCCCCTAGTGTATACCTATAAACCTTCGGGTTTTTATGTATAGAACCCGGGAGTTGCCAGGGATGCGGATATACACTCTGATATGATTGAATGTATATTAACTGCACAGGTAATTATATTCGAATATTGAAATTGAAACCAGGATGGGAAAAAGAGTTTTGAAAGTTTTGTAAAAAATTTTACTGTGAGACAGAAAGTTTAAAACAAGGTTAAAGTATCCAATGGCCTCTAATCCAATTTAAATATGTGTTATCGAATTATAATTACGTGTTTAAAGTCAGGGGGTTACATTCGATAAGCAACAGGCCCAATCCTTCCAAAGATCTCAAAAGGACCTATATACCTTGGGCTCATTTTCTTTCCCTTGATAGCTCGCTCAATACCAGTGACAGGAGATACTCTCAGAAACACATAGTCACCAACCTCAAACTGTAGAGGCCTTCTCCTCTTGTCAGCGTAACTTTTCTACCGACTCTAAGCTGCAAGAAGCCTCTTACTTATGATTTGAATACGGGCTGTGGTTTGATCAACAAGATTCGGCCCATACAATTTCCTCTCAGACAATTCATTCTAACACAATGGCGATTGGCATTTTCTTCCATACAACGCTTCATACGGTGCCATCTGAATACTCGAATGATAGCTATTATTGTAAGCAAACTCTCTAAGAGGAAGAAAACGATCCTAACTCCCTTTGAAGTCAAGGACACATGCCCGTAACATATCCTCTAAGGTCTGAATAGTCCTTTCTAATTGTCCATCTGTATGAGGATGATAGCTTGTACTTAATATCAACTAAGTACCTAGTGCCTTGTGCAATGCCCTCTAAATCTCAAAGCGAAATGGGGATCATGATCAAAGATGATATTCTTCAGTATGCCATAGAGCTTCACAATTTCATGAATATAAATCTCTGCTAGCTTGTCCAGAGAGTAACTAGCATTGATCAGTAAGAAGTGCACCGACTTCGTTAACCGGTCCATAATGACCCAGATCGCATCATAATTCCTAATCCTGGGCAATCCCACCACAAGGTCCATAGTCACACTTTCTCATTTCTATTCTAGAATTTCAGGGCTTTGCAACAAACTAGGTGGTCTCTGGTGCTCGATCTTTACCTTCTGGCATGTGAGACACCTCGCCATATATTTCTTCACATTACTCTTCATTCCCGGCCACCAATACACAGATTTCAAATTATGGTACATTTTGGTAATGCCCGAATGAAGAGTTTATCGGCTCTTGTATGCCTCATATAAGATTTTCTGTCTCAACTCTGCCTTACGTGGAACAAAAATTCTCTTTTGATAACGAACCAATCTACTAGGCGACAGATCATAGCCCTAAGTTTCTCACTGCTCAATTCTAGCTAGATTACGCTGTATCCAGCCATCTAGCCTCTGAGCCTCTTCAATCTCAGCTCTCAAATCACTTTCCCCTTGGTAAACCGTATAGTTGGCAAAGATGATTTGGTTGGATAAATTCATAACATGAAAATCAGCAATCAACTTCCCCTCATGTATCATCATAGCTGCCGTAAGCACCGTCTTTCAACTAAGAGCATCAGCGACTACATTTGCCTAACCCGGATGATATTTGATTTCCAAGTTGTAGTCCTTAAGCAACTCCATCCAGCGCCGTTGTTTCATATTCAATTCTTTTTTATCATATAGATACTTGAGACTCTTGTGGTCGCTGTACAGTTCCACAGTCACATCGTACAGGTAATTACGCCAAATCTTCAATGCAAACACAATGGTCGCAAGCTCCAGATCATGAGTGGGATAGTTTAATTCATGAGGTTTGAGCTGTCGAGAGGTGTAGGCCACCACACGTCCCTGCTGTATAAGGACACACCCTATTCCCTGCCCATTAGCATCACTATACATAACGTATGTCAAACTAAGATCAGGTAAAATCAACATAAGTGCCATAGTCAACCTCTGTTTCAGCTCCACAAAGCAATTTTCACAATGTTCATCCCACACAAATGGCTAATTTTTTCTCTTGAGCTTGGTCATCAGCAAGGCAATACGAGAGAAATTCTTATTGAATCTCTGATAATAGCCAACAAGACCCAAAAAACTACGTACCTCTGCAACAGTTTCTGACCTTTTCCAGTCCAGTAATGCTTCCACTTTACTAGGATCCACAGAGACCCCTTCTTGTGAGATAACATGGCCAAGGAATTTTACTTCTGATAGCCAAAACTCGCACTTACTCAATTTGGCATAGAGCTGCTTCTCATGCAATGTATTCAACAGAATTCTCAAATGATGCTCATGCTCTTCTCTACTCTTAGAGTATATCAGAATATCATCAATGAACACCACAACAAATTGATCTAGGTATTGTCGAAATACATGGTTCATGTAATCAATGAAAACTGCAGGCACATTGGCTAGCCCAAATGGCATCACTAAGAATTCATAATGACCATACCTAGTCCGAAAAGCAATCTTCGAAACATCTTCTATTTTCACTCGCAGCTGATGATACCTCGACCTTAGATCAATCTTCAAAAATACACTCGAACCAGATAGTTGATCTAAAAGGCCATCAATTCTAAGGTGAGGGTACTTGTTCTTAACAGTAATTTTATTTAACTCTCTATAGTCTATACACAAACGAAGACTTCCGTCTATCTTTTTCACAAACAAAACTGGAGCTTCCCAAGGCGACCTACTAGATCTAATGAACCTTTCTCAAGCAAATCTTTAATCAACTTCTTCAATTCCACCATTTCATTTGGGGCCATACGATATAGGGTTTTAGATATAGAACCAGCTCCAGGCACAATGTCAATTAGAAATTGAACTCCCTTTCAAGAGGCAACCCACTTATGTCATCCAGAAATACCTCAGGGAATTCATTCACTATGGGCATACTACTCAAAGTTTCACTGGTTTCTCCTTGTACAAAAAAGAAAACCATATATCCCTGACAACCCTTTTTCAGATATTTCTCAGCCTTAGCTGTTGAAAGGAAATTTAGTCCGACATTCTCATCATCGATGCTTTGTAAAATAGGACACACTATCCTTTTGTTCCCACATTCCAATTAACACATTATTTGCTCTCAACCAATCAAAACCCAAAATGACTTCCAATTGGTAGAGCGGTAAGCAAATCAAATATACTACAGACTCATGACCCTCAAGGTTATAACACAATTTAAGCAGGCTTCTGTAGTTACAGACTTCACACCCATCTGTGTTGACACAATCAGATTGAATGGTAATTATACACATTCATAACCAGGCGCTTCACACAATCATATGCAATTAAGGAGTGATTTGCACCCGAGTCAAACAATGCTTGTAATATATATCCATTAAGAAGAACTGCACCTTGTATCAACTCTGGGGATTTCTGGGCTTTCTTGTGAGTCATAACAAATACTTGGTCCTGAGCCCTCAGTCTCTACTCTTGTCGTGGTTGTCCACACTCAACGGATGTTTGCCCCACTTGGTTGCACTTAAAATAGATCACCCGACCATCATAAGTCTTGCCCTGATGTGTCTTATTACATCGAGGACATATCCATATCGTAGGAGCTCTCTACTGATCATGACTCCTAGACTGATAAAGCTTCATACCACTGCCTCTATATGAGAATGATCTCGAGCGCTTTCACTTCTGAGAAGTATTACCCTTACTGAGCTCACTATAACCACCAGCAGTCTTAGCAGGATACAACTCTCTCAGATTGCTCTCTGTAATCTGACATTCCTCAACTGCCTTGTTGAACTCAGAAAACTGATGGGTGGCTATTCTCTTCCTCATATCACGCCTCAAACCCCATACAAGCAAGTATGGGCTCAACTCCTCGTCATCTATCTTCCGTAAATAGGGTGAATACTGAGATAAATGGATGAAACGGGACAGGTACTCATCAAACGACTTCGTGTCCCCTTGCTGATATTTAAGAACTTGGTCTCCTTCTCAAGCCTCGCCAACTTGCAAAAATATTTCTTATTAAAGTGCTATTGGAACACCTCCCAGGTCAGTGGTATGCTTTTACTCCTCAAAGATAGAGCAACATTCTTCCACCAGTGGTCTGCATCTCCTTCAAGTCTATACACCGCCAACTGGGCTTTCACCTCTGAGGAATACTCTAAGACCTCAAAAATCTTCTCAAGATGGTTTAGCCAATCTTCAGCCACCTGAGGATAGAATCTTCCTTTAAATTCTGGAGGTAAGTGCTTACATAATATGGAGACCCAAAACAGAAGATATCTTTCCTCTCTAACTAGAACTCCATATGATTTAGGGTTTGGTCTAGCACGAGGAGGTGATTGAAGTGGCCGTACTGACCCTTCTGCCATCTCTTCTTTATGAGTCCCCTCTTGAGTCTCCTCTTGCGTTTCCTCCTGAGTAGACTGACCTCGGCCCTTATTATTCTTTACTTTCTCAACTCTGAGCTCTTCTTGCAGCACAGCTATCATATCTCGTTGATCCCAAATCAACCCCATTATTTCTTGCATTGGGTTTGATGGATTCTTATTAACAACCTCCACCTCAGGATTTACTTGTACTCTGGGGTGACCTTTTGTTGTCCTTTTCATTCTACAAATAATTCACCTCATTAATCTAACAACCATGGTATACACATAATTCCACAAAGCACATATATCCACATAACCAAAATAGATATATGTATACGACGGTTATTCACAAATGATTTTCTATCACTAAGACCACACTATGAGAGCTATCATAGCAAACTCTACCCTTGCCAGGAACTACAGCTTTGATACCAAAAATGTAACTCCCTTACAGTAATTATATCCAGATTATGAAATTTAAGTGAAATATAGACCAATAAGACAAAAATCACATTTATAATTACTCATATCCGAGAGATGGGGTGTCCAAACAAAATGTTTAAAAAAAGAATTCATCTGGTCTCAAATTCACTTTCGAATGCAATTACCCGTGCAGTTATATCACATAATAAATATCAGAGTGCGTAACCAAAATCCTGGCAACCCTGGGTTACTTGTATATATACAATGGGTTTAAAGGTTCCCAAAATGGGGATTACATATCCAAAATTTATATTTATAATCTATACATACAGTAATCCCAAAATCCAATTAGATAATCAACAGTCTAAAATCTAAAATGTCCCTACTAGCCCTAACCACTCCTGGTTGGCCACTTCCCTTTCGAGCCACTTGCCCTATCTAAAATGTTAGTCACTTGGAAAGAGTGAGATTCTAAACTATCTCAGTAGTAACAAATCACTCATATAATATACAAACACAAGGCATATATGTTCATCATGTTCAGCAACAACACTATGAGTCATGGCTCACGCCACAACCGACAGCACTCATGGCTGCATCACAATGCACTATGCCCTCTTTCGTGGTAGTCATAATGTCAACTTTCCCTGTAATCACGATGCCCGCATCCTTTAGTGCTAGGGAAGGCCGAGGATTCCTGAGTTCTGCGCTCGTCACTTGCCCTATGCGATTCGAACATCTTTGTCATTTCAAGTTGAAGCTCTGGCAATAGCTCTTATCGGAACTTGTCGCGAAGTTTGGCTCGAGCTCTTATTTGACTTCCTCTTGAATCTTGGTCGTAAGGTCCCTACTAGGTTCAGCTTGTGATGAATAATGTGAGTCTCATCCAAAATACCTCACGGCACTAACTCCCTGTGTCTCTCCTCGAATACGACCAGGGTCATCTACCTTCCCAATAGCCGTTGACAAGATATCCATCTGTCTACCTGGATTGAACGAACCTTGGCCACTATGATCTTCTAGTTCATCCTGTAGCATACAATTTATCATAAATGTATCAAAACCACTCTTGATATGAAAAGAATTAGGTACTTATGGTATAACTACTTATAATCCTCACAGTAACCTCAGCAACAGCCGGATTTATGTACTTCCCACCCTTAATCCTCCCTGCTTTCCAATTTTTGTGATGTGGAGGAGGTGTTGGGGCCTAGATAACAGAGCTAGGATATGATTCCGTGGCTTCCTTAATTTTCTCTAACTCTTCTTGTATCATTTACTGCTCAAGCTTCTGATAACCACTACGAGACATGTAATGCTAATATTTATTTTCTGCTTGCCTCTGTGCATTTACTGCACTTAATTCCTATGAATGAAAAAAAACAAAGAAAATCAATGATATCAAGTATATTAAAATCAAAAGCTCTATATCATTATGACAGAAATCTTACCAAAAATTAAGGATCTTCTTGTGATGCCACAAACAACCTCTAGTCCTCTAGAGACAAATACAAATAATGTTTACATAGATCCTCACCCCTAAGGGGCCCTCAAATGTACCTTGCTGTTAGCTTGTTCTTAAAACCTTTCCAGCATAGATGAACCTCCCCCATCCAGTGCTTGTACATCTCCTTGGTGTCTAGGACATCATATGTTTGCTGTAAGGTAAAACATAAGATAATTACATTTGAAACAATAGGAATAAAGCTACAATTATCACAGATGTATCAAAACTTATATATACCAGAAGTGTTTGCCAAATCATGTCTTTCATTTTTGGGGGAACCAATCTTTAATTATCGTAGGTAATGCGTACTTTGCTTCGACCCAAATACCTTAAGTAGCTAATAAAATGGTTTTCCTCATGACCAACTAGATTTAGATTGTCATTGAAGTCCACATGCAGCCTCTCTTGTTGATGTTTATGGTGTGCAGCAAATGCTCCTATCTTTGTATAGCCTCTAACCCTTCTTCCAATGGGTTCATCTCTAGGCCTTTCATAATCTCTAGGGCTTATATCATCTTTAAGCCTTTCGTCATGCCCAACACTTTGTGATAAGTCACTAGAGTTGTCCATATTCTTGTTAACACAAAAAGCATAATCAGATACATAAATAAATTACAAAAAAAAAACAAACCAGGAGTAAAACAAAAAAAGGAACACAATTCTATTTTATAAAGCAACTTTGAACTTGTTGTATTTAATCTCCCATATTTCTTCTATAACTCCATAATAGGCCATGGACACTAATATGGGGTTTTTGTCTTTCAAACTGGAAAAGTGCATGGCTTCAGCTTCTATCATCACCCTACTATTTTACACGGTACTTCTATCATCTTGCTCTTTTGTATAGAAAGAATAGCCGTTTATATTCTAACATGTCCAAGTAAAGACCTGAAACAAAGGCCCCTAAGCTAGCCACTTGATTGTCTCAGACACACCGGTCTCGTGCGAAACCTTTTCCTCTAACCACTCTATGAATTCTTGTTTTGCTCAATAGCAATCTGCATGTCATTCTTCCTTAGATTCTTGTTCTTCAAAGTCTTTATGTTTTCATCTATGTAAGGTTGAACTTCTTCCATATTATTTAGGATATACAAGTGTGCTTGCAATACCTCTTCATGAGGAACATTCTTCACTTTCAGTCCTCGTGTTCCCTTACTTCTCCCCTTTTCATGCTGAGATTGTTCCTTCTTCCCTGCCATATAATCTTTGAAAAACTCCATAGCCTCTTCAACTACATATCTTTCTACTATTGAGACTTCTGGTTGATAAGGATTTTTAGAAAACCCTTTTAAGATCTTCATGTATTGCTCGAAAGGGTATATCCACTTAGGCAAATTGGACCGCAGAGCCTTACCTCCCTTACCAAATGAACTATCAAATGCACCATTATATCAAAAAATAAAGGAGGAAAATGCATTTCTAGTTGGGATAAAATAATATAACCCTCATTTTCCAGTTCATCCAACTTTTCAATGTTAATGACTTTGTTATAGATAGCATTGAAGAAAATGCACAATCTTGTTATAGTGGTTCGCACTTCCTCTTTTATGATGCCTCTAATAGCTACCGATAATAGTTGTTGCATCAACATATGATCATGGGACTTCATTCCCACTAACTTTAAATCATCTATTGAGACACATCTTCTCACATTAGAGGAATACCCTTACGGCACCTTAATTTCATACAAACACCCACACAAACTTCTTTTCTCTGCTTTTGATAGTGTATGAGCTGCTGGATCCATGTATGCTCTCCTACTATTATCTCTTAATTGTGGATGTAACCGTTCTCTTATTCCCATATCAACAAGATCTAGTTTCACACTCATTCCTTCTTTAGTCTTCCTGGAATGTGCAAAAGTATACTAATAAGGCTATCACAAACATTTTTCTCCATATGTATCACATCAAGAATACATAGATATGGAAGATTAAAGAAAATTGATCTCTTCTTTCATATGTTCTTCTCACCTGTAGTCCTCTGATTCTTACCAAATGTGACATTGATACATTCTACTCGATTGTAAACTTCCTCTTTGGTTAGTGTCTTTTGAGCCATTTCATACTCTAGTAAGCTGTTAAAACACTTTCGTAACCTACGATACGGGTGGAATTGATGAAGAAACCTTCTATGACCAAGGTAGACCATTTTTCTTCTATGCTTAGATTGATAGAAGTGTGTGTCTACTTCATAGATTAGATATGCTTTATGCCCATTCACACTTTACTCTAACAAGTTTCCGTACGCAGGGAAGTCATTTATCATGGTAAAAATCATTGTCCATATCTTGAAGCACTCCTTCTTATATGGATTAACACATTTTATGCCTTCCTCCCATAACTTCTTCAAGTCCTCAATCAAAGGTGCCATGTAGACATTGATATCATTCCCTAGCTTTTTTGGTCTAGAAATCATCATAGAAAGCATCACATACTTGCGTTTCATATATAGCCAGGGAGGCAAGTTGTAATATACCAAATTTTACAATACTAAAAATGTGTAAATATGGAAATAGTAGAATAAAATAAATATCGGTATTTATAATTAAAGGTAGAGTTAATTTCGAAATTCTCAGATATCCATTGTGTTATTTACAGAAATCGAGAAGTCAATATTGTAAAAATACAAGTGTAAGAAGTCGGAGCGAAATTCGTCGGTGGCTGCGGGTTTAGGGGCGTCAGTTGTGAGATCGGAGGAATTTGGGCATTTCATGACGTGCCTCGATATGTGTGCCATGGTTCTACATGGGTCCTACGTGGAATTCTAGGTAAAGGACCAATGGAGCAACTTTATTAAAAAGAACTTTAGTAAAGTATATAATGACAGCTCATTATGACATATGATGACACATCTTTCGTGTTGGGAAAGTAAGGAAATGACAAGTGTCCTGAAATTATTTCAAAGTAAAAATATAATTTTGTGTTGGCCAAATGAGGGGGTGACATGTGTCCCTCATCATTACACATCATTACACCCACTTTAAGCCTTTCATGTTGTTATCTTCGGAGTACGCCATCTAGCGTCTGAGCCCGGGGAATTCACCTGTCTCTGGCCGGGTCGCTTACTTTACGAGTCAAGCACCGAACCCAAGAGTCCGGGGAAATTTTCAGGCCTTTCCTTCCCCTGACCATTTATGACCCACCAAAGAAAGAGAAAAGTGGAGGACCAATGGTTGCATGACACGTGGCACTTTTAAGCATTAAACTCTTGACACGTAGCAAGATGAGATGAGATCATTTTATGTGATTAAATCAAAACCATCCATGCCTAATTAAATGGCAAAATTTCATGCAAGCATGGAAAGAGAAAGAGAAATCAGATTTCTTAAGCTTAAGAACACAAGAAGAGAGAAGGAAGAGTGAATAGTGAGTTTTCTTGACTACCGGAGCCGATTTCAACCCTGAATCACCGTTATTGTCCGGTTAGTCCTTTAGGAAACTTCCTCCACTCACTATAAGCTTCAATTCTATGGTCTTAGATTCTCATCTGAGGTGTTTTGTGCTAATTAGTCTACCAGAGTGCCGCCGGAATACCGAACCACTTGTAGAAACGCGAAGAGGTAAGCGTAGGCTTTCTTTCGAACCGAATACTTTGTGATTTCATTGAGTTTTTCTTAGCTCTTCAACCACCCATGTATTTTATTCAAGGGGTGTATTTCATTCAAGGGGTGTTTTTGAAGAAGGAAGATATTTGTAATAAAATTGGACATTTAAGAGTTAAGTTAAGCATTTGGAGTAGCTTGAGCTCATTAGCTTCATATTGGGCCTAATGTAGTGACCCTAATGGTAACCAACATAAGAGAATAATTTATGAAGAGTTGAACTAAGAAAAACTCATTGCCCGTAAACTATAATTTATAGGACTTGACACTTGCCCAGGACATTCAAAGCCCATCAATCAAGATCAAGATTTGGAAAAATTGTGAGGTAGTAACTTATCCCTCACATACTATGTGATATGTTATATGCATGTTTGTACCATTGTGAATTTAAAATATTCAGATGAGAAGGGCTGAGGCCCAGTAGAATTTCCCAGCGCTGTGGCAAGGGACGGTTGTCCTTGAATTGGTAACTTTATGCTTTCTGCATATTCTGAATTTATCTCTGAATGTTGAATATGTTGATTGCACTGTAACTTTGGTTGACATGGCATGATATATGTGCATTTTATATGAGTGATATTTGTTACTACTGAGATTCATTGATTCTCACCCTATTTTTCCAAAACAAATTTTCAGCTCGGGCAAGTAGTTCCTCAGGCAAGAAGGTAAACACAGGCGAATGAAGCAAAGGACTTAGAATTTAGTTTTTTGTTAGTTATCTATTTTGGAGATTATATGTAATTTGTATTTAAGTGTGGTCAGTCTCGTACTGACATGTATGTATGCGCCTATATATAAGCGAACGCGCAACGACATTCGTACCTGTAGTGGACAACCGTCCACCTAGGGCCGTTAATTAAACATAGTAGCTTGGGTTTCAGCAGAGAACTTATTAGTAAACACTCTGATATGAAGAAATGAACCTAAAACGGATGGCTTAAAATAAATCATATGAGACCCAATCTGAAAATGATTTTTGAAGATTTTTCAAAACCCATTCAAGTACAGCTCCACACTCTGATTGAAATTGGAACTTCCGCTGTTTACAAAAGATTAATGGTCTCCTTTTTAAAGATATTACTACACTTATGCCATCTATATGCTTTCAAAACACGGGTGTTACACAAGTTGTATATTACAAGGAGAACCGGCCACGCACTATGTGTGCTAGTAAGAGTTTTATACGGATTGATGCCATCTGTACAAAGCCCAAGCCGAAGGTTCCTTGAATCGCTATCAAATTTAGGGAACATTTCATCTGTCTTCTTCCATTATGGAGAGTTAGCCGGGTGCCGAAGATATTTTATGTCAGATATTCTCTCATTAGAATGCCATCTCAACTTCCTTGCTTTTGTTGCAGTCGAAAACAATCGCTTAAAATGTGGTATTATTGGAAGATACCATAAAACCTTTAAAGGTTGCCTTTTATTTGTCCCACCGCCACAACTACCATCTTTCTTCACTTTGTATCGTGCAGTTTTACACTTTGGACATTCACTAAGACCTTCATACTCCTTTCTGTATAGCATGCAGTCATTAGGGCAAGCGTGTATCTTTTTATACTCCATACCCATCGTAGATGGGATTTTCTTGGCCTCATACATACGATTTGGAAGTACATTATCGTCTAGGAACATATCACACAATAATTCAAGTAGTAATGTGAAACTACTATTAGTCTACCCATAAGTTGACTTTAACTTAACCAAATGCAATATTCCTGTCAGTCGTGTGTATTTACTCCCAGGGTATAACGATGTCTCTACATCATTACACAAGCTGTCATATTTATGCGATTGTACAAAAGATTCTACTTCAACATCATGAATCATTTTCTCCATTCTATCTTTATCTATGATATCCATAGCTTCCTTCTTGTGCGACATAGAATCAGTTACTTCCTCACCATGCCATATCCACCTTATGTATCGAAGATTTATTCCATCACAAAGTAGGTGATCCTTTATAACATCAATATCCCGTCGACTCTCATTTAAACAATTGACACAAGGATAAAAATACTTCCCATTTTTTGCTAGAGCATTCCTTCTACCAAATTCAATAAACTCTTCTACCCCATTCTCATATTCTTCACTAGTTCTCAAAGCATTCATCCAACTACAATCCATTTTTATTATCACCTAAGTCATTCCCAACAACACTCAAGTTTAGAACAATTCTAACCAATGGGATTGCCTTTTATCACTTTTTTTAAAAAAATTTGACAGCATTTCCCCTTAAAAGTAAGACATCCCAAAATTTCAATAATAAAACATTTTAGTTTAATTCAAACAAAACAAACTAACTGAAGCAAATCAGGACAATATCAGTAATTTAATCCAATAATTTTGCATAATAAGCTTATTAACATCAAATAATTTTGCCTTTACAAGACTGCTATACACAAATCTCCCAATAAAAATTATTTATTGTCATTCTTAGCTGAATTCAAAGAATGACTCTCTTATTTAGGCCTTAGTTTTATTGACAAATCTTATATTTTATACAATTTATTAATTAACATTTTTTTGCTTTACAAAACTATGCTATATACAATATTTTGATTTTTTTCCAAACCATTTTTTAATAATAACAAGTGTGAAAAGAGGGGAACCAGATTATAGTTGTGAAAGAGTTTGATAAAAAACTCATTTTTATTTCTAAAGGAATATATCATTGACACGAAGGACTTCGACAATAACAATCATGTTTTTAATTTCAACAATACCAACAACAATTAATTACTAATTAATGAACGGCCAAATTAGTAATGATAAAATAAAGAAGCATCTTCAAGGAAGGAATAAATATTCCTCACCATGTTTTTTAAGAATTGTAATTAATGAAAAGGAGCTAGCTTGTTAATATAAGCTTTAATAGGAAGCAAGAAAGTACTTTCGAATTATCAAGCATGCTACAATGGTGAGGGAATTCCAGAATAAAGTAAGTAATACAGAGCATACTGGTAAAAAAAATATAAAGAATACAATTGGCAAAAAAAAATATAGAGCATACAAAAATCATATAAAAAATATTTAAAAAATATAAATATACTGTGAGAGAGGCTGACGTCTGCTGGCGTGAGATCTGGGAGAGGGAGGGAGGATGCTGCGGCAGTAAGGGTGGACAGTGAGAGACGAGCATGGCTGATGATGGTGGTGAGAAGGAGAGGAGGACAGCAGAGGATCAGTGAGAGAGTATCGGTGAGGAAAAAAGAGAGAGTGACGATGGAAAGGGAGCTTATACAATGCTCACAAATGATGGTGGTAAGAGGGAGAGGAGGATGGTGACGGAAAAGAAAAAGAGATAAACAGGGAAGCTGGAATGGGGAATGAAAGAAGGACAGTGACGCACAGGAATGATGCTCACAGATAAGGATAATGGTGTTGAGAGGGAGAGGAGGATGGTGAATTGGTGATGGAAAGAAAATAAAAAGACACAGACACGGATGCGCTGGAAAGGGAAATGAAAGAAGTCATAGATGGTCAAAATAACAAAGTGGTCAAATGAAGGAGGATACTGGGAATGGAGAATGAAAAAAGGGTCACAAGTGTGGTCAAAATCTGAAAGTGAGGTGTGAAATGAAAAGGTTTAGGAGTCCCAAAACTCTTTAGGGATGCCTAAACCAAGACTTTAGGCGTCCCAAACTTTAAGGTTAGACTTTAAGTGTCCCAATTTTGTTTGGGACGTATAAACCCAGCTTATAGTGCTTAACAAAATTTGGATAATTTAGATTTCACGCCAAGAAGAACTTTAGGCATTCCAAATTTAAATTTGGGACCCCTAATCTCAACTTTGGGCATCCTAACTTAAATTTGGGATGTCTAAAGTTTTCCCTACGTACACATAATTACAAAAACACCACCACCTTCCTTTTTAACTACCTAATTTTAAAAATGGGACGTCCTTTATGGTGGTAATATCCTAATTCTATAGTAGTGTATGCAACAAGTTCTTAGAATGCTGGCACAATAGCAAACTATGATTCAAGATTTGTTAGAGGAAATCCAGGAAGTGAGGGAAAAGCATAATGAAGATAGGCAATAACTTGAAGACACTGAGGTAAGTGTGGCACTGAGGTGAATATAGAAGGAGAACAGCCTAAGAACGATGAGTAATCACAGACACTCAAATCTAATCAAGCAATTCCTATTGTTCCGGCCCGAGAAGAGGAAAATATCCAATACTAAATGCCAAAATTTATCAAGTACCCACCCCCAATATTCAGAGGATGATTTGATCTACAAGCTGCTAAGGATTGGTTTGTTCGACTAGAGAAAATATTTAAAGTGTTGGAGTGCCTTATGAAAATGAAGGCTCGAATGGCCATATACAAGCTGGAGGGAGATGCTGATCGCTGGTGGAGGAATACAGTAGTAGTTCTGAGGGGCCAATATATTCTGCTAATTTAGGAGATGTTTCAAGAAAATTTTAATGAGAAATATTTCCTGAGATCAGTGAGGCTTGAGAAAGGGAAAGAATTCCTGGCTATTCAATAGGGTGACGACAAGAATTTTGATGATTACTTATCATGGTTTATCCATTTATCGTATTCCTCCTCCTATCAAAATTCAAGGAGGACGAGCAGTAGATCTCTGATATGTTGATTCGAGGTCTAAATCCTGAGATAGAAGATAGGCCAGTTGCCCGGTAGTTCACCAAATTCAGCAAGGCAATGGAAGCATACCAGCTGACAAAGAATAACTTAAGGATGATGCGTATGAATAAAAATGCCAACAATCAAGGTAGACCTAGTCAAGGTGATATCTCACAGAGCATAAGGGATAAGGGTTCTCACAAAAGGGGAACAACAAGAAGCCCTTTCAGTTTGGGGACCATGGTAATCATAAACCCTAGACATCTTAAACATGCCCTCAGTATGGTAAGTCACATATGAGACAACTTTCTAATGTCCCTATGAGCTATGTAATATGTTATGCCTACCAGAAGCCAGGCTACTTTGTAGTAAACTGTCTTTAGCATGCAGCCAAGCCCAAACCTACTAACTAAGGCTTAGTGTTTGCCTTAATGAGTGAAGAGGCAAAGAAGTCACCAGAGAAGGTAAAATTCTTCTCAAGGTTTATATGATTCCGGTACTGGTCATTCCTTTATTACTTATGACTATGCCAAGGGTCTAATATTGCATGTGCCCAAACTGCCATTTGGTTTAAATGTGTCAACGCCAATAATTGTCAAGACTATGATTGCTAATGCTTGTCTGAATTATGTGATAAATGTTGAGGGACACAAATCTACAATTGACTTGATTTGTTTGCTGCTCTAAAAAATTAAGGTTATACTTGGTTTTGATTAGTTGGTGGCAAATAATATGCTGCTAGATTTCAAGAACAAGAAAATAGTATATCCCACCCAGTGAAGGGATGATAAAGTAAATGCTAATCTAAACTTCCTCTCATTGGTGAAAGTTAAGAAATGCCTAAGGAGGGGATGCTAGGGATATATCGTGTTCTTTTTAGTATAGACGGAGACCAAGGTAACCTTAGAAGACATTCTGATTGTAAGGGATTTTCCCAAGGTGTTTCCAAATGACCTTAGTGGTTTACCTCTGAAAAAGGGAAGTGGAATTTGTAATTAAGATCATGCCTAGAATAGGGTCTACATCGAAAGCCCTATACAGAATGTCTTCAAATGAGATGGTTGAACCGAAGTGGTATATCAAGGAATAACTTGAGAAAGGGTTCATTCTACCTAGTGTCTCACTGTGGGGAGCCCTAATGATATTCATTAAAAAGAAGGATGGAAGCCTGAGGCTATGTATTAATTATAGAGCCTTCAATAAGGTAACTGACCTACTTCACTAGATTGACAACCTTCTAAATCAACTGTAATGACCCAAAAATGGGATTAAGGCCTAATGACTTCAAAAGTGATGTAATTATTGTTAATAAAACACTTTTGAAGAATAAGATGTGAGATTCAATCTGACTGTGTTCTAATCAATGCATAAACCCTATATTCAAGTTTAAAGGTGGATTAACATCTAAATTGAATTACTTAAGAGGGAGGGCGCATGGTAATGTGATATGGAAGGTATAAATATGCTTAGTGGTAGTTCAAGTTGAATTGCCATAATCAGGGGTGAAATGGGAAAATGTAAAGTTACTGACCAATTGATCAGTTACCAAAGAGAAAGCTTCTTGGTAATTTAAGGATCAATGGTAGGATTGAGTGATTAATAGGGTGGAATCATGTGCTTTAAGTTCATGTGTCTCTATGCAATAAGACATAAGATCTTGACAAGTGTCAAAATATAGACCATGGGATGTCAAATTTTCAAACTCTTTTCCTGTCTTTTCTCTCCCTCTAAGTAGGCAAAATTGGGTATGGGGGCAAGAAAAATCTGAAACATCTTCATCATCTCATCTTCTATCTCCCAAACTCCATTTTCGTTTAAGACTAAAAGGGAATAGAAAGGGAAAGGTGAGATTTTGGTTTGTTAAATATCCTTTAATAATCAAACACTCTTTTATTATATTGTTCATGGTGTTGAGGGCTTTATTGCTATGGTGTTAGAATTTTAAAAGGTGGTGTTTTAGTGTTTGAAGAAAGTTGGAAGTTGTGAAATCAAGAAACCAACCTTGAGAAGAGGAAGAAGTAAGGAAGAGCTCTCTATTGACATGTTCATTTTGACCATTAGTTAAGTTTTAGAAATTTGTGATTTTGCCCTGGTTTGGTGTCATTTGGAAATAGACAATTTGGATAATGTATTGGGTTGGAGTTGGTGTCTTATTGTGTCTTTGTGTTATTGAAGTTAGTTTAGAATTTTGGAAGGAAAAGTGGTGTCATTGGTTAATGTATAGGAATGTGATGACCAAAACTAAAACTTGTTACTAGAATGAGAATTTGGTTGTTTTGGTGTTTTCAATATGTTCCTTATGAAAATTTGGTAGGGTTAGAGTAGTTTGTGAATTCTAGGAACCATTGGACACTTTGTTAGAAAGTTTTAAAAATTCTGTCAGTTACTGCATTTTGGCTTCTGATAAGCCTTATTTGAGTACACAGGGGTGTCACTAGAGTACAACATCTTTTTTTTCCTTTTTCCTTCAATGTTTGGTCCCACTTCCATGCCAAAATGCAAGAGTCCAATTTTTCACTTGCAAGTGATATGAGTTATCACTCGAGTAAACCTTGTCTCACTCGAGTACAAGAGCATTTTATATTATGAGGCCACATCTCGGGTTGTCACTCGTAGGCCATTTTTCAAGAGTGTGTGCTAGCACCCGCAAGTGTTGAGTCATCACTCAAGTACTAGAGCTAGTGCTCAAGTGCACTTCTCATTCTAGGGTTTTGTTTGCTCTCGGGTAGTCACTTCCTGTGCCTCACTCGGTTGGACTCGAGTACTGTGATCATTTTCTGTCTCATTGGTTGCTCTCGGCCAAGCACTCACATAAGTGAGCCAATCTCACTCGAGTACAAACCATCTCATCACTCGAGTGCAAGAGCTGAAAATCAGTCTTTTCTCTTCTAAAAGAGGGATCTTTGGTGTAGTGTTCCCAACCCTTTAGGCATATGTCTAGGCTTCTAGTAGCCACCTAAAGAGTTCAAATGATAACCAACTTTAAAGTGTTGAAAAGAAAAGAATTTGGAATAGAGAATAACCTATTGTCCTTGATTTTGGTTTATAGGCTTTGATATTTGCCCTACGAGTGAACACCTCATACCAGAGCAGCCAGGAAAGAACAATGTAGTGACTCTTTCTCTTATAATATTATGATGCATTGTATGTGTGTTATATCATTGGTTTGTGATGATTTCAAATACTATAAAGCATGTGGATATGTGAAAGTTGAAAGCTTATTTGTGAAAGCCGAAAGGCTATTTGTGGGTTGAAAGGCTATTTGTGAAAGCCGAAAGGCTATTTATAGGCCGATAGGCTATTTTTTAAGCCGAAAGGTTATGTGAGCTGTAAGGCTATGTGTATGCACTGCCACGCTAATAGTCCATAAGTCACTAAAAACAATTCGGATAAGGATTGCGTGCCTTCCCAGCGGTAAAAGGGGATAAGGGTGGGGGTGATGTGTATTGTTGCTGTTGCTTGGTGATTAATTGCATGTTATGTGGTCATGTGTGGTATGAGTGATTTGTTACTACTGGGATTCTCTTGAATCTCATTCTTTCCTTTGATAAATCTTCAGACAGGGCAAGTGGCTCTAAGGGGAAGGATATGACCAAGGGTGGATATGACTCCTTAGGGAGGTTTATATGCTGGTTAATGGTTATTAGTTTTGGTATTGGGATTACTATACCTATTAGGATGTAAATATTGAAATGATTTTGTGTAATCTCTTAAGTGGGAAATTGTAAACCCTTATTATTTACATGAAATCTAGGGAAATGGCAGGATTTTTGTTGTATACTCTGGTATATTAATGTGATTTAACTGTGTAGAGTAATTATATTCGAATTGTGAAATTTGAGACCAGGGTAAGGCAGAAATTTTGAAAGAATTTATGAAAACCCTACAGTAAGGAAGGGATTAGAAATGAATTTTAATTATCTGTGGTCACTAATTCATTTTAATTATGCCTTTTCAAATCATAATTACTGTTTTCAAGGTAGGGGTTACATCAACTATTTGGATCAAGTGTGTTCTCAAAGATGATCTAAGGTTGGATATCATCAGCTGTGAATGAAAGCAAAAGACATACTAAATACTGATTTCTGGACAAGATATGGGCACTACAAGTTTCTAGTGATGCCCTTTAGAGTAACCAATGCACCTGCCATGTTTATAAACTACATAAGTTACATCTTTTGTCAATATTTAGATTAGTTCATGGTTGTCTTCATAAATGACATTCTGATATACTCTAGGAGTAGAGAAGAACACGAGGAGAACTTAAGGATCATGCTGGGTATTTTGTGAGAGAGGCAACTCTATGCCAAACTAAGCAAGTGTGATTTTTAGCTTTTAAAAGTTAAAATTTTGGGTTATGTTACTCGTAAGAAGGGGCTGCAGTGGATCCCAATGAGGTGGAAGCAGTAGTGAACTAGAAGAGGCCATAAAATGTTATAGAGATATGAAGTTTTTTAGGTCTTGCTGGTAACTATAAGAGATTCATTCATAATTTCTCCCAGATCACCTTGCCAAGGACCAAGCTCACTCGAAAGGATCAATCGTTTAAGTAGGATGACAAATGTGAGAGGAGCTTCATTGAGTTAAATGAGAGATTGACAACAGCACCATTATTGATTATCTTATCCTAGTTTGACCTATTTGGTCTATAGTGATGCTAGTAAGCAGGATTGGGATGTGTCCTTATACAGTGGGCAAAGTGGTGGCCTACGCCTCTCGACAGCTGAAGCCTCACAAGATGAACTATCTTACTCATGATTTGGAGCTTGCGTCAATTGTGTTTGCACTAAAAATATGGTGACACTACCTGTATGATGTAACTATGGAATTGTATTGCTACCACAAGAGTCTCAAGTATTTGTATGACCAAAAAGGGTTGAATATAAGACAATACAAATGGATAGAGTTGCTGAAAGATTACAACCTGGGGATCAAATATCATCCACATAATGCTAATGTCATCGCAAAGCTCTTAGTTGGAAGGTAGGGTAAGTAGTAGCTATGATGGTTAAGGAATGGAAACTAATAAAAGATTTTTGAGATCTGTACCTCTGAAATGAAATTCTATATGCTAACTATGGTGTTACCCAAGGGGGAAGTAATCTGAGAGCTAAGATTGAGGAAGCACAAAAAACAGACGAACGAGCAGAATCCATTAGAACTATGATCGAGCAGGGACAAACTCAAGATTATGATCTTTTACCCAGTGGACTAGTTCAACATAAGAAGAGAATCTATGTTCTGTGAAAGGCTAACTTGAGGCAGGTAATCCTAGATGAGGCTTATAAGAGTCGATATACCGTTCACCCAAGAATGGTAAAGATATACCATGATCTGAAGTCTATATACTAGTGGCTTGGATTGAAGAAGGATGTGACCAAGTTTCTAGCCCGGTGTCTTACTTACCAGAAGTTAAAGATTGAACACCAGAGACCGCCAGGACTCCTTCAAAGCCCTGAGATTCCAGAATGGAAATGAGAAAGCATGACCATGGATCTGGTGGTGGGATTGCCCAAGGTCAATACCATGATGTGATCTAGGTAATTGTGGATCAATTCATGAAATTGGCATATTTTATACCAATCAACGCCAATTATTCTCTTGATAGACTGGTAGAGATATATATCAAGGAGATAGTAAGACTCCATGGTACACCAAATAGTATCATTTTTTATAGAGATCCTTTCTTTACTTTGAGATTTTAGAGGTCTCTGCATGAAGCTCTGGGCATTAAGCAGAAATATAGTACAACCTATCACCCTCAGATAAATGGGCAGTCAGATAGGACCATCCTGACATTAGAAGACATGTTGTGAGCATAGTAATGGACTTAAAAGGAAGTTGGGATTACTACCTTCCACTTGATAAATTCACTTACAACAATAGCTATTATGTGAGCATTTAGATGGCTCGGTATGAAGCGATTTATGAAAGGAAGTGTCAATCCCCTATCTACTGGATAGAATTATCAAAGAAAAGGTTGTATGTGCTAGATCTAGTGGATCAGACTACAGTGGTGATCAATATCATTAAAAAGAGATTATTAGTAGCCCATAGTAGACAAAAGAGTTATACTGATAGGCAAAGAAGACCCTTAAAAATTGAGATCGGTGATCACGTATTCCTAAAGGTTTTACCTATTACCCGTGTTAGTAGGGCATTGAAGATATAGAAACTAAGCCCTTCATACATTGGTGCTTTTGAAATTTTGTCCAGAATCGGGCCAGTGGCATACCGGATAGCTCTACTATAATATCCAAAAATGTATCCAAGGGCTAAATGTATAGAATAGATAGTGGTATTAAGGACAAAATTGCCCTAGAAATTTTGTTATGACTTTAGTTTCAATTAGTTTGAGATACTATTTAGTCTTTTCGCCTAAAGTCAAAAATGACTAAAGGACTAATTTGAACATGAGAAGAAGGAGCAAATGGCTTATGGAAGAGAAATATGAGGAGAATATTTATTTTGCCAAAATATGAGACATATGGAAGCATTTTTGGCCAAACAAAAAAAGGGGAAGTCAACAAGTCAAACATATGCTAATTTAACATTAAACTATATTATTCAATGAGATATTATAAGAGATCATTTTTCCTCTTTAAAGAGCCATATTTTAATGCAAGACATGAAAAAAGTAAGAGGAAATAATACTTGGCTCAAAATGAAAGCAAGAGGAGACAATTTGATTAAGTTATAAAAGGATGATGACTAGGTCAATAATTGCAACTAAAGCAATATTATTTGAGGAGCCAATTTGTGATACTTTAACAAGCTATTTCCTCTTCCAAAAAGGGATACAATCATATGACACAAAAAGGGAAAAGAAAAAGAAGATGACTAATGTTAACAAGTTCAACTCTCTCAAACTAAAAGCAATATGAGAGGAGGTGAAATATGATAAAGTAGGAAGCTCTTTTTGCTCCTTCAAAATAAAATATTTTGGTCAACAATTGTAGGCCAAACAAAAGATGATGTCTTGAATTAAAGAGGGCCATATTTTCATATGATATGAAGGAGAAAAAGAAAAGAGGATGATATTAAAAAATTGGCACATGTTGATATAAAAAAATACTATATATTAAAGGAGGTGGATGATGATATTTATTAAAGTTTTTATCTCTTCCTTTGTCTAAATTTTTGGTCAGCTCTTTAAGAGATAAGGGTAGAGAAATAAGATCATTTAATCACTCTCCAAGTCGGTTTGCAGCTGCTATACGAAGAGCTTGAAGAATCAAGTTTAGGTGAGCTCTTTGATCTTGCTTTTTACCTCCTTAACCTCATCTATGGCTTAAGTGTCCTTCATAAATATTGTTCCTCTTAATGAGAGCTTCATTTCTGTGATTTTAGAATTTCAAGAGGAGGTGTTTTGAGCCATCATTCAAGAACAAAATCTGAAAAATCAAAGAAAGGAGTAAAGGAGAAGCAAGAGTTGAGTACTGGCTTCAATTTGAGCTATTGGTTATGTAGGTTGAATAAGTATTTTGACATATATAATTCTGCCCTGATTTTGTCCAATTTAGGGTTTGGAGAACTCATGGTGTTTTCGCTATGTATTTAGTGTTTTTTTATGATTAGAAACCATATGACACAAGTTTGATGCTCAAGTTGAGAGTTTGATAATTTCTAGAATTTTGTTGATTTTTTGCCAAAACAGGATGTGGGGAATGAGTGAGAATTTGTTCATTTTGATGTTGCCGTTGTGTTCTACATGAAAAATTGTATGGATATAGGCTCGGGTTGTGAATTTTGGGTCATTGAAACTCAAAATGCAAAACTGGATTTGTGTGGTGTTTTTGGATAATTAAATTATCTCTAAAAATTCTGAAATTTTCTAGTTAAATAGTAGACATCAAAATTTAATTTGATAGTTCATCTGTGTCATTTCAATTTCCACATTGGGAATTCTAAGATTTTGAAATTAGGTCATGAAAACTGGGTTGAATTCTGACAGTGTGCAATAGATGAAAATTTTGGGAATGATATGTATCCAACTGGCTGTGGGTGATATTTTTCCTCCAAACTATACTAAATAAGGGTCACATAGCCTTTAGAATTACCTTATTTCAATTTTTATAGATTTAGTTATGATATTTCAAAGTTGATGAGAAATTCTGGTAGATTTGGTCACTTATGCGAAAATTGAAGATGTTATGGTATAATATAATATTGTTGAACTCTGAGGTTAGAAATTGGTCTTTTAGGTTAGTTGACCATTTTAGTTCCATAGTTGACTTGATTAAATGACCATAGTGATAACCAACCCAAGTATTATGAGTTATTAAAGAATTGGAATAGGTAATAACTTGTTGTCCTTGATTATGATTGATAGGATTTGATATTTGTCCTGCATTTGATAAATTGGTGCTAGAGCATGAGTGGAAAGAACAAGGTAGTAACACTTTCTCTTATACTATATGTAATGCATTGTATATTTGCCATATCATTGAATTGTGTATTACAAACGCTGCGGAGCTTGTCGCTATGTATATTCTGTTAAAGCTGTGTGTATGTTGTGAAGGCTATGTGTATATAGCCGCTGTGCTGTTGATTGTCATACTGGTAACGCATCATGTGTATACAGCCATGAGTGTTGTCAATTGTGATGTTGGTCATGCATCATGTGTATACAGCTGTGAGTGCTATTATTTATGGTGAAAGCCACGCATCACTGTGTTGTTGTTGCTGTTGTTGTTTGTGATTTACTAGCATGCTATGTGATTATATATAGTATGAGTGATTTGTTACTACTAGGATTCTTTTGAATCTCATTCTTTCTATTGACTAACCTATAACTTGGGCAAATGGCTCAAAGGAGAAGCAGGCAACCAAGGGCAAATAATTCTTATTTAGTTTGTGGTTGGTTGTCATATTTTGATTGGGATTAATGTACATTTTGTAAATGTTATTTTGGATATGTTTATGTAATCCTCTGAATGGGAAATTGTAAGGGGCGACTAAGCCCCGTAAACCCTTTAGTTATTATATAAAAACCCTGGGGTTGTCAGAAACTTTGGTTTACACTCTGATATTTATGAATTCAACTTAACTGCATAGGTTAATTATATTCAAAATGTGTGTTTAAGACTGAATCAAACAGGTTTTGAAAGAAATTTTGAAAACCCACTTTATTTCAGGGTGGGACCTTATCCTGAAGTGGGAACTTAAACAGACTTTGTATAAACCATTGATCTCTAATTTACCTTAATTATGCATTTTTGAATTATAATTACGATTTATAAGGTAGGGGTTACATTTTTGGTATCAAAGTTGTAGTTCCTGGCAGGGGTAGAGTTTGCTAGGATAGCTCCCTTAGTTCTTTGCCTTAGTGATAGAAGATGACTTCTGACTATTTGTTATGTATACACATGTTGTTCTTCTTGTTGATTGATGATATATGAGTTTAAAGACTATGTGTATACATTGATTGTGCTATTAACATGGTAAATTATTTGTAAAGTAAAAAAAGCAATGGTTCACCCCAAGGTACGTCGAGTAGACCCAGAGGTAGAAGTAGTCAATGACAATCCACTGAATCCTATGTAAGATCTGATGGGTCTGATTAGGGATCAACATGATATGATTCTTGAACTGAGGGAAGAGCTCAGAAAGGAAAGAGCGAAATGCAATAAGGACCGGATCTTGTCCACACAAGAAGAGACCTAAGAAGAGACATAACAGGAAGAATTGGCAGAAGGGTTGGCACGACCATTAGAGCAGCCTCCTTATACAGAGGCAAACTAAGAATCTCATAGGGTACCAGTAGAGAAGAGAAAGATCTTCAATTCTGGGTCTAAAAATTCTATAAGCATCAACCTCTGGTGTTCAGAGGGAGGTTTGAACCTCAGGTAGCTGAAGACTGGTTGAACCGGCTAGAAAAGATTTTTAAGGTTCTTGATTGCCTGATTGAAGTTAAGGCACACCTAGCAGTATATAAACTAGAAGGGGATGCCAATTGTTGGTGGCAAAATATCAACCTGACATTTTGGAACAAAAATGTGCTACTGACGTGGGAGGTGTTCCAAGTGAGATTTAATGAAAAATATTTTCCTAAGTTGGTGTAGTTCAAGAAGGAAATTGAGTTTATGTCTATCAAGCAGGTGGACACGGAGACCTTCCACGATTATTTGTCTCACTTCATCCGACTGGCCAGGTATTCCTCTTATCTCCAACGTATATGGATGATGAGGAATAGAGCTTAGATATGTTGATTCATAGGCTGAGACGTGAGTTAAGGAAGAGGTTAGCCACCTACCAATTCCTTGAATTTAATAAAGTGGTGGAAGAGTATAGAATCACTGAGAACAACCTGAAAGATTTGTACCCAACCAAGGGTGCAAGCAGCCGCAGTGAACCCAGTAAGGGTAATACCTCTCAAAAGAGGAACGGTCAAGGATTCTTTTCGTCAAAGGGTAGTAGCAAGAAGCCCTATCAACTCAGGGATCAGGAACCACAGAAAGCCTCAATGGTATGGATATGTCCTTAATGTGGGAGGGCACGTTATGGCTGCATATGCCAGGGTCTAGTGATATATTATAATTGCAAGTAGACCGGGCATATTTCTAGTGAATGTAAATGGTCATAGATAGAGAAAAGACTGAAGAATTAGGGGAGGGTGTTCACCATGACCCACAACAAACCCCTAAATTCTCATAACCTGATTCAAGGTAATATCGTTCTCAATAGTTATTTATTGCAAGCTTTATTCGATTCGGGTGCAAGTCATTCTTTCATTGCTTATGATTATATGAAGTGCCTAGGATTTCATGTGCATAAGTTGAAATTTGATCGGATTGTGTTGACACCAATGGGTGTCAAGGCTTTAACCACTGAAGCTTGTTTAAACTATGTAATAATTGTTAAGGGGCATGAGCCTACTATAGATTTGATTTGTTTACCGCTCTATCAATTAGAAGTCATTTTAGGTTTAGACTGGTTGATGGAAAATAATGTGCTATTAGATTGTGAGAACAAGAGGATAGTATGCCCTATTTCGCAGAATGTTGATAATGTGAATGCTAGCTTAAATTTCCTTTCCTCGGCTAAAGCAGAGAAATATCTGGAGAAGGGGTGCCAAGGGTATATGGTGTTGTTTTCTATGGAAGGAGAGATAGAAGGAACTTGGAATAGTATACCCGTGGTACGAGAATTCCCTGAGGTGTTTCCAAATGATCTTAGCGGATTGCCTTCGGAAAGGGAAGTTCAGTTTCCAATCGAGATTGTGCCTGGAGCTAGTTCTATATCAAACGCTCCATATCAAATAGCCCCAAATGAAATGGTAGAGTTAAAGAAACAGATTGAAGACTTGCTCGAAAAAGGGTTCATTATGTTAGATCTCATATGTTTTGATGATAACAAAGATTGGATTAATATTACAAAATTTTTAAATCAAAGGATTAATCGAACAAGGTAACTAAGTTCTTGGTTGCAGGCAAAAGCATTACTCGAGTAGGTACTCAAGTAATGAACATAAAGGAAATGATAGAGCACAGAAAAAGGAACACTGATATTTTTGAAGACATTACTCGAGTGAGTCCTCAGGTA